>CM060931.1:21518281-22768281 GCA_030765085.1 Allium cepa
TGTTATCAGAACACGTCAGTCAAACTATTTTTTGTAAATTATTAAAGTCTTGTTCTGCTGCTTAGGCAAGTGAAGTCCTCTTCGGCTGTTGAGGAGAAATCCTGTTCTGCTTCTTAGGTCCCTGTTCGGCTGCTCAGGGGTGTATAGACCTGTTCCTCCAGGTTAAGTGAGGGTTGTTGTTTAGTGAAATTCCAGAAGGAGTGTGGGACTGGACGTAGGACGGCGCTCCGAACAAGTATAAAATATCTGGCGTCATTTTACTATACTGCTTTTATATTCCACATTATTTACAGTATTACTATCATCACTATACTCTGCATTATCATATATCCATACTACACGATCCACACTGCACTTTCATTTGGTATCAAAGCAAGGGCATCTTATAACCGTTACACAGTTAACCGATATCTTGTTAATATGGAAAACAACACCAATGTTATCACTAGTTTTATTGTAGGTCAATCCACTACACGACCTCCATTTATTAATGGTTTGAACTACAACTACCCGTATAAGAATCTATATGCAATCAAATAGTTTTGAATCGTGGAATATCACACAGAATAAACACACTCTTCCTACTGGAGAATATTCCACTTGGTCAAGCACACAAAAATTAAATGCTACTGCCAATGCTAAAGCTATGAACACGTTATTTTGTGCACTAGATAGAAATGAATTTAATCGTGTTAGCATGCGTCAAACTGCTTATGAAATATGGAGAACACTTAAAATCACTCATGAAGGAACTAACAAAGTCAAACAAGCAAAATTTCCATACTCATAAATCAATTTCAAAACATTAAAATGAAACAAGATGAATCCATAAATGATATGTACTCTAGATTTCAAGATATCTATCATTCACTATTAGGATTAGGAGAAAAGTACACTGATTTTGATATTGTATCAAAAATTCTAAACTCTTTAACAGATGAATGAGAAAGAAAAGTCTTAGCTATTGAAGAAGCTAATGACCTCACTACTATAAAACCTGAAGAGTTAATCGGAAATCGAATGTCCTATGAAGTGAATTTGTAGGCTAAAAGTGTTCATAACTCAAGATAAAAAGAATATAGGATTTCACGCAGAACAAGAAGAATCAGATACAGACAAGGATGATCTAGCCTTTATTGCCAAGAACTTAAAGAAATTTTTGAAATATAGAGAAGGAAATAGAAAAATGGGAAGAGAAGTTCAAACAGCAATAAACCACGTTCTTTATTAGTTATGGAATGTTATAACTATCACAAAAAGAGGCACATGCCGAAAGATGGTCCACATCAAAAGAAAGAACTTCGAAATAAAAGGAAGGACAAATTCAAAAGAAAAGCTTTTTCAGTCACTTGGGATGATTCAGAGTCCTCGTCATCTTCTTCAGGAATTGAAAGTGAAAGCGATAATGAACAAGTTAACGTATTTTTTGTGGCTAAAGCTAATGAGGTTAGTGATTCTACTTTTGATGACGTGATAGAAATAAACTGTGAATTATTAGAAACTTTAAAAAGTCTTAAAAAAAATATAGAGAAGCTCTAGAAAATCAGAAAAAGGCTAAATTCGAAAGAGATATGCTCAAAGATGAGAAGAAAGTATTGGAAGAAGAACTTAAGAAACTCAAGAATCTCTCTCTAATGTTAATTCTCAACTTATATTATTAAGTCAAGAAATTGAAACTCAAAAAGAAAAGAATGATATTCTTGTTTCTGAGAATCATGTTTTAAAAACTAATATTAAAATGGTAGAGCTAGAAAATTCAAGTCTAGAGACTAAACTAGATGGAATAACTAAGAATGTTTCAAATTTTAATAAAGGAAGAGAAAATTTATCTAGAGTTATTGAGAATTCACAATCTGTTAATAATAAACATGGTTTAGGATATATGAAGGTAGTTAAGAAGTCTCAAGCTAGTAATTTGAACAAAGTTAAATCTAATAAAGTATCCATGTCTTTAAGTAGACTAATTTCTAAAACCATAAGTATATGGATACCTAAAACCAATAACAAACTAATAAGAAAGAAATATACTAGTTCATTCATAGAAGATGTACATAATAACATAAATTATATTTATAAAAGAGATACTAAACCTTCCTGGGTATGGTTTCCTAAGATCTAACTCATAGGACCCTATTAAAAAGTGTGTACCAACGATAATCTTATATTTTTTGCAAGTCCCACTCAAGAAAAGAGGAAAATGGATACTCGACAGTGGTGTCTCAAAACATATGACAGGAGATAAGGACATGATAAATATTACATACTCAAATGGAGGTTCTATCTCTTTTGGAGACAACTCCAAGGGATATATCATCGACAAAGGCAATTTGAGCAATTACGGTACATCTAATTTACCTCTTATTACAAATGTTTTATTAGTTAAGAATTTAAAACATAACTTATTAAGTATAAGTCAACTATGCGATAAAGGTTTTAAAATTTCATTTTCTAAAAATAAGTGTAGTATTCTTGATCAGAATCAAAATCTTATTTTCGAAGGAAATAGAGATAAAAATATTTACGTTTTAAATATGAAAATTAATCATAACTCAGATTTATGTTTAATAGCTAAAGAAAATAATCCATGGATATGGCATAAACGATTTTGTCATATCAATTTCAAAAATATAAACAAAATTTGTAAAAATAATTTTGTAAAAGGATTACCAAATATAAATTTTAAAGTCAATAATATATGTGACTCATGTCAATTAGGTAAACTAACCAAATCCTCATTTAAATCTAAAAAAATTATCTCGACATTAAAACCGCTTGAATTACTTCATATGGATTTATTTGGCCCTTCCCAAATTCAATCCATAAATCATAATAAATACGTATTTGTAATAGTTGATGATTTTTCGAGATATACGTGGACTATTTTTATGAAAAATAAAAGTGATACTTTTGAAAATTTCAAAATTTTTGTTAAAAAAATTCAAAACTTAAAAGGTGTTAAAATTAAAAATATTACAAGTGATCACGGAGGATAATTCGAAAATATACAATTTGATAACTATTGTAAAAGGAAAGGAATTTTTCATAATTTTTCATTTCCTAGAACTCCATTACAAAATGGAGTTGTAGAACGAAAGAATAGGACTTTACAAGAATGTGCAAGAACTTTATTAAATGAAAGCACGTTATCAAAACAATTTTGGGCAAAAGCTTTTGCAACTACTTGTTATGTTTTGAATCGTGTTTCTATTAGACCTATTACCAAAAATACTCCTTACGAACTTTTTAACGGTAGAAAACCAAACATATCTTATTTTAAAATATTTGGATCAAAATGCTTTATTTTAAATATTAAAGATCAGCTTCGAAAATTCAATTCAAAGAGTGACG
The DNA here is from genome assembly GCA_030765085.1 of Allium cepa. Lineage (NCBI taxonomy): Eukaryota > Viridiplantae > Streptophyta > Magnoliopsida > Asparagales > Amaryllidaceae > Allium > Allium cepa. The sequence continues at coordinate 21,521,630 of CM060931.1, forward strand.
AAGGAATATTTCTTGGATATTCAATTAGAAGTAAAGCTTATCGAATTTTTAATAAACGAACAAATTCTATCGAAGAATAACTCCATGTATCTTTTGATGAAAATACTTCTACTAAAATTAATAATAATGACTTACTCAATAAAACAAAAACAATTATAAACAATTCAAACGACGACGACGATATCATTTTGTCTAAAGAAGATGAAAATATTGTTTATAATTTAGAAAATAGAAATACTGCTAATACAATAAGATCTCCGCGACGAGTTTTACGAAATCATCCTATAGAAAATATAATAGGAGAAATACATTCGAATGTTCGAACTAGAAGCCAATTAAACTTAATGAGTAATGTAGCATTTATATCTACTATAGAACCTATAAACACTAAAGAAGCATCATCCGATGAAAATTGGATTATCGCTATGGAAGAAGAATTAAATCAGTTTGAACGAAATGAAGTTTGGGAACTTATACCCAGACCAACCGATCAGACAGTTATAGGGACTAAATGGTTTTATAAAAATAGAGCAGATGAATTAGGAAATATAACTAGAAATAAAGCAAGACTAGTAGCACAAGGATATAACCAAGAAGAAGGAATAGACTATGAATAAATGTTTGCTCCGGTTGCTAGACTAGAAGCAATACGAATCTTATTGGCATATGCGTGTTTTAATAATTATAAACTTTTTCAAATGGATGTTCAAAGTGCATTTTTAAATGGTTATATTATAGATAATATCTATGTTAAACAACCTCCCTTATTTATTCATGAAAAATATCCAGATCAAACATTATTAATATAACGTGGTATGAACATCCATTTGAAAAAGTTTAAAATTATTAAAACACGCATATGCCAATAAGATAAAACAAGCACGCATCTTCTGAAAATCAGTTAGCAGATATCTTTTCTATATCACTTTAAAACAAGCACGCATATGCCATTATTAGAAAATGCGTGCTTGTTCAAACTACATCACTTTTTACGCGATAATATAGAAAAGATACAATAAATCTAGACTACGTATCTTCTGAAAATCAGTTAGCAGATATCTTTACTAAACCATTATTAGAAAATACGTTTATAAAATTGCGACGTGAACTCGGGGTAATCTTAAGTAAAGATATATAAATAAAAATATTAAAAAAAAATTAACCAAAAAGTCAAAAAAATAAAAAAATTCAAAATTTTCAAAATTCTGACCATGCTGAGACTCGAATTCATGACCTGTTATGAATAACCCAAGTGTTTTAACCACCTAAGCTATTAATGTTTTCTGTTCTAGTTTCTTATGGCCATATTATTGAATAATTACGTGATTTTATACTACTCTATATGTAACAATTATCTTTGTACTACTGTATTCTTGTATTATAAACTTTATACATAGTATAACCGCTCAAATAACCATAGCCAACAGAAATCCACTGACTCTACATACATTTAGCCTAAAATTAATAAGATTCATTAATCCAAATCCTATTTTTTCTACATATACAACTATAAATATCAACATTAACAAGCACTCAAAAATTACATTTCTCCATTCGCTAAAATATAAAATCCATCAACTTCAGCCTTTACAAAAAATGTCATCATCATCCACTACCGATTCTATTGAAATCCTTGCCACACCAAACTCACCAAAAACACCAAAACACCAAGGTTCGCCATCATCAACTTACCATTCCGGATAGACACCTGAAAAGAAAAAAGGGAAAAAGACCATTGACATTTCACCAAATACAAAACAGAAAATTGACGATCTCCATCATTATCAATAGGAGTCTTTTATGCTTCAACCAGATATGTATTATGAGCAGAAAATTAATTCCAGACATATTGGTATAATCGAACATGTTGCAATGAAATTTTGTGGGGCTTCATCACACCCAATTGACGAAAATGCTGTTTCACCAATTCGACGTCCTTCGACTTCATCTCCTATGCGACCTCCATACTCTCCAAACTCAAGGGATCGCAACGAAGCATCGAACATTCGTCGTAAATAGCTAAATGATTTCAAGACACCAAGCCCAAAGAGATAATTTTTTTATATAATCTTCTTCATTGTATGCTTAACAAATTTCTTTTACTATGTACGTTTATATATCTTTGCAATAAAATTATTTCCAGTCTAATAAACAAACATTTGAAAAATATTCACATTAAACTACAAATTAAAATTATATTGGTAAAATAAATAGAATATACACATTTTCTATTTGGAAACAAATTTATTATTAAATATTTGTATAGGTAAGTCGACTGGTGCAGGCTCCCAGTCCACTGGGCCAGTAGATTGAGAATATTCAATCTTCTACATCAGTCGACTGAGTTCCAGCACCAGTCGACTGATGCTGAAATATTGAAATTTATATAACTGCCAGTCGACTAATGCAGGCCATCAGTCGACTGGAACAAAAGGACAAAAAATAAACATCCTTCAGCTTCAATCGACTGAAGGCCTGCACCAGTCGACTAAGCCGTAGATCTGAAAGTATGTTAACCTTTTCACCTACTCTTTTCACCTACTCATTCACCCCTTTTTATATGCACTTTACTCTTTTCCTCTTCTCCCCACTTTAGTTTTTAAACTACTCCAAACGCTAAGCTCTACAAAACTCAAAATTTTCTTTTTCAAATTAAAATTAAATTTCACCAAAAAGAAAAGGCCAAGCCTCCTCCTCATCTCAACCACCCTCAACCGAACAAATTCATCAATGGTTGTTTGACGACACCGCAATAAAGCAATGGAGAAGGATACAAGATTTTAGAATTTTCGAAGGTTCATTCGTCAACTTTCCTGATTTCTCACCTTATCATATTCAAGAGTTAGCACGTCGTAGCAATTTGGAATTGTTAATTGATATTAACGACAATAAACATAAAATTAACCAAATTATGGTTAAATTATTCTTCGCTAATCTCAATTTGGGTCATCAAGATGTTCTGAACTAAGAAAATTGCATATGGAGCCTAGTATGTGGTAAGCCCGTCTTCTTTTCTTTAGATCGTATGGCTCATCTACTAAAAACAGACAATGATGGAGTTGAATTGTCTACTGTTGATGTTGATTTGGTGGTTAGAGACTGTGTTAGCTATTTATTTCTTGAAGATGATTTGCGTCAATTAAAATCAATGTCTTTACGACCAAAAGCCTGAATAATTTATCGTGCCTTAATGAAAACCGTAACTCCTAGAACCGGGAGTTATGAACTTGTCTATGAGCATAATTTTAAAGCCTTGTATGTTATATTTGGAAACATCAAAATCAATTGGCTTCGTTTAATACTTGACGACCTTTTAAGTTTTAACAAAGGTAAAATGAATATAATTTATCATGGAGAATATGCTATGCGTCTACTCTAAGCTTGTGAAGTTCCGAAACCGGATTCACCTGTTTCTACAATTGGATGTTTAAATGCTCGGACACTAGCTTTAATGAAGTTACCTGTTGCCCGACTACCTCCTATAATTTCCTTCGAAGAATGGACACAACGTCAAACATCTCAAGTTCAACCACAACAAGACGAGTCCTCTCAATGACCATCTCGTCAAACTTTCACTCGATATCAGCAAGAAGAAATTACAATTCCGGATGAAGGACTTCAACCTCGTGCTGCCATCAATATCATGTGCCGTAATCAACAAATCCTTCAATCTAACATTCAAAAAGTGGATAAGAAGCTCGATAAAGTGGAAGGATTTTACACAAAATTAGGGAAAGCAATATCGTGCTCTTTTGGTATTTCTACGTCTACTTTGGGCGATCCGAGAAAGCAACCCGTATTCACATGGTCTTCTACTTCTTCTTCTGAAGATGATCAAGCTACTACTGATGAAGGAGATGATGGAAATGAAGAATATGGTGGTAGGGGTAAGGGTCCGATGGTGTAAGAAGTTTATCTAGTTTTTTTTCCTTTTTTAACTCAAGACAATTGTTTAAATTCAAATGGCTTGTACTTAAGTAGCCATTCTAGTTTGTTTTGCTTTTAAAACATTATTGTCTATGGATATTAGAATGTGCGAGTGTTTGTTCTCATTTTATATTATCTCTCACATTACAATATCATATTGCCTATTCCTTTTGGTCGATGACAAAGGGGGAGAACATTATTACTGCTAATAAAAATGCAGGATAAAAAGCGTCAGAGACTCAGGGGGAGTAAGTATTTATGTTGTTTTATATATATACGGTCGAAATCTACATCTATTTTTCAGGTTGTCATCAATGAAAAAGGGGGAGAATGTTGAGACTTGGTTTTGATTCATGACACAGGACTTTCATCTACAACGCATAGATTTGACGACTACTACAAAAAGAGAATATATACTACAAGGAGACGAGACTTCAAAACCGGTGCATGAATTTTATATTTTGATTGTTTTAGTCTGGGATCAATATTGTTAAAATATCTCCTCGGCTAAAAGTATATATATATTAGTTTATATAAGCACCTAATTAATAAAAGTTTAAAAGTAATATATATATATATATATATATATACAGACACACACACAAAACTGTGCATATTGCACAAATTATACCAGGTCAGTCGGCTGACCCTGTAGGCCCAGTCGACTAACACTAGGTAAAATGTGTAACATGCATAGTAAACGTATATTTGAATTTGAATATTTAAATTCGTTTGAATATTCAGTTGACTGACCCTGTAGTCCAGTCGACTGAATTTCTACAACAACAATATTTTTGAAAAGACACAACTTTTGAGAAGGGTTGCGAACATTTAACGAAAGAATTTAGGTGCAACACTTCGATCGAAGCTCTTCACCAACAGTTCTAGCTTTCTAACACTTATAAATACAAACTCCAAACTCATTTCAAATCATTTAATCACAATCGATTTCTCTTATTCTTTGATTTAACTTTATGAAATCTATTCGCCATCACACTCTCGATTATTCTACATAAAAGTAATTTATACCTTTCTATTCTTCAAATACTTCAAATATAAAAATTTATACTTGAGGAGAAGATTATAGGAAAGGTGTACTACAAGTGACAAATCCGTGTTATCAGAACACATCAGTCAAACTACTTTCTGTAAACTGTTAAAGTCATGTTCTGCTGCTCAGGAAAGTGAAGTGCTCTTCGGCTGTTGAGGGGAAATCCTGTTCTGCTGCTCAGGTCCATGTTCCGCTGCTCAGGGGTGTATAGAGTTGTTCCTCTGGGTTAAGCAAGGGTTGTTGTTTAGTGAAATTCCAGAAGGAATCTGGGACTGGACGTAGACGGTGCTCCGAACCAGTATAAAATATCTGGTGTCATTTTACTACACTGCTTTTATATTCCATATTATGTACAATATTACTATCATCACTATACTCTATATGATCATGTATCCATATTACACGATCCACACTGCACTTTCATAATCCTAGTATGGTGTGTCGTGAATTTCTAATATGGATCTAAGGCGTCGTCACAAAATAGAGCGAATGGCTGTTGAAAGGGGAATGGACAGACTTTGGTTGTTATAGGCAAAGCTAGGCTGAGTAATGGAGCGATATCGCTTGAGCAAGACGACATTGCCTCGAATTTGAAATCTTCTTGCATAAGCGTTTCGAAGTCGATAAACACATCACTAAAATCTCCAGGGTTCGTGTCGACTTTCTCACTTGGAGAATCATGGCGTCCACTAGTTTTCGAGGCGTCGCCTTTGCCACTTTTGTCAAAAGGGGGCAAATTTGGAAGGACGGGACTCATACTCAGAGTCTCGTCGCAAGACTCTGAGTCTTTACCTTTAGATTCCGATGAAAAGTAATCACTGGTAATAGTTTCGCCGTTGCTAATGTCAAACTCCCCCTCCTCTTTCTTTGAGTCCAACATGGCTTTGCCTACTCTGCGAATGGGTCCTCTTTCGTTTCCTCCAAGATTGGAGACATTATGGCTGAACCACTTTGGCCAAACGTAGTGGTTTCTTCCTCCTTATGGGCCTCATCGTGTGATCTTTCGGATTGCCCGCCTATCTCCTGAACTTCAACAAAATTGTGTAAAGATGAAGAGGGTCTTGTGCAAACTCTGGCTCGACCGAGAGAAAGAGCTTCAATCTGAGCGACGGACCTATCCAGAGCCAACAATCCGTATTGGCGCAAGTTCTCATCGGTCAGCAAGACTTTAACGCACCACTCCTAGGTATTGTTAGCCTTCAAAGATTGGCAAATCTCATTGAGAGCCGCATCTCTGTTTGGGCTTGGAATAATTGCAAAGGACACACGATTAGTTGGAAACCTTATTTCAGCACTTCAAAATTCGATAAACGGAAGAGAAAAGCTTACCCCATGTTGTCGATCAACGGTTGAACCCCTTGGGGCACCTAACAATGAAACATTATGTCTTAAACCGTGATAGATTGCTTTGGAATCGCAAGACGATCTTTCGATTCCTCTGGGCCTCGATTATGATCAAAAAGGGATGGTCATCTCTCCTCGTGAATGCCAGGAAATATCGCAACTCATTGAAATTTGGAGCGCGGTGGAACGTTCTCTGGAAAAGGACATGCAAGCAAGTAAGGATGGCATTACCTTTCAGGTGAAGTTGGAATTGGGCAATCACCAAGTTCGAGAGAGCTTCGCACAGAAAATCATTGAAGAGAGGCACGACTCCATTCAAACACATATATCTATGACAAGCTGTAAACACCAAGGGAGGCATATGAGCGAATTCTCCTTTCACCGGAGACACACATCCTCTTCGGGAATTCCATGTTGTATACATATATTGTAGAGAACCTTGGTAGAAACCACTGACACGTCTCTTTAAGGAGGATGAAGCAGATCTCGAAAGACAAGAGGTGTGCGGTCCATAATGGGCCCAACCAGAGCTAATTGACTGTATTGGGCCTGCGAGTTAGATGATGATTCAGGTTTACAGAGCTCTAGGTTTCATCCGCTTGATTTATGACATATGGATGGTTGCTTCATTCTATGTAACAGAATTCGTGTCCGGAAAAGGTCAAGTGAATCTATACTATTTTCATAAGTTTCCTCTATCACACTTGAATTCCAAAGTGACATTAACTTAGATTAGCATGTCGGATTTCATGTGTGAATTGGGGCAAGTGTAGTGTGCTATCAATATAGGATAAACTCGCTGTGCGAAGAACTGCAAACGCCCTATCCATGTAGATAGTTCACTCGCAGTGGAAGGAGAAAAGAAATTTCCGTGTAACTTCGCTTTTCGCTTTTATTTGTAGTGCTTGCGCACTTACCCGTTATCGGTCATTAATCGATAACGGATCCGTTGTCCAAAGCGACGCGGAAAACTCTTCTCACTACAGTGACACCAAACATGCAATAAGTACATAGAATAAGCCCAAGTTCTCAGAAAAATCAAGGTCGACTAATAGAACATCATGCAAGTAGAGTCTGTGAAACTGGTGACAAGCTAATTCTGGTCTAATGGACGAAGATAGAAAAACACGTCAAGCCTAGGGCCAAAGCCTGAATGTCATTCCAAGAGACAACTCAAGATTGATTTACTATCTTCCTCCATTAAACTACAATCAACTCGAAATTCTTGTAATTAATGTCACAAGCAAAGGCCCGACATCAAATCATTATACCAACATAGCAACTAACGACTCAATCAAGCAAACCCACCTTGAATTGATAAATTGATTTGGAGGCTCAAGAAGAATCATGAATTAAACTTAGCAAGCTATAAAGTGGATCGTTGGTAAGCTAATAAATCATTAGCAAGCTAATAATGGGTCGGCTACAAGCCAACAGTGGCCTAGGGTTTAGGTTCAAACAAGATGAAGAAATGGCTAGGGTTTCACGGCAACTGCTTGGATGGATCAAATGAGAGTGGATTCAAGCAAAACAAGGAACTAGATTAGGGTGTAGCTTGGATTGCCTGGGTCGGATCGTTGGAAGCACTAGCCCCTTGAAGAAGTGAAGTTCAAGTTGAGTGAATGATATAGATTGGCTCGAATAATATAAGTAGGTGAAAAAGAAAAGGCAAAAAATTTTCTAAGTAATCGGGTCGCCAACGACCGGACCCATCATGGGTCGCTAGCATCCCGACCTAGCATATAGCTCACTAGCAACCCATCTCACAGGGATCGCTAGCGACCCATCAAAAAAATAGTATGTGTGTGTGTGTGTGTGTGTATTTAAAGAACGGAAGGAAGCTTCATTTATTCATCTCGAACTCGATTGATTACAACCATTCGTCATTCCAAAGGTAAGTCAGAAAGCTACAAGCAGAAGCGAGATAGATCGTGACAAGCAATAATAGTCATAACCAAAGAAAGATGGCATGTTATATTGGGCTAGCATATTCATACAACTCTAATGTTGTCACTGGGAAATCAAAAAATGGATATTGAAAACGAAAACTTCCAGAGCACGCCTTGTTTACAACGAAGATGTACTCTAAGGGGCAAATGTTATCCGAGTTTTTAACCCAGTAGAAACTAGTAGCAAACGGAACAAACTTGTTTAGGCGAGATGGTTCAGGACTCAACCAGAAAAACTAAGACAAAGGATCGACAAGGGCCAACCTATATGACTAAGGCAATGAATGGGATCATTAAAGCTGAGATATTAGCATTCCTTTAGTCCAATAAGTAGGTGTACGTAAACAACCAATGAATTTCCATCAAAACGTAAGAGCACTTATAGAAAGCTGTGAGGATATCTCCAAGTCTAGATTCCATAAAATCATAAGGGCTTAGCTCATCGGCAACCCATGCCTTTGCTCAAACCATCAAACGAACTAGATATGAAACACTATCAAAAAGAGGCAAAACTTGGTCCGCAAAATGAACCAAGTCGATGGTTCGTTTGTGACCCATGGTGTTGGTTTGTTTTGCGAGCCAAAGCTCCTCTAGGTCACATTTTACCTACCTGTGAGCTGATGATGATAGGCCTGGCCCAGAAACTCTCCAACCTCTATAAACACCATGCCACCTGCAACATAAAGAGGATCTTCTCCGAACTGGTGGCTAGAGCTCTACTGAAATCATTCTTCACTCTCTACCTCCCTCATAACAATCTCTTAGGGAATACACTGAGATTCTCCAGTGGATTCACTACTTTGGAGATTCAATCTAGCTAGATTAGAAAACAGTCAAAGCCTTGTAATCATATAATTCTTGTAACAGCAACCAGTCTATAGTAAAGCTATAAAGTGAACATAGGCTTGTTAACAGCCGAACCACTATAAGAATTATCCATCTTCATTTCTTTTCCTGTTCTATTTTTATATCTGATATTTATGATATCGCTCTATCAAAACAGGGCTAGTACTTTCAAATTCAAACTAGGGTGTTGGTCCATTTTTGGGGTCAACAAGTACATGCATGATCCTTTTTAATCAATAATGTTTTCCATTATGAGATTAAATTAAATAATTTGAATAAATTTTGTTCCTATACTTAAATTAATTGTTATGGGTTTGCAGTAAAATATATGTTAAATAACATTGTTTTTGACTTAGTTATAAAAGTTATGATTTGGAAATCTTTGTAAAGATTTAAATAAATGATTTGGGAAAAATTTCCTACGTAAAGGATGAAATAATTTTGAATCATTCCATGATTCAAAAATGGTTTAATTAACTAAAAGAATTCGATAAATGAGGCTTAATGATTCCATATATTGTTAAGAAGAAAATGGAATAATTTAAAATAATGCGTCTCTCTGTAATATTTATACAGGAAAATGTTGCGAAGGACAAACTTAAAGGTTGTTTTTTCAACTAGGACAGCCCAGTAAATTTTTATTGCCAAGGATAAATCGTTAATATAATTTAAATAACCCTAACTGTCGTGTGCTTTCTCCTGTCTTGTTTTTGTTCTTCTTCAATTCTACGTCACTTCTTCTTTTTTGTTTTCAAATTTGAATTTTACTTCTTTGTTCTCATTCATATTTCTATTTTCACTTTCCCCTATCTCGTTGTCGTTCATCTTTATTTTGTTACGCCATTTCCTCATCTTATTAGGATTTTCATTCTCCTTTGTTTTAATTCGATACTGTCAATTCTTAGCTTCGGTATGATTCTATTTTTTCTTTTCCTATTTTTTCTTCTATTAGAGCTTTAATTTGGCCAATTCTAACATTATTTCTTTTTGTAATTGAAATTAGTTTTGTCACTGTGTTTTCTTCTCTAAATTGTATGGAAAATTTGGGCAGTAGTAGCAGGTTCATTCTTCTTCCTTTTACTCTATATGCATCATCGTTTTTAAGTTTGTTTTAAATCGACGGTCGTTTTATTTTATTGAATAATGATTATGTTGGATTCGTGTTGATTTGGATTAATATTTGTTGTTGTATTTATCTCACTTTGGATCGGTGGTTACGTATCATTTTTAGTTTTTTTAAAGTATCATTTTGATAATACTGAATTTTGAATCGTTTTACTTTTTCCTGTGTATAGCTAATGATGTGTAGAAAATAATCCATGGGTTAATTACTGTTTTTTTTTGTATAAAATATTTGTTGACGTATGTTTTTGTATCAGTTTTAATATAAATTTGAGCTTCAGATTTTAGGTATCAGTTTTATTGTTAGTAGGTATCAGTTTTGTTAAAACTGTTTTGTTTTATTTTTGATTTCTTATTTTTACTTTGTTTTTATTTTTATTTTGTAGTGGTGATAATAGCCTTCTTTGTTTATTTGTCTTTGATGATAATACTTTCAGCACTCAGTTGTCCATTGATTGTTGTTTTCATGATTTGAAGAATGACATTTGTCGATACTGGTTTCAATTCGCTCCTTCATTTATTGACATTTCTTATGTGTTTGAGAATAACGTGATAGAGGTTGATACCGATTCTAATCTTCAGAGTATAGTTTGTTTTCAATTGTATAAGAAGAGTGCATTCTTTTCTTTTACTGTTAAAATCAAGGGTTCTCAATTGGAAAATGTTGGTGATGATTCTACTTCAATTTCATCTAATCTTTTTAGTTATTCATCTTCCAGTGGATCTTTGTGTTCAAATTTTTTTTTTATAGTAAAAGCTACTTAAAGGATATGTTGAAGAGAGGTTTGAAATTATCCATTGATGATTTTATTGGTTTTTATTTTGGAGGAGCCAATGATTTTAGGGATGTTTTGATGGCATATCAAATTCAAAAGAGATATGAATTAGTGTTTTTGAAGAACTATTCTAGAAGAGTTACTGTTATTTGCTTTTCCTCTACTAATTGGCGTATATTTAACGTTCATGCTTCTTGCGATTCAGGGCAACTAAACAGGTTTTTCATTAGAAGTTTGGATAGCGATAATTCTTGTGGGGCTAGTCTTAGAAATTTGAATAATCCCCAACTTTCTAGTGCTTTTGTTAAATCATTGATTATTGATGAGATTCGAGATTATCCTAGCAAAATGCCTAAAGATATAATAGATGATTTTAGGAAAGAATACAATCTTGAGTTGTCTTATTCTTTTTCTTCTTGTGGAAAACAACTTCCTTTGTTAGAGTTGCATGTTAATGATGCTGTGTCATACAATGATTTGAGTTGGTATTTCGAAGCACTGAAGAAGTATAATCCAAGCAGTTGTGCTGATATGGAAGTTAATGCTTGTACAAATCAATTTGAAAGAGTATTTGTTAGTTTTGGTGCTTGTTTACTTGGTTTCAAGCATTGTCGACCTATGATATTTTTAGATGCTACTCATTCAAGGGTACGACCAGGAGTTATGATGAGTGCTACTGCAAAAAATAGCAATCGGGGTATGTTTTTATTTTAATATGATTTAATGTATAGTATCAGAATTTTGTTATCTTTTTTTAGGAACCAGTTTTTAGTAATCATTAACAGTTGGTAGGTATCAGTTTTAGTTAATTGTAGCAGTTATTAGGTATCAGTTTTTAGTTAATTGTAGCAGTTATTATGTATCAGTTTTTAGTTATCATTAACTGTTGGTAGGTATAAGTTTTTAGTTAATTGTAGCAGTAATTATGTATCATTTTTTGAGTTACATGTTGATTGGATTTTACTTTAATATTTGTTTAAAACTCTTATATGCAGGTTTTTTCCCTTTAGCTATGGGTACAGTTTCTTTAGAAAATGTGGATATTTGGAAATGGTTTTTGTGTCATTTAAAACAAATTCTTCAAGAATATCATGATTTTGTTTTTATGTCGGATCGCCATCCCGGTTTAATTTTAGGGGTTCATGAAATTTTTCCTTTAGCCTTTCACAGTTATTGCTGTCTTCGTATGGAGTAGAATTTACATTCGGCAGTCAAGGTGAAGAATTATAATATGTCTATCATTGGTTTGTTCAAGATGTGTTCTAGAGCTTCTAATTTGTGTTAATTTGAAGAAGCACATTCTAAATTTTATGAGCTTGGTGGTGTTGCTGTTGTGAATTTCTTAAAGGATTAGCCTTTTGATAAATGGGTTGATTTGTTTTTCCTGGGTAAACGATATGGTGAATACAGTTCGAATGTTGCTGAAAGTTTTAATGGTTAAATTTTGGATGAATGGGCCTTGCCTATTGTTGTATTCTTGGATGGAATTCAAACTAAGGTTATGAATAAATGGCTAATAGGAGAGAGGAGTGTCGATTATGGAATACTACTCTTTGTCCTTCTATGGAATCCCATTTAAGTGAATTGATTGAAGAAGGATTTGGATGGGATGTATACAAGTCTTCAAAGTCTGTTTTTGAAGTGAAATCACCAAACTCTCATCGTATTGATCTTAAAGAGCAGAATTATAGTTGCAATCAATGGGAAGTTATAGGATTTCCTTATGCTCATGCTATTAGGTGTATGAACAAATCAAAGTTGTCCATTTATGATTTTGTTGAATACTATTTTACCGTTGATGCTTATCGTTGTTCCTATGCTAATTCCATTAATCCTATTCCTAATTTTTCCAAGCCAATTGTTGCTACAAGTGTTGAAGATGTTATTAAGCCACCAAAGGAGAGAAGAGGTGTTGGAAGACCTTCTATAAAACGGAAAGGAAAATTTGCATATTTTCAAAATAAACAAAATGAATGTGGTGTATGCAATCAATATGGTCACAACAAGCGTAATTGTTAAGCTTGTAAGAAGTTGTTTTTGGTTTTCTGTCTTTTTTGGCAATTTTATGTCAGTGAACATTTTGATATCATTGTATTGGTTTATCAGCAACTTGGTATCAGTTTTGGTGCAAGTTTTATATCATGTATTGCTGTTTATTTGTTCATTTTTTGGAATCATTTTTTATTTTTTGGTATCATTTTTATATCATTGTAAGAAGATATTTGATTATTTTTTAGTATCATTTTTATATCATTGTATTGCTTTTTATTTCAAACAGCAACTTGGTATCAGTTTTTTATATACATAAGTATCAGTTTTGCTATAATTTGTAGTGAAAATAATGTATAAAGTGACCAAAAGTGAAATTTAGTCAAACGGTTACTACGTATGAGTTTGTACTAATTTCGTACCTTTTCTTATATGCATGACAATTATCTTGATGGCCAAATTTATAAAGCATCATATTATATCTAATAACCACCGGGTACAATTTTTCATAAATATCGGTATCAGTTTTACTCTATATAATGTTTTAAGAATAATTTATTAAATCTTGAAGCTTTAATTTTAATCATACAATTACTAAGTATGAGTGATGCATTATTTTTTATTTTGCTTTTGTTATATATTACGGTACAGTAAATTTAATTCGTTAGGGTTTATGTCATATGTAACAGCTGATGGGTATCATTTTGCATGAATATAGGTATCAGTTTTAGTGTAAATAACATCTGAAATAAAGAATTAATAAAGTAATCAAGTATAAATTTCAATCATATACGCATGTGAAAAAAATAGTAAAAGTTGCTGCACACTATTGGTATCAGTTTCCTTTGTAAGTAAAAATATATATACTATCATAACAGAACACTAAGTACGACAGAAGTTAAACAAGGCTACGCTTTGCAATGTTTGATAGAAGTACGCATTGCTTACAACAAATTGACATAAAACCAACAACTGTTTGCAACAGCATTAAAAAAATGTATTATCTAGAACTTTTAACACATTGTATATTACGGCAAATGAACATAACATCAGATTGAATTCAATTCTTTTGTTTTCTTTGTTCTTCTAGGCTTATTGTATACTGGGACAGACTCCAGCAGTGTTCATTATCTGTCAGTATTGCATGCACAATCTTCGCTCTTGTGGACAATATTTGCTCCTTTTCAATTTTGATTGGTATTCTGCTTTTGTTGAGCGAGATGATGAATATCATTACATATATTCCACAGTCAAACCTGTTTAAACCAAAATGTAATGTTAGTATCAGTTCGCAACGGTTGTATTATCAGGTGTGCAATTAATAAAAAACATTGAATTTCAGATATAATGGTACAAGCATACAGTATGCTTAGAATTAAAATATTTAACAATTTTACTAGAATACTTAGTATTAGTTTCTGTGCAAGTTTTTGTGTTTGTAGCTATTATTTTTAGATTTTTTTGCTAAATATTTTGTTTTATTTTCGATTAAGTAGGTACCAGTTTTGTTTCTATAGGTGTCATTTTTATTTCTGTAGGTATCACTTTTTTCATGAAGGTATCAGTTTTGTTCTTGTAGGTAACTTTTTATTCCTGAATTAAATGTTTATTGAATTGAAAGATAATATTTTTCAACATTTTTGGTATGAAATTAAATTCAATTAAATATAAAAGGCATATAATGATGTATAGAAGTATGTATGAAATATTATAACACAAAAACATAGATAGTTTGAATAATGAGCAACTGTCAATTGATTATGATTAGTAGTTTCAACTGTATTGTTCATTTTGTTCTCAATAGATATCATTTTAACCAAAAAAACTTACGTGTTTTCTCCTTGCTGTGCACACTTTATTTGATGTATATCGTTTGGTTTCACCTCTATGTCTTTTATGTTATTCTTTTTCCACACGTCTTTAAGCATTTCTTCTATTTCCTATCTCCGTTAATGACAAAATGATAAAAAGTTAGGTTATATTCGCCTTTTTTAACTCTATTAAGTAATTTTTTTTTAGAAACAAAAATATCAAATCAATTTGATAGCTTATTTTAAACTGGAATTGTTTCTTTCATTGGATCTTCTAAGGTGTTTAGAATCATTATGGCGCAATTGAATTGTTGGGTATGTTATAGTCGCTAATGTCTAGTGGTTTTTAAAATGCAAAGGAAAATATATACTTTCCGCAATTTTCCCTATACAATTGATTCTAGCATAGGCAGGACCAAACTTTTTTTGACACCCTTTATATCACAAACAATTCCTTTCAGTTTGATATGAAAATAAGTTATGATTTAATAAATGAAGCAATTATTATTTACCTGCATATAAAAGTTTTATTTACCGTCATTATAGTTGTGAAAGCATAATTATGTTCTGCCAGTCCACATCTTGAAATATACCAACCAATTAACTGTATTAGAATCAGGAAAATATAAGTTTTTTATTGGTGAAGCATTATTAAATAATAAGTAGTATCACTAATGTTAGTAGTGGCTATGTACATTGATAAGTATAAAAATAATAAAGCATCAAGTCAATTCAAACATCCTGTGGATTTAGGTGTCAGTTTTGCTTTTCTTTTGGTATCAATTTTGATGTAAACAAAAAAAAATTATGTGCTCGTCCATTTGTCTCATTTCCTTCCAGTACATGTTTTAGTGCATTTTTTTTGTTATGACACAACCTCCTTTGATTATGTCCTTATCTTCTCATGCAACTAAACTATTTTAACAAAAAATATTTGTATATGTTAGATAAAGTTATTTTCATATTTAATATTAATATAAATATTTGTATACTTAATTCAGTGGTGATGTCGTCAATAAAAGAAAGTTTTGGTCATGTTTTGTTGTTCAACATTGAGATAGATCAAACAATTGCAGTGTCCAAGCCCTATCTCTGAAAGTGTTGGCTCTATCGCTGCAAGTGGCTTTAGACAGTTCTCTTTTGCACTTTTGTTTTCAACAGCTTCATATTTTCCAGGTTTTGGCTTATTTGCAACTTTTTTTTGTTTTTTCCCATAGTCAAAGTTGTTGCTTTGTTTTTTCACTCTTGTTATTGCCTTCAACCTTCGAATATAAGAAGCTGTCCTTTGCATCCCTTTGATTGTTTGCCACTAAATTTTGCCACTGTTTTTTTCCTTTTCTAGCAGCTGGTTCTATATATTTTGGGGATCTTTTTGCTTAGTTTTTTCACATTCATACTCTTGTGTGTCGTATAGTTTGAAAGTTGAAGGAGTGAAGTCAAGCACTGAAATGTTGTAGGGTACATTTTGGTTTTTTACATTGATATCTTCTTCCTGATGTAGAGGATCTTTAGTTTTCTTGCTGCACTTGACTTTTTTTCCAATTCCTCCTTTTTAATGCATTTTAGTTGGAGCTTGTTTTTTTCTTCAGGTTCACATTGTATTTCTTCTTTTTTCAGTTTTTTGACTAATTCACTTTCTATTTCGATGTGCAAATTTTTCTTTATTTCTTTTGTTTTTTCTACTGATTTCTGTACACCTTCATCTTTTCATTCTTTATTTTCTTTCCATTTCCTTTTCTATACAAGTATCGATATTCAGTTCAGTTGCTAAACTGTCGCTTTGTACATTAAAACTTTCAAAATTTTCTCTTTAATGTTTTCTTCACTGTCCTTCAAATCAGTTTTGAATTTCTTAGCATTGTCTTCAGCCTGTGACTTTTTTTCCACATTTCTTTCAATTTCAACTTTATTTCTCTCAACTCTTGCTTTAAACTCAGAACTTCTTGCCCAGCTTTTATTCTCCTTTTATTCTCTGTTTCCAATTCTTTTTTTTTCATTTCTTTGCTTCGCCTTTCAAATCTTTGATATGCATTTGGAAGATCCTAATACTTATGTCTTCCTTAAATGAATGTGCACTCTCTTTAGTTTCTTCAAACTTTCTTTTTCTTCCTTTCTTTTATTTTTGAATGGGGCAACTTTTGTTCTACAGTTACTATTTGAAGAAGACTTTCTTCATATGGACTGAGATTCATAATTTCTTTCACATACAAAATTGGTATTGGAAAATTTGTTTAAGTTTTAACTGTGAGTTAACTTTCAATTTACAATGTTAACTGAACTTTTATTATAAAGAAAAGAGGAACAAACAGCTAATGTTTTAGTTTCTGATACTATTTGTATCAGTTTCAAGCTTGTAAAACTATGGTATCAATTTTTGCATTCTTGTATCAGTTTATGATAATATTAGTATCAGTTTCTGATAATATTCGTATTAGTTTCAAGCATGTAAATCTATGTTATCAGTTTTTGCATTTTAGTACCAGTTTCTGATACTATTGTATCAGCTTTAAGCATGTAATCAAATGGTATCAGTTTTTGCATTCTAGTATCAGTTTGTGATATTATTAGTTCAGTTTCAAGCACGTAAAACTATGGTTTCGTTTTTTGCATGCTACTTGTATAATTTTCAAGTATAAGGAAATTTAACATTAGCTTTTTCCATGTTAGTAATATAAGTTTCAGGTATAAGAGAACATGGTATCAATTTTTTGTTATATTGTTATCGATATCAGTTTCATATATGATAGAAAAAGTTTCAGTTCATGCACAATGTAGTATCAGTTTCAGTATAGAAGAAAAGATATACAGTTAAACTTTATTCTACATAAG
Organism: Allium cepa; assembly: GCA_030765085.1. Classification (NCBI taxonomy): domain Eukaryota; kingdom Viridiplantae; phylum Streptophyta; class Magnoliopsida; order Asparagales; family Amaryllidaceae; genus Allium; species Allium cepa. The sequence continues at coordinate 21,539,274 of CM060931.1, forward strand.
AGTTAAAGTATATTGATTAACAAAAATTAGATGGAATTTTAATTTACATCATCCTCTTTGACATTGTCAAAAAATCCTTTGACCGCTTTGTCTTTCAGTTTCCTCAAATCTCATTTTGCAAATTCGGGTAAAACTTTAGTATAATGTTGTCTTTGTTGAAGAGTTGCAATTTCCCACATATGCAATACTTTTAACACATAAATAACCGATTAGCCATGTTTATTAAAAAATACATTTCAAATAATAATATTTTGATTAATTTGTCTTACCAATGGAAGCGTGGAGCATCCCGACATGTTTCTTAGCTTGTGAATGAACTTCTTAACAAATTTACTGGAATTCTTATCTATTATTAGAGGCCAGGAAATAGATTGCATTGTCCCTAAATCAATAAAGATGGGGTCAATTAAGAATGGTAGGATTCCCCATCTTCATTTTGCTGGTTGTTTGGGAAGGAAAATTATGACGACTCGGATTTTTGTAAGTTTGTTAATTGGTAAGTAACTGGATTAAATTATTAAAAATAATGATTTATGAGTCGAACCCATAAAATTTTGATAATTAAAAATATCTGGATATAATGTAAATTGGTTTAAAACTATAATAAATGTTGAATTATAAAATCTCTGGAGATGATAAATCTTATAGCAAATAAATAAATAATATATTTCACCATTTAAATTAAGATAAAATATTGATAAGTGTATATATATATATATAAATATATGCATTCTGATATTTGAAACACATATACACAAGTATATAATGTAGGTAAGTATATATAGGCCATATGAATGATACATGGAGTTTGTAAAATATGGATATACACAATATCAAAATTTCACATAAGGTATTTTAATTGTTCCAAAGTTATATTTTTTTTAATTCAAAGTTATATTTTTATTTTCAAAGTCTCAAAAATAATTTAAATTTAAACTCCACATTTTAAACACTAATATATATATATATATATATATATATATATATATATATATATCTGTGTGTGTGTGTAAATGGTTATTGATTAAAGTATTAATAACTTAAGCCTAAAATGAAAATAAGAATAAGTAAAAGGTTATAATATTATGTAAACTATTGAGCTATAGAAATAAATTAAAAGAAAATATAAAAATATGTGTATAGAGACATTTGTAAGCTAGGAGAAGACTTATGCATACAAGTGTCAAGATTTATGTTTAATTGTTAATTTCTTCATTTTCAAAAATAAGAAAAATGATTTAAAGAGAAACAATGTGCTGTATACAGGAATGTCTTTTATAAATCTCTCAAAACCTCTTCTTTCATTCTTTAAAAAAAAGAGAAAACTAACAACTTTATCATCTCACAACAGAAGCAAAGTAAAATTCAAATTCAACTTGAAAAAAAATCAAGATCAAAATCATCTTGTAGTTTTTCAATGGCATGTTTCCATTGTTCAAGTTTGTACGGTGAGTAAACTATTTTTAAAACCTAATCTCTTTTTAGATTATGTTTAAATATAGTTGAAAGTGAGGATATCAGTTTAAATAAGTATGCATATGCCTGTATATATGTGTGTGAATGCCCGTATAAATCTTCTCTCCTCTGTTCTTGCTTCTAATAGTTTCAAAGTCTTTCAAAATTTAAATTCTCTTAATCCAACTAGTTATAGATTATGTTGCTCGAAGGAGATGTGCTTATATTTGAGTATACCATATTTTAAAATTGATTACAGGAAGTTTTAGCAAACAATGTCCCGGGAAGAAGGTTTTACAGTAGATGATCAATATTTCCAGGAAAATAAATTGTTTTAATTCATGTTTTCATCTATATAAACGAACTTGACTTGGAAAATTATAAATTTTAGTGGATAAATTATAAATTTTAGTTGGGAAATAGTTTGGTTTTTGGGAGTTGAACGGGAAATTAATGTTGGGTGTTTTCTGGCGACCGCGGGTGCTTCGAGCTCTGGGGTTTGGGTCGAAGGAGGCCGAAGAGAATGGCACTTGGGGAAAAATAGTAGGGTGGGTTCTAGTTTGGTGGGTTGTGTTGTCGAGGCAGAACTCGAGTTTAAAGCAATGTGGGTTTTGGGTTGGGTTGCAGGCAAGTGGCGGTGGTAGGGTAATGCGGTCTAGAGGAAGATGGGGGAAGATGCAATGGCCATGCTCGAGGCAAGATCCGAGGGTGAGTGGTAGTGTGTGGAGGCGCCTCGAGGCGATCGACTGGAATGTTGCTGTTCTACTTTTAGGGAGAATGCTCGATTTCAAACTATGGTTCGTTGTGGATTCCAAGTAGTCGAACAAGGTGCAGGAGATCGTGGATGATTGGTGTGGATAGTCAGCGGCGACAATCGTAGGCCAGAATGTGCCTGCACGTACACACGCTCGTGCACGGTTGTTTACCTGGAAACGTTTTGGAATAGGTAGGAGAGAGGAAGAAAGAAGAGGAAGGGAAGCATTAGGCTTATAAGTAATTTGGGCCGAGTGGGCCTGTTGATCAACGTGATAATAAATACATAAAGTTTCTCAGAGTAATTTACAAACAAATTGCACAAAAGTTAAATGCTTTTGTACTTTAGATTTCCTGATATATAAGTAATTTAAAATTTTAAAGTAATTCAAAACAAGGATAGAAATTGGTCCATACGAAAAAATTTAAACTTAAGTTAATTAAGTTCGGGCAATGAGATACATGTTAATTATTTAAATTAATTCCAAAAGTTTATTAAAATAAAATAAATAGTGTAATTAGTTAATGGTTAAAGTAAACTAAAGATGTTTTAAACCTTTAATTATTTAAAAGTCTTAAGTAATAATAAATGATTATTATTAATTAATTCCAAATATTTAATCAAGGTAAAATAAATTAAATAGGTTTTAAGTCGTTTAATAATAATTAAACAGAATTTGTAGGTAAATAACAAATTATGTTCTTAATTAGATGATTGTGTGACTAGTTAATCTAGTGTATGAATGATTTAATTTGATTAAATATTTGGATTGCTTTAATATCTCTAGTACGTTAATTCATGATATTATGTGATATGAGATACCGGGATTGAACTGTTGATAATGTGAGTCATTTATTTAAATAGATATCTGTGATGGAATTTCTGGGCGAATATGACATTCTGAAATTTTAAATTTAATTGTTTTTACTTTAACAACTTGACATAAAGGATGGTGTTGGATTCGAAGAGATCGGGATCAGATATCAGTGATATCCAAAACAACTTCGATTAGTAACTACTATAATTCTTTATGGATTTGATTATAGAATCAAATAGGCTGGAATGGAATAAATTAATTAAACTTGGACATTTAAACTAAGTAACGATACTTAGATATGAAAAAAATGTTTGGCTATAGCAAGATAAAACTCGTAGTAGAGTTTGAGTTACCCTGGCTTTTCAAAGAAGTTTATATCCTTAGTATTTCATATTATATGGGTTTACTCATGCTGGTTTCTAGCCTGACTCAGGTGTTACTTTATTGTAATGCTCGAGTTAGACCGAGTATTATGAATTTTCAGGTTAGGACGTTCTGGAGCTCATGAGGCGAGAGAGATGACAGGGACGTAGCGAGCATTTTCCGTTGTGTATTGGAGTTTGTATTGATTGTATTCAGTGACAAGTTATTATAACTTCCCAGTTTATTTGTGAATGATTGTACTCTGATATATTGTATGTAAATTGACATTTACAACTTTTTTAGTATAAATGCTGTTTTTTGATATTATATTTTGATCCGATGCGATTGTGAGATTCTGTGCTTTTGTTTTTTGTTCTTATTCTACCTCTTTTTCTTCTTTACCCTAACAGTCTAGGTTTTCCGGCACTCGATTACTTGGCACTATATACAGTGAAGATATTAGTGTCGATTTTCGGGGTCGAAAATTTCAGGATGTTGCATTTGGTATCAGAGCAGAAGGTTATGCGAGAACCTTGGCTCTAGTGGGGATTACTCATTAGAGATAGGGTCAGTAGTACCCTAGAATGAGTTGAGTGTATTATATGAGGGCGTACTTGTTATTTTCTTATATGAAGATTTTAAAAACGGTTTTAAAAATGATTTTTATATAAGCTTATATTTTGATATATAAAGAAATAATTTTTCTAATTATTATATGTAGGTAATTGGTTGTTGATTATTGAAATTAAATATAATAATAAGAATTAGGTGGTAATTTATATATATACAATCGGATAGAAATTTGGGTAAGGGTCAACTATGCAAATAAGTTGAGTTAAAAATGGATTCAAAACTGAATTTAAATCCTAGAAAATTCAAAAGAATTTTAATGTATTGAAATAAGTTACCTTGATTTAATTTTCCAACAGATGATTTTGGAATATATGGTGTGTATGATTTCAAGATATGATAATTATCATAAATTGGTTGTTGTATCTTAATAAAGAGATGTTTATTTCTGAAATAAATATTGCTAAAGCAGAATGAAATGTTTAAAGGAAGTAATAATTTACATAAGTATGATTTACTATTTCAATTGGGAAGTTATAAAATCTAAGTCCAGAAAATTTAAAAATGACTTGGCGTGCTAAAGATATAAATATGTATATATATATATGTATCAAAGTTGATTTGAAATAAATACTAAGTGTTGAATTCTAAATTCCCTAGAATGAGATGAATAACCGAAAGTAAAATAACTTCTAAACCTATAAGTGGAAGTGATATTAATAAGTAAATTTAAATTTGAAATGGAAAATTTAAATTGAGGAGTCGGATTAATGAATTGGAACTTAACTCTGGACAAGTTAAATAAGTTGTGGACTTATAATCTGAAATGGGAAATTTTATGATAAAATTGAATTTAACTTAGGGAAGTTAAATGGGTTGAACTAAAAAGGGAGTAATGTGTGATCCCAAAACGGGTTTGAGTTCTGGAATTGTGTGATGGATGCTATTGATGGATTTTTAGATAATTTGGATGTTTATTTACTTTGACATATCCTGCTATCATCCTGTTGTTATTAATAATCTATGGAATTGTGAATTGGATTATTTAAAAGTGGATTGAGATAATATATATCCATTACTGAAATTAAATGGAATTAAACTTTATTTTGAAATTATTTAAATAATTTTGATTTTTAGAGATAAAGATTGAACCTATGAAAATGAAATCACTTTGAACTTAAGATTTAAATGTTAAAAATGAACTTGCAAACTGAAATTGTTAAGAATTGGTTCCAAAGTAGAAGTTAAAATTGGGTAATAAATTGAATTCCGAAGATTAAATTGTTTAAAAAGTTTTGAACTCTTACTCGAACCTTGAAATAAGTTAAGTAAAGGTAATTTAAATAAATATTAGTAATTTGGACTCAGAATTAAATTGTTTAAAGACTTAGGTTGTTAAATTAAAAGTATAGGTTAATTTGATTTAAGGGATTAAATCAACAATTGAAATTTAACTCGAACTTATATAATTCGAGATGGGTTAAAGTTGAGATTAGAACTGAAATTAGTTCAAATTGAAATTTGATTTGAATTAATTTAAATTGTAATCGAAGTTGAATAAGTTTAAATTCAAATGGGAATTGATTTGAATTTGGAATGGGAATCGAGGTTAATTCAAATTGAATTGAAATTGAATCAATTTAATGGGATGGGAAATTGGTTGGAAGTGGAGATTAGGAAATTGAACCAGTTTGACTCTGAAACTAGTTTCAAATAAATTGTTTTAATATAAACTGGTCTAAATCTATTTTTTGAAGCTGTTTACTATACAACCTTTCCTTTTAAACCCAAACTATCTTATACTTATTTTACAACTGTTTAACTATTTTACTACGATTTTACAACAATTTTACAAACTAATTACTATTTTATAACTATTTTATAACTACTTAACTATTTACAACTATTTTACAACTAATTGCAATTTTTCAACTACTAATCCATTTTAAACTTTTCAAGCTATTTTCTAATTTCAAACTGGTCGGAGTGCAAACTGTTGGATTTAAACACCAATTGAGATAGGAATTGAAGTGATATCCCAAATGGAAATTGAAGCAATTGTGAATAAGTGAATAGAGATCAAAATGAATGTGAATAAAAAGAAAATTGATTTGGCTAATAATTAATGAAGATAAATACGTAAGAAGTACGTGTATTATTCTATTCGCATAACGATTTGATCCAGGTTCGAGCACAGAATTTTGAGATAGTATCTCGATCCGAGTTGGGATTTTTCACTCGATTTTTGACGGCGAACCCTAGATATGGATTTTTGATTGATTATGGAAATTCCCTATCATAGTTATGGCTATGCAAGGAGAAGGGCAGTTTCTGATCAAGAAACCAAATCCGAGTCCGCACTAGGAAGTCCGATGGACGATACTAGTTCGAAAGTGAAATTATGTGATCGAGTAAGCAATCGGATTTGATATTGCGTATGGATGATATATGTACATCATACATGCTTGAATGAAATAGATATTGAAAATTTTGAAAAGAAATGTAAAAATGATTTTTGAAATGGAAACGTATATTTTGAGAAATATATGATGAATAAGAGTGGAAGTTGGATATCACTATAACTGAAACTCATTTTTATAAAAATAAGTAGTGTGGCAAATGACCTTTTTTTAAAGGAAATGGAACTTGAATGTTGATTTGGCATAAATAAAGTTATATATATATTTGTTATATATGCTAAACTCTCCTTGTTAAATTTATAACCAGAAGAAAAGATCTTTGAAAAATATTTGAAATATAAAAAGGAATTTATACAAGTACGAAGTGATCCAAAAAAAATATTTTATTCTAGTTAAAAGAATAAACTTATATATATCTATATATATATATAAATATATATATAAATGATTTATGAAATTGGGAAAAGGGTTTTTGGAACCTATTGATTTTGAAAGGCTTTTGATTTTGGGAAAAAAAATTGGGAATTTGGAAAGCCAAGTTTGGAACTATCGATTTTGAGATATCGATTTTGTGTAAATGGGATTTATATGTGATACATATAAAGTGTATGTTTTGAAAGATACTATATGTGTATAGTATAAAAACGTTTTGAGAATTCTATGGGGGAAAAGGCGCTCCTATTTAGAGTTGAAACTTATAGCAGGAGATCCATGGAGTGGTTCTGACTTGAGCCCTAAGGGGGGTTCTAAATTTTGATACCAGAGGATGTCCGGACTATGCTGAAGTTCCTGAGGATTGTGGTTGGGGTAGCGAAAGTCGAGGGCACTGATGCCTACAGAGACATTGGGCTTATGCTGTGACGGTAGTGTAACTCGGTGTAACAGCGATCTATTGCGCTCCATAGCATAAGTCGAGGGGCAGTGATTGCCTAAAGTCTACGTTTGATTTAGACGGGAGAGCAACGTAACATCGGTGGACTGCAATCTATGAAGACATATGAAAGTCGTGTGATAGTGAGTGCCTACATACTACATTGGGACTCGACTGATATAGTCTGCGATCTATGTGGTCTGTGTGGTGAAGTTTCATTTGGAAGTGAAATTCGAGGGCGCTGATGCCTATAGTTACATGGTTTTTTCAATGATGGCAACTTAACCATGCATGTAGTTGTGATCTATGGTTGTTCCATGGTGTAATCGAGGGGCGTGGATGCCTATAGTTTTTCGCTGGGATGGCGACGTAATCATCGGGCTAACTGCGACCATAGAGGGGGTGATGATTTCTAGAGCGTTCTCACAAAAATGTTTTCTACATTTTAACAAAAATATTTCAAGTATTTTCACTAGGTGTTGAAAACGGGTCTACTAAGTACTTATAGATTTTCAGTCCTACGCCTGATCAACGTTTGACCGAATTTCTATGAGAACAAGGATGGACTTGTTGAAACATTGAATTATAAGAAGTATTTTTAGAAAACTATTTTGATAATATTATGTAGATTTTTAAAGTTTTTTTAAAATTTAAATAAAAAGGGTTTAAGGTTAAAATGCTTAAAGAGTAATTTAACTGAAAATAAACATTATAATAAAATTCTAACTTCGTTCCTTTTTGAGGACGAAAAGATTTAAAGGGAGGAGGAATGTGACGACCCAGATTTTTTTAAGTCTGTTAATTGGTAATTTACTAGATTAAATTATAAAAAATACTGATTTATAAGTCGAACCCATAAAATTTTGATAATTAAAAATATCTGGATATAATTGTAAATTGGTTTAAAACTATAATAAATGTTGAATTATAAAATCTCTAGAGATGATAAATATTATAGAAAATAAATAAATAATATATTTCATCATTTAAATTAAGATAAAATATCCATAAGTGTGTGTGTGTATATATATATGCATTTTGATATTTGAAACACATATATACAAGTATATAATGTAGGTAAGTATATATAGGCCATATGAATGATATATGGAGTCTATAAAAATATAGATATATACAATATCAAAAATTCACATAAGGTATTTTAATTATTCTAAAGTTATATTTTTTATTTCAAAGTTGTATTTTTATTTTCATAATCTCAAAAATAGTTTAAATTTAAACTCTACATTTTAAACACTAATCTATATGTATACATATGGTTATTGATTAAATTATTAAAACTTAAGCCTAAAATGAAAATAAGAATAAGTAAAAGGTTATAATATTATGTAAACTATTGAGCTATAGAAATAAATAAAAAGAAAATATAAAAATATATGTATAGAGACATTTGTAATCTAGGAGAAGACTAGTGCATACAAGTGTCAAGATTTATGTTTAACTGTTAATTTCTTCGTTTTCAAAAATATGAAAAATGATTTAAAGAGAAATAAGGTAGTGTATACAGGAATGTCTTTTATAAATCTCTCAAAACCTCTTCTTTCATTCTTTAAAAAAATAGAGAAAACTAACAACTTTATCATCTCACAACTGAAGCCAAGTAAAAATTCAAATTCAACTTGAAAAAAAAAGATCAAGACCAAAATCATCTTGCAGTTTTTCAAAGGCCTGATTCCTCTGTTCAAGTTTGTACGGTGAGTAAACTATTTTCAAAACCGAATCTCTTTTTAGATTATGTTTAAGTATAGTTGAAAGTGAGGATACCAGTTTAAATAAGTATGTATATGCCTCTATATATGTGTGTGAATGCCTGCATAAATCTTCTTGCCTCTGTTCTTGCTTCTAACAGTTTCAAAGTCTTTCAAAATTTAAATTCTCTTAATCCAACTCGTTATATATTATGTTGCTTTAAGGAGATGTGCTTATATTTGAGTATACCATATATTAAAATTGATTACAGGAAGTTTTAGCAAACAATGTCTCGAGAAGAAGACTTATACAGTAGATGATCAATATTTCTAGGAAAATAAATTGTTTTAATTCATGTTTTCATCTATATAAACGAACTCGACTTGGAAAATTATAAATTTTAGTGGCTAAATTATAAATTTTAGTTGGGGAATTGTTTGGGTTTCAGGAGTTGAACGGAAAATGAATGTTGGGTATTTTCTGGCGACCGCGGGTGCTTCGAGCTCTGGGGTTTGGGTCGAAGGAGGCCGAAGAGAATGACACTTGGGGAAAAATAGTAGGGTGGATTCTAGTTTGGTGTGTTGTGTTGTCGAGGAAGAACTAGGGTTTAAAGCACTGTGGGTTTTGGGTTGGGTTGCAGGCAAGTGACGGTGGTAGGGGCATGCGGTCCAGAGGAAGATGGAGGAAGATGTAATGGCGGTGCTCGAGGCAAGATCCGGGGGTGAGTGGTAGTGTATGAAGGTGCCTCGAGGCGATCGACTGGAACGTTGCTGTTCTACTTTTAGGGAGAATGCTCGATTTCAAACTATGGTTCGTTGTGGATTCCAAGCAGTTGAACAAGGTGCAGGAGATCATGGATGATTGGTGTGGATAGTCGACGGTGACAATTGTAGGCCAGGGTGTGCGTGCACATACACACGTTCATGCACGGTTGTTCACTTGGAAACGTTTTGGAATAGGTAGGAGAAATAAAGAAAGAAGACGAAGGGAAGCATTAGGCTGGTAAGTAATTTGGACCGAGTGGGCCTGTTGATCAACGTGATAATAAATAGATAAAGTTTCTCAAAGTAATGTACAAAACAAATTGTATAAAAGTTAAATGCTTCTGAACTTTAGATTTCCTGATATATTAGTAATTTAAAATTTTAAAGTAATTCTGTTTGCAAAAAAAATGGGCAAACACCTCCAAGTCGTATGATTTAGTTGATTATATGTTGTTCTTAGTGATTTGGGTAATTTATGCAAATATATAAAATAGATGGACTAAACTGTAAAAGACACACGGATTTATAGTGGTTCGGCTAGAATGTGCCTACGTACACTATATGTTATTCTCCTTTTCTCTTCAGATTACAAGTACAAAGCTTAGATTACAAGTATCTGAAAGTTGTTTGAAAGTTCTATCCGTGCTTGAGCTCTCAAACTTGTCTGTCATTGTTGTACCCTTACCCCTCTATTTATAGAGTGAGGCCGGGGGTAGGGGTCTTGGATGTATATATCTGCTGGTGGGCCTGGGCCAATGTAATCTGGCCCGGCAATGCTGGTTCAGTAGCACCTTGGTTCGGCGGTGAGTGGAGTGTTGATTGGACCGGTATTGGGTGGAGCGTGGGTTGGTTCGGCAGCTCCAGTCCGGTAGTGGTTGGTTGGAGTTTGGTTTGGTGGGACTTGGTCCGGTGGTGAGTGATCCGGTGATGGATGGTTGAAATTTGGTTCGGTAGCATGAGGAAGTAGGTTGGTTCGGTAGCATGAGGAAGTAGGTTGGTTCGGTAGGTGTTGGAGGTGCTTTGGTTCGGTAGTGAAGTGGAGAGGTTTGGTCCGGTGATGGAGGAGAGGTGGCATGGTTCGGTAGGTATTGGAGAAGCGTTGGTTCGGCAGGGAAGTGGTCCGGTGATGAGTATGTTGGTTCGGTGGTGGAAATACACACAACACTTGCCCCCCAAAGTAGGGCATGTGCATGCACATGGCTTGTTTGTTTTAACTTGGGTATTTCCATCCGGTCATATGTGTCGAACCACCCGGTCCGGTCATCCTGCGTTCGTCTATAAATAGGGGTGTTAGGACTTCGTTATTCTCACCAAGCGAAATAGCCGAATCAAATTCCTAACTGCCAAACCGATTAGTGCCGAACCAGTTCTGACTGCCAAATCTTAATTGTCGGACCAGGTAAACTTTCTTCTGTCAAATGATTTTTAAGGTTGAACTTCCGAATGAACCCCAGGGGTTTTAAGTACTGAATGTCACTTTCATATTTGAGTTGCCGAACGAAACTTGCGCCCGAACCACCTGAATGAGAATGGAAAGTGCCGAATGAACTTATACTTGAATCACCAGATGAGGCCTGAGACTCCGAATACCGAATGAACTTTTATATTTGCTTTACCGAATGACACCAGGAGTTTGAGTGTTTTGAATTATGAGTGAAATTTCAGACTATATACACTTGTTTTCTTATATCCTATGTTCTAACGGTGTACTTTCTCGTGGTGTAGATAAATGTCTCGTAAAGTGGAAACTCGATCAGATAAAAAGAAATCCAAGGACGAAGGAGAGTCCACCGTAGTGCCCCCAGCTCAGCCAGGACCGGAACGTCATGGACCCACCCCGAGATCGCTAGTAGATGGGTATGGTCCTCGAGAGCTTCTGAATTCTCCGCCTGACTGCTTTCCTAGCTCTCTCAAAGAAGATCAGCTTGATGTTATCTCCTGCTCCTTTGGGATTGATAGAGCACGCATGTTGTTGCCAGGGAAGGGGGTCATGCCATATAATCCCCCTGAAGGATACTTCGCTTACAGTAGGTACCAATGCATGTGTGGGTCCATTCCTCCAATCAATGCTTGGATAGTTAGCTTCGTCACCTATTCGAAGGTGGCCCCTTTCCAGCTCCAGCCCAACTCCTACGCTATCTTGGTGTGCCTATTCGTGATTTTCCAGAGTAAGTACGGGCGCCCCCCTTCCAACCGGGAGATTCGGTACCTATATAACCTAAGAGGTCACAAGAAGGGGTCTCTATACATCAGCTTGGAATCGGCTGTATCCTTCAAGCCGGTCCTGCACTTGTATTCAAAGTTTACCATGTTTAAGAAGGAATGGTTCTTCGTCCAAGATGACTCCGTTTCGATCCACCGCTTCACCTCTGGCTGTAAGTTGAAGCTTATTTATAATTTCCGTTCTGACTGAAATGCTTCTTCTTATGTGTTTTTATTTCTTGCTGGCGACAGGTGGCTTTGCGGTCGTGGAGAATGATCACCTGGTTTAGACGGCAGCGGAGATAGAAGCCATTTCGGGAAGGGATAGGTCAGCTTCTTACCTAATCAGGAATGCCACTCTCCTGGGACACAACTTGATTCTACCACATCAGTCTGTGGTCAAGCAGAGGGATACGGCTGAGGAAAGAGGCGCCAAAGCCAAAGGAGGGGCCATGGCGAAGAGCAGCAAGAGGAAACCCTTCTCGATACCTCCCTTCGTCGCGGGGGGGGGGGGGGGGGCTCAAGAAATCCGATGGACCCTCTCCCAGCACATGCCCAGATGTTTCGGAGGAGGAGAGCGCGGAGGAGGAAAGTGGTAGAGAAGGTGATGGACATAGTGGTAGTGGCGTTGGTGCCTTGACCTCCGGGCAAGCAGGTGAGATTCAAGAGTGGACGGATGACGCCTTCCGCCAAGCTTTTGAGGGGTTAGAGGGAGGACCGGCTCCGGTAAAGGAGTCCGAGAGAGCTGACAAGGCCGGGGTTGGTGCTGGTTCATCTTCTCAGAGTATTCCCGCTAAGGCGACTCTGGTGATTCAAGGTGAATTTTTGACTTCTGCAGACTCCCTTTACGATAAGGAATATTTCATGGCCAGCTCCCGTCCTGGAATGAGATTCAGGACTTATTGCAGTATCCCACTCCCCCTCAGGGTTTGTATAATAAATGCGTCTCCTTGCTCCTTTTGACTTAACATATTTCTTGAATTATGGATTAGTGTGTGCTCGTAACACTTGTTCTTTATTCCAGGGGCAGGCGAGGTGGCCAAAACGTCAGATGTTCGACACCGCCTCGAACAATACAAGCTACTCAGAGCCTCTACTAGATCGAAGCCTCCTACTAGCCGCCCCGGGGACGTAGTCGGCTATCGTCCTCTTCTCGTGATTATTGAAGAGGATATTCAAAACAGAAAGAGGAGGCGCTCCATGTTCGAACCTTCACTTGGACCTCAGCCCCCAACCCAGCCTATTCATGATATCACAGGGGAGGATACTGAGTCCATACCTTCTCCGCATCCATCAGAGAATCCTACCGTTACGCATGTTGATCGTCCCGGCTTGGCTCGTAACCCATTTGCGGGTCATCCGGATCTGAACCCGATTTCTCATGATATTTCCTTCGATGAGGTTACCGGTGAGCACCTCCTACCCCGCAATCCTATGGCAAGGGTGCTTGATGAGGCTAAGTCTTTGGATCTCGACTTGTTGACCACTCGGATTGTGACTATGGGGGATGAGGCCAAGGCAAACATCGATTTGGTGGCTGAGGAGACCAGGAAGCTGATGGCGCATCATGCCCGACTGGTCAAGGCTGGAGAGGAAATCGGAAGTGCTAATATTCGGTTGCGGCTAATGGTTTCCGATCAGGCCAAGCAGCTTGCAAACCAGGCCATCCAGATCCCCCAACATGAGGCGGCCTCCAGACGACTAAAAAAAACCATGGAAGAGGCTAGCAAGGCAGAGTTACGAAAAATGGCGGATGCTAGCAACAAACGAATTGACATGGCCATCGCAACGGTGGATGAGGTTCGGAGAGCGGATCTTGAGCAGGTAAAGGAGTTATCTGGAAGGCTTGAAGCCGCAGGGCTTGCTCAGGCCAAGCTAAAGGAGGAGATGGAGGCGATGAGGAGATCCCTTCAGGCTTACTGCTCGCGATACCGATTGGAGAGGGATGCTGCCATTGCGAAGTTGTCGGCTTCTGAGGCCTGTATGAGGGAGTTTGAGGAGAACGAGGGGATGATGTATGATATGCTGCAGGATATGTATTTTCGTACTTGGAAGCAGGGCAACCTACCCTGGATGGACGATTACCCCCGGGTCATGGCTAGGATATATCTCCGGGCTTTGGAGGAGGCCAAGGCTGATGCGGATAAAGAGGGTGGCGTGGCCTTCAGAATGGATGTGGTTACCGCTCAGTTCACCAAGGAGGAGAAGGTGGCGGTGAAGGAGGGCATGCGGCTGCTTACCGCCGAGGAAGTGGGTGTGCAGTTGGAGGATGATGATTAGGGAGCAGACACTGGTTAGTCTTCCCTTTTAATATTTTCTTACCTTGATTGCTTATCGTTTATCTAATAGATTCTTCTCCTGAATTGGACAGTTGGGACCTTTGGACAGCATGCAGGGAGTTCTGATCCTGTGGTCAAGTAGATCTTGGGGGGTTGGAAGGATAGAGACGAAGTTCTGATGCTGCCGACTATTTTGGCTTGATCCGGACATTTTTGGTTTTACTTGACATTCCTGTATATACTAGTTCCAAAACATTAATATACTTTCAGGTTGTAATTATGTCATTGCAACGAACGACTTTATTCTTAACATGTAATTTTATAACATAAGCTGATTCTGTCATATTTGGATGCTGTCATTATTTTTATGTGTTGCATAAGAAATATAACTATGCATGTGCTAGTGATTCAACTGTGTTTGATGTCAAGTTCTTGCTCAAAGTATAATTTCATGTCTTGCAATGTTAATGTGATGTGTGAATATATCAGAGCTACTTATTTGTATACAAGAGAAGAAAGTACCGCCCTTTCGATTTTTAGTTGTAGATGGTAGCTTTGAATGCCTTGTGTGATCGAATACGGATTGCAGTTGAGTGACCCGTCATCCAGCTGAGAGTTCTCATTACCGTTAGCGAGTGCATCCTATTTGGTGTCCTGTATTTTAAGGGTTGTTATCGAGGATAGGAGGAAAGTTTTTTAAATAGAATGGAAATATAAGAAATAGTAAAACTTCCAATCAAGGAAGGCCTTCAATGTGCTTAAGTTCGTGGCAAACGGGTTTTGTAGTCACTTTCCCTAGCTGTGGGTCTTGGATACATTTGTCACCCATCTTACGCCTCTACAGGGAGTTTTCTTTTTTACCACAGCCGCACTTAAGACACATCGGAGCCGAGATCGCGCATGGTAACTACCCGGGCCATTATGGCCCGTAATCGTGGGTATTATTCGATTTACCGTGGCCGGCTAGCGCGGGTGTCGATCGTCAACTGTGAACTGCCCCTGGCTGGCCATACCTTATGTTGGGCTTATAATCGGTTCACAGTCGCCGGTGAGCCGAACGCCGTAATGAGCTGCCTCTGCTATAGTCGGCCTTCTCGGTGGCTTATGATCGGCTCATTACAGTTGGCTTTGAGGGCCGTCGCGAGCAATGAGTTAACCCGCAGCAAAGGGATGCTGGAGCAAAAGTGTTTCATTGGCGAGGGCATAGATTCGTATAGTACCTGTTAGGTCTTGTCCAGGTGGGGTTGTGCCGTGAAGTGTCCAGAATAGAAATGTCGTTATACAGGATTTTGTTCAACAGAAAAGGATAAAGCCTAACAAGCGGCCAAGATATAAAGGAACAAGTTAAGAAGAGACAAGATATTTAAAGTGGTTCAACACGAAAATGCCTACATCCACTGATTCTCTTTGTTAATTCACTTCATATGGGCAGTACAAGTTAAGAAAAGTATCGACGAAGGTGTTGGATGTTCCATGCCCTCTGGAACACCTCTTCGTCCACTGTTGACAAAATATAAGCTCCGTTGTGGAGATCTTTATCAATTACATAGGGTCCGTCCCAGATTGGATCTAGCGCTCCAGGGCGTGGGAAGATCCGTTTGAGAACAAGATCTCCTTCTCGTAAGCTGCGGTGCTTGACTTTGGAGTTGTATTGTGCTGCCACTTTTTGATTGTGAGCTGTTGCTTTGAGTGCTGCATCATTTCTTCTTTCTTCGATTAGATCCAAAGACATGTGGAGGAGTTCTTCGTTCTCTTATGGGTTGTAGTGGATCCTACGGTGGGATGGCACTACAGTTTCAACTGGGAGCATGGCCTCCGATCCGTATGCCAAAGAGAAAGGAGTATGCCCTGTTGATGTCCTGAAAGAATTGCGGTAGGCCCAAAGTGTCGTAGGAAGTTCATCCACCCAAGCGCCTTTTGACTTTTCAAGCTTCTTCTTGATTAGAGTTTTAAGAATTTTGTTGACAGCTTCGACTTGTCCATTTGCCTGGGGATAAGCCACAGATGAGAAGCTTTTGTAAATTCCATGCTCTTGGCACCAGTCGGCGAACTCCTCGCTGTCAAACTGAAGTCCATTGTCCGATATAATTTTGAGTGGAACACCGTACCTGCATAGAACATTTTTGATCAAGAAGTTAATAACTTTTGCCAAAGATATTTTATTTAAAGGTTCTTCTTCCACCCATTTGGTGAAATAGTCGACTGGCACTATAGCATATTTGGCTCCACCTCGGCCCATCGGCAGTTCGCCAACCAGGTCAATTCCCCATACCGCAAAGGGCCAAGGACTGGTCATTTGAGTAATCTCATTTGTTGGTAGTCGAGGAACCTTAGCAAATTTTTGGCATCTGTCACATCTTTTGACAAAGTTTAAGGCGTCTTTGTTTAAAGTGGGCCAGTAATACCCATATCGGAGTATTTTCTTTGCTAGAGTCTGCCCCCCAGTGTGATCTCCGCAACTTCCTTGATGGATGTCAGACAGGACTTTTTTGGCTTCCCTTCCAGCGACACACCTTAATAAGGGGTTAGAGAAGCCGCGCCGATAGAGGATGCCTTCTTGTATTGTGTAGCAGGAAGCTTTCCTCAAGATTTTCTTAACTTCGCTACGGCCGTCAGGCAGTGTGACACGTTGTAAGTACTTCCGGATGGGAGTCATCCAAGTTTCCTCTTCGATTGCAGCTATCAGATTCACTTGCTCGAAACTCGGGGCTAGTTGCTTTGAGATGGTTATTGTTCCAGAAGTGGTGCCATCTTTCATGCTATCTTGCTTTGCCAGTTCGTTGGCCTCCTGATTCTCTCCTCGAGGAATGTATTTGATTAAATAGTGATCCAATTGATTGAGCAGTAGCTTGGTCTTCTTTAGATATGCTGTGAGTCGTTCTCCTCGAGTCTGGAATTCTCACAGTATTTGATTTACAATAAGTTGAGAATCACTATGGATACATAAAGAACCGACTCTAATCTCTAGGGCAAGTTCTAATCCGGCTATCACTGTTTCATATTCTGCATCGTTGTTGGTGGCAGCAAATTCCAACTTTAGGGCATAGTGCAGTTTCCTTCCCTTGGGGGTGATTATCACAATACCTGCCCCGAGCCTTGTTCGTTTGATGCTCCATCTACAAAGATATTCCACTTGATATCTTTTGTTATTTCAGATCGATCTTTACCTTCGTTGGTAGTGAATTCGGCAATGAAATCAGCCATGGCTTATCCCTTGATGGCGGTGCGAGGGTAGTAGGTGATATCATATTGACTCAGTTCAATGCACCATTTAAGTAATCGCCCAGAAGTGTCGGGGCGATGGAGTACCTGCCTTAGCGGTCGATCGGTTAAAACTCTGATGGAATGAGATTGGAAATAGTGTCGCAGTTTCCATGACGTGATTAGCGGACAGTATGCTAGCTTCTCAAGTTTTTCTTGCAGAGAGGAGTTTCTGCATCCTTCCCTTTATCCTTTCTGCGGTTATTGCGAAGTTCAGTTACATAGCAATCTCGAGCGGCGTCTTGATCTCCCTCTACTTCTCCTATTCCGTTATCTGTTCGAAATTTCATATTCAGGCACCATGGGGCTAGGACAACTTGGAAGTCAAACAAGGCTGGTCTTCCCAAAAAGGCGTTGTAGGCCGAGTGGTTCTCTATTAGCATAAATGTTTGTTTTTGCACAACGGAGCGGGGATGACTTCCTATTTCGACAAAGAGGTCCAGTTGCCCGAGGGGCATCTTCGCACCTCCAGTGAAACCATGTAGCGGTTTGTTGCAGGGAGATACATCCTTCATTGACAGCTTCATTTTGTCGAAAGCATGCTTGAATAGGATATTTACTGAGCTTCCAGTGTCTACTAGAATTCGGAAAACTTCGGCTGGACCGAACCAAGCAGAGATGACCATAGGATCCATGTGTGGATACTGCCTTCCTTCTAAATCACGCCTACTGAATGTGATGTCATCACTCTCTTTCCGCTTCGGGTGGCATTCTTCTATAACAGAGTTAACGCAATCTTCATTGTTTCTAAGTGACCTTCCATATCTCTCCATCTCTGCCCAGCTTCTGTCGGCGATGTGTGGTCCTCCTGATATGGTATGGACCACTATCTTCTCTTGACTGGAGCCGCTGATGTTGCGATTTCCTCCGCCTACTTCTGGGAGGGGTAGCCCTGGGTTCTCATTGGCAAGAGTTGAAGTCCTGTTCTGACCTTTCACATAGCGCTCCAGTCTCTTCCTTCTGATGTGTTCTTCAATTAAGTCCCAGAGGTGATGGCATTCATTTGTGTCATGCCCATGAGATTCGTGGAAGCGGCAGAACTTTCCAGACTTAACTGCGTTAACTGATTCCTTCTTGTGTGGGAGGGGCGCTTGTATCTAACTTCGTGTCGGGTGGCCAAGAAGATGTTTTCGATTGTTTCATTCAAAGGAGTGTAAGAGTCAAATCTCGGTCTTGGCCGATATAGACGCTTTTCTCCCTTCTTGCCCCCAGCAGTGTCTCTAGAGTCATTTCTTCGAATGTCCTTTGCTGTAGTGGGCGTGTTGCCGTGAGTTGCCATAGCGTGTTGCCCTGTCTGCCTTTCAGTAGCAGCGTCTTCAAGTGTCATATACTTCCCGGCTTCATGGAAGAAATTGGGTAAAGTAGCTGGTTTTTCTTTCGTTGGTCTTCTAGCAAATTTAGTATCCGGATGCACACCACTGCAGAGGTCCATTAGGGTAAGTTTCTCGTCGGCATCTTGGACTGCGGCCGCTGCGGCATTGAATCAGGTTAAATATTGTTGCACCGTCTCTCCAGGCTTCTGTTTGATATTAGATAAGGAATAAGCGTCTTTGGGTTGCTCCACACGAATGTGGAATTGGATGATGAATTTTTCTTTCAACATTTCCCATGAGCTGATCGATCCTTGGGGTAGATGGAAGAACCAGGAGGTAGCTAGATCTGCTAGGAATAGTGGAAAACATTTGCACAATACTCCTTCTGTCGCTCCGCTCATGAGCATATGCCGTGTGTATCTTTGCAAGTGTACAACGGGGTCAGAGGTTCCTCTGTAAGGTTCCATTGTTGGCATTTTCCATTCTCGGGGGTTGATGGCAATTTCGATATTGCGGGAGGAGGGGCTGGTTACCCTAGCGCCTATCCCTCGATCCCTTTGGTCCCGTTGGACGCATTCTCTGAACAATCGCGCCATCCTTTCGTTGGAATTTGGAGCGGATAGAAATGAATTTGGTTCTTCTCTGTGGGATTGGTCCCGTCCAGATGACCTGTAGGGATGGTATCGTCTATTGCTCCTAACATTATCCGGTGACGGTCTTCGGTCTTCCGGGACCATGCTGGGGTCAGCCACAGTTGGCCCTTGCCTCGATCTTCCCCTGCTGGGTTCTGTTCTCAGCACTTCCTCGGGTCCAAATTCGGGCTGGACTCCAGCTCGGCCCCGTCTATTGGTGTTTCCATGGTTAGGTAGCATGGCAGGCTCGGCTACATCTGACCCCTGCCTGGTACCTCCCCCGTTGGGTTCGGTTCCAAGTGTTTCCTCTGGTCGGAATTCGGGCTGAGTCCGGGCTCGGCTCCTACCATTGTGTTTCTGTTGTTAGCCTCTTCGAAGAAGAAAGACCTTTGTCGTCTCCCAGATCCTCCAGATCGGGACTTGCCCCATGATTCAGTGTTGCGGTTGGATTCTTCAGCATCCCTTAAGCGTGACATGAGTTGGTCCACCAAGGCTTCTTGTTGAGATGCGAAGCGGTTAGTTACTTCAGCCACAACCCTGTCCAGGTCCGTCCTTGTAATTGGTTGTTCCGTAGCAGGGGCTGTCGGATTTGCCTTAATTCCATTTATTGTTGGAACCGGACGATTGTCTTGATATCTGATCACTGGATCTGGGATACTGCTAGTTGCAATGTTCTTTCCTTTGTTAGCATCTTTCTTCCGTCCGGGAGGCTTGTTTTCCAAGCAATGAACGATGCTGATAGGAAAAGGGTTAAGTGGGAGAAGCTGAAGCTTCGAGCTCCTGTTCTCAGTGAAAGCACCAAAAATGTTTGCACAAAAAATGGTCAAACACCTCCAAGTTGTATGATTTAGTTGATTATTTGTTGTTCTTAGTGATTTGGGTGATTTATGCAAATATATAAAATAGATGGACTAAACTTTAAAAGACACACAGAATTATAGTGGTTCGGCCAGAATGTGCCTACGTCCACTTTGTATGTTATTCTCCTTTTCTCTTCAGATTACAAGTACAAATCTTAGATTACAAGTATCTGAAAGTTGTTTGAAAGTTCTATCCGTGCTTGAGCTCTCAAACTTGTCTGCCATTGTTGTACCCCTACCCCTCTATTTATAGAGTGAGGCTGGGGGTAGGGGTCTTGGATGTATATAGCTGCTGGTGGGCCTGGACCAATGTAATCTGGCCCGACAATGCTGGTTCAGTAGCACCTTGGTTCGGCGGTGAGTGGAGTGTTGATTGAACCGGTAGTGGATGGAGCGTGGGTTGGTTCGGCAGCTCCGGTCCGGTCCGGTAGTGGTTGGTTGGAGTTTGGTTCGGTGGGACTTGGTCCTGTGGTGAGTGATCCGGTGATGGATGGTTGAAATTTGGTTCGGTAGCATGAGGAAGTAGGTTGGTTCGGTAGCATGAGGAAGTAGGTTGGTTCGGTAGGTGTTGGAGATGCTTTGGTTCGGCAGTGAAGTGGAGAGGTTTGGTCTGGTGATGGAGGAGAGGTGGCATGGTTCGGTAGGTATTGGAGAAGCGTTGGTTCGGCAGGGAAGTAGTCCGGTGACGAGTATGTTGGTTCGGTGGTGGAAATGCACACAACAAATTCAAACCTAGGATAGAAATTGGTCCATACAAAAAAAATTAAACTTAAGTTAATTAAGTTAGGGTAATGAGATACATGTTAATTGCTTGAATTAATTCCTAAAGTTAATTAAAATAAAATAAATTATGTAATTAGTTAGTGGTTAAAGTAAAATAAAGATGTTTTAAACTTTTAATTAATTAAAAGTCCTAAGTAATAATAAATGATTGTTAATTAATTCCTAATTTTAATTAAAATAAAATAAATTAAATAGGTTGTAAGTCGTTTAATAATAATTAAACAGGATTTTTAAATAATTAATAAATTCTGTTTTCTAATTAGATGATTGTGTGACTAGTTAATCTAGTGTATGAGTGATTTAATTTGATTGAATATTTGGATTGCTTTAATATCTCTAGTACGTTAATTCGTGATATTCGTTGATATGAGATTCCGGGTTGAACTGCTGATAATGTGAGTCGTTTATTTAAATAGATATCTGTGACGGAATTTCTGGGTGAATGTGACATTCTGAAATTTTAAATTGAATTGTTTTTACTTTAACTACTTTGCTTAAAGGATGGTGTTGGATTCGAAGAGATTGGGATCGGATATCAGTGATATCCGAAGCCACTTCGATTAGTAAATACTATAATTCTTTATAGATTTGATTATAGAATCAAGTAGGCAGGAATGGAATAAATTAAGTAAACTTGGCCATTTAAACTAAGTAACGGTACTTAGATATTATTTTGTAGAAAAAAATGTTTAGCTATAGCAAGATAAAACTCGTAGTAGAGTTCGAGTTACCTTGGCTTTTCAAAGAAGTTTATAACCTTAGTATTTCATATTATATAGTTTACTCACGCTGGTTTTCAGCCTGACTCGGGGGTTACTTTATTGTAATGCTTGGGCCAGACCGAGTATTATAGATTTTCAGGTTAGGACGTTCTGGAGCTCAGAAGGCGAGTGGAATGATAGGGACGTAGGGAGTATTTTCCGTTGTGTATTAGAGTTTGTACTGATTGTATTTGGTGACAAGTTATTATAACTGTCCAGGTTATTTGTGAATGATTGTACTCTGATATATTGTATGCAAATTGACATTTTCAGCTTTCTTAGTATAAATGTTGTTATTTGATATAATATTTTGATCCGCTGCGATTGTGAGATTCTGTGCTTTTGTTTTTTGTTCTTTTTCTACCTCTTGTTTCCGGCACTCGATTGCTCGGCACTCTATACAATGAACGTGTTAGTGTCGATTTTCGAGATTGAAAATTTCGGTCTATTACAAAATGTTAATGGTATTTTCATTACTATTAACAACGGCAAGTCTTCTTCATGCGGCTTTTTTCTGTGCTATTTCTTGCTTTACTCTTTTTCAACAACATTTCTTATGATGAAAGTGCAATTGCCAAAGTTTCTTTTTTGAATTCTTTGCACTACGCTGGAATTGTTCTTTTTGTCATATTTTGGGTTGGCTCAATGTTCATTCTTTTAATGATTGCCTAAAAAGCAAGCTTATGTCCCTTTTGTCACTTTCATTCTTTCTTTAGAAAACAAGAAGATATCTTCATCAACCGAGTAGCTCTGATATAAAGCATCCAAATTGTGCTGATGCTTTTGCATTCTTTCATTATAAATTTCTCTTCATCAAAATTTTTGAAGAAATTGTAGAATGGAGTCCTCTTCAACATGTCCATCGGGTTTTTGGATAGAGCATTTTTTATTTTATCATTTTAACCATTTGAATACTCCTTACAATCCACATCTATAAGCAGTTTCTTGCTTTTTGTACACAGATTTTGATATTTTTTGTTGTTCTACTTGTGATCTGACTTTAATGCATGTTGGATGTGGATTTACAAACTCATCATCATACTATTATTTCAAATAAAGGCAATAAGTTATTATGAAACAAACTATGTTGAAACATAACAATAGGTTGGGTATTAGGTGCAATGAAATAGCTTTAATCAAATATGTAAGGATTTTAAGTTTGTTGTAAGTAGGCTTCAGTTTTTTGTAAATATGCACCAGTTTGTTGTAAGTAGGTATTAGTTTTATGTATGTAGGTATCGATTTGTTGTAAGTATCTGATTTCAACTAAATGATACTGACTATTATTTTTTGCGACGCCCCACCCCGATATCCACATTAACAAGAGTATTACTGGGTAATACTGTCTACTAATGTGGAGAATATGGCTGGTTAGAAGCGATCATCCATAACTTTGTCATAAACATCTATTAAATACGTCGATTTAATGCACTATATATTTTTTCTTTCACAAGTGGATCGACATATTCAATAAATGCTTAATACAAAATTATAGTAGCTAACGGATCTATCGGAATAAAATACAACAAAAATATGTACATTACATCACAGAACAGCAGTCAGTATATATATACATACACACATATAAAAATACATCCCAATACAATACAAAATGATACAACAGTAGTGGTACAAGGACCAAACTATATACGAGTCAAAATAATAGATACACATAAGAGTCATACAAAACGACTACAAAAACTACAAAAAGGAGATAATTAGAATATCTAAGGCGGAAGCAGCATAGCAAAGTCCTATGTCAAGTAGCTAACTTGAAATAACTCGGTCTAACCCGAGTACATAAAAATACACAGGCAAGTCTATCTTAAACAACTGATTAGTATGATAAGTGAAGTATAAAGGATAAAAGGTACTAATTCTTCTCGGATTAAAAGAAGTGATACTAAGAACATGTCTATAATTCGAGTGAGCTAATTTCACTAAGTATATACATCCTCTAAAGAGATAAACTTACGATAAAATCAACTAAGCATAATAAATGCCTCATATCATCAGGATAATACTGAAAGCCAAAATAATGGTTTCTATAAACCATAACTACTAAATAGGAGGTCATATAACCCAAAACTCGCCAAACAATGGCAATCACATCTATTCCCAAAATAGAGAAATCCCAAATCTCAAAATACGCCAATAGTGGCAATAACATATATCTCCAAAAATGAGATTATAAATCCTAAAATAAATGCTAAGGATTAGCAACCTAAATCCCAATATATAGAATTCGGTATGAGTTCAAAATCCAAAAGTGTAATCGCCACATAGTAGTGTCTCAACGGCTCAAACGGCCAATAAATCTCAAAGACGATACACTTGGAAATTCACGAATAAATCAATGAAG
This sequence comes from Allium cepa, assembly GCA_030765085.1. Classification (NCBI taxonomy): domain Eukaryota; kingdom Viridiplantae; phylum Streptophyta; class Magnoliopsida; order Asparagales; family Amaryllidaceae; genus Allium; species Allium cepa. Next base: position 21,563,451 of record CM060931.1, read on the forward strand.
ACATCACAAATGATAGCACATGCTTATAAAATGGATGAAGCCTACCAAGTACTGTCTCTCAAAATTAGACGCCACATCTCAAAGGGACAAACATCCTGGAAGGCAAATACGTCTCAATGGACAAACATCCCAGAGGACAACAACATCCCGAACAAACGACCCAAAGTTCCAGTACTGGCTATAACTCAAGAATGTGTCACAAACTCCCAAATAGGAACTTGAAAAGTGGTAACAATGCATCCCATACCACACATTCTCACTTATCAGTTTACTATCCACTAGTAAATGCCATATTAGAAAATAAATCATTCAAATCACAATAATTTGCCTCATCTCATCGACAAATACGACCCGAAGGTCAAATAGATGTGTAATTTCGAAAGAATAAGTCCGGAATTAACTGAAAAAGTAAATTCACATGTCCCATACCATGTGTTTTAATAAATCGTTTAAATCTCTGCCTTATATGCTCGAAGAATGCAAAACTTGTATTTTATATAGAAAATAATTTGTTTGAGAAAACAAGCTTTTAAAACAATTTTCGAAATCGTTTTGGAAAACAAACCTTAGAAATTCTTTTATTATAGAAAATATATAATTTTTGTAGCTTTAAAATAATTTATAAATATTACATAATATTTATTTCCAATCCCATTTTATTTTAAAAATCTTTTCGAAACTGTTTTGGAAAATTCGTTCTCGAAATCAATAGAAATCCTCAAAAATAGCCAACAATTGGCTTAAGAATTCATCATAAAAACGTGTCCATCCGAAACTCGAAACAACAAAATTTATCGGCTTACCTATTGATAAGATTAAGCGCTTCGAAAACATTCCGAAATATAATAAAACATGCAAAATAAGCTATTGGAAGAAGCAAAACAAGCTTGGTATTACACTAGAAAGGAGAGGAAACGACCTGGGCAAAATAACTTGCACAGGTCGACCCATAGGTCAACCTATAGGTCGACCTATAGGTCGACCTATAGATGCTTGGGTCGACCCTAGGGTCGACCAAAGCACTTGTTTAGTCAACCTATAAGTCACGAGACCTACAGTCAAATTTTGCCTCATTCGAACCCAATTTCGAACTAATTTTTATGCTACTTCCAAACTGAATTTGCACATGAATTTAGGTATGAATAATCTACAACGCATGAACTACAAGCCGAAAAAATTTCGCTAGCATTTCGAGACCAGAATTGAAAGATACGGACATGCAAAGGAGCAACAAAGAACAGATTTCATAGAAAATAATCAGTCTATAGGAAATTGTTTACAGAAGCTATTTTTGCATAGTTTTTGGCTAGTAGAGCAGGGTTTCAGTTAGACACTTGTGAGTTTAGCACTCAGCTTTGCAAAGTAGTTGAGCAACAAGAGCAATCTTGAAATAAGATGCGAGCTTTGGCCTTGTATAAGCTTCAGGAACTTGGAAATTGTCAGTTTACGAACATGCGAACACAAAAACCTAATTACAAACAACTCAATCACAAAAATTTGGAATAGATCAGATACGCTTTTTTGGCTTTGATTACCTGAATTAGTTCTCTTCAATCGATTAATTACAGCAAAATATTGGCGAAAATTAAAGATTGGAGTTTAGATTTCAAAGAGGAAGAAGTTTCTGGTATTTTCTCTTTTGTTTACAGGTTAAGAAGAATGTACTGTACGTACATTTCTTTGAGGAAGAGACGTTTTCTCTTCTCATTGTTTGCAAATGGGCATAGACCCAATAAGAAAAACAATCAACTTAAAAATTTATTTACCACTTATAATACAAAACACTTTCATTTTTATTAAAAACAACATATATTTATATGTTTCAAACTTAATAAAATCAAACAAACATCTCTTAATGTTTACCAAAATATTTTACAAAAAAAAGAAGAAGATAATTTAGCTCTAAAAATTGATTTCATTATTAAAACTCTTATTTTAATTAAATACACAACTTACACAATAATTTACATAAAACACATTTTTTAACTCCAAAAATTACATAAAAATTATTCTCTTGTGTAATAAAATACAATAAACCATATTCACATCATTTCTTCATCCAAAAATTATTTTTAACCAAAATTCCACCTTTTTATTTATAATATACATCATATGAAAACAAATACTACATTAAAAAATCAATAAAAGAATTTTTTTGCAATAATTACTAAAATTATTGCATTTCTCTAAATTAAAGCTATGTTTTGCACAATTTTTAACACAAACAACCAAAATAAAGTTTTAAAATTTTATTTTAACATTTTAAACCAATTTTTTGTTCAAAATAAAAAATTTAAAATCTCTAATTTATTTTATTTCTCAATATTAAATTATAACCACAGTTATAATTTAATATACAGCTAGTCACCAAAATCTGTGTTATTATAGACTCCACCCTCATAAAAATTGCATCCTTGCAATTTCTAGAGAAGATTTATATTCAACATGATTTATTTCATCAGGAAAAAGGAAATAAATAGCTTGAGTTTAAATTTCTCACCATCGATATGAGAAGATGGAAATCCACGATAAGATTGCTCGATAAATTCTCTGGTTTCCCAAGTGTAGTCGTTGCGATTGGCGGACCATCGAACTTTCATGAGCGGTACGTCCTTATTTCGAAGGCATCTAACCTTCGAAGCAAAAACACGAATAGGATGTTGCTTGATAGATAAATCAGGTGAGATCACAAGCTTTTGAAGACAAGGAGAATCAATGACAAAATCCGAATCTTAAAGACACTTTCGAAGCTGAGAGACATGAAACACGTCATGAATACCAGATAAATGAGTAGGAAGTGATACTCGATAAGAAACTGGGCCAATACGTTCAGTAATACGAAACGAACCTATAAAGCGAGGAGCTAATTTTCCACTACCACTAAAATGCATCACCCCCTTCAATGGAGATACATAGATATACACAAGGTAACCAATAGAGAACTCGAGAGGCCTCATACGGTTGTCCGCATAGGATTTCTAACGATTCTGTCCCTCTTTCATTCTCTGATGAATAAGATCGATCTTCTCTAAAGCTTCACGAATAGAATCGAAGCCTAAAATCAACTTCTCCTCGGATTCCAACCAACAAGAAGGTGATTGACATGGCCTTCCGCATAGGGCTATGAAAGGAGCCATACCAATATTGGACGGAAAACTGTTGTTATAAGAGAATTCAACAAGCGGTAGGTGGTCGTCCCAACTACCACCAAAATCAAGAATGCATGCACAGAGAAGATACTCAAGAATATGATTTACCGGTTCAGTCTATCCATTAGATTGCAGATGATAAACTGTGCTGAAATTAAACTTTGTAACTAAAGCTTCTTGAAGAATCCGTCAGAAATGACTTGTGAAGAGTGGATTATGGTCACATACAATAGAACTAGGAATACCATGAAGTCTCACAATTTCCTTAATATAAAGCTTAGCTAGCTGAGAAGTTGTCCTATTAGATTTAATAGGAATGAAATGAGCAGACTTAGTCAAGCAATCCACGATAACCCAAACATTGCTATGGTCCGATCTTGAACGAGGTAGGCCATCTCCCATTTCCCCCAACGGGATCTCAAGAAGCTAAAGAAGACCGCTACAGACGTTGATTTTTGGATTTAATGAGTTGAAAAGTCATGCAATTATAAACATAGCTTGCAATATCACGCTTCATGCCTTTCCAATAATAAAAGCGTCTCATATCAACATACCTCTGGCTACTGCCAGGATGAATAGTGTACCTGGAACGGTGGAAATCCTCAAGAATGTCCCGTCTAAGATCAAAAACACAAGGTATGATCAACCATTTCTTCTTACGAAGACAACCATGAGTATCAATGTTGAAATCCCTCAACTCATCATCATGGTATTCAGACTTGCATAACCGAATAAGATGTACAAGATTTGGACCTGGCCCTAAGCATCGGCAATACAATCCAATAGGCTGGGACAAGCTTCCAAACTGAATAGCAGGATAAGAGAATCAGAAACTAGAGCATGATCGTGAATATCACAAAGACAGAGTCTCTAACACATCCTACTCGGCTAACATCATAGAAACAACAACCGAGTGTTTACGACTTAGCGCATCAGCAACTCAGTTCCCCTTTCCAGTTGTGTACTATATATCGAAATCATAAGAGGTAAGGAACTTGAGCCAATGCCATTGCCATATATTAAGCTCCTTCTAGGTGAATAGATACTTTAACAATTTGTGATCGGCATAGAGAATGAAGCGCTAGCCTAAAAGATAATGATGCTAAATCTTCGTGGCAAAGACTATGGCAGATAACGCTAAGTCGTGGGTGTCATAACGAACTTCATTCAGACATAATTGTCAAGAAGCACAGGCAACTACCTGATCTCTCTGCATAAGCACGGCACCGAGGCCACATTAACTATCATCAGTGTAGACAACAAGATCTTAATTCCCTTCAGGAACCACAAGAAAAGGAGCATTATTGAGAAGATCCTTCAATTGCTAAAAAGAAACTTCACACTTACCAGACCAAAAAAATCGAACGCCTTTTCTAGTAAGGCTAGTAAGAGGAAGCACGATGTGGGAAAAATTCTTGATAAATCAACGGTAATAATCGCCAACCCAAGGAAGTTACGAATCTCAGAAACATTCTCAGGCCTCTTCTAGTTTTGAATGGCTTCGATCTTAGATGATCGACCGAAATGCCCTCAGAAGATACAACATGGCCTAAGAACTTCACCTTATTCTCCCGAAAGTGGCACTTGGAGAAGATGGCTTTAAGTTGATGCTGACGGAGGGTACTCAAAACAATTCTTAAGTTGTTAGCATGATCGGCTACAGACTTAGAATAAACAAGGATGTCACCAATGAATACAAGGATGAACTTATTGAGATATTCTCGAAATACTCGATTCACAAGATCGAGGAAATAAGATGGAGCGCTCGTCAATCCGAATGGCATAACTAGTCACTCATAAGGACCATAACGAGTGCAGAATGCAATGAGAGGAATACTATCCTCCATAACTCGTAGCTGATGATTACCGGTTGTAAGGTAGAGTTGAGAAAAGACCTTAGCACCACTTAATTGATCGAACATGTCGTCTATCCTAGGCAATAGATACTTATTCTTGATGGTTAACTTGTTAAGCTTGGGTAATCGATGCAAAGCCTAAGTAAACCATTAGACTTCTTTAAGATGACCATGACACCCTAAGGTGAAGAAGTAGACCGAATCAACTGCTTAGCTTCGAGCTCCAACAACTGCTTCTTAAGTTCTTCATTTTCCTTTGTAGGCATCCTCGTGGGAGGACGACTAACTGGCTGCGCATCTGGAATGAGATCAATGTGGAACTCAATCGCTCGCTTGGTTGGCAAATCCAAATTAGGCTCAATTATATCAGCGAAGTCATAAAAAACAGAATACGAGATATGTCATCATCAACTCGTCGGTTAAGTGAAAGCAAGGATGCTTAGGAATTATCATCAACATTCCGAAGAACAAGTAAGAGTTGTGCAGACGAATCTGGATGTCGAAGATATAAAACTCTCTTAGAACAAAGAATTCTGGTGTTGTATCGAACTAGCTAATCCATACCCACAATAATATCAAATCCAAGAAAAGAAATAATGTGTAGATTCGCATGGAATGATAAGCCACACAAAATTATCTCAACATCCTCACATAACATGCTAAGGGTTGAAGATCCCTCGATAGGATTCACAATCCTCAACGAAGTAACAAGGCATGAAACATCCAAAGGATTAGCATCAACAAACTCCTTCGATACGAATGAATGCGACACATGCGTATCGAAGAGAAATGGAGTAGAATGGTCATGAACAAAATAGAGCCTTCAAGAATAGAAGGAGAAGTACCTCTAGGCTGAGAAGAACCACTGGAAGCATTCACCGAATTGAGCTTCCCAGGCTTAGCATTACTTAGAGCAATGGGACAAGGAGAAACCTGATGTCCATATTCCTTACAATAACGGCATACAAGAGGCTTAGGACAATCACGAACCAAATGATCAGAAGAACCACAATTGAAACACCCCTTCTGAGTAGATGGTGCTCCACGAGTCCGAGAGCTAGAACCAATAGACCTCTTCTTCTTTTGTGAGGAAAGGATTTGGACTTCTTAAAATGAAACTTCGTCTTATTGGGGTTCTTACGAACCTCGGTCTCCTTACTACTATCATCTCTTTCTCGACTGTATCGAGGTGAAGCGCCGAGTAAACTAACTCCTCAAAAGATAACTTGAGCTGTAGCATAAGAGACTTCTTCAAATACTTCTTCAAGCCAAAAACAAATTTCATATTCTTCTTATAGGATGTGCATATATACTTGAGACTATATTTTGATAAATCCTCGAAGTAAGATGGATAATCAGAAATAGAAGGTTTCCCTTGCTTCAACTCAAGGGAGCGACGGGCTAAAAGGGCTTTCTCAGACTCGGGATTGAACTTAAATTTGAATCGCTCCCTAAACTGGATCCAGGTAAGAGTGGACTCACCAAGCTTGGAAATAAGAAGCTCATACTAGTCAAGAGCATGCTATTGCAACATATTCGATGCTACAAGAACTCGGTGGTGGTCAGAAAGGACCATGCAAGGAAATATACGCTCGCATGTACGAAGCCATGTCTAGACCTCGAGAACAGACTCTGAGCCTTTGAAAGGCTTGCCTTTAAGATGAGAGAAATCTCTACACGCACACGCAAAAGCAAACTTTTGTGAAGGAGTAGGAGCTGAAGGAAACATGCTCCTAAATAACTCCATAAACTAATCGACAAACATATATACATCGTCCAGATGCGAGCCATTCGATTTCCTAGCATCCGCGCGACAACCTCTGCCTCTTTCAGCCATAAGCTGAAAGTTATGATAAGATAAAGATTATCCACACGGTAGATATCATTAATTCAATTACGGAATATTAAGGAATTAAAATTCATTCCTAGACGTAGTACCAAATTATATCTACCCCAAAGGACTTGAAAAGGTTAAGGACACAATGATTGGGGAAATGTAACACTTATGTTGTACTTTGATGTACTGTAATATATGTTCTGTCCTATGTTTATCATATTATGTTCTGAACTCTACTCTGATACCAAGTTGTGACTCCCCAACCTGAGACCCATATTAACAAAGAGTATTACTGGGTAATACTGTCTGCTAATGCGGAGAATAAGGTTGGTTAGGAGCGACCATCCTTATCTTTTTATTAAACATCTGTTAGATACGTCGATTTAATGCTCTATATTTTTTTATTTCACAAGTGGATCGACATATTCAATAAATGCTTAATACAATACTATAGTGGCTAACGGATCTATTAGAACAAAATACAATAATAATTACATCACATCACAGAAAAGTAATCAACAAATATATATATATATAAAGATACATCCCAGTACAATGCAAAATGATACAGCAGAAGTGGTACAAGGACTACACTATATAGAATGAGTCAAATAATATATACACATTAGAGTTGTACAAAACGACTACAAAAACTATAAAAAGGAGATAAGTAGAATATCTAAGGCAGAAGCAGCATAGCAAAGTCCTATGTCAGGTAACTAACCTAAAATAACTTGGTCTGACCCAGGTATATAAAAATACATGGGTCAGTCTAGCTTAAACAACTGATTAGTATGATAAGTGAAGTACAAGGGATAAAGGGTACTAATTCCCCTCGGATTAGAAGAAGTGATACTATGAACATGTCCATAATTCAAGTGAGCTAATTTCACTAAGTATATACATCCTCGAAAGAGGTAGACCCACGATAAAATCAATTAAGCATAATAATTGCCTCATATCATCAGCATAATACCGAAAGCCAAAATAATGGTTTCTATGAACCATAACTCCTAAATAGGAGGTCACAAAACCCAAAATTCAACCAAAGAATGGCAATCATGTTTATTCCTAAAATAGAGAAATCTCAAATCTTAAAATACGCCAAGTAGTGGCCATAATATATATCTACAAAAAGGAGATTATAAATCCTAAAATAAACACCAAGAATTGCCAACCCAAATCTCAATATACAGAACTCGATATGAGTTCAAAATCCAAAAGTATAATCGCCACATAGTAGTATGTCAACGGCTCAAATGGCCAATAAATTTCAAAGACGATACACTTGGAAAGTCATGAATAAATTAATGAAAACATCAACAAAGGTAGCATATGCTTATAAAATGTTCGAAGCCTGCTAAGTACTGTTTCTCAAAATAGGGCGCCACATCTCGAAGGGACAAACATCCCAAAGGACGACATCCTAAAGGAAAAATACGTCTCAATAGACAAACATCCCGGAGGACAACATCCCGAAGGACAATTGACCTAAAGTTCCAGTACCGGCAGTAACTCAAGAATGTGTCACAGACTCCCAGATAGGAACCCGAAAAGTGGTAACGATGTGTCCCATACCACATGTTCTAACTTAACGGGTTATTAATCGCAAGTAAATGCCACATTAGAAAATAAATCATTCAAATCACAATAATTCGCCTCATTTCGTCGGCAACGACCCGAAGGTCAAATAGATGTGTAACTTCGAAAGAACAAGTCCGAAATTAACTGAAAAGGTAAAGGCACATGTCCCATACCATGTGTTTTAATAAATCGTTTAATCCTCTTCCTTATATGCACGAAGAGTGCAAAACGTGTATTTTATATAGAAAATAATTTGTTGGAGGAAACAAGATTTTAAAACAATTTTCGAAATCGGCTCTGAAAACAAACCTTTGAAATTCTCTTATTATAGAAAATATATAATTTTTATAGCTTTAAAATATTTATAAATACTACATAATATTTATTTCCATTCCCATTTTATTTTAAATTTTTTTTTGAAATTGTTTTGGAAAATTCATGCTCGAAGTCAACAGAAATCATTAGAAATAGCCAACAATTGGCTTAAGAATTCATCATAAAAACGTGTCCATCCGACACTCAAAACAACAACAAAATTTGGCTTATCTATTGATAAGATTAAGCCCTCCAAAAAAATTCAGAAATATCATAAAAACAAGCAACATAAGCTACTGGAAGATGCAAAACAGGCTTGGTATTACACTGGAAAGGAGAGGAATCGACCTGGGAAAAATAACTTGCCCAGGTCGACCCATAGGTCGACCTATAGGTCGAACTATGGAAGCTTTGGTCGACCTAGGGTTGACCAAAGCACTTGTTTGGTCAACATGTAGGTCACGAGACCTACAAGCAAATATTGCCTCATTCTAACCCAATATCGAACTAATTTTTAAGGTACTTTCAAACTGAATTTACACTTGAATTTTTGTACAAACAATTTACAACACATGAACTACAAATAGAAAAAATTTCGACAGCATTCGAGACCACAATTGAAAGATATGGACATGCAAAAAAGCAACGATGAATAGATTTCATAGAAAATAATCAATCTGTAGGAAATTATTTGCAGAAGCTATTTTTATATAGTTTTTCGCTAGCAGAGCATGGTTTCAGCTAGATACTCATGAGTTTAGCACTCAGCTTTGCAAAATAGTTGAGCAACAAGAGCAATCTTGAAACAAGATGCAAGCTTTGGCCTTGTATAAGCTTCAGGAACTTGGAAATTGTCGGTTTAGAGACATGCAAACACGAAAGCCCAATTACAGAAAACTCAATCACAAAAATTTGAAATAGATGAGATAAAAAAAATTTGGCATTGACTACCTGAGTTAGTTCTCTTCAATTGATTAAATATAACAAAAGAAAGGAGAAAATTAAAGATTGGGGTTTAGATTTCAAAGAGGAAGAAGTTTCTGGTCTTTTCTCTTTTGTTAACAGGTTAAGGAGAATGTACTGTACGTACATTTCTTTAAGGAAGAGAAGTTTTCTCTTCTTAGTTTGGTTTGCTAATGCGCCTAGACCCAATAAGAAAAACAATTAACTAAAAAATTTAATTACCACTTTTAATACAAAACACTTTCATTTTTATTCAAAACAACATATATTTACATGTTTCAAACTTAATAAAAGCAAACAAACATCTCTTAATGTTTAACAAAATATTTCAAAACAAATTCAAACATAATTTAGCTCTTAAAATTGTTTTCATTATTAAAATTCTTATTTTAATTAAATACACAACTTACACAATAATTTACTTAAAACCCTATTTTTAACTCCAAAAATTACATAAAAATTATTGTCTTGTATAATAAAATACAATAAACCATACTAACATCATTTCTTCATCCGAAAATTATTTTTAACCAAAATTCTACCTTTTTATTTATTATATACAACATACTAAAACAAATAATTCATTAGAAAATTAATAAAAGAAACATTTTTGGGCAATAATTGCTAAAATTATTGCATTTGTCTAAATTAAAGTTATGTTTGCACATTTTTAACACAAACAACAGAAATAAAGTTTTAACTTTATTTCAACATTTTAAACCCATTGTTTATTCAAAATAAAAAAATCTCCAATTTATTTTATTTCTCAATATTAAATTATAGCTACCATTATAATTTAATATACAGGTCATCACCAAAACCAGGGTTGTTATAGACTCCCCCTTATAAAAATTGCGTCCTCGCAACTTCTGGAGAAGAGTTATATTCAACACGATTTATTTCATTAGGCAAAAGGAAATAGATAGCTTGAGATTAAAATTCTCACCATCGATATGAGAAGATGGAAATCCACGATAAGATTGCTCGATAAATTCTCTGGTTTCCCAAATGCAGTCGTTGGGATTGGCGGACCATTGAACTTTCATGAGCGGTATGTCCTTATTTCGAAGGCATCTCACCTTCGAAGCAAGAACATGAATAGGATGATGCTTGATAGATTAATCAGGTGAGATCTCAAGCTCCTGAAGACAAGGAGAATCAATGAAAAAAATCCAAATCTCGAAGACACTTCCGAAGCTGAGAGACATGAAACACGTCATGAATACTAGATAAGTGAGTCGGAAGTGATACTCGATAAGCAATTGGGTAAATACGTTCAGTAATAGGAAACGAACCTATAAAGCGAGGAGCCGATTTTCCAATTCCACTGAAATGCATTACCCCTTCAACGGAGATACACGGATATACATAAGGTCACCAATAGAGAAATCGAGAGGCCTCCTACGGTTGTTCGCATAGGATTTTTAACGACTCCGTGCCTTTTTCATTCTCTGATAAAATAAGATCGATCTTCTCTAAAGCTTCGTGAATAGAATCGGGGCCTAAAATCAACTTCTTCTCGGATTCAAACCAATAACAATGTGATCGACATGGCCTTCCGTATAAGGCTTTGAAAAGAGCCATGTCTATACTGGAATGAAAACCGTTGTTAAAAGAGAATTCAACAAGCGGTAGGCGATCCTCCCAAATACCACCAAAATCAAGAATGCATGCATAGAGAAGATACACAAGAATAAGATTTACCCGTTCAGTCTAACCATCAAACTTCGAACGATAAACAGTGCTGAAATTAAGCCTTGTACCCAAAGCTTCCTGAAGACTCCGCCAGAATTGACTCGTGAAGAGTGGATTGTGGTCACATACAATGGAATTAGGAATACCGTGTAGTCTGACGATTTCCTTAATATAAAGCTTAGCTAGCTGAGAAGCTATCCTATTAGATTTAATAGGAATGAAATGAGAAGACTTAGTCAAGCAACCCATAATAACCTAAATATTTCTATGGCCCGATCTCGAACGAGGTATGCCATCTCCCATTTCCACAACGGGACCTCAAGAAGCTGAAGAAGACCGTTAGGGCGTTGATGTTCGGCTTTGATGAGTTGACATGTCATGCAATTACTCACATAGCTTTCCACATCACGCTTCATGCCTTCCCAATAATAAAAGCTTCTCATATCGGCATACCTCTTGCTACTACTGGGATGAATATTATACTTAGAATGGTAGCAATCCTCAAGAATGTTCCGTCTAAGATTAGATACACAAGTCATTATCAACCGTTTCTTCTTACGAAGACAACCATGAGTATCAATGTTGAAATGCCTCAACTCATCGTCATGGGATTCAGACTTGCATAACTGAATAAGATGTAAAAGATTTGGATCTTTCCACTAAACATGAGAAATACAATCCAATAGGCTGGGACAAGCTTCCAAACAGAATAATAGGATAGGAGAATCAAAAGCTGGAGCATGATCACGAATATCACAAAGAGATAGGGTCTCTAACACATCCTACTTGGCTTACATCATGGAAACAACAACCGAGTGTTTACGACTCAGCACATCAGCAACTTGGTTCCCCATTCCAAGAGTGTACTATATATCGAAATCATAAGAGGCAAGGAACTTGAGCCAACGCTAATGCCATATATTAAGATCCTTTTTGTAATATGCCAGAATTTCCAGGAATTTAAAATGTGATAATCGCTTATTTAAATTATTTGAAAGTGATAAAATTGTTATTTTCAAAAATAAATAACCAATTAATAATAATATAATGTCTTAATTTTGGTTATGAATTGGTAAAAAAATAAGAATAATTATTTTGTATAGTGTAAATAAATTCTAAATAGACTTATTGTTTTCATAATTAATAAGTGTGTTTAAATATATTTATTTCTGTGTATTTTAAATTGATTTTTAAAATAGGATATAATATTTGTAAATAATAATGTGCTTATTTAAAATTTGAATTTATATTTATTTAAATTTATTTTAGATTTGGATTTTTAAATTTGACTTTGAATTGAATATAAATTTGAATTCAAGGAATATACATGCATCTTAAAATAAAATAATAATATAGTTTGGTTTTAAAATACATAGATAATGTTTTTAATTAAAAATAAGATTTTTTTTGTATTATTCTTTTTATAGAAATTTATTTATGGAAATTTGGATTTGTATTTATTTAATAAGAATACATACAGGGCTTTTGAAATAGCATTTTAAAAATTAGTTTGCAATATTTTATAACTTTATTTAAATTATATTTGGTTTCATTTCTTTTTAAAGATTGTATATAAATGTATTAGTTAACTAGGAATTTAAATAGAAAAGCATTTTTTTAAATTAAGAAAGCATATTAGTAATTAGGAAAATAATTTAAAGGGGATTTTAAATTTCTTTTAGAATAAATATACATAAGAATTGACATGTGTTAAGTTCTTAATCACTTTGTCAAACAAGTGTTAAACATTAATGTAAATTAAAGACAAGTGTCCATTGTTTTTTTTTAATTTTCTTTTTAATTTAATAAAACTGAAAAATTGCTTATATTAACACCTTATCTCTTCACTTTCTTTTTCTTTAAACTTTTTTTTTCATTTCTAAGAGAGATAAGAAAATGTCCTTGCAAATCTTTACTCGTTCCAAAATCAGAAAATCTTCAAAACAATCCTCAAATTAAAAATCTGAAGCTCCTCAATTCAAACAACCCTCAAACAAAACCTGAAACTTCCTCAACATCAATCTGTAAGATTTTTTTTTCCTGCAATCATCCTTTAAAACTGGATGCTTGCAGTTTGTTCTCAAAACAAAGTCAATTCCTCAAATTCAAACATCAATCTCTGTTTACCTAAAACCTGAAATATTGTGCAAATCAAAACTGCATGCATGTAGTTGTTTTCAAAACAAAATTTGCATAAGTTTTCAAAAGTTTGATGTAAGTTAATAATCCAGTTCTGCATTTTTCCTATGTCTGCCTCAATTTTCAAATGCATGCAAATATGAATCTGGTTCAAAGGCTTCTCTGTTTAAAAAGCGGCTACAGCATCAAGTTCAAATTTATTTTTGCAAGCTTTCAAAATGCAAAAAATCTGGAAAGCAAATTCGGTGAAAGGTTTCCTATTCTTTTTTCCAAACCTCTGCACTTCTTTTAAATTGAGGTGAGTAAACAATTTACGAAAATTTAAGTAATAATTTTTTGATTGCATGATTTTGAGATGATGTTTATTTTATATACATAGAAGTTGCCTCTATGTTGAGATAAATATGCAATGGGACTTGTTATGTTGGAACTGTGCATGATGGTTTCGTTTTTCTCTCCGTTACCTTACTGTAGAATTTGAGTAAAGATCAGATCTTCAAGCTGTTCTATTTTAACCAAATGTTAAGTCTTAGAGTTAAACCAAATAAGTTAGTTTAAGTATAAACTAACAACTAAAAATAGAACAAAGTCTCTGATTTTGGAAATTCACCTGGAAACTAAACTATGCTGTAACAATTTATTACCAATGCTTAAAAACAAATATTAAAATTAGATGAAATAATTATGCAATCTAGATTGTCATTGAGAAGAATGAATTTTAGAAGGAAAATCATATTTTTTAAAATTATATTGAGTATGTAAATGGGTATTATCTGGAAATTGGGATTTTTCCAAATTCAGTTGATATATGAATCTGAAGTGCTTGAGATTCTTGATGGAGCTAGGGTTTGGATTGGAGAGTGCGGCAAAAATTGTTGAAGAATTTGTAATCCACTATGAAGGTTGAATTGCTTGATTTTGATTTTAAACCTACTTCTGTTTTGAACTTTGGAATTTGGCTACTGCACCTTCGTCCTTGCATCGAGCTTGAAGAAATTTTGGGTGAACGATGCGTGCTGGGTCGGCGATCCATAGCCGGAGTTGTAGGAGTTAACATTGATCGGAGGCGTGGGATTTTGGGATTTCCTGATGATGCTTTGGGGTTCTGTTCAACCAGGGATACTCGATTTTGAATCGCGGTACGTGTTGATGTTTGGTTGATCGTAGGGGTTTGTAGGGTGGTAGAATGACGTGTCGGTGGAGTCGGCGTTGGCCGGAGGCAATTCCGGCGCCGGTGCACTTGCACAGGGGGGTTGAGTGTATCTGTGGGTTTTGTTTTGGGTTTGCATGTTTTTCGCGAAGAGGAACTCGGGATATAAGGGAGATGGCTCGGGGGGAAACTCGTGTGGTGTCAGGGTTTTGCTTGCTGATTAAACTGTTATGTTTCTAACAGTTTTTAAAATTCAAACTGAAACAGATTTTATGTTTTAAAGTTAAATTATTATTTTTTAAAGGAAAGGATGATGTACTGGTTTCTTGGATTCATGTACATATGGGTTGAACCCAAAGTGAAATGCTTAAACAAATTTTATAATTTAAAATATAATAAGTTTTAAACTTTAAATAGTTTAAGCTAAAAATCCATTTCTTTGAATTGATTTGCTTTTACAAATGAATTTGTATGAATGTTATTAAATGTTTTAAGTTAAAACCTTAATGTCATTTTTCAAACTTATTTGAAATATAAAAGGAGATTATAAGGAAATGTTTTTAAATTAGTTAAGTCATAATTAAAAGAAAGTAGTTAATAATTATTTTATATTTTAAACTAATTAATGAATTAAGTTAAGTAAACTTATTTAAAGGTTAATTAAAGATAATGTTTTATCCTAAATAATAATAAAGTGTTAATGAATAATAGTTAATTAGTTAATTAAGAAATTTTAATTTTAATTAATTAATTTAATTATTATTTTAAAGGAGTTAATTAAGTAATTAATTAATATAATTGTTAATCTAATTAACTAATAATTATGATGATTTAATTAATGACTAATGATTAATTAAATTATAATTACTTATTAATTAAGTAATTAAGGGTTAATTAAAATAGTAATTAATTAATACTTAATAAAGGTTGATGATAATTAATCTGTTAATTGAAGATTAATTTGGTTAAAGAGTAATTAATGGATGAATTACTCGATTTTGACTTATGAGACGAGTGTGATCAAGTAAGTTAATTAATTTGTTAATTAATTAAATATAGTCACTTGATAAAAGATTAAGTATGTTTACTTAATAAGTTTTGATAAGGCTAATTACTTAAGATAAGCAATTGATAAATTACAAGGGTAATTGAGATAAGTGAAATTACTTATTGGGAAGTAATTTTAAATGGATAATTACTTGTTAAAGTAATTAAGGGTTTATTACTTGGTGTAATAAATCAAAGAATTTATAAAAGTAATTAAAAGTAATTAATAAGTAATTAAGAATAATTAATTACTATTTATAATTATTAAAGTTGGTTAATTGGAAATAATTAATTTAAGCATGATTAATTAATGTAATAAATTAAGAGATAATGTAATTAATTATTGTTAACTAATTAATAGAAGTAAGTAATTAAGGTTCATTATTTGATATAATTAATGAGAATAATTAAGGATTAATTATTTGATTAAGAGTTAATTAATCAAGGTTAATTTATTAAGATGATGATTAATTAATTGGTTTAATTAATGTTTATTTAAGCAAGATTTATTGTGATGAAGGTAATTAATTTAATTAATTTTAAATTAATTAAGAGATGAAGTAATTCATTTAATTCACTTTAAATTAATTAGAGATAGAGATAGTTAATTTAATTCATGTTAAATTAATTATGTTGTGATTAAGTAAATCATTGCTTATGTATGAATGGGTGACATTGATTGTCTTGAATGGGTGTAATCTCAGAAATGAGATAAGTAATGTGGTGTGGTATGAATGCTTGGTTGTATTGTGATGGTAATATAGATTATCTATTGTGATAATGATATGGATTACCTATTTACTTATAGATCATCTGTTTATTTTGATAATGTGATTATTAATTGTGATATTGTAAATTATCTATTCTTTGTGTATATAGATAGTTGAATTGAATTGTTTAACTTTAAACAACTTGGACCTAAAAGATACGTTTTGGATTTCGATGAGACCGAGATCAGGTTTCCATATTTGGATATCCGAAAACCACATCGATCCAAATTAATGATAGGTCGTGAATCTCAAGTGAAGATGAAGAATCAGAGTGCAAGGGTTATTGTCGTTAACTCTGGGGGTGATTCCAAAATGAGTGTAACAAGATAATGCCTTCGGTTTCGTTCGAACCCGAAACGAACTTGTATGGATTGAATGCTTTCAGAACATCGTCAGGTGGACGATGAGCATTCTAAGTGATGTGTTCACTAAAGGTAATCGTAGCCTCAAGCCTCATCAACCGGGAATGGCTAAAACAAGGGAGGTGCAGCCAGGCTTCGTGGGTAGCCCCCACTTGAGAGTAAGATTTACCCCTGTCTAAAGGTCCCTTTTATTTCGGCTGTGTGGGCGGTTGAATAGCTACATCCACCGGGGTTGTCTTATTCGGAACTGTTCAGTAAGGAATGGTTCCAGCTTTGTGTTTTAGGGGAGTTGGGGTGGCTCCTCGGTACGGTGATCTAGGCCACGTACTGTGACGGGCGGTACCCCAGTAACCCTGCCATTGTATGGAATCCAAAATCCAATAAGTGCCATCGGATTTGATTGTATTACTCATTTTTATGGCTAGTAGCTGGAATTTAATAAATGTAACAATTTTGGCTATTTCATATTTATTTGAAAACCCTAGACCTATTATAATATCATTGAATTTCCTATCAAATGTTTTGGTTAGCGTAAGGTAAAAACTTTTCCCACTACAAGAAAAATACCTTTTTATAGCGTTTAAAAAACGATGTAAAAGGATATGATGGCGTTTTTATAAACGCTGTATATCAACAAGTTGTAATATGTCAGGGAACTATAATAGCTACCTCAGAATCGCTATAAAAAACATGTTATAAATGACGTTACTTATAGCGTTTCTGAATTGATATTAAATGGACGATTCATGACATACAAGTACCTTTCTATAGCAATTGTAAACGCTGTAGATATATCATTACCTGATTATTATAGCAATTATAAATGCTATAGAAATATCATTGCCGGATTATTATAGCAACTATAAATGCTATAAAAACGCTATAGAATATTTACTTTAGTCTTTCATAGCATTATTTACTTGCTATGAAAACTGTTTAATCGTTGTAGAATATTTTTATTGCACCAGCATAATGCTATAATATGTATAGCCATGGCAATTTTTTTTCCTAGCATTAATATAAAAAGGATGTAATATACGGTATTTCACACAGTATTAACAATTAAGCATAAAAAATTATGAATAAAAGCATTTCATGCACAATATTAATCATATAAATATTAGTAACAATTCATACAATCGTAGCTAACCAAAACAATACATAATAAAAGTAACAATCCATACAACCATAGCTAACCAAAACAATACATAGTAAAAGTAAAGATGTAAGAACGTCGACACAAAATACATTTGAAGAAGAATGAATGCGGCAACATATTTTTTCATGCCTTCCACCATAGCGTAAACCCTGAGCATCATACACCACCTGTCAAAAAGCACATACATCTATTAGTCATAAAAAGTAAACATAAATTATCATGGATACCGATTTGGTCATTTTATCGATGAATAAAAATATCAAATACGAAATTATGTTCGTTTTTTAACAAAGCAACATGCTTAGTTTTTAACTGAGCAAACCAAACAAGTTTTTAACTAAGCATATGCTCATTTTCAATTGAGCATATGCTCATTTTTCAACTGAGAATGCCTCATTTTTTAACTACGCTCAATTTTAACTGAGCAAACTCGCACAATTTTCAACTGAGCGTAGCTCAGTTAAACACTCAGTTTTCAACTGAGCATAGGCTCAGTTTTCAATAGAGCATATTGATGTGCACGTAAATGTGCATATTTTTACCACCATATTTATTCTATTTAAATTAAATAAATGATCATATTGGGTATTTTAACTTGTTTTAACCAAAATTCATATTATTTCCAAATTTTCACATATTCATCTTCATATAAGGGCAAAATGGCCATTTGTGCGCGTATATTAATTTGAAAGAATTTAATTGGAAATTTCTATAATATTTTGTAGGAATTTAGCTTCTCATATTAGTGGGTTCATGAAGAAACATGCATGCACAAAATGGATATAAAGGAATGAAGTTGGAAATAATTCAAAGTGAAGATCATGGAGTACCCTACCTACCCACCTACCTTAATGTACAAATTAAAGGCTAATGCACATGCTTTTGGACTTAATGGCTTCATGTAGACTTAATGGGGGATTAAGACATGTTAATGATTACTTGGCCTCCACACTTCCTAAGGGGCATTTTGGGCATTCCTCAAAAAGTGAGTTAGGGTTTTAAAACTTGTATAAATACCCCTTATGTTTCATGTAGCCATCTTCCTCTTAGTTAGTTAGTTTGAGTTTAGAAAATAAATCAAATCTCTCTTTCTTTCCATGGCTACTTAGCCATTTCTTCTCTTATGTAATTCTTTTTTTATGCAATGTTAATTATTGTTTCCTTTTAATTACATGTTCATTTCCTTTTATGCAAGTAGTGTAGATTTTCCTTTATGCAATTAGAATAGTTGTCTTTTCCATTACCTTTCATTTTCCTTTCTTGTTGATTTCATGTTGCTTTCTACATTTGTTGATTTGATAACAAATATGAGAGCTTAATCCCAACAATTTAGGGGTAATGAAGCTCTCTAGTATGTAGATGCAACATTTTGATGTTTATGCTCTCTTTTTGTGCTTTAATGGAAACACTTGAAGTGGTTTAATGATGTTGTTTAGCTTTGAATTTGATAGTCTATGTTGTTCATAACAAATAGGCTATGCTTAAACAAATATAATACAAATTGCCTCTTCATCTAAATATGATTATGGCAAAGAAGTGAATGTTGAAATTGAAATTTGATAGCCTATATTTCTAAACAATAGTTAATAGGCTATGCTTAAAATAGATTTTTATTTCAACTTTGTTGTCATATTTCATGAGAGTTAAATGTGTATTAGTGGTTGTGTTATAGTTTGATGGTTTATATTGAGCTAATTAATAACACAAATATACCATACTTATGATAGGCACATCAACTAATTCACTAATGACAAGAAAAGAAAGATCATAACTTCATTTTGTTGATTTATATGATCTAGAGAGTGGATTTATCTCTAAATTGTTCTTTTAACTCTCATATTTTTATCATTTTCTTTTGCTAGTTTCTTACATTTCTAGCTATTCACTCTCGACTTCGGTATAATTTGATTGAATAGAATTTTAAAATCATCAATTCCCTGTGGATCGACCCGTATTCGCCGCGTGCTACATTCGTACACCGTGCGCTTGCGGTTATTTTTAATTTAAATTCTTTCGACGGTTTTCTAAACCGATAGAATTTCCGTCGACGAACAAGTTTTTGGCGCCGTTGCCGGGGAGTTGTTTTGATTTTGATTTTCTATTCTTCGAATTATTTTTGTTTGATTTTCATGTGTTTGTTTTGTGTGTTGTACATTTAAAAAAAAATTGTGTGCTTGTGTGCATTTTGATTTTGTTGTTTGTAGTTTGCTAGTTTCATTTTCATTTGCATTTGCATTTTCTATAAAATAAACTAAAAAAAGGGAAAAAAATCATATCCATTTTCACTAACATTTGCATATACATCTTTTACATTTACATCTTTCTTTCATTTTCTTTTTGTTACATTGACCAAAAAAAAAATTCTGTGCATTTTGTTTCTTTGTGCATTTTCATTCTACAATTTGCCATTCCTCTGCATTTGCCTTCACCTTCCAACACTTCAGACACTTTGCCATATACTTCCAGTGCTTCAGCCACTGCATACCAACTCCACGACCAGCTCATTATTCCTCCACCAGAAACCAGACCAAAACTTCAAACATACCACTTCCATTTTCAAATCATTCAAACCATTCACACAACACTGCTACTGTCACCATTTTCTAGCAAGCAGACTCTCTACTTCACACTAACCTCTACAACCCCTTTGTACATCCTGCTCCTCACTAACATCATTGAATATACTTTAGCGCCACCACCTTGAACAACAAAACTTCCCATACTGACCACCAACAACTCCACTTGCTCCTTACTGCCTTGCCATTCATCGTTAACACTACCACACTTCCGCATTCCGACATTCATACACAGTTCAACCATCTCAACTACACTCCAAACCCATCTGTTGTTCCTCCACCATCAAGTCATAAAATACCCTGTATTGCCTTCGACTGCAACCAGTATCAACACCACTTCATCCAACCTCCTTCCAAGCTTCACACAACAGTGCAGCCATACAGCTCCAACCACCTTAAACTTCAGTTCACCACTTCATAACCTTACCTTCAACACCAGAATCACCAACTCATAGTTCATCAATCTACTACAAACTCCTCACCATCTCTACACCACCCTCTGCCACAAGTAGCATACCAGACAACATCTCCTCTTCCCACTCACCTTGACTACACCACCTATGCAAAACTGTCAACAGATTTGCATCAAACCCCTTGCAATCACCACACATACTTCACAACTGCTACCCTTCTCCTCCTCCCCCACTAATCTTAACTGCCTCATCACCACAACATTTCAACCATTTCACCCATATACCAACTACAACACCAATAGCAACCCACTGACTTGCCTTCTTCCTCCACTGACAAACTTCCACTACTCCCCAAAATCCAACAAACATCATCAGCCATAACCCTGTACCCAAACCACTATCCAATCTCCACCCCTTCATACAACGTTTTACAAAACAGCTGCATCCTGTCTCTGTTCATCCAACAACCCAATAAACTTCTCCATCTCCACAGCACTACCTCAACTTCACTACTCAATCCAACTCTCCCTCCATCTCCCAATTTCCAATTCATCTCGCAACTAGCTGCGAATCACCAATTTCAGCAACACAGCAACAGCACCCATACACTCTCAACCTCCACAGCATTGCCACATTTTCCACTATCACAACTATCGACAACGCGAAACCAGAGATGCCTATCACCACCGCCTACGAATCACTTCATTAATCCCCACGACATCGCCTTTCACTTCGAACCCACTCGCACTGCAAACCGTCGCACCCTAATTCGCCAAATAGAACAAACCGCGACCTTCAATCTACTGTCATTCGCGGTTAACTCACTTACAATTCACCTCCAAAACACCATTGCTAATTCACTTGCAATTCGAATACTTTATTTTTCCATTCGCTTGATTAACAGTGGTTTTATTACGCTATTTGAGTGAATCGCAGTGCTTGGTTTTGCATTTTCCTGTATTTTCAACGGAGAAGAAAGAAGAGTTGAGCATTTTGTACTTGCTTGGTTGTCTTGTTTTGTTTTGGATTTGTGAGTAAAAAGGGAAAATCAGATTGTTTTAAGTTAAGTAGGTTTTGGGCTTTTTCATTTGTAGGGCTAAAACAAAAAACAAAAAAAATTCTCACTTTTGTTTAGTTTTAAACTGTTTTAATTTGTTTTAACAATTTTTTTTTTAAGTAAAACCCTACTTTTAAGTTTCCTTTCAAAAAAAAAAAAAAATTGTACATATTCTTGTTTTATATTTCAGGTTGCCAAAGTAGAATTTCAGAAGGAAGACTGCTGCCAAAAAAAAATTGCCTGCTTGCTAATAGATTTTTTTGTTTTATTTGCCTTGTATTGTATATATCTCTTGTTTTTATTAGTTGCATTGTTGATTGCTTGCATTTGAATTTATATATTAAAAAATTCAAAAAAAAAAATCATTCGCAGTTGCATTGTTAATACACGTTTAGTTTTTGTTCTGCATTTCATCTTAGATTTTGATTAATAATAACGGTTAGAAATCGATAACACTTAATTGTATATTGATAATTTGTTTTTTTTGAACAATTTAATTTCTTGGTGTCTAGGCTACGACAGAGTAATAACATTTATAAATATTACGGTGATTCGTAAATATTATAGTGGTTGTTCCTCTGAAGGTACTTAAACCTTCGGCTGCATTGCTACGGTTATTCGTGGTGCACCGATAAATCCTGCCCGTTACCTGGCTGAGAACTATCTTGTTTATCTAAGACAATTTATGAATATACAATTTTGGGTTAACTTAGGATAAATCATTTGTAATTAACTCTTGCATTCATTTAGTTGCATTTGTTCATGCATATTTAAAAAAAACAAAAAACAAAAAATTCAAAATCCAAATCTAATTTTTTTTTAAATATTCCTTTTCTTTTTCTTTGAAATTTTTAAATCCTTTTCCTTTGAAATTTCAAAAAGCCAGAAAAATTAGAAAAAACAAAAATCCAAAAAAAAATTATAAAATCATTTCAAAAGCCAAAAAAAATTGAAAATTCAAAAACAAAACAAAAATCAATTTCCATTTTGAAAAATAAATTCTACTTGTAAATATTTTTCTTTACAAAAAAAACCCAAAAAAAAAATCTTGAAAATGTCCGAGTTTCCTTTTTCTTACTCACTTGATTTTAGTTGTGAAAATCAATATAATCCATATGAGTTCACTCCAAATTCGTATGGATATTTTAACAACAACTATTGTGTAAATAATTCAAATTTCGAACAACAAAATTTTCAAAACGATGACCAACCTTCGACTCTTGAAAATAGCATTGAAGTGATTTCATCTTTACTCGAACTTTCTACATGACAAAATCAAGAGATAAATGATTTATGTAATTCTCATTTGTGTAATAACTCGAGTCAAGGATTTCAAAATTTGAATTCAATTCAAAATTCAAATGATTATGATTATAACCCATGTCAATTTAATTTCGAACTCCAAAATGAATTTCAAACTCAACATGAAAATGGGAACAACTTTTCAAACGAATTGGGCAATGGGAATAATCTTAACCATGTTACGAGTGAAAATTTTTGTTCTCAACTAATCCAAATCGAAAATTCTCAGTTTAATAACTACAAATTGGATTTTGTTGAACAAATGAATGAAATTTACGATGATCACACGGATTTGTTGTTTGAAACTTATATGAAACATCGTGAAAAACAAAATCAAATTTCAACATGTGACGAGTGAAGTGATAATCCATCTTTTACCCAAATCGATGATTTTCAAACAACAACTTTTGAAACTGAAAATGATGATCTTAACCGAGTTGTTATGTTGGATTTCAATTCTTTTGAGGGTGAGAAACTCGATTTAAATTTCGATCTTCCTTTTTCTAAAAATTTGAATACAACAACTTTGGATTTGAAATGGATATATGCGATAAAGTTGTTGATAACCCAATGAAGGAACATGAATTTAATAAACACGAGCTTTATGGACTTTTCGAAAATGAGTCATTAAATTCTGATGGGGAAGATTTCGATCACCATTTTGACTTTGAAATTGATAATTTGGAAGAAGTTTTCGATGACACACTTGAATTTCAATTTGGTGAAAATAAATGTGAATTTCAACCAATTGTTTTATCTGCCCCCAAAATCATAGAAAATAAAACAACTCGTACGATTTTCAATAAAACGACATTTGTTTTCCAAATCAACACTCAACTTTGAAATCTTTGACGATTTGGTTTTTTGAGCTTAAACTGTGTCTCGCACATTTGACAAGACAAATGAGTTGGTCTTTAGAAGACCGTTTCATTTACTTTTTGACTGTATACTTTCTCATCTCTTCTAAATAATAATCTTTCATGTAAATATTGGATTTTTATTTTTATTTTTCTCCTTCCACTTGGGTTGACCGTGGGGACACAGTCAAAATCAAGTGTGAGGGGAGGCTCATCTTCATTTTTTTTCATGGCTTATTTTTGATTTAAAATCTCAAAAAAAAAAATCCTAAAAACAAATTTTCTTTTGATTTATTTTTAAAAAGAAACACTATAAGATAAATATATGGTTTTGGTTTATTAAATTGAAATTTTGAAAATTTATTTGTCTTAACAAAAATAAAGAATGAAGTTTGATTACAAATAATAATGATTTAACTAGTATATAGGAAGATTCATAAGTATTAATTATGAAGTATATCTTAACTGAAAATCTTTGTTTTAAAAAGTGGTTGATTTAAAGTAAAGGATATAACATATTTTATTTGCCTTCTAAGTTAAATGGTGCTAAGATGATTTTGCAAAACTCTCTCTCACTTAAAAATATATTAAAAAAATGATAACATCCAAAGTGTTCACTCTTATTTAAAAGTCCTCACGGTTATGCATGGGTGAATTACTTGGAATCTTTTATTATGTGCTTTCATACTCATTTAAAAGTCCCCACGGTTATGCATGTATGGAACACATGTAAAAAAAAAAGATAATAAACTTAATAAAAACCACCTACGGTCGATAGGTGTATGCACGAAAGTGTGTGCACTCGCCATGCTCTGTACTCCCCTCACATAAGCCCGTAAGGCAGTGCATGGGTGGTATATCTGGCCTCAGTTTACCTGAGCTAGGTGTGTAATTTTTCTTACAAATAATGAGAGAGCAAGCAATTGAAATCCTAGCACTATTTTTACTTATTTGATTTGAATTGTTATTGAAAAGAAATGAAAATACCACTTTGATAAACTTTGATAGTCAACTACGGATCCATTTCATAGATACACTTTGTTATCAACTGAAACAGCGAGTTAAACTATTGTCTATTTGTTATGATAACGTGATTTTTGTTGGAAATTTTGACGAGTAAATGACATAAATTTTCAAGATAATAACCAAAACCAATATTTAACTTATAAGTGTCGATTTAAAAGTAAATCCTTCATTGTAAATATTTTCAAAAATTTGCATTCATCTCTTTGTAAATAAATCTTGCATTTTGTAAATATTTTCATCCTGCATGTGGATTTTGTGGGTAGTATCCGCTGAAAACCCTCACGAGACAAAACTCATCCTACTGGGGACACCCAGAGGTTTAACGGCTTATTGCATACGCTCAATGCAATCGTGCTCCCTACGTAAACGAATTTACCTTAGTTTTAGTTTATTCGAGGACGAATAAAAAGATAAGTGTGGGTGTATTTGATGTGCACGTAAATGTGCATATTTTTACCACCATATTTATTCTATTTAAATTAAATAAATGATCATATTGGGTATTTTAACTTGTTTTAACCAAAATTCATATTAATTCCAAATTTTCACATATTCATCTTCATATAAGGGCAAAATGGCCATTTGTACGCGTATATTAATTTGAAAGAATTTAATTGGAAATTTCTATAATATTTTGTAGGAATTTAGCTTCTCATATTAGTGGGTTCATGAAGAAACATGCATGCACAAAATGGATATAAAGGAATGAAGTTGGAAATAATTCAAAGTGAAGATCATGGAGGATCCTACCTACCCACCTACCTTAATGTACAAATTAAAGGCTAATGCACATGCTTTTGGACTTAATGGCTTCATGTAGACTTAAAGGGGGATTAAAACATGTTAATGATTACTTGGCCTCCACACTTCCTAAGGGGCATTTTGGGCATTCCTCAAAAAGTGAATTAGGGTTTTAAAATTTGTATAAATACCCCTTATGTTTCATGTAGTCATCTTCCTCTTAGTTAGTTAGTTTGAGTTTAGAAAATAAATCAAATCTCTCTTTCTTTCCATGGCTACTTAGCCATTTCTTCTCTTATGTAATTCTTTTTTTATGCAATGTTAATTATTGTTTCTTTTTAATTACATGTTCATTTCCTTTTATGCAAGTAGTGTAGATTTTCCTTTATGCAATTAGAATAGTTGTCTTTTCCATTACCTTTCATTTTCCTTTCTTGTTGATTTCATGTTGCTTTCTACATTTGTTGATTTGATAACAAATATGAGAGCTTAATCCCAACAATTTAGGGGTAATGAAGCTCTCTAGTATGTAGATCCAACATTTTGATGTTTATGCTCTCTTTTTGTGCTTTAATGGAAACACTTGAAGTGGTTTAATGATGTTGGTTAGCTTTGAATTTGATAGTCTATGTTGTTCATAACAAATAGGCTATGCTTAAACAAACATAACACAAATTGCCTCTTCATCTAAATATGATTATGGCAAAGAAGTGAATGTTGAAATTGAAATTTGATAGCCTATATTTCTAAACAATAGTTAATAGGCTATGCTTAAAATAGATTTTTATTTCAACTTTGTTGTCATATTTCATGAGAGTTAAATGTGTATTAGTGGTTGTGTTATAGTTTGATGGTTTATATTGAGCTAATTAATAACACAAATATACCATACTTATGATAGGCACATCAACTAATTCACTAATGACAAGAAAAGAGAGATCATAACTTCATTTTGTTGATTTATATGATCTAGAGAGTGGATTTATCTCTAAATTGTTCTTTTAACTCTCATATTTTTATCATTTTCTTTTGCTAGTTTCTTACATTTCTAGCTATTCACTCTCGACTTCGGTATAATTTGATTGAATAGAATTTTAAAATCATCAATTCCCTGTGGATCGACCAGTATTCGCCGCGTGCTACATTCGTACACCGTGCGCTTGCGGTTATTTTAAATTTAAATTCGTTCGACCGTTTTCTAAACCGATAGAATTTCCGTCGACGAACACATATGCTCAGTTTTCAATTGAGCGTTTGCTCGGTTTTCAATTGAGCGTTTGCTCGGTTTTCAAGTGATCATATACTCAGTTTTCAACTAAGCATAGCTTAATTTTTAACTGAGAAAACACTTAGTTTTCAACTGAGCATGGGCTCAGTTTTCAATAGAGCAAACTCGCATAGTTTTAACTGAGAAATCTCTCTGTTTCTAACCCAGTTTTTAACCGAGCTTATGCTTAGTTTTTTACCCAGTTTTTAACCAATCTTATATTCCATTTTTAACCGAGCTTGTACTAAGCTTTTAACTGAGCAACCTTGCTCAACTTTAAACTGAGCATAGACTCAGTTTTTAACTGAGCAAATGCTCGGTTAGATGTTCAGTTTTTAATTGATAAAACTTGCATAGTTTTTAACTGTCATTGTATCAGTCTTTTTTACTCTTTTTTTACTCTAATGTTTTATGCATTTGACTGTAAGCAAATATAACGAATACAATTCAAATTTGAATATCTTGTATTTCATTTTATAAGCAGAAACTAGAAGGAAAAAGGTAGAAATATATGAGATATTTAAAGCAAGCAGGATGACTGAGTGGGCATGAATATACAATTTTAAGACCATAGACATGGCTGTCACCATTGTTTAAAGAGCATCCATACAAATCAATAAGTAAATGACCTATAATATGAAGATTTACAGGGAGATCAGCAATTGCTTGGCTAACTGAACTACAAGCGGCCGCAGTTGCACCTGTTTGTAACGCATTCATTGATACGTCAATTAGGAAGAAAAATACAGCGGGCATTGGATCGCGAACCTGTAGTAAAAAAAGAAAGGGTAAGCAAAATTGCAAACATCTAAGATGGCAGTGTGATATTCATGAACAAGAAATTTAGTTGTGACAAATGTATTTCAGGATTGCATCTCTAGCAAGTATATTTAATGCACAAGATACTATTGGGGAAAACAGGTAAATGTACAAAGAAAATAAACAATACAACTGGTTAGAAAAGAAATTCGTTCTACAGTTTATAATCACTTAAGCAGCATGTGTTACCTACTAGGTCAGTACTTCCAAAGAATTTTTGTCTGATAAACTTTCAATTTACAAATACACAGCAGGAAAAGTTACCATCATTAAAACAGTAACAATTAACAAAACATAAATGGAAAGTCGAGTGCGAATTTTGCAAGTTCACGTAATGATATAGTCTTGACAAATAAACTAAAAGAAATATAAGATAGATTATTACTTTACAAGCTTGCATACCTTGTATTCTTTTGTAGCAACAAACTCCACTGTTCCTCTACATAGCTCAGCTCTCTCATCAGCATCTCGACGCCTACCGTCTGGACCAATGTTGCAAAAATAATCTTGTGGAGTCTGATCAGTAAATCCTACCAAAAGCAAAGATGCATGTTAAGCTACATATAGATTTTTCCATATACAAATAGGATTTATAGACTTCTCTTCTTATAGGTAGACTAGCTCTGAACAGTTGAGATCGCAGACCCACATAATAAACATGAAATTTAAGGTGGAGAAACAGGATTGAAAACAGTGGAGAAAAGCACAACATGTCCAAGTTTGCAATATCAGCTGCTAATTTTTCTCCAAAAAAAAATAAGAAAGGTACTAACAAGCATTTTTCCTGTAGCGAAGACTTATTCGTTGATTTTGCTGCTGTAAAGGGTGATTTTAAGAGTGCTATTATAAATAGCACACTTATACTTTGATTATCAAGCAAAAGTGTCTAATTACTATGCAAACGCAACAGGAAAAGCATGACGCTATATCCCACATAACCACTTTTTTGAGTCGGCTTGCTGAAGCCTTTAGTACCTTCTACCAAGATTGCTAATCAAACTATGTATCACGTCGACCACTTTAATACAAACCCAAAAGAGGAGTGTAGTGGATCCTTAATCCCACACGCATGCACGCGCGCACCCCACACACGCGCGGGCACGCACACACATCAAGCACTCACCACATAAGTTGCAAATGAACTGTCTTCCATGGTCAACAAATCTCATAAATGGATTAATGTACCCCTTGCAGCGTGAACACCTTAAAGGTCCACTTTCTCCAAAATCAACGACCTGGAAAATGAAGGGAAATATCATATTGAAGTAGAAATAAATAAAAACATCAATGCAGGATGAATAGAAAATGTAATGAAGAATAACTTGGCAATTCAATCAATCAATTATTTAATAGTAAAGCAGAAATTTTGCTCGCTCTTCTTAATGATATAGTTATACTTTCATTTATATCCTTTGTATCTTCGAACTCTAGATTACCTCCAGTTAATTTTCATATATATTTTCATTCAACTTCTCCATATATTCAAAATTCTCTCTGTTCAGTTTCATTGGCAATATTTTCACTTGAATCCTCCAAAATTTCAAAATTATCATCCTCTCAAATACAAACTAACTTAAATCCGACTTTTTCAAAATTTTATCAACCGCTTAAATACACATTTTTCAATTTTAAATTCATTTCATCTCATCTATCTAAGCAATTTTTCCATCTAGCAAGCTTGTATCTTCTTCTTTTTAATTTTTTAATTACGTAAATATATGTGATTAAGCGCTTATTACTTCATGTAACAAATAATACGCCTAAAAAATTAACTTCAACAACTTGTTTATCTTAACAACCATTTAATTTATGTTAAAATTTTAAAATATAAACAAACAATAAATATCAATTTTCTATACAATATATTTACAAATTTAACTAACTTTTACAAGTTACAACACTCCATATTTTCAAAACTCACTCTATTTAATATATCATTACCAATATTTTCACTTAAATCCTTCAAAACATTGAGATATTCATCTACTTTATTACAATCCTACAGTTTTTCAAATATATCATCCACTGAAATACAAACCTTCAATTTTAGATCCATCCATCATCTATCTAAGCTTTTCTTTTGGGTACATCTAGCAATTCAAATTTATCGAGGTTCTTTTTAGTATCAAATTTGTTACCAAATAAACATAATTAAGTATTTATTAATTCATACAACAAATATTAAATATTAAAAAAAACAATTTAAATCTATAACTATTTTTTTTAACATGATTCATTAATGCCAACAAGTGTCAATCTCGAGGTTCGAACTCATGACATTTAATCTTGTGGTCTGAACTGGCAACCAACTGAGCCAATCCTGTTGGCAATCTATAACTAATTTATTTTAACAAAAGCAAAAATTTCATTTATGTTCAATTTAAAAAAAAAACAGAATAAAACTAATTTCCAGTCCAATATATTAAAAAAATTAACATTACAACAATGTTGTGTGCAAGCATGGGTTAGTTGGCTTTATATTCATGAAGGAATCTTGTCATCTTTGCTAGTTCTTTACATGGTTATACCAAAAACTGCTAGCATTGCCAAAATTGAAGAGCCAAAAGATGCGGATACGATAACGATTGAGGATGCAAAGAAAGAACTTATAAACAAAGAATTGCCATGCTTCTGTCATTGTATCAGTCTTCAATAATGATGTATTTGAATTTTTTTTTAAAAAAAGGTGAAGCAAAATCGATTCACGGCAATCTGTAATATAGGAAAATAAAGTATCATGACATACATGCCACGGTTCTATATTATCTGAAAATTTTATTTGGGGGTGTAACATCATAGACTCAACACACAAACACATGAACACACACACGTGAATATATGTATATATTTATATATTTGTGCATACGCATGTGCACGCTGTGCGATTTAAAGAATAGTGAACATAGACACCAAGGGAAAGATCACACAGAGATTTTATGCACTCGCAGATTCAAAGATGAAACTTCACGAATAATCAAATCATATATGCATCTGCAATTTAGAGGACATGCATAAAAGTACCTAAATAAAATGATAGGGTATTCATATTACTTGTATAGGTCCTTCTTCTGGATGAGGAAGTGCCAGCGGTTGAATCATTAGCGCCAATGACATGCTAGATGTCGACAGGAGATCTCCAGTACATGGTATTTGGTATTACAAGATAATAGTACTTAGCAGTAAAGAGTGTAATCCAGATCGTTAGGCTCGTAGGTATAGAATGGTCTGAGAAATGTCATTTCAAGAACTAGCATTCACTTAAAAAATGAATATTCCACAAGGTCATGTTCAAGACTCGAACTGGCATCTGAGTGAAAAACATTGCTTCAATGTACTATGATGCCAAATCAGTTGCAAGGACTGCAGTTAGTTGGCACTATTCAGTATATTCATAGCTATCACTATTTGGCCTATGTTTTCTTTAACCTTATTATTTTCAGAATCAGCGATCAAAATTACTGTCTATTTTAGATAGTTTTTTTTCACTAGTGAATGCCTGATCAGTGTGCGTTGAACCCTTACAAAGGCTTAGATATGTATACATAGCGATGACATATCTTTTGTCTGGTAATAATATGGCATTGTGCAGCCTAAAATGTGATAAAAATTGAAAACAATACCTGAGCCATCATACATCTCATTAAGCGTGGACTGCAATTTCCAGTATCCCTAACAATGAAATCGCCTGTTGTATATACTTTAAAAGTCAAATACCCTACAGGAAAAAAGAAGCAATTAGAGCATGTCCTAGATTACTGCTTAAAATCAAACTAGAAAGTAAAATTAAAGCAATTAAATCAAATTAGATAAATTCGAATTGAAACCGGATTTAGACTGGAGTTCTCATCTTTGTTGATCTCGTCGTTGCTGATCTCGTCTTTGCTGATCCCCTTAAGTCGCATCTTGTTGCGAGAATTGCTGCTTCGTTTATAAGAGTTTGAAGGTCTGCCCCAGTAAAACCTGGAGTTCTCCTTGCGATTTTCTCAAAATTAACATTCTTTCCTACTGCTTTTCCTCTTAGATGCACCTAGTAAGAACAAAATCACACAAATCGGTTCCATCAATCATTGAGAGATATGAAGAAGAAAATTAATTATAGGAATATATTACAGAGAGATGACTTTGGAGTGTAGGATTCTAAAGATGCGATAATACCGAAAGACAGATTCGAACGCGTTAGGATTTTGACGAGCGATGAAAATGGGGAGTTTTCTGTGATTTAGGATTTTGGACTTGGCAGTGAAAATGGAATTTCGCGGTAATGAAAATGGGAGGGAGGGAAATAATACGGACCGCCTGATTTTTCGTTTTGTTGTAGGAAACTTTAGCTGCATGGATAATGCGTTGTATTTGGCGCTAAGCAACTAATAATTAAACAAAGACAGGAATTTACGTTTCAATGCTGTCCATTCTTGCAATAAATATACCATTTTCTTGTAGTGTCCATGTTTATGTGTGGGAAGTCTTACGTGATACCTTTTCTTTCAAAAGGTTTTTAAAGTTAAGCAACTTTAACCGTTTACTCACACCAGACCCATGTCCGACCCGGAGTTTATTCTGTTTTTCTTAAACTCTTGGGTACTCAAATTTTTACGAGTAGCCAGGGGAATTCAGGTTGGCTTTGACGAATTCTGGAGGAGCAATAGAGAAGGAGGCTTCTGCGTATAGCTATATAGTATTCCGCTGTGTGTTCTCTGAGTTGTTGTCTTTGTGTTGTATTGAGTTGTAATAACTAGACAGGTGTTTATAACTGTGTAGTATGTGTTGTTTTAGCTGTGTATCTCTGATGTATATGATACTATGTAATGATTATGTGATTAATATAATTTATTCGTACTGCTGTTTGGATTCTGATGTTGTTTCTTTCTTCTTCTCTGTCTTTTCTCTTTTCTATCCCTTTCTTTCTTAAAAATGATGCGATTTTTTGTGGTAAGAAAGTCGGGTTGTTTCAGTTGGTATCAGAGCATTAGGTTGAGTGAATACCTAGGCTTGTAGGATCTAGATTAACCCTAGAGGGGGGGTGAATAGGGTTATAGAAAATTTTCTCGATTTAAACGTAAAAACAAACTGCAGAAATAAATATGTTGAAAAGTAAATCACACACAAAATTTACCCAGCTTCGGCAACCCCCGCCTACTGCTGCATTCCCAGATTTCTATTAGAATTAAACAGTATCCCGCTTACAAACACTCTACTAGACTCGCAAACCTTTGCTCCTGCTCACAAACACACTCATAGACTCGCACACCCTGCTCCGCCTATAGAGTTTCGCTTACTCGCAAACTCTGCTCCGCCTATAGAGTTTTGCAAACTCGCACACCCTGCTCACTGAACTAATTATAACTAGACAATCTGACACTACCTACAACCTAGGTGGTGATTTACAAATTCTTTGACTCGGAAAAAAAAACTTCAAAAATACAAGCAGGAGCAAAAATTAAAATATAAATTTGAATCCCTAATTTTTTCTCAAATAAAAAAAACGAAAAACCCCCCTTTAAAAAAACTCTAAATAAAATAACTAAAGCCTCTTTAATAAGAATAAAGGCCGGCCCTTTTAACCCGATCCTTTGTTCTTCCTTCTGAAACAATTACGGCCGACGTTGTATTCCTTGTTCGTTCTGAAATTAGGGCTTCGGCTCGCGATCCAAATTTGGGGCTTTGTTCCTTTGCAAAATTAGGGCTTGTCAAACTGAAGCGCCGCTCGATACCGTTCAATAGTAAGCTTCGATGCTCCTTGATTTGCTCACGGCTCTTCAATTTGGATCGAGTTCGTCTCCTTGCTTCGGTATGTAATTTTATGCTTTTGTGCTTTTGTGTATTCGTACTTGAACTCGATGCATTGATTGCCGATGATGATTGGGTTATATATGCGTTCGATCTCCTTTATTTTCGTTCGTATAAACTTATTTGAATTTGTCCAACATTCATCTCGGCCACTTGATTTTGTTTTGATGCCGAGATTGATCTTTGACTTCTTCAATTCGTATATACTTGTGTTACTTGGTTGACACGGTGTTGATTTGCTATCGTGGTCATTACGGTGTTGATTTTTGACTTCGTCGATACTGCATACGCACATGATTTTTGAAATTGATTTCGTCTTGAGTCCCACGGCAACGAACTTTCCTCTTTTAATCTCAGTCAATATTTGTTTTCGTGTGGTTCCTTGTTGACTTCACTGTGATTTATTGCTTTGGTTTTTCGGCCCCTGTGAGCTTCGTCTCTGGCCATTTTCTCTGTTGGTATTGACCTAAATTTGAGCATTTCACAGTTTCATCTCTGATTGTTTGTAGCTGCATTGCTGTTGTCTGGTTGCACTTTGATGTTGTATATGTGATGCATTTGTCATTGATACTGTTGTTCAATTTTTTTCCATTAACTTGACCATTTGTATACATACATTTTATCTTTCTCTGTTGCACTTTTGTGGTCTGCACTGCTTGTTTTGAGTCACTTCTATACTTGAGCATGTATTACTTGTTGTCTTCATAAAATTTTCGCTGTGCTTCTTTTGTTGCTCTGACTTGCATACTTCTTGCAGTCTTCATTTTCGTTGTGCATTTGTATCACTTGATACTGCTGTGTATTTGGTCTTTGTTGATTGATTGTTAACACTTGATTGCTCTGTGCTTTGACATTGTATTCATCCCTGTAGTTGAGTCTGATTTTTCTGGTCTGCATACATAAGCTTTGATGCTATATGGGTGGTCTTCAAGTATGCTTGTCTGCATTCACTCTGGCTTCTTTAACTTATCTCAGGACTGATTGAATCACTGTCTTGAAGTCTTTGTGATCTTCACTTTAGTTCATTGTCATTTGAACTGCTGCCACTGTCTTCTTTGTAGTTGCACTGCACTTTTGGTTTGAGCTTGTTTGCAAGTTAGCCTTGAACACCTTTATGCTGTAATCTTTATTACATCGAATTGCATATACTTCATGTTGACATTTGCTATGCTTTGACACAGATGCTTCACTTGTTCATATTGCCTTTGTAAAGTTGTTGCTTGAGTCGCTTGCATTTGTTTGAGATTCTGGTGGTCATGTTGCTTTCATTGCTGTGCACATTGTTGCATTGTGTTGAACCCAGTTTCAAAACTCGGGTTTGACCTTGTGCTCGTGTCGTGATTTTAAATATATTGCACGTGCGTTGAACCCGTTTTTTCATTTGGGTTTGACCTGTGCTCACCTGTCCCTGTAAATCGATCAAGTGTATATCGGTGTGCACGGCCTTGTGGCATGTACAGTGATACACTTTGCATGTCACACTGTTCATGTGTGACGAATTCAAATGTGAATGATGACGAACAACCCGAATAACTGAGGCAAATCATATTTTATTTTATATTGCAAAAATATTTCTTTTTCAATTTTACTGCGTTAGTGAATGTTTTTGCAGATTGCTCAGATGCTGGATTCAAACTGGAATGCAGTTGAAGATAAAATACGAGTGTGAGTGATATGTAGTGAGGTTATTAATGTAAAAACAATTATGATGTAATTGTGATGTGATCAAAAATGTATATGTATAGTGAGAGCTTGAATTTGTACTATTCAAGATTGTAATAAATATTTGTTTGAATAAAATTTCTGTTTGAATTCAAATTCTGTGTAATTTATTTTATTCAACAAATATTTATTTAATCTATGAAAAACAAAATAGTACATTACCAAATACATTTAAATGAATACATATGTTTATTATCATCAAACAAAAACATATAAGCGCATATTCATACAATCTCCCCTTTTTGATGATAACAAACATATATTTAAGATTTTGACCGTGTTAAATGTATTTGATCAATGATATACTCTAATTGCTCCCCCCATTTAAATGCTTCCTCTCTACATGATGCCCCCCCTACATATATGCATATAAATAGAAATATATAAATGAGCCTAGATGCAACTGGAAAATTATTTGACCTTTGCTTGATTCTATTTGACAAAATCTTAACTTTCCTCTCCCACTTTTGTTATCAGCAAAAGAATAATAGTGTTAGAGAAATTAGAGATAAAGTGATCAATATCAATTCAACATTAAA
The DNA here is from genome assembly GCA_030765085.1 of Allium cepa. Taxonomy (NCBI): domain Eukaryota; kingdom Viridiplantae; phylum Streptophyta; class Magnoliopsida; order Asparagales; family Amaryllidaceae; genus Allium; species Allium cepa. The sequence continues at coordinate 21,599,583 of CM060931.1, forward strand.
CTCAAATTGAATATAAATATTAAACTTCAATAAAAATCAAACAAAAATTATAACTACCCTTGTTAGGCGCATATTCCACTTTTAGAAAGAATGGAAATGATGTTCTAATATCAAATCATACAATTTTATCAACTTGTGGTACATTTATATCAGGAATTTGAATATCAACTAATCATGCATAACCGTTAGGACTTTTAAATGAGATTAGTAGTATTCCAATTTAATTTTAAAAAAAAATGAAATCAAGTATCTTCTAACCACGCATGACCGTGAGGACTTTTAAATGGGATTAGAATCAACTTGTCTATTAAATCAATTAATTTTGATATGCGTTCCATAATGCACAACCGTAAGGACTTTTAAATGAGCATGGAAGCACATAATCAAAAATCTTAGTAATTCACCCATGCATAACCGTGAGGACTTTTAAATGAGAGTGAATACTTTGAATATTTATTTTTATTGAAGAATATAATAAATCGAAGCACAGATAATTTCCTTTATAATAATATATTGAAGAACGAATAATTTCCTTTGTAAACTACCACAAATTTACATACTATATATGATTTTGATGAGTGATGGTCGATAGAAAGATGATAGAAATAGAAATGATCATGGAATTTTTACCCAACAAAAAGTTTTTATAACTCTTGTTATGAAATTCTAAAGAAATTTTTCTAAATATATTGTCTTGAGTAATGTATGACAAATATCGACACTCATCACTTTTTCAATCACTATTTATCTTTTCGATAATCAGCAGGGAGTCGGATTAGTCAAAATTTGTCATTTAAAATCAAATAAGAATGACTAATCTGAAAATAAGGTCAACAATGATTTTCTCGAAGGGGTAATATGAGAAAAATTCTGCTATTTGAAAAATTATTTCAAGTGAAAAATATGCAGATATTTTCTTTGAAAAATGATGCAGCAAATGAATGTTACAAAGATTGATCACGTTCCACTAGTAATTTTTCTATCAACTATATTACCAGTGTAATCTGCATCTGAATTTAAATTTCACTCAATATTCACACGTTGGATGTCAAAGACCAGATTTGTGAAATTTCAACAAACTATCTCAGAATGAAATTTGAAATGAAGCCATGTTAACACTCAAACAAATATCATAGTGTTAATTTCAGAAACCGTAGGATAAACAATTATATTCATGAGTAATCAACAGTCAATCAACATCATAATTATTTCAAAAACAATTTCTTGAAGTTTCAACAATTTCTTAAAATTCTTTTTAACAGCTTTTACATGAAATTTGAAATCGTGCAAATTTACAAGCAGTGACCAAAATGTCAAAACAAATATATCTACCTGTAGCATGAGTAATCAAAGATCAATAAAATACCGTCATTTGACCGAACAAATTTATATGGATTAGTTCAAAGTTGAAAATCTGATTGGTCATCATTTAAGCACAAATCAAGGTCATAAATAAGAACAAGTCAAAAGAATTAAGAATAAGTCAGAATTAAAGACATCATTCATTTCATCATCACATTACTGGCTGATTTAGTTACGGTGCAGATTATCACATTTAATATATCGTTCAAAAACAAATTTACCTGTTTTACCTTTACGATAATTTATCGTTGTTGTCCATTGTGATTCCGTCACCTTTATACTAGGCTAAGGAACTTTGCTTTGTTGCCGTTGTGTTTCTGGAACAGCCAAAATCCAGAGAACACCATTGTTGTTCCTTAGCCTGCCACCATACCTACACGATGAAAAAAAATTATGACCTCTTTATAGGTCCATGATTGTTAGTGGCAGAAGCATTATGAATAAACAAACCCTTTGGAACCCAAACTTGTTTAGTCCTTTTATTCTTTTTCCAATAGACATGAAATTTGTTTGTAGAATTCTTAGGAACCCAAACTTGTATAAATTTTGTTTTCTTGTTCCTATGACTACAATTTTCAACATGATGTCCAATTATTTCACATCTACCAAAAACACTCTTACCTTTTGCACTATCATCAACTTGTGATTTCCCAAAACCTAGTCCTTTTTTGTTGTTAGCAAAAATTTGATTTCCCAATAACATGTTGAATGATTTTTCTCCTCTTTAAAAGTTATTAACAGATTTCTCAAGATTTTGGACTTTGGTTTTAAGTGATGTGTTTTCAGTTACAAGTGAGGTGCATCAATTTATAAAATCCTTTTTCCTAGTGTCGATGGTTTTCTTAAGATTCAAGTTTTCTTTTTCAAGTTTCTCAAAGTTATTCCTAAGTTTTGATAATTCTGAATCTAAAATCTTACAATTTTTACAGTCTAGGTTTTGAATGTTTTCAAGTTCAGTTTCTAACCTAAAATTTTCATGGGCGAGTTTCCTCCTTTCAGATTTCAGTTTTTCAATTTTTGATTCAAGACTATCAATTGTTTTAGTAAGATCTAAGCACATAAAAACAAGATCTCTATAGGAATACTCACCTGCCTCACTAGATTCCGCGGAGCTTGCTTCTGATTCTAATTTTGCCATACAACACAAGTTAGCCTCCTCTGAGCTGCTATCCGAAACTTCCTCTCCTTCTTCATCATCCCAAGTCACTGCAAAGGCCTTTTTCTTCTTTTTCTTTCCTTTGTTGTTTTTGAGAAGTGGGCATTTTTTATGAAGTGTCCAGGCTTCTTGCAGTTAAAGCACGTTAATTCATTATCGGAATTGTCAGAATGTTTTGACCTATTACTACTTGTTTTCTTCTTACGTGGCTTGAATCTTGATGAGTTTCTAAGTTTATTGACAACCATTGCAAGCTCTTCAATTGGATCTACTTCATCTTCATCGCTCTCTTCTTTGCTCTTTAAGGAAATCGTTTTCTTCTTTGATTCGGAGTTGTTGCGTTCCTCCTTTGCTTTTAGCTCAAGCTCATATGTCATCAAATTGCCAATCAACTCTTCCATGCTTAGTTTACTCAAATCTTTCGATTCTTGTATTGCCGTGACTTTTGCCTCAAAGTTTATTGGTAAAACTCGTAGCACTTTCCTCACAAGCTCTACCTCAGTGAAGACCTTCCCAAACGCTCTAGCATTGTACACCAAAGTTGAAAAACGTCCAAACATATCCTTTATGCTCTCGCCTTTGTCCATCACAAAGTTTTCGTATTCACTACTGAATAGGGCTAGACGAGACTCCTTGACTTGAGAAGTTCCTTCATGTGTCACCTCCAAGGTATGCCAAATTTCCTGTGCAGTTTTACAATGAGAAATTCTATTAAATTCATTCTTATCAAGAGCACATATCAAAGCATTCATGGCTTTAGCATTTGTAGTTTTTAATCTCTTATCGTTAGCAGCCCATCTATCGTTAGGTTTAGGAATCTCAGTATCACCAACGGTTATAGTGGGGGATTTATAGCCAGTTTCAATAATATCCCAAACATCATAATCAACAGAACTAAGATAAATACCCATCCTAACTTTCCAATAAACATAGTCGTTTCCATTAAACATGGGTGGCCAAGCAATAGATTGCCCCTCAGAAAAAGCATTATTTGGAAGATTCATGACTCTAGAGTTAAAGAAAAATACCGGGCTCTGATACCACTTGTAGGATCTAGATTAACCCTAGAGGGGGAGTGAATAGGATTATAGCAAATTTTCTCGATTTAAACGTAAAAACAAACTGTAGAAATAAATATGCTGAAAAGTAAATCACACACAAAATTTACCCAGCTTCGGCAACCCCTGCCTAATGCTGCATTCTCAGATTTCTATTAGAATTAAACAGTATCCCGCTTACAAACACTCTACTAGACTAGCAAACCTTTGCTCCCGCTCACAAACACTCTCATAGACTCGCACACCCTGCTACGCCTATAGAGTTTCGCTTACTCGCAAACTCTGCTCCGCCTATAGAGTTTTGCAAACTCGCACACCCTGCTCACTGAACTAATTCTAACTAGACAGTCTAACACTACCTACAACCTAGGTGGTGATTTAAAAATTCTTTGACTCGAAAAGAAAAAAAACAACTTCAAAAATATAAGCAGGAGCAAAAATTAAAATATAAACTTGAATCCCTAATTTTTGCTCAAATAAAAAAAATAAAAAACCCCCTTTTAATGAAACCCTAAATAAAATAACTAAAGCCTCTTTAATAAGAATAAAGGCCGGCCCTTTTAATCCGATCCTTTGTTCTTCCTTCTGAAACAATTGCGGCCGACGTTGTATTCCTTGTTCGTTCTGAAATTAGGGCTTCGGCTCGCGATCCAAATTTGGGGCTTTGTTCCTTTGCAAAATTAGGGCTTGTCAAACTGAAGCACCGCTCGATACCGTTCAATTGTAGGCTTCGATGCTCCTTGATTTGCTCATGGCTCTTCAATTTGGATCTTCGTCTCCTTGCTTCGGTATGTAATTTTATGCTTTTGTGCTGTTGTGTATTCGTACTTGAACTCGATGCATTGATTGCCGATGATGATTGGCTTAAATATGCGTTCGATCTCCTTTATTTTCGTTCGTATAAACTTATTTGAATTTGTCCAATATTCATCTCTGCCACTTGATTTTGTTTTGATGCTGAGATTGATCTCTGACTTCTTCAATTCGTATATACTTGTGTTACTTGGTTGACACGGTGTTGATTTGCTATCGTGGTCATTACGGTGTTGATTTTTGACTTCGTCAATACTGCATACGCACATGATTTTTGAAATTGATTTCGTCTTGAGTCCCACGACAACGAACTTTCCTCTTTTAATCTCAGTCAATATTTTTTTTTGTGTAGTTCCTTGTTGAATTCACTGTGATTTATTGCTTTGGTTTTCCGGCCCCTGTGAGCTTCGTCTCTGGCCATTTTCTCTGTTGGTATTGACCTAAATTTGAGCATTTCACAGTTTCATCTCTGCTTGTTTGTAGCTGCATTGTTGTTGTCTGGTTGCACTTTGATGTTGTATATGTGATGCATTTGTCATTGATACTATTGTTCAACTTTTTTCCATTAACTTGACCATTTGTATACATACATTTTATCTTTCTCTGTTGCACTTGTGTGGTCTACACTGCTTGTTTTGAGTCACTTCTATACTTGAGCATGTATTACTTGTTATCTTCATAAAATTGTCACTGTGCTTCTTTTGTTGCTCTGACTTGCATACTTCTTGTAGTCTTCATTTTCGTTGTGCATTTGTATCACTTGAGACTGTTGTGTATTTGGTCTTTGTTGATTGATTGTTAACACTTGATTGCTCTATGCGTTGACATTGTATTCATCCCTGTAGTTGAGTCTGATTTTTCTGGTCTGCATACATAAGATTTGATGCTATATGGGTGGTCTTCAAGTATGCTTGTCTGCATTCACTCTGGCTTCTTTAACTTATATCAGGACTGATTGAATCACTGTCTTGAAGTCTTTGTGATCTTCACTTTAGTTCATTGTCATTTGAACTGCTGCCACTGTCTTCTTTGTAGTTGCACTGCACTTTTGGTTTGAGCTTGTTTGCAAGTTAGCCTTGAACACCTTTATGCTGTAATCTTTATTACATCGAATTGCATATACTTCATGTTGACATTTGCTATGCGTTGACACAGATGCTTCACTTGTTCATATTGCCTTTGTAAACTTGTTGCTTGAGTCGCTTGCATTTGTTTGAGATTCCGGTGGTCATGTTGCTTTCATTGCTGTGCACATTGTTGCATTGTGTTGAACCCAGTTTCAAAACTCGGGTTTGACCTTGTGCTCGTGTCGTGATTTTAAATATATTGCACGTGCGTTGAACCCGTTTTTTCATTTGGGTTTGACCTGTGCTCACTTGTCCCTGTAAATCGATCAAGTGTATATCGATGTGCACGGCCTTGTAGCATGTACAGTGATACACTGTGCATGTCACACTGTTCGTGTGTGATGAATTCAAATGTGAATGATGACAAACAATCCAAATAACTGAGGCAAATCATATTTTATTTTATATTGTAAAAATATTTCTTTTTCAATTTTACTGCGTTAGTGAATGTTTTTGCAGATTGCTCAGATGCTGGATTCAAACTGGAATGCAGTTGAAGATAAAATACGAGTGTGAGTGATATGTAGTGAGGTTATTAATGTAAAAACAATTGTGATGTAATTGTGATGTAATCAAAAATGTATATGTATAGTGAGAGCTTGAATTTGTACTATTCAAGATTGTAATAAATATTTGTTTGAATAAAATTTATGTTTGAATTCAAATTCTGTGTAATTTATTTTATTCAACAACTATTTATTTAATCTATGAAAAACAAAATAGTACATTACCAAATACATTTAAATGAATATATATGTTTATTATCATCAAACAAAAACATATAAGCGCATATTCATACAAGGCTATGTAGTGGTGTCTTTCTTGAGAGAGCGTATTTGTAATTTTTATATATAACTATATATATGTGTGTGTGTGTGTATTTTTCTACCTATCTGTTGGGTTACCTGTTCGGGTTTTCCAATATAAGTTATAAAGGTAGATGAGGTAGTGATGTGTGTAACACGACTACCAATGGTTGGAGTTTGAATGTTTGAGTTTGGAAGTGTATTTGTCGAGACTATAGACCTAATACCGTCTCGAGAAATCTTTGTAGTTTGGTGTAAGATTTCATTTGATCTCTGAAGGAAACCTGTTAAGGTTCGGAGTTCATCTTTGAAGTGTAAGTTTGATTTCGCTCGTGTGAGCGGATTTTTGAGAATTTGGATCTATCTGTTAGACAGAAGTAAGTGATGGTATCTTGGTAACCTCAGGAAGTAGTAGCTGCGTGATGAGATGCAGTGACTATGGATGACTCCTAAGATGTTTCTGTTGGAGCAAGTTTAAGGAAGTGTGTTCGCTTCGGGGTTGTAGCTGAGTTCAGCAGGATGTATGTGTTTAATTGGAGGTCCGAGTTTCTCAAAGAACTCTGGGTAAGAAGTCTTTCGCATCTGTGCTAGCAGTGCATCTCGGGGAATGTTCTGTGTTTCAGCAGGAAGATATTTTTGGCTTTGCATTTCCTGGAGGTGGAATTCAGAAGCAGCAGTGAGGATCTGTTTTAGTTGGTCAAGGATAAACTATTCTGATTAGTGGAGAGAGAACAGTATCTTGGATATTGGATTGGGTGATAGCAAAAGTGACTTGCGATGGTATGGTGATTATCTTAGATAGTCTTTTGCTTGGATTTGTGGCAATTCTAGAAGATGTAGGAGTTGTGGAGTTGTCGAAGATTTTCTGGATATATCTTTAGGAAAGTTAGAGATTTGCCACATTAGAGATTGAGTTCTGAATCGACTTGATGTCAGGTGTGATACCGGTGATTCAACTTGGTAGAAGGTTGTCTCCTAGGTTGGTTGTTTGGTGTAGCAGCTCTGTAATTATTGGAACTTCTGTTGAACCTTATTTCCGAGATGTGTTGTTTAGTCTGTGCCTGTGTTCATTCGACGACATTTTCATCTGCTCCAGATCAGAGTTGTGTAGCGGAAGCAAGGTGGCTGTTGTTCTTGAGTTGAAGCAACTGGAAGTTGCAGTGTTTTGGATTAGAGAGTTTATACTGAATTTATTTTTCAGGATCTGAGGCAAGTTGGCGGGTGATTCTGTTCTATCTTTTCCGGATGGGAGAAGTTGTTTTCTACTGTTGGTGGTAAAGTTTGGTTTTGATTTTGGATTGATGTTGTGAGGATCAATTTGTGAGTTGATCCAGTTTGTTGTAGAAGCACCAGTGAAGATTGAGCTGATCAGGTTGAACTGATCAGGAAGGATCTGTAGGCAGCCTGGATCATCCGGAAAGTTTTTTGAGGTTAAGTAACGGAAGAATTTGGAATTCGAAGTTGGAGGCTTCGATGTTGTTGAGGTTTTCTTTGGTAAAGGGAGAAATAAGTTTTGGTGAGATTTCGAGGTTAGCACCAAGGTATATTGGATTCTTCTGAGTTTTGTAAAGATCAATGCTTTAGTTTGAAGCGTTGAATTGCCAGTTTGGATGACTGGAATTCAAAATATTTCACGTGTCTCTGAGGGAGTACGTGTTTGGTCCATCTCTGGTTTTGAGACTAGTAGTTCTGTGAAGGATTTTGTTGTTGATCAGACTTGTCTATGGTCTGGTATCTTGTGCAGATTATAGGTCTAGCTGAGTGGGAAAACAGTAGCTTAGCAGTATAGATGGTTTGGATTTAGCAGAGCGAGTATCCCTGTGTCTGTACTGGGGAAACTCGAGATAATTTTAGGAAGTTTATCCGGATCTATGTCCGGATAGCTAGTGTTAATTATTTGATTTAATTGGTTGTTTGGATGAAATTGTTTGTTTGATTGTTAGTGTATGGTTGTCATGCATGCTTGAATTGGTTAAAATAAAACTAAACTTTGGATTATCTTTGTTTTAAATTTCGAGGACGAAATTCTTTTAAGGGGGAAGGAATGTAATATCCCGAAATTTCCAAGAATTTAAAATGTGATAATCTCTTATTTAAATTATTTGAAAGTGATAAAATTGTTCTTTTCAAAAATAACCAAGTAATAATAATATAATGTCTTAATTTTGGTTATGAATTGGTTTTAAAATAAGAATAATTATTTTGTATAGTGTAAATAAATTCTAAATAGACTTATTGTTTTCATAATTGATAAGTGTGTTTAAATATATTTATTTCCGTGTATTTTAAATTGACTTTTAAAATAGGATATATTATTTGCAAATAATAATGTGCTTATTTAAAATTTGAATTTATATTTATTCAAATTTATTTTAGATTTGGATTTTTAAATTTGACTTTGAATTGAATATAAATTTGAATTCAAGGAATATACATGCATCTTAAAATAAAATAATAATATAGTTTGGTTTTAAAATACATAGATAATGTTTTTAATTAAAAATAGGATTTATTTTTGTATTATTCCTTTTATAGAAATTTATCTATGGAAATTTGGATTTGTATTTATTTAATAAGAATAAATACAGGGCTTTTGAAATAGCATTTTAAAAATTAGTTTGTAGTATTTTATAACTTTATTTAAATTATATTTGGTTTCATTTCTTTTTAAAGATTATATTTGTATAAATTTAGAAAACATTTATAAATATATAAATGTATTAGTTAACTAGGAATTTAATTAGAAAAGCATTTTATTTTAAATTAAGAAAACATGTTAGTAATTAGGAAAATAATTTAAAGGGGCTTTTAAATTTCTTTTAGAATAAATATACATAAGAATTGACATGTGTTAAGTTCTTAATCACTTTGTCAAACAAGTGTTAAACATTAATGTAAATTAAAGACAACTGTCCATTTTTTTTAATTTTTTTAATTTAATAAAACTGAAAAATTGATTATATTAACACCTTATCTCTTCACTTTCTTTTTCTTTAAACTTTTTATTCAATTCTAAGAGAAACAAGAAAATGTCCTTTCAAATCTTTACTCATTCCAAAATCAGAAAATCTTCAAAACAATCCTCAAATTAAAAATCTGAAGCTCCTCAATTAAAACAACCCTTAAACAAAACCCGAAACTTCGTCAACATCAATCTGTAAGATTTTTTTTCCTGCAATCATCCTTTAAAACTGCATGCCTGCAGTTTTTTCTCAAAACAAAATCAATTCCTCAAATTCAAACATCAATCTCTGTTTACCCAAAACCTGAAATACTGTGCAAATCAAAACTGCATGCCTACAGTTGTTTTCAAAACAAAATATGCATATGTTTTCAAAAGTTTGATGCAAGTTAATAATCTAGTTCTGCATTTTCCCTATGTCTGCCTTAATTTTCAAATGCATGCAAATATGAATCTGGTTCAAAGGCTTCTCTGTTTAAAAAGAGGCTACAGCATCAAGTTCAAATTTATTTTTGCAAGTTTTCAAAATGCAAAAAATCTGGAAAGAAAATTCAGTGAAAGGGTTCCTGTTCTTTTTTCCAAACCTCTGCACTTCTTTTAAATTGAGGTGAGTAAACAATTTACAAAAATTTAAGTAATAATTTTCTGATTGCATGATTTTGAGATGACGTTTATTTTATATACATAGAAGTTGCCTCTGTGTTGAGATAAATATGCAATGGGATTTGTTATGTTGGAACTGTGCATGATGGTTTCATTTTTCTCTCTGTTACCCTACTGTAGAATCTGAGTAAAGATCAGATCTTCAAGCTATTCTGTTTTAACCAAACGTTAAGTCTTAGATTTAAACCAAATAAGTTAGTTTAAGTATAAACTAACAACTAAAAATAGAACAAAGTCTCTGATTTTTGAAATTCACCTGGAAACTAAACTATGCTGTAACAATTTATTACCAATGCTTAAAAAGAAATGTTAAAATTAGATGAAATAATTATACAATCTGGATTGTCATTGAGAAGTATGAATTTTAGAAGGAAAATCACATTTTTTAAAATTATATTGAGTATGTAAATGGGTATTATCTGGAAATTGGGATTTTTCCAAATTCAGTTGATATATGAATCTGAAGTGCTTGAGATTCTTGATGGAGCTAGGGTTTGGATTGGAGAGTGCGGCAAAAATTGTTGAAGAATTTGTAATCTACTATGAAGGTTGAATTGCTTGATTTTGATTTTAAACCTAGTTCTGTTTTGAACTTTGGAATTTCGCTACTACACCTTCATCCTTGCATCGAGCTTGAAGAAATTTTGGGTGAACGATGCATGCTGGGTCGGCGATCCATGGCCGGAGTTGTAGGAGTTAACATTGATCAGAGGCGTGGGATTTCCTGATGATGCTTTGGGGTTCTGTTCAACCAGGGATACTCGATTTTGAATCGAGGTATGTGTTGATGTTTGGTTCATCGTAGTGGTTTTTTGGGTGGTAGAGTGACGTGTCTGTGGAGTCGGCGTTGGCCCAAGGCGATTCCGGCGCCGATGCACTTGCACAGGGGGGTTGAGTGTATCTGTGGGTTTTGTTTTGGGTTTGCATGTTTTTCTCGAAGTGGAACTCGGGATATAAGGAAGATGGCTCAAGGGATACTCGTGTGGTGTCTGGGTTTTGCTTGCTGATTAAACTGTTATGTTTTTTACAGTTTTTAAAATTTAAACTGAAACAGCTTTTAAATTTTATAGTTAAACTGTTTTTTTTAAAGGAAAGGATGATGTACAGGGTTCTTGGATTCATGTACATATGGGTTGAACCCAAATTGAAATGCTTAAACAAATTTTATAATTTAAAATATAGTACGTTTTAAACTTTAAATAATTTAAGCTAAAAATCCATTTCTTTGAGTTGATTTGCTTTTACAAATGAATTTGTATGAATGTTATTAAATGTTTTAAGTTAAAACCTTAATGTTATTCTTTAACCTTAATGTTATTCTTTAAACTCGGGATATAAGGAAATGTTTTTTAATTAGTTAATTAATAATTAAAAGAAAGTAATTAATAATTACTTTATATTTTAAACTAATTAATGAATAAAGTTAAGTAAACTTATTTCAAGGTTAATTAAAGATAATGTTTTATCTTAAATAATAAAAAAGTGTTAATAAATAATAATTAATTAGTTAATCAAGTAATTTTAAGTTTAATTAATTAATTTAATTATTATTTTAAAGGAGTTAATTAAGTAATTAATTAATTGTAATTATTAATCTAATTAACTAATAATTATGATGATTTAATTAATGACTAATGATTAATTAAATTATAATTACTTATTAGTTAAGTAATTAAGGGTTAATTAAAATAGTAATTAATTAATACTTAATAAAGGTTTTATTAAGTAATTAAGTTTTTAATTTGGTTTTCTTAATTAATAATTAAAGGATTATTAATCTATAATGCAAGTTAATTAAGAATTAATTAACTATTATTAAAGGTTAATTAACTATAATTAAGGATTAATTAATTATATCAATGGATTAATTAATTTGTAATTAAGGTTATTAATTAATAATTAAGTTTATTAATTAATGATTAAGAGATAATTAATTGGTTAATTAAGGTTAATTAATTAATTAAAAAAGTAATTAGTGATTGATTACTTTGTATTAAAGGATTGATTAATAATTAAGGTTTATTTATTAATAGTTGATGATAATTAATATGTTAATTGAAGATTAATTTGGTTAAAGAGTAATTAATGGATGAATTACTCGATTTTGATTTATGAGACGAGTGTGATCAAGTAAGTTAATTAATTTGTTAATTAATTAAATATAGTTACTTGATAAAAGATTAAGTATGTTTACTTAATAAGTTTTGATAAGTCTAATTACTTAAGATAAGTAATTGATAAATTACAAGGGTAATTGAGATAAGTGAAATTACTTATTGGGAAGTAATTTTAAATGGATAATTACTTGTTAATGTAATTAAGGGTTTATTACTTGGTGTAATAAATCAAAGAATTTATAAAAGTAATTAAAAGTAATTAAAAGTAATTAAGAATAATTAATTACTGTTTATAATTATTAAAGTTGATTAATTGGAAACAATTAATTTAAGCATGATTAATTAATGTAATTAATTAAGAGATAATGTAATTAATTATAGTTAATTAATTAATGGAAGTAAGTAATTAAGGTTCATTAGTTGATATGATTAATGAGAATAATTAAGGATTAATTATTTGATTAAGAGTTAACTAATCAAGGTTGATTTATTAAGATGGTGATTAATTAATTGGTTTAATGAATGTTTATTTAAGCAAGATTTATTGTGATGAAGGTAATTAATTTAATTAATTTTATATTAATTAAGAGATGAAGTAATTAATTTAATTCACTTTAAATTAATTAGAGATAGAGATAGTTGATTTAATTCATTTTTAATTAATTATGTTGTGATTAAGTATATCATTGCTTATGTATGAATGGGTGACATTGATTGTCTTGAATGGATGTAATCTCAAAAATGAGATAAGTAATGTTGTGTGGTATGAATGCTTGGTTGCATTGTGATGGTAATATAGATTATCTATTGTGATAATGATACGGATTACCTATTTTGTTATAGATCATCTGTTTATTTTGATACTATGATTATCAATTGTGATATCGTAAATTATCTATTCTGTGTGTATATAGATAGTTGAATGAATTGTTTAACTTTAAACAACTTGGACCTAAAAGATACGTTTTAGATTTCGATGAGACCGGGATCGGGTTTCCATATTTGGATATCCGAAAACCACATCGATCCAAATTAACGATAGGTCGTGAATCTCAAGTGAAGATGAAGATTCATAGTGCAAGGGTTATTGTCGTTAACTCTGAGGGTGATTCCAAAATGAGTGTAATGAGATAATGCCTTCGGTTTCGTTCGAACCTGGAACGAACTTGTATGGATTGAATGCTTTCATAACATTGTCAGGTGGACGATGAGCAATCTAAGTGATGTGTTCACTAAAGGTAATCGTAGCCTCAAGCCTTATCAACTGGGAATGGCTAAAACAGGGGAGGTGCAGCAAGGCTTCGTGGGTAGCCCCCACTTGAGAGTAAGATTTACCCCTGTCTAGAGGTCCCTTTTATCTCGGCTGTGTGGGCGGTTGAACAGCTACATCTGCCGGGGTTGTCTTATTCGAAACCATTCAGTAAGGAATGGTTCCGGCTTTGTGTTGCAGGGGAGTTAGGGTGGCTCCTCGGTACGGTGATCTAGGCCACGTACTGTGACGGGCGGTACCCCAGTAGCCCTGCCATTGTATGGAATCCAAAATCCAATAAGTGCCATCGGATTTGATTGTATTACCCACTTTTGTGGATAGTAGCTGGAATTTAATAAATGTAATAATTTCGGCTATTTCGTATTTATTTGAAAACCCTAGACCTATTATAATATCACTGAATTTCCTATCAAATGTTTTGGTTAGCGTAAGGTAAAAGCTTTTCCATGTTTATGTGTGGGAAGTCTTACGTGATACCTTCTCTTTCAAAAGGTTTTTAAAGTTAAGAAACTTTAACCGTTTACTCACACCAGACCCATGTCTGACCCAGAGTTTATTGTATTTTTCTTAAACTCTTGGGTACTCAAATTTTTACGAGTAGCCAGGGGAATTCAGGTTGGCTTTGACGAATTCTGGAGGAGCAATAGAGCAGGAGGCTTCTGCGTATAGCTATATAGTATTCCGCTATGTGTTCCCTGAGTTGTTGTCTTTGTGTTGTATTGAGTTGTAATAACTAGACAGGTGTTTATAACTGTCTAGTATGCGTTGTTTTAGCTGTGTATCTCTGATGTATATGATACTATGTAATGTATTATGTGATTAATATAATTTATTCGTTCCGCTATTTAGATTCTGATGCTGTTTCTTTCTTCTTCTCTGTCTTCTCTCTTTTATAACCCTTTCTTCCTTAAAAATGATGCGATTTTCTGTGTTAAGAAAGTCGGGTCGTTTCACTTTTGGGTGAATAGATACTTCAACAATTTGTGATCGGCATAGAGAATGAAGCACTTGCCTAAAAGATAATGATGCCAAATCTTCAAGGCAAAGACTGTGGCGGCTAACACTAAGTCGTGGGTGGAATAACGAACTTTATTCGGACAAAATTGCCAAGAAGCATAGGCAACTACCTGTTCTCTCTACATAAGAACGACACCAAGGCTACATTAACTAGCATCAATGTTGACAGTAAAATCTTATTTTGCTTCGGGAACCACTAGAATAGGAGCATTAGTGAGAAGCTCCTTTAATTGCTAAAGAGAATCTTCACACTTATTAGACCAAATAAATCTAATGCCTTTTCTAGTAAGGCTAGTAAGAGGAAGCACGATGCAGGAAAAATCCTTGATGAATCAACAATAACAACCAGCCAATCCAAGGTAGCTACGAATCTCAGAAACATTCTTAGGCCTCTTCCAGTTTTAAATGGCTTTGATCTTAGATGGATCAACCGAAATGCCCTCAAAAGATACAACATGGCCTAAGAACTTCACCTTATTCTCCCAAAAGTGGCACTTGGAGAATTTGGCTTTAAGTTGATGTTGACGAAGGGTACTCAAAACAATTCTTATGTGGTGAGCATGATCGGCTATAGACTTAGAATAAACAAGGATGTCATCAATGAATACAAGGACAAACTTATCGAGATATTCCTGGAATATTCGATTCATAAGATTGATGAAATTAGCTGGAGCATTCGTCAAACTGAATGACACAACGAGCCACTCATAAGAACCCTAACGATTGTGGAATATGGTGAGAGGAATACTGTCCTCCACAACTCGTAGCTGATGAAAACGGGTGGCAAGGTCAAGTTGAGAAAAGGAATTAGCACCACTCAATTGATCGAATATGCCATTGATCCTAGGCAACATATTACTTATTCTTGATGGTTAACTTGCTAAGCTTGTAGTAATCGATGCAAAGCCAAGGAGTACCATCTGACTTCTTCATGAAGATGACCGTGGCACCCCATGGTGAAGAAGAAGACTGAATCAACTGCTTAGCTTCGACCTCCAGCAACTGCTTCTTGAATTCCTCATTTTCCTTTGTAGACATCCTCGTGGGAGGACGACTAACTGGATGCGTGCCTGGAATGAGATCAATGTGGAACTCAATCTCTCGCTTGGGTGGCAAACCCGAAACAGGCTCAAATACATCAGCGAAGTCACAAAAAAAGAATACGAGATATGTCATCATCAACTCGTGGGTCAAAAGAAAACAAAGATGCTTTGGAATTATCATCAATATTTCGAAGAACAAGTAAGATATGTGCAGACGAATCTTAATGTCGAAGATATAAAACTCTCTCAGAACAAAGAATTCTGATAATGTATCGAATTAGCAAATCCATACCTAAAATCATATCAAATCCAAGAAAAGAAATAATGTGTATATTCGCATGGAAAGAAAAGCCACACAAAATAATCTAAACATCCTCACATAACATGCTAAGGGTTGCGGATCCCCCGGTAGGATTCACAATCCTTAATTAAGTAACAAGGCATGAAACATCCAAAGGAATAACATCAACGAGATCCTTCGATATGAATAAATGTGACGCATCCGTATCGAAGAGAACTTGAGGAGAACGTTCGTTAAACAAAATAGAGCCTTCAAGAATAGAAGGAGAAGTACTTCTGGGATGAGAAGAACCACCAGAAGAATTCACCAAATTGAGCTTGCCAGATTTAGTATTACTTAAAACAATGGGACAAGAAGAAACCCGATGTCCTCTTCCTTGCAATAACGGCACACAAAGAGGCTTAGGACAATCACGAACCAAATGATCAGAAGAGCCAAAACTGAAACACCACTTCTGAGTAGGAGGTGCCTCACGAGGCTAAGACTTAGAACCAATAGACTTCTTCTTCTTCTTGCGAGGAAAGGACTTGGACTTCTTAAAAGGAAACTTCTTCTTATTGGGGTTCTTACGAACCTTAGTCTCATCACTATTATCCCTCTCTCTCGCGATTGCTTCAAGGTGAAGTGCCGAGTCAACTTACTCCCCAAAAGATAACTTGAGCTACAGAATAAGAGACTTCTTCAAATAATTCTTCAAGCCAGAATCAAAGTTCAGATTCTTCTTATAGGATGTGCTGATATACTCGAGACCATATTTGGATAAAGCCTCGAAGGAAGATGCATAATCAAAAATAGAAGATTTCTCTTGCTTCAACTCAAGGAAGCGACGGGCTAAAAGGGCTTTCTCGGACTCAGGAATGAATTATATTTTAATCGCTCCCTAAACTGGATCCAGGTAAGAGTTGACTCATCAAGCTCGACAATAAGAAGCTCATACTAGTCAATAGCATGCTCTTGCAACATACTCGATGCTTCAAGAACTAAGTGGTGGTCAGAAAGATCTATGCGAGAAAAGATACGCTCGCATGTACGAAGCCATGTCTGGACCTCAAGAACAGACTCTAAGCCTTTGAAAGGCTTGCCCCCAAGATGAGAGAAATCACTGCAAACACGCACAAAAGCAGACTTGCGTGAAGGAGTAGGAGCTAGAGGCTAAGTGCTCCTAAATAACTCCATAAACTAATCGGCAGATATATACACGCCGTCCGGATGCAAGCCACTGGATTGCCCAGCATCCGAGCGGCGACCTCTTCCTCTTTCAGCCATAAGCTGAAAGTTAAGATAACATAAAGATTATCCACTTGGTAGATATCATTAATTCAATTATGGAATACTAAGGATTTAAAATGCATTCCTAGACGTATTACCAACTTATATCTACCCCAAAGGACATGAAAACATTAAGGACACGATGATCGAGGAAATGTAACACTTATATTGTACTTTAATGTATCGTAATACATATTATGTCCTGTGTTTATCATATTTTATTCTGGACTCTACTCTGATACCAAGCTGTGATGCCCCAACACGAGACTCACATTAACAAAGAGTATTACTGGGTAATACTGTTTGCTAATGCGAAGAATAAGTTTGGTTAGGAGCAACCATCCTTAGCTTTGTCTTAAACATCTACTAAATACGTCGATTTAATGCTTTATATTTTTTTCCTTTCACAAGTGGATCAACATATTCAATAAATGCTTGATACAAGACTATAGTGGCTAACAGATCTATCAGAACAAAAAACAACAACAATATGTACATCACACCACAAAAAAGTCGTCAACTTATATATATATACACACACACATATATACATATACATACATATACAAATACATCCCAGTACATATAAAATGATACAGAAGAAGTGGTACAAGGACCAAACTATATTCAACAAGTTGAAATAATAGATACATATCAAAGTCATACAAAACGACTACAAAAAATACAAAACGGTGATACGCAGAATATCCAAGGCGGAAGCAGCATAGCAAAGTCCTATGTCAGGTAACTAACCTGAAACAACTCGGTCTGACCCGGGTATATAAAAATACATGGGTCAGTCTAGCTTAAACAACTGATTAGTATGATAAGTGAAGTATAAGGGATAACGGGTACTAATTCTTCTCGGATTAGAAGAAGCGATACTAAGAACATGTTCATAATTCAAGTGAGCTAATTTCACTAAGTATATACATCCTCGAAAGAGATAAATTCCCGATAAAATAAATTAAGCATAATAAATGCCTCATATCATTAACATAATACCGAAAGCCAAAATAACGTTTCCATAAACCATAACTCCTAAATAAGAGGTCACAAAACCCAAAACTCAATAAATAATGGCAATCACATCTACTCCCAATATAGAGAAATCCCAAATCTCAAATATGCCAGATAGTGGCAGTGACATATATCTCCAAAAAGGAGATTATAAATCCCAAAAAAAGGCTAAAGATTGGCAGCCCAGATCTCAATATATAGAACTCGATATGGGTTCAAAATCCAAAAGTGTAATCACCACATAGTAGTGTCTCAGCAACTCAAAAGAATAATAAATCTCAAATAAGATACACTTGGAAATTCATGAATAAATCAATGAAAACATCACAAAAGGTAGCACATGCTTATAAAATGGTCGAAGTCCACCAAGTAGTGTCTCTCAGAATAAGGCACCACATCTCAAATAGACAAACATCCGAAGGACAACATCCCGAAGGAAAAAACATCCCAAAGGAAAAAACATCCCGAAGGATAACATCCCGAAGGAAAAATATGTCTCGATGGACAAACATCCCAAAGGACAACATCCCAGGTCTATCCCTAACTTAATCATCTCCCGGGTCTTCCCGATCCTAATGGTTTTTTGGGCTCACCATTAACCTATTTGTATACAAATATATATTCCTTCTGTGTGTAAACATAATTTCAGTCTACCTATGACAAAGCCTTACATACTGGAATTTTGGACAACAATTAGCTGAAGCTACTAGCTAATGTATAGGGCATGACCCTATACTAGTCCCATCTGGTTTTCTAATATCTGAGTTGTAACGACCCGAAATTTTCACACTTGAAAATTCCAGATAGTTATGAAAAAGAAGAAAGAGATAGAAGAAGAAGAAGAAGAGAAACACCAAACATCTCACACTCGCAGTGGATAAAATATAATAATAAATAATAACTGTTTACAAATGAATACTATATCTATCGATTACATTTAATATACATCAGAGTTTCACATACATTCAGTCACTGAATATATACACTTATCATGTTTCAGATTAATAACATAAATACAGCGGAAATACTCTATACGATCTCGTCCTCCAGCTCCCCTCCTGAGCTCCAGAACGTATCTACCTGAAAATCTGTAATACTCGGTCTGACCCGAGCATTACATCAAAGTAACACCCGGGTCAGGCTGGAAAACCAGCGTGAGTAAACCCAACTAACATGAAATACAAAATTCTACAACTTGTATAAACCCGGGTAACTTATATCAATTTAACCAATTCACAATTTACTATAGACAACATCTATTTCACATATAATTCTCTAAGTACCAAACTAAGATATAATAAATTGATTCACTAAAATCACTTCATTTCATCGTATTGATTTCACAGATCAATTTATAAAAATTCGAAATGATTTCGGGTATTTCCCAATACCCGACTCCAGCCTCTTCGCAACTCATGCCACACTTACCCAAATTATCCAAATGAAATACACAATATTTCACATCAGAGATATTAATTCATCCAAAGCATTCAATACCATCCAATCATTCATAACCAAAACATAATCACTTCCAAATCAATTAAATTAATCCTGACGGAATACTAATACCATCCACTTCCGTTCCTTCATTAAATATTAATTGATCTCAAATCCAATTAATTAATCAACCCTTCATTTACATCCTAATCAATCACATTGGATTTAATTGTCTTTCGATTGCATTCAAGTTATTATCTTTAATTAATTATCACGATATAATTCTTCTTGAACACAATCAATAGCCATCTTAATTACCTCATGAATTAATTCACTATTTTAATTACAGTAATCCATAATAACTTATATTACTTAACTTCATAAGTCTCTTTTATGGGTTAATCAATCTTAATTAGTCAATCTTTGATTTCACCATTAATTATAAAAATTGAGGATTTAAATTTTAATTTAATTTATCATAATCAAATTTAATTTCATTAATTCAAACCACAGTATTAATCATTTCGATAAATCCCAAAACTGTAATTAACTATCTTCATTCTACTTCATTCATACATTATTTACTCTTTACTTAACTATCTTAATAAATCTCTTGATAAATTTCACGAGGTAATTTTATTTTATTTATTACCTTCAGGGATTATCTAACAAACTATCCATTAATTATTTAAAATAAATCAAACCTAATTAATTGACTTAAACTTTCATTAATTAATTCAAAACCCTTAATTACCAAATAAATCAACCTGAATCATTAATTAATTAAATTAATTAATTATACATTTTAATTACCTTCAAATTTGATGAATCACAAGTCATTAAGATTTTACTAACAATGGAAACATTTTCGTATTTATGACTTAAGTGTAAGATAATTTTTAAACCCCAAATACTTCGAGTCAATCACAATTAACCCGAGAACAACCAAAACTAAATCACCAAATCATCAGCACACATCCAAACAATTCAATTATCCGTCTAATTATTAAATTTAATCATTTAAATTTAAATAAAAACCCAACAACGTGAGATTTACTCACCTTTATCGATTTGCAGCCCATTTCCTTTTACGACTTGTTCTTCACGACCAATGACCTTGTAAAACGTTAGATGTTTTATTAATATTCAAGTCAATTGAGCAAATTTAAATTTTCATTTGATAATTAACTAACCGCTAAGTTCATTTTAAAACAATTAAATTAAATTTAAACTAATTTTCCTTCCTAACAGATTTTTTTTTTTTTTTTAAATGATAACTATGGGAGAAAACAAAAAACCCTCACCCCAACAAGAACAGTGCCCCTTCCTCCTCAGGTTGTCCTTCTCCGAGATGAGCCCAACACAAATGCCTAACTGCCCCCTACCGGATGCAACAACAAGTCACCTCTTCCCCCTCTAAGACATCAGCAACATCACGATGTCGTCTCACCTTTGATTCCTCCATCGTCGCTGTTCCCCATCATCGCAACACACCCTATCTCAAGCGTGCCCACCTCCCCATCGCGACACACCCAGTCACCAAAAATCACTCGCCCCGAACTTGAACGACTCGAACCAAAGACGCGTCTTCGTCTGTCGCCAATTTCCCCCAGAAACACAAACCCTAGAATCGCGACCCACCATCGCGCTTCGATTGCAATTGGTTTGAACAGAAAAAAAAGATATTCGATTATAGAGGAGGCCGGCTCGGCCATTTTTTTTTCTTTTGTTCGATTTTCGTTCGAGAATAAAGAGAGGGGAACGAAAACGAAAATAAGGATGTGAACAGCTTCGTGAGTACGCCGATTTTATCTCCGAGTTGGATTTGAGGATTTAATTGAAGATGAAAAATTGATTTTTATATAGGCTTCGGCCATTAAATTTGTTACTTTTTTTTTTCGATTCTGCTTATCCATTTGTGAGGGAGACGAGGAATTAGATATAGATAGGCGTGAAGCTTCTTGAGTACGAGTTAATAAAAATATCTTTGACCCCTTTGACTTTAGATTTCTATTATACTATAAAACTCTCAAAACATCTCGATAATCATAACGTGAAATCCCGAACCCCGAATCAAACATGCCGACAGACGCTTATAAGGTTTTACCCGCGTTCCGAACACAATGGAACGTGTTTCGAAAGCTAATTCGTTCGTACGTGCGAGTTACGAAAGAAAACGATCAAATTTCAATTAATTTGATTGAAATAATTCTAAGCGTTTCGAGCTGTCAGGGTGAAACAACAACTCCGATTGCTACGAAAATTGAGATCCGATAATAACTAACTATCACGGATCCAATGGAACTGGTTTCGTCAAATTCCGAGACTGTGCCTCGGAAGGCTAATTTTCATATATCGATTTAAACGATAAATTATTAGAATTGAACAAATTACCTTTATATTAAATTTCAACCATTCTATTATCTTCAGTATCATCATTATAGATTTTATAAGCCTTCAAAATATTTTAAATAGGCTTAGAATCTCAGATTCAACAATTTACCCAAATTAAATTATTAAATTCAATATTTAAACTATACAATTCAATGATTTAATTATCCAGTAAATATGGATATCCAAAAATTCAAGTTAAAATTAACATTTAAATATTTAAAAAAAAACAATTAATTATTCCAATTTAATTCGTTAAAATTTCCGGATCGTCACATTCCTCCCCCCTTAAAAGAATTTCGTCCCCGAAATTACTAGCTAGGAAGAATTGACCAATACCCGTTTATCTTTTCCGAAATTCACAATTCAACATCCTACCACTTATCTTTTATTAAAGGTCCACTAATACCTTATTCAACTTTCCCAAAACCTTCTATAGATCCAATCAATACTCTTCTGCTCAATCAATTAAATTTCAAATTAAAACCAATTTTTGAATTATCAAAATTTCTCAAAAATTTTCTAACTCTCTAAATTCCCGAAAAATTTTGCCAGCGTCTCCTTTGCGCGGCTAGCTCGGTACTAATACAAAAGGCCTCTACAGGCTCCCAAATTCCAAAAAGAAAACAAAAGCCAAGTGGCTACATCAAAAACCCAATCCAATATCATACGGAATCAAAATACTTACCTTTTTAGTCGAGCAATTCAAATTTATCATTTGGAATCAAATCCAATTTCCTTCTCTTTTATAATACCTGCATATCCTGCTTAGCACTAATATTCAGACACAATATCCCAAAATCATTTTATACATCTCTTTAGATAAGTTTCATATCCACTTCTATTCAAATTAGTTTCCGCCATTTCATATGAATTCAATTCATTTTCGATTTTTAATATTGAGTTATATCATTCATTTAAATTGATTCATATTTCATTTACTAGTTTACTTTAAGTTTCCCGTTTGAAATTGTTTTGTCGTTAACCAAAATTTTCCAAAAATTTTCTAACTCCCAAAATTTCCGGAAAATTTTGGCAGAGCCTCCTTTGTACGGAGGAGCTTTTGCAATTTGACAAGAGATATAAATATGTATACATCGACCCACACGGTCGGAAAAAGCAAAAACAGTTCATATTTCCTATTTTTATTGCGTAGGCGTACCTTATTTAGCATTTTAAGCAAGCAGCTTATTTATACTAACAATTAGCGCAATCCAAATCAACCAAACAGCTTCCCGGTACCTGTACTTGCTCAATTTAAATATGTAAGTGCCATGTATAGAAATTCTATTAGCATTACACTTACTTTTAATAGCTAACCCAAGAATTACATAAACAACGAGTATTACGAAAGCAATAAGCACCAAACACTTACTAGAAACGATTTATATGGTTTTTAAAGCTAATTTAAATGCTTCCATCCAATTCATATGCTATTTCATTTAATTTCTAATGGTTTACAACGCAATTGTTTACATTCATTTCATTTTTAAGCAAAACAAACTCATAGTCATATCAATTGATTCAAAAATCAATTATCTCGCTTCCACTAATTCATAGCATTTAATTTGATTAAATCACGCTTACATTAAATGATAATCATTTCTACGCAATTTGATAATATCCATGTGAATAATTAATTATTTAAGTTTTATAACCAATTACAATTGATTCCAACTCAGTTTTATTTAATTCAATTCCATTTTAATTTATTCTCAACCATTCATCATTTAATTCACCGGCTTGATTCATTTTAGCATATAACTACTCTAAATTAATTTTCCACTCTTACCCAAAATCAAACTTCCATAAATTTTAAACTTAAGTTAATTTACTTTAATTTATTCCAATATCAACTTGAGCGTACTTCTATTTGATTCTCATTAAAACAAGTTCCATTAAATTCAATAAGCCCATCTATTTTAATTTTAATTTTCATTCATCTTCTCAATTTATCAAAATAATATCCAACCACATACTGAACTCATTTATGCTTCAAATTAATATATCACCAAATTTAAGTTCAGTCGGATAATCTAATTTCAATCACAACTTTGATTTAGTTTTTATTCAACCAGACTTCATCCATTTATTATTCAACTCATTCAACCCATTTTAAATTTTTAATTTACTTACTTAATTCGTTATCGAATTTATTTTATTAATATAAGTCCATTCTCAATTTATTTCTATCCACATGGGTTTTGTTTTGCAACTCAAACCATTTCTATTATAATCACTTTTCTTATATCCACTTTACTTGCAAATTCATTAAATATTATTCAAATCACCCATGGATTTTATTTTTAATTCAAACCATCACATTTTTCAATCCAATTCTACTTTATTTTACTATACAACATCTCCTCTTATTTAATTTATTACCAAATCCAAGTCGAATTCTACCTACAATTCGAATTCACTCTCAAACTCCATTATTAACTTACAATCCACTTTATTTAGCCTAGTTAAATTTGATTAACATACTCTATCAGATAATTATTTAGCCAATTAGCTTACTTCCAATTTTAAATCAACATTCGATTTTATTACTAAAATCCCTTTACTTAATTTCCTGAGTTCAGTTTTATTTTATAATTCCAGTTTGGATTTCTTTCATTTTTTCCAAAATTCCAACATTTTATTTAAAAATTTTAGAAAAGCTTTTAAATTCACATAATACAATTAAAATAGCTTTTTATAAAAATATTTCTTATAACTCGATGTCTCAACAAGTCCATCCTTGTTCTCACAGAAATTCAGTCATACGTTGATCAGGCGTAGGACTGAAAATCTATAAGTACTTGGTAAACCCGTTTTCAACACCCAGTGAAAATACTTGGAAAACAATTTTATTGAAATATAGAAAACAATTTTGAAAATAGAGGAAATATTTTTTTTTTTTTTTAGTGAGGATGCTCTGGAAATCATCACCCCCATTCCATGGTCACAGTTACATACCAGGGTTACGTTGCAGCCGCAACAAAAGTCCATGTAACTGCAGGCTCTCCGCGGCACTCTCGATTACGCCATGGAACCCACACAACAGATCACAGTTACATCCAGGGTTACGTTGTCGTCGCAGCAAAAGTCCATGTAACTGCAGGCTCTCAGCGGCCTCTGACTTTCGCTGACGAAATGAAACTTCTCCACTCCAACATAAGTCGCAGTCTACCGAGATAAACTCAACCGCAGACTGTTGGCTCTCAGCGGCACACACGACTTTCGCAATGTTACCATAGGTCGCAGTTACATCCTGGGTTACGTTGCAGTCACAACAAAAGTCCATGTAACTGTTGGCTCTCCGCGGCACACACGACTTACGCTATGGTAACTCACCTCATAATCCTCAGGAACTAGTTTTGTCCGGACTCCTCACAGGATCAACTTTAGAACCCCCCTTGGGGATCAAGGCAGCGCCACCCAGTGGCACTCCTGAGAAGTCCATTCCAAGGGAGCGCCTTTTTCCCCAGAGCTATCATCAAAACACTTTATGCTATACACATATAGTATCTTTCAAATCATACACCTAGTATGAATTTTATCAAAGCTCTTTTACACAACATCGATTATTTCCAAAATCGATAATTCTCAAACTAGGCTTTCCAAATTCAATATTGATTTTACCCAAAAATCAAAAGCTTTTTTCAAATCCAAAGGTTCCCAAAAAATTTTCCAAAATCCTCATAGGATCCTTTATATATATTCTGATATATATATAAATAAATTTTTAAAACTTTGGATCCTTACTTTCTTGTAGAAAACACCTTTTATACTCCAAACACTTCTCAAAAACCATAGAAATATCCCATTTCCATCTTTATTCATTTCATATTTCTCAAAATATTCTTTCAGTTCAAAAGAACCATTTCACATTCCTTATTTACCTTTACATTAATCCCCATTTGCATTATTCCTTTAATCCTTATCTCAGTTGGGTACTTTAATCGATAACAGTTTGAACTCTGACCAGTTTAGAAATATAGCTTGAAAATTTTAAAAAGAGGTAAGTAGTCAAAAAAAATAATTATTAGTTTGCAAAATAATAGTAAAATAGTTAACTAATTATAAAATAGTTGGAAAATAGTTAAATAGTTATAGAAATCTTAATAATTGCAAAATAGTTGTAAATTAGTAATTAATTTGTAACATTGTTGAAAAATAGTAATTAGTTTAGAAAACTGCTGAAAAATGGTTAAATAGCTCCAAAAATAATTGTAAAACATGTATATAATAATTTGGCTTCAAGAAAGAAATGTTGTATATATTTAATAGCTTAGAAAAATAAGTTTATATGAAAACAATTTATATTGAAAATAGTCAAGAGTCAAACCGTTCACTTCTCCAACAATTCAATTTTAATCTCCATTTAAATTGATCCAATTCCAATCCAAATAACTCCAAATTCCATTGGACTTGATTAATTCCCAATTCAAGTTGAATCAATCTTGATTCCTTCCCAAATTTAAATCAAATTCTAATTGATTTTAATCCTGTTCAATTTTAATTATAATTTCATATTATTCCAATTAATTTGAATTATTATCAATTTAATTCCAGAATCCAAATCACTTCAATTTAATCCATTCCAATTTCCCATTTAAAATTTTTAAACTTATACAACTTTAATTATAATTTACATTTTTCAACTTCTATTTATAAATCAATTACATTCACATTTTGCTTTTAACTTAGAGTTATACTTTTTTATTTATCTAATATATTTTATTATTCCATAAATATTTTAAATCCAGATTCCAAAGTTTAAACAATTTTCCAAAACTTAAACATCACCTTAGAATTTATCTATATCCAAAATTCTTTGACAGATTCTATTATCCCTTTGAATTTCAAAACCAAACTCAATTCACAAACAATTCCAATTTAAAACAATTTGGTAGCAATTTCTCTTCTAGAAACTCGAAAATAAACATCGATAATGCTGCAGTCATCACCGACGTTATTTTCCAGTGACCGAAGAGTTCAATGCTTTTATCTCTTTAAAACACTTCTAAACATTTTAATTTTAAATCTTCCAGATTTCAAGTTCAACACCAAAAATATTTTTGAAACAATATTATTATTTCATTCCAAAACCCTTGGAAACCACTTTCAATCTAAAGGAATTTTAAATTTCCCAAAAATTCCAAATTCTCAATCCATCCAATTCATATTTAAACATTTCCCTGGAACTTTCATCTTACTTTATTTGCAAATATTCTCTGGAATTCTATTTCAACTTATAATCTCATTTATTTATAAAGTTTATTTCAATTAATAAATTGCGTTTACAATCTATACTTCAAATTCCTTTTGATTTTAATCCAATTCCACTTTAATTACAATTCCAAAGTTTTTCCAATTACTTTGGACTAATACTCATTTTAATTGAACTCACTTCAATTTCAATCATTCCAATTCAATCCAATTCAAATCTCCCGTTTAAATTTTTGAACTTATACATCTTCATTTCCAAATTCAATTAATCCAAATCGGATTCAATCCAAATGAGTTCAATTCCAACTTCAAATTTAAACCATCTCGAATTATATAATTCGAGCTAAGTTCTCAAAGATTAGTTTAACCTTTTTAAACCAAATTTAACTTGTTCTTTTAAAGTTTTCAAGCAATTCTAATTTCTGAGTTCTAATTCTAGAACTTCATTTTTAATTAATTTAATTTTGATTTGGTTGTATTATATTCCTTCTTCACTTAATTTCAATAATTTAACACCCAATCACCTAAAATTTTATTAGAAGGAAATATTGTTTTATATATCAAAATATATTTTTTTATATAAAATCATTAAAAATCTTTATAAGCAAATAACAAGTACGCTCTCATATATATATATATATATACACTCAACTCATTCTAGAGTACTACGGACTCTATTCAATGAGTAATTCCCAC
The DNA here is from genome assembly GCA_030765085.1 of Allium cepa. Lineage (NCBI taxonomy): Eukaryota > Viridiplantae > Streptophyta > Magnoliopsida > Asparagales > Amaryllidaceae > Allium > Allium cepa. Next base: position 21,627,308 of record CM060931.1, read on the forward strand.
CAGAGCCAAGGTTCTCGCTTAACCTTCAGCTCTGATACCAACTGTAACGACCCGAAATTTTCACACTTGAAAATTCCAGATAGTTATGAAAAAGAAGAAAGAGATAGAAGAAGAAGAAGAAGAGAAACACCAAACATCTCACACTCGCAGTGGATAAAATATAATAATAAATAATAACTGTTTACAAATGAATACTATATCTATCGATTACATTTAATATACATCAGAGTTTCACATACATTCAGTCACTGAATATATACACTTATCATGTTTCAGATTAATAACATAAATACAGCGGAAATACTCTATACGATCTCGTCCTCCAGCTCCCCTCCTGAGCTCCAGAACGTATCTACCTGAAAATCTGTAATACTCGGTCTGACCCGAGCATTACATCAAAGTAACACCCGGGTCAGGCTGGAAAACCAGCGTGAGTAAACCCAACTAACATGAAATACAAAATTCTACAACTTGTATAAACCCGGGTAACTTATATCAATTTAACCAATTCACAATTTACTATAGACAACATCTATTTCACATATAATTCTCTAAGTACCAAACTAAGATATAATAAATTGATTCACTAAAATCACTTCATTTCATCGTATTGATTTCACAGATCAATTTACAAAAATTCGAAATGATTTCGGGTATTTCCCAATACCCGACTCCAGCCTCTTCACAACTCATGCCACACTTACCCAAATTATCCAAATGAAATACACAATATTTCACATCAGAGATATTAATTCATCCAAAGCATTCAATACCATCCAATCATTCATAACCAAAACATAATCACTTCCAAATCAATTAAATTAATCCTGACGGAATACTAATACCATCCACTTCCGTTCCTTCATTAAATATTAATTGATCTCAAATCCAATTAATTAATCAACCCTTCATTTACATCCTAATCAATCACATTGGATTTAATTGTCTTTCGATTGCATTCAAGTTATTATCTTTAATTAATTATCACGATATAATTCTTCTTGAACACAATCAATAGCCATCTTAATTACCTCATGAATTAATTCACTATTTTAATTACAGTAATCCATAATAACTTATATTACTTAACTTCATAAGTCTCTTTTATGGGTTAATCAATCTTAATTAGTCAATCTTTGATTTCACCATTAATTATAAAAATTGAGGATTTAAATTTTAATTTAATTTATCATAATCAAATTTAATTTCATTAATTCAAACCACAGTATTAATCATTTCGATAAATCCCAAAACTGTAATTAACTATCTTCATTCTACTTCATTCATACATTATTTACTCTTTACTTAACTATCTTAATAAATCTCTTGATAAATTTCACGAGGTAATTTTATTTTATTTATTACCTTCAGGGATTATCTAACAAACTATCCATTAATTATTTAAAATAAATCAAACCTAATTAATTGACTTAAACTTTCATTAATTAATTCAAAACCCTTAATTACCAAATAAATCAACCTGAATCATTAATTAATTAAATTAATTAATTATACATTTTAATTACCTTCAAATTTGATGAATCACAAGTCATTAAGATTTTACTAACAATGGAAACATTTTCGTATTTATGACTTAAGTGTAAGATAATTTTTAAACCCCAAATACTTCGAGTCAATCACAATTAACCCGAGAACAACCAAAACTAAATCACCAAATCATCAGCACACATCCAAACAATTCAATTATCCATCTAATTATTAAATTTAATCATTTAAATTTAAATAAAAACCCAACAACGTGAGATTTACTCACCTTTATCGATTTGCAGCCCATTTCCTTTTACGACTTGTTCTTCACGACCAATGACCTTGTAAAACGTTAGATGTTTTATTAATATTCAAGTCAATTGAGCAAATTTAAATTTTCATTTAATAATTAACTAACCGCTAAGTTCATTTTAAAATAATTAAATTAAATTTAAACTAATTTTCCTTCCTAACAGATTTTTTTTTTTAAATGATAACTATGGGAGAAAACAAAAAACCCTCACCCCAACAAGAACAGTGCCCCTTCCTCCTCAGGTTGTCCTTCTCCGAGATGAGCCCAACACAAATGCCTAACTGCCTCCTACCGGATGCAACAACAAGTCACCTCTTCCCCCTCTAAGACATCAGCAACATCACGATGTCGTCTCACCTTTGATTCCTCCATCGTCGCTGTTCCCCATCATCGCAACACACCCTATCTCAAGCGTGCCCACCTCCCCATCGCGACACACCCAGTCACCAAAAATCACTCGCGCCGAACTTGAACGACTCGAACCAAAGACGCGTCTTCGTCTGTCGCCAATTTCCCCCAGAAACACAAACCCTAGAATCGCGACCCACCATCGCACTTCGATTGCAATTGGTTCGAACAGAAAAAAAAGATATTCGATTATAGAGGAGGCCGGCTCGGCCATTTTTTTTTTCTTTTGTTCGATTTTCGTTCGAGAATAAAGAGAGGGGAACGAAAACGAAAATAAGGATGTGAACAGCTTCGTGAGTACGCCTGATTTTATCTCCGAGTTGGATTTGAGGATTTAATTGAAGATGAAAAATTGATTTTTATATAGGCTTCGGCCATTAAATTTGTTACTTTTTTTTTTCGATTCTGCTTATCCATTTGTGAGGGAGACGAGGAATTAGATATAGATAGGCGTGAAGCTTCTTGAGTACGAGTTAATAAAAATATCTTTGACCCCTTTGACTTTAGATTTCTATTATACTATAAAACTCTCAAAACATCTCGATAATCATAACGTGAAATCCCGAACCCCGAATCAAACATGCCGACAGACGCTTATAAGGTTTTACCCGCGTTTCGAACACAATGGAACGTGTTTCGAAAGCTAATTCGTTCGTACGTGCGAGTTACGAAAGAAAACGATCAAATTTCAATTAATTTGATTGAGATAATTCTAAGCGTTTCGAGCTGTCAGGGTGAAACAACAACTCCGATTGCTACGAAAATTGAGATCCGATAATAACTAACTATCACGGATCCAATGGAACTGGTTTCGTCAAATTCCGAGACTGTGCCTCGGAAGGCTAATTTTCATATATCGATTTAAACGATAAATTATTAGAATTGAACAAATTACCTTTATATTAAATTTCAACCATTCTATTATCTTCAGTATCATCATTATAGATTTTATAAGCCTTCAAAATATTTTAAATAGGCTTAGAATCTCAGATTCAACAATTTACCCAAATTAAATTATTAAATTCAATATTTAAACTATACAATTCAATGATTTAATTATCCAGTAAATATGGATATCCAAAAATTCAAGTTAAAATTAACATTTAAATATTTAAAAAAAACAATTAATTATTCCAATTTAATTCGTTAAAATTTCCGGATCGTCACATGAGTCAATTATACATATGGATCCCTTCCCGCAATTTTTCTAAAAAATAAGTCTCAAATTAATATAAACCTTTAAATCAAATTTCAGAGAAGGAAAAGAATAAATCTTATACTTTACTCAAATCATATTACCATGTCAGATATATACCCTTTACTCAAAATCTAGTTGACGATAGCACTTATCCTTTTAAAAGAACCTCTTTCCCAACTTTGAAGTTATCTCCTTCAAAATCCATATTTAAACCTCTAGAAATCATATCTCAAACCTTTCAAACTCATTCAAAGCAAACCTTACAGAAGTTATAAACTTTAGACATCCTTCTTTAAAATTTCTTTATGTCATTACTTTAGAAAAACCTTTGGAAAACCTTTCTTCATAAGCCTTTCAAACATATTTAAATAACCTTTCGAACAGATCAATGAACATCCCATCGAATGCGTAAAACCTTTTAAAACATAAACCTTTCGAAGGCAAACTGTGTTCAACTCAAAACAATCTGGAAACCCTCTTTTTAAACCTTTCGAAAGCATTGGGTTGTATTTTATAAACAAGGGTAAACCATTAAGTCGAAAGCTTCCTTCCGAAAGCATTGGAGAAACGAATAGTTTTTTAAAACAAGTGAACCTTGCGACTGAGTCGGAAGGTTCAAAACAAAACTTTTATAAGAAATCGGTTAACACCCTTCAACTGTGTCGGAAGGTTCAAAACAAAGTAATAGGGGAAGCAACAACCTATCTACTGCATTAGAAGGTTTAAAGTCTTTCTTTTAAATAGTTTTACCTGGTCGAAAGCAACCAAGTTGAAAGCTTAAATTCGAAAGCGAAGCAGGCAAAAGCTTTTCATTTATGAAAAAATTATATTCCAACCTCTTAGGCTATCAACCTTTCGACTTAGAACCTTTCAACTATATTCAATTCATTACATAGTAAACATTGATACCTTATGCATTGAACTTTGACTTGGCTGAAAGCTAACCTTTTGACGGTGACGAATGGTCTGGGGCGGAAGGTATTCTACCGTACATGCTGAAACATGGAAAAAGTGTGATTTTTGTTTTTAAACTAAAAAAGGAAACTTTTCAACCAATCTGCCTTTATTTGTTGAATTTCCATTTATCAGTATAAATTTTTTTAAAAATGTGTTGCTGCAATTACCAGAATTTATAAATCAATTTATGTTGCAAAATGCCCCTTCTCCTTTATAAATATATAAAATACTTAAGTCCCATATCTTAAATAATATTATATATCCATCAAATGACTTAGGAAAAATCTAGAAAAATCATAGAAAATCTATTTTAATATATTGCCTAACATTTTAAAATCTCAAACCCAAACAATTTTAAATTAGCCGAAAATAATTTATAACCCCATAAACAATTTTCTTCATTTGAATCTCCATATAAAATCCATAACAAATATGAAAACTATGAAAATCAAACCCTATCTCTAAAATATTATTCCAGACCTATATTTAAATTTCCAATGTATCAGATGCCATTAAATAGGGTTTTCCATTAGAAAATTCCAAATCCTTCCTTCTTCTATCTACATAACTTTTCTGTCTAAATTAAGCCTCCTTCGTTCTAACTCGAATCAACTCAATCTTCTCCACGGCTTCCTTTAGTAAATCCGGACCAAGAACTAATCGATCCCCAATCTCTAACCAACATAATGGAGACTTGTAAGGTCTCCCAAACAATGCTTCAAACGGTGCTATCCCAATACTAGTATGTTAACTATTGTTATATGAGAACTCGACTAGATGAAGATGGTCTTCTCATGATCCCCTAAAATCTAATATACAAGCTCTTAACAAATCCTCTAGGATTTTGTTAACTCTTTTCGTTTACCTAATAGTTTGTGGGTGGTAGGCGGTACTCATGTTAATCTTGGTTCCTAACACTTCCTGTACACTTTTCCAGAACAAAATAGTAAATAAAGAATCTCTATCACTAACAATACTACTAGGAATCCCATGCAACCTGAATATATTCTTCATAAATAACTTCGCCAAACTATGCGCCATCCTAGTTGACTTTATCAGAATAAAATGGTACTCTTGGTCAATCTATCCACTATAACTCATATGATTTCTTTTCTTCTACTAAAATCCAAAGAGACTGAATCCCATTTCCATAATGGAACCTCTAACGGTTGAAGCAATCCATTTGGCTTTTGGTGTTCAGCCTTTGCCTGTTGGCAATTCAAGCACCGCTTAACACACAATCCAATGTCCTATTTCATATCTTCCCAGAAGAAACTTCTCTTCATATCCTAGTACATTTGTGTTCCTTTTAGATGGATAGTGAATTACGAACGATGGAACTCATCCAAAACCGCCTTATTCATGTATCCTACATTCGGAACACGTAACCTACCTTTCTTTCTCAACCTCCCAATTTGGTCAAAATTGAAATCCTTCAATTCATCATTCACCGTTCCTTCCCTCAACCTTCTGATCCATTCGGCCAAAACTACATCCTCTTCTTTCTTAGAAGTTATCTTCTCAATCATTACTGCTCAGACTTCTAAATAAGACAACACGGTACTTCCTGCACTTGAACCTACCTCGGACCTAAACCACACATTACAAGCCAATAATGCCTCCAAGTCTTTCCACTCAGTGGTAATCGCCAATACTACATTCTGATGCTTCCGACTGAGTCCATCCACTACCTTGTTTCCTTTTTCGGGTGTGTGCTTGATTCCAAAATCATATGCAACAATAAACTCCAACCATCTCTGTTGTCTCATATTTAGCTCCTTGTGAGAAAATAAGTATTTCAATGACTTATGATTAATATATAGCTCAAATCGCTCCACTAAAAGATAATGCCTCGACACCTTTAAAGCAAATATACTGGAAGCTAACTCCAAGTCATGCGTTGGATACCTAACTTCATCTGGTCTGAGCTGTCTAGAAGCATAAGCAATTACTTTACCTCTTTGCATCAACACAACTCCTAATCCAGTTCCACACACATCAATATAAACGAATAAATCTTGATTCCCCTCCGAAACACTAAAACCAGCACATGGGTCAATATTTGTTTCAAGCTCTAGAATGCTTCCTAACACTTATCAGTCCATATGAACTTCACATCTTTCTGCGTAAGTTTAGTCATCGGGCAGCTATTCATGAACAAAACTTTATAAATCTCTGATGATACCCAATCAATCCATAGAAACTCTTTGTCTCGGCCACCGTCTCGGGTCTCTTCCAATTGTTCATCGCTTCGATCTTAGTCGGATCTACAAACAATCCTTTCTCTGAGACGACATGACAAAGGAACTTCACTTCCTTCTTCCAAAAGTGACACTTACAAAACTTAGCCCTTAACTGATGCTTCCTCAATGTCTCGAGCGTGACTTTTAGATGAACATCATGCTCCTTCTCAGCTTCAGAAAATGTCAAAATATCAATGAAAACCAACACAAACCTATCCAAGTGTCCTCGAAAAATTCTATTCATTGGATCCACAAAGAATGCCGGCGCATTAGTTAGTCCAAACAGCATATCTAACCATTCATACGATACATATCTCATCCTAAACGTCGTCAAAGGAATGCTATCCTCTGCCACTCTAAGCTGATGAAATCCCGTTGCCAAATCCAAATGAGAGAATACCTTAGCTTAACTTAACTGATCGAACAAACCATCAATTCTCGGCAAGGATATCGGTTCTTTATTGTCTTCTCATTCAACTTATGATAATCAATACATAGCCTTAACGATCTATCCAGCTTCTTAGCAAATATCATTGTAGCTCCCCATGGCGAACTACTTAGCCTAATGAAACTCTTGCCTTCCAAATCTACTAACTGCGCCTTCAACTCTTTCATCTTACTCAGCGGTCTACTAACCGGTTCTGCTCCAGGCACTAAATCAATCCAAAACTCAATAGCTTGTTTCAGTGGCAGTCCAATAACTGGCTCAAACACATCGGCAAATTCTCTAACTACAAGGACTCGATGTAAGTCATCTTAGAATTTTATAATACTAGGTAAAGCATTCAACTCACAACTAGGGTTCTCTATGGCATAAATTATCCGATCACTATAATCCGGATGACTATGTGATATTTTCCTATCTTAGCAAAATATCTTAGCGCCATATCTACTCAGTCAATCCATCCCCAGGACAATCCCAAATCCCACAAAGTCAAATACATGCAAAAAACAATCACAGGTATGGCCTAACAAATCAAATTCTAGATGGTCACACCTCATCCCAAGTTTTGCATAACCTGCTATGGGATTTGCAACCCATAAGGAAGTAACTAAGTAAGAGGGTTCTAGGTTAAATCTATCTACCATACATCAAGAAATAAAAGAAAGGGATGCCCTAGTATCAAATAGGACACTAACAAACATATCGTGGATCTGCAATGACCCTCCTCCTTTTTTCCTGTGCAACTGGTTTTGCAGTTATGGGCTCCAAAACATAAACTCGCCCCTTTTCTTCCTTTGCTGGCTTTGGGTACTTGTTCTTGTAATGACCCATTTGATCGCAATTAAAGAATTTGACATTCTTATTTTCGCTGGCCTCTTTTCCTTTTCCCTTGCTGGCTCAACACTCATTGGCAGAGTGTCCTATTTTGTTGCAGTTTTAACGAACCACTTCGACCCTCCTTTTCTTTTGTGCTCCTTCTTTGCGAGCAATCTTTTTATGAAAAAAATTCCTCTTTTGGGCCTGTCCCGCCTGGGTTTCCATAACCTTCTTCCTTAAGTAAGCCAATGCCTCTTCCTGTCTTAGTGCCATCTCAACAACCACGCCACTAGGGTCACTCAAGTGTGGCAATGTAGCACTTATCAGTCCTGGCCTTAATCCACTGATATACTTTTCATTCCTACTGATCACGGTATCAACCAAGGCATACCCGCATTAGGCTAGTTCCTCAAACTTTCTTGTCTACTCCATCACAGTCATATCTCCTTGCTCTAATTCTACAAACCACCTCACCAATGCAACCTACACAATTACAGACATAAATCTCTTTAAAAACCTTCTCCTGAATTCCTTCGAAGCAATGGTCTCTTCATCAACTCCGGCAGTGATAGTGTTCCACCAGAATAGTTCAGCTCCATGTGACTGCCTTGAAGCCAACCTCATTTTCTGAGCATCATTTAATCCTAAATTCGCAAAGATTCTTTCAAAATGCAGTAGCCAGTTTTCCACTTTAATCACATCCTAAGTACCAATAAACAGCTTTCCTCCAAGCCTGATGTAATCTTTACTTAAATTAGCATACTGATTGACCGTAGAATCTTTTTGAACTCCTCCTCCCATAGCGTTACCTCCAACAACACCGGCTGCTACTCCGGCTTGCGTTATATTCACAAAGAACTGATATATTATCCCCATGTCCACTTGGAGAACTCCTACACCAGCATTTTTAGCTTGTGCCTAACTAGGACCTCTTGTTGTGTTTGCTCGGGGATTTCCGGTGCTGTTATCTCCTTCGATATTTACGCTACTCCTTCTTTCCTCTATATCTGCATTCAAACCTCGTGAGATTCAGATGAATAGCCTAACTAAGATAGGAGTCTAAAGATATAGTGTATACTTATATATATATTACAAGTACGTTATTACAGCGTTACACCAACCCCAATCTTAACTCTAATTCCAATGGATTATGTTTTCAAAAATCATTTTTAGTTAAAGTATTTCATAAACCATGCTCTGATACCAAGCTGTAACATCCTCTATCTAGAGGCCTAAAACTAAGCACTACAGATGTTACAACCATCCATATTATTAGCTTTAGGTGATTAAAAATGGCTATGTTGATGGTATCACAAACTCTTGAATATGAAACAAAACACAGATTTCAAAACCACAAATTACGTCATTACATTTCCAAATAAAATTTGTTCCACATTCATGTCACTTAACCAAATCGTTTTCCCAGGTACAGATTAAATAAAGTTATTACAAATTACACAGAGAGCGGTATATGAAGATACCCCCTCGATTGATCAGAGGAACATGGTCATATTAGACGTAATACATCATGACACAGTAGAAATTCCATTATAACATAAACAAAGCATCAAATCCTAAGTAGCTATCCATTGCCTCCGGCATCCTCTGGTAGTTTATTCGTCAAACAACCTACTAAACCAGAGAAGATCCTTAACCTTTAACCTACTCAAATTGATTTTGAGTATCCAAGAGTATAAGGGGAAATATAAACTTCAAGTCAGATATAAAGCCTGGTATGAATAATACAGTACATCCCAGTTTAGTTATGTTAAGTGAGACCATGTCGCTTAGCAGAACGGGTTTCCCATCACGAACATTCTTTTTAAAATATATCTTTGCAAAACCTTTCATTTAACCATAAATTATACTCCTACATTCACAATGGTTAGATACTATAAAGTAAACATTAACTAAGCATACATAAGTATCAGGTAACAATGAACTATCTGTTCAAACACACAAGTTTTGTTTGGATAACTTTTAATCTTTGGCTGACTCAGGCCTACCAGACAACATAATAAAATCAACCTAACGTCTGTTAAATATTCAATTTATGGATTATCTATCCTTAAATGTTTGTTAAACTTTTACTATCTGGACGGTTTGTCTTTAACTATTTGTTAAATACTTCACTTTTGGATGGTCTGTGCCTAACTTAATCGCCTATCAGGTCTTCCCAATCCTAATGGTTTTTCGGGCTCAACAATAACCTATCTATATACAAACATATATTCCTTCTATGTGTAAACGTAAGTTTAGTCTACCGGTGACAAAGCCCTACACCCTGGAATTTTGGACAACAATTAGTTGGGGCTACTAGCTATTGTATAGGGCGCGACCCCATAATAGTCCCATCTGGTTTTCTAATATTTTAGTCATTTATACTTAAGGATCCCCTCCCGTAATTTTTCTTGAGAACAATTTTCAAATTGATTTAAACCTTTAAATCAAACTCCAAACAATGAAAAGAATAAATCTTATACTTCACTCAAATCATATTACCATGTTAGATATATACTCTTTACTCAAAATCTAGTTGACGAAAACACTTGTCCTTTTGAAAGAACCTCTTTCCCCACTTTGAAATTATCTCCTTCAAAATCAATGTTTAAACCTTTCAAAATCATTTCTCAAACCCTTCAAACTCATTCAAAGTAAAACATAGGAAAGCTATAAACTTTAGACATCCTTCTTTAAAATCTCTTTAAGTCATTACCTTAGAAAAACCTTTGGAAAACCTTTCTTCATAAACCTCTCAAACACATCTAAATAACCTTTCGAACAAATCAATAAACAAACCTTTGAATGCATAAAATGTTTACAAATATAAACCTTACGAAGGCAAACTGGGTTCAACTCAAAACAATCTGGAAACCTTCTTTTAAAACCTTTCGTCCTAATTAGACAAACCTTTCGAAAACCTTGGGTTGTATTTTATAAACAAGGGTAAACCACTAAGTCGAAAGCTTCATTCTGAAAGCATTGGAGAAACATCTAGTTTTTTAAAGCAGGTGAACTTTTCGACTGAGTCGGAAGGTTCAAAATGGAATGTTTATAACAAAGCGGTTGAAATCCTTCGGCTATGTCGAAAGGTTTCAAAACAAAGTAATGGCGGAAGCAGCAACCTATCGACTATGCCGAAAGGTTTAAAGTCTTTCTTTTAAATAGTTTGCCTAGTCGAAAGCAACCAAGTCGAAAGCTTAAATTCGAAAGCGAAGCAGGCGAAAGCTTTTCATTTATAAAACAATTATATTCCAACCACTTAGGCCATCAACCTTTTGGCTTAGAACCTTTCGACTACATTCAATTCATTACGTACCAAACATTTCATACCTTTTGCATTGAACTTTGACATTGCTGAAAGCTAACCTTTCGATGGTGACGAAAGGCCTGGGGTGAAGGTATTCTACGTATAGGCTGAAATATGGAAAAAGTGTGATTTTTGTTTTTAAACTAAAAACAAAACTTTTCAACCAACCTACCTTTATTTGTCGGATTTCCATTGGTCAATAAAAACTTTTTAAAAATGTGCTACCGTAATTACTAGAATTTATAAATTAGCTCATTTTGGAAAATGCTCCTTCTCCTTTATAAGTATATAAAATACTTAAGTCCCATACCATGAATAATTTTTATATGCATCAAATGACTTAGGAAAAATCTTGAAAAATCCTAGAAAATATATTTTAACATATTGCCTAACGTATTAAATATGAAACCCAAACAATTAATATTTTAATAGAAAATAATTTATAAGCCCATAAATAATTTTCTACATTCGAAACACCATATAAAATCCATAATAAATTGAAAAATTTTGGAAATCAAAACCCATCTCTTAAATATTATTCTAGACCGATATTTAGATTTCCAAAGTATTGGGATGTCATAAATAGGGTTTTCAGGCTAAACATATTATAAAATGTGAATAAACATTTATAATTCACCAACAATAAATATATATATCTTTAAACATCAAACATGGCAATAATATAGCAAAAAAAATTCGCATCTAATAACAAAGCCGAAAACTAAAAGCATTAGGGATGTAGTAATTATTCACCATAGCTTTTGAGATTATAGATGAGATTTTTGAGTGTTGAATTACTTGATTTCTTCTTTTCTTTTGAATCTTTAGTTTTACTTCTTCTCTTGAGAATGAAAATGGTGGCCGGCCTTAACAATTGTGTTTTAGTGATGTGGGAATGAATGAACGTGAATTACCATCTCATAAGGCTTTAGGGTATAATTTCCCATAATGCCCTTCTCATTTCCAAATACACTACCTAGTGTTATTTCATTTTAGTTATCCACTTAACATGGCACGACTACCTTTAACTAATCAAATCTCAACCTATTAATCTTCGCATTATTTAATTTAATCTAACCAATTAAATGTCTAAAATAAGGTTATAAAAATATGGGGTGTTATAATATACCATGATTTGTTTCCTTAATTACTTCACAATCAATCTCTTTCTCTAATTGTTTTGTTAGTTAAGGAAATTTTTTGCCTTACTGTTTAATTTATATTAATTTGAAATATAATGGAGAAATTCCTAGAAATTCATAGAAATTCTAAAACGCTTTTGTTTTCCTTTATTAAAAAATTTGGATCAAAATGTTAAAAATTAATATTTTTAGTTATTAATTTAAAGCTAAAATTACCCATTTTCATTATTGAAAAGTCAAAATGAATTATTTTCTCATCCAAAAATTATGAAAATTGAAATCTATCGTTTTTTTAATGTTATAGATATCATATTAAATTCCTAACCAGGGATATGATTAATCCATGTTTGGATCTTCAACATGTTACAAACTATGCCATTTAACACCTAAACATATATAGATTCATTCTGTTATCATTAAGAAAAGATTATCATCATTAAAACCAAAAAAAACATGTGAAATCTAAATCCAAACAGATTGGAACATGAAATAGAGAGTATTACTCAACTAATGTGTGCTATCCAGCATTTTAAACTGGCTATATCCTAGCTGATTGGGCGAGTTAGACTCGAATGTCATCAAGGCCAGTTGCCCACAGCAATGATTGTGGGGTTAAAAATCAAGCATAGATGATAATATGAAGCAGAAGCATGAATTCTCACTACTCCCCGAAGATGGACAAGGTATGATCCATATTCAACACTATGGATCGTTTCGTATTGATTTCACAACTCAATTTTGCAGCGTGATCGGTGAATAACCCAAATCTAGACATATTATCAACATGAACTTAGAGTACATGCTTACTACAACATGTGAAACACCCGTTAGGGATCTCATTCAAATTAAAGGAGGTTGGAGGGATCGGCATAACTCCTTTTGGAGGGATCGCCTCTCTTTTGGAAGGATCGGCAGAAATCAGATTCAAGCAACACTACTTCACGGAAAATGCGATATCTCACAAATCGTACATCAGAATTGCATGAAATTTAGGGAGCAAGTATTTAACATCATGGGGCAGACCTCATATAGATCGCAACCCATTTGGACACACTAATAGGGATCGGTATATACCGATCTCTATTGTAGGTCCTATTGGGCCTAGAAATTTTTTGGGTGGCCTCGTCTTGGTCTCTCGAACCTTCTGCCAGAATTTAAGTCTGATCCTTGCATGTCTTCCCCTATAAATACAATAGGCATGGCATCAAAAAAGTAATCCTGCTTTCTCTACTTAGGCTTTGCCATTTTTATTCTTTTCTTTTGTACTAATGGATCCTAACTTATCCAAACATTCTTGTAATCATAATCAAATGCAAGATCAATAAAAGTGTGAAATGGGCATAGGCCAAGATTGCTGAACCACTATAAAAAGCTATGTGTTCATTTATGATATTTGCACTATTTTAATTTAATTCTTCATTTAATCTCTACTACATTCTATTGGGTGTTGATGCCCATTTTTGGCGTCAACAATGTGTAAGTTGGATAACAAATGTCTTCGACTTTTTAGAAATAAAAGCTAGAATCTTCTCTTGTTTAGTTTTCCCTCTTCCTTCTCCCTTGGTTATGTTTGGCCTTGCTTTGCTATTTGTGTTTCTAAAATGGTAAGAATGAGGGAATATGTCTTATTAAAGCATTCACCTGTTTATTCATTATATTCTTTTATTGTCGAGAATATTTTATAATTATACTTTATTTATTATTTTATTGGTATTTTTATTCGTATATTACAGCACTTCAAGATATGAGCTTTTATAGTTTGAAAATTTAAAATTAACCATTTTAGCGTTTATCCAACTTATATTTCTCCATTTTATTATTTAATTATTTATAAATTAAATTTCCTATAATAATGTGCATTAAAAATAGCGGTGTTATGCATCACCTCTTTTTATAGGGGCAACCAAGGGATTTTATCATGAGTCTACCTTGTTGCGACGGAATAGAGCAGACAAGGATGCTAGTTAACAAAAAAAACTTTGACGGCTAGGGATTGTGACGACCTGCCTTTCATTCCACAGAAAGATGCATCATCAATAAGAAAGAAATAGATAGAAATAGAAAAGATAGAAGAATGAACTAAATAACATCAGAATCTCACAACGGAAATGGAACAAAATATAATATAGCACATAACTGTTACATAGTCTTTACATATCAGAGTCACAAAGATTACATAACATCATCACATTAGACAGTTATAAAGGCCTGTCTATTCATTACATTTCAAAATACAACAGTCAAAAGGATTTCGACACAGCGGATATATACATATATACATATATATAGCTATGCCAGGCTCCTGCTCCAAGCTATCTAAAGTACGTCTAGCAAAAACCTGATCACTTGGCTACTCATAAAAATTTGAGTACCCAAGAGTTTAAGAAAACAAAAATAAACTCTGGGTCATACATGGGTCTGGTGTGAGTAAACAGTTAAACTATTTAACTTGAAACCTTTGAAAGAAAAGGTATCTCGTAAGACTCTCCGCCAATAAATACGGACAAGTTTTTCCCTTACGATAACCAAAACATTTGATAGGAAATCTAGTTATATTATAATAGGGTCTAGGCTTTTCAAGTAAATATTCTTATAGCCGAAATTGTTACATTCATTAAATTCCAGCATACTAACCACAGAGTGGGTTATACAATCAAGTCCAAGATCACTTATTAGAAATTGGATTCCATACAATGGCAGGGCTACTGGGTACCATCCATCATAATACACAGCCTAGATCAACGTACCGAGGATTACTCCCAATCCCTTACAACACAAAGCCGGAGCTACCCCTTACTGGATAGTCCGAATAAGACAACCCCGCGGTTATGGCAAAAAAACCGCCCACACAGTCAAATAAAAGGACTCTAGACAGAAGAAAATCTTATCCTACGTGGGTGCTACCCACTTAGCCTTGCAACACCTCCCTTGTTTTAGCCATTCTCGGTTGATGAGGCTTGAGGCTACGATTACCTTTACAATAACACATGTTGGAATGCTCATCGTCCTCCATTGACGATGGTCTGATAGCATTCAATCCATAAAAGTTCGTTCCGGGTTCGAATGAAACCGAAGGCATTATCTCGTTACACTCATTTTGGAATCACCCTCAGAGTTAATGACAATAACCCTTGCATTCTCCATCTCTATCTTCACATTGAGATTTCATGATCTAGTGTTTAACTTGGATCGATGTGGTTTTCAGATAATCAAATCTGATCTCCGATCCCGGTCTCATCGAAATCCAAACGTATCTTAAGGGTCAAGTTGTTTAAAGTTAAATAATTCAATTCAATTTAAAATATTGAATTCGCGCAACATTTATCACAGATAAATTACATACATCTATCACAGATATTTCCAATATAACATTACAGAATATCACAGGTTATCATTCAACAGATATCAACCAATCCAGATATTCTACTCAAACAATCATCCATAAGCAAGAATTATAAATCCATATTATAATTAAATTAAATTAAATTAAATTAAATTAATTATTTAAGAATAAATCACTTAACCTTGCTAAATCAGTCATTAATTAATTACAATCATTTAATTAATCACACCTTAATTACTTTTATAATCTATTAGTTAATCTTAATCAGAGATTAATTATCATTTAACTATTAATTAATAAACCTTAATTATTAATTAATAAAACTTAATTACAAATTAATTAATTACTTAATTATCAGTTAATTAATCTTTAATTATTAAATTAATTAATCTCTAATTACAATTTAATTAATCATTAATTACTTAATTAATCACTCCTAAATTACTTAATTAATCACTCCTTAATTACTTAATTAATTAATTAATTCTTAATTAACAATTAATTAAACTCTAATGAATTAATTGTAACGTTTAACTATATATTTATTAATCCTTAAACATTAATTAAATTAAACTAATTAATTTCCCTTAATTACTGTAACGACCCGGAATTTTTACGATATATTTTAATAAATATTTAATCTAAATTAAATCAAATATAAGCCGGTCAACATTCAAATTTATGAGATATTAAATGTTTAACAGTTATATATGTTTATAAAAGGAAATTTTGATTTGAAATTTAAAAATTTAAATACTTCAAAACCATGTAAAATAAAATAGGATTTATTCAATAGAATTAAATCAAAGATTCATTATTTGATATTTGATAAAATACATATGAATACGCCTTTAGTTTTTAAAATGATAAGTTTTAAAATTTACAAACATGAAATTATTAAACTTAAATATGGAAGTGAAAAACAATATAAGTGTAAGCATTTAAAAACTAGTATAAAACACAATCATATATTATAAATGTAATCAAAGTAACATAAATATACAAAATACAAATTATCATTTGACATATATAAAAACAAGTATTTTTTTAGATAAATAATGATCTTCAACATTCACATTTGTACAACACAACAACCTTAAATAAACTGTGAAAAACATCATTTGAACAAGTATAAAATTTCATATAAAATATAACTATCAATATAAATAAACATATATGTTAACTATAACTTTGAGTAGGTGCTGTGTACAACTTTGTGCTTCAGGAAAATAGAGTGAACTTAAACATAAAACAAGTTTTCAACTCAAAGGTAATCAAATTTAAAACCTGTAGCTGGTAACACTTACTGGCCGAAATAATAATACCTTGTACAACACTAAATAAATTAAATATCTTTGTACTCTATGATATAACTATCAGCATACATTAAATACTTGCCATCATAATTAAAAAAACAGAGGCAAGAAACAAATTTTTACTTCATATTAATAATGAAGGATCTGTAGCTGTACTTATGGAGTATCAAATTGTTTTATTAGACAATTAAGTTCATGTAGCTGTACAAAACAAATAGAAAACTGAAACATTTTTACTTGATAAATGAAGCATAAGCATATATTAGTTGTAAGCAAATAAAAACATAGACAGGTTATACTTTACAAATAAAAACAAAGTGAACTTAAATATAAAACTAGTCTCACTTCAAAATAATAATAAACAAAATATATAGCTTGTATATAAGCAAACAAGAAATAAAGTTTACTTCAAATAGAATACAAACAAAACCTGTATCTTGCAAGATAGGCTAGCCGAAATGAATTTAATAACTTTGTACAAACAGCAAGTATCAGCAAACAATAAATATATGTTAACAAAAATGAAGACAAGCATTAAATTAGCACAAATTCTTGTTCAAGCAAGTACTACAGCCGATCCCTGTGATAATTTCATTTAGCAGTGTATTCAAACTTGGTCAAACAAGTGAAAACTTGTACCATTTAACCTACAGCTGTTGTTCAAAGTCTTTTTATTTGTATGCATCATGTTATTGTGTGGTCTACAAAAATTAAAGAAACAAACCTGTGAAACAGAGAAAAGCAAAGGAAAGTTTCAGAGAAATTCATCTGCAAGTTCTTCAACATACTTTCTGTTCAACTAACAGTTTTATGTGAGTAAACGAATTAATTTCAACTTTATTTTATATGTTTTTGCTTGTTAATGATATTTGTTGATATTGTTTAACATATTGCTCTGTGTATGTTTGTGATCTGGAAACTCTTATAGCTATTCTTGATCAATACTTTAAGTTGTTACAAAGTGAATCAATATAAATTTACAAATCTTATTCATATTAACAATCAATATAAATTTACAAATCTTATTCATATTAACTATTTAAAATTTTGTAAATTCATGTTGTTATATGAAAACAAAGCCTGTAAGCATGTTTGATGTTTCACAATAGGATATTAACCCTGTATTCCAAACTACAGGTTTAAAAAGAAGATTTAGCTTTAAAATTCAAATGTCGAAATTTGTAAATCCAATAGTATAATTAGTTTTCATAAACAAAATTATGATTTTACACATAAAAATTGTAATTTATAATCAAAGATTTGTTGAGCAGTTTTACTTTTAAGTTTCACTGCATATTTGTCAAATTTGCAAGATTTATGAAATGTTAATTCCTGGAATTTGGTATGAAGCAAGATTTAAGAGGTATTATCACTAGAAAAATAGTAAATTATTTTTCGAATTCATAGATTTTGAGTTCGAATCATAAATAGGGTTTAAACCCATTTTTTTCAAAGCTCTGTACAAAAATTGATTTCGGCTCAAATGTGTAACCGAGTGAAGCACGACGCTTGGAGGAGCTAGATGGAGGTGTAGGCGACGTATTGGAGAATTTTCAACGCCTACAATGATGTGAGGTGGCCGCGTGATGGATTTGCGCGTGGGGGGTTTGTTTGCTTGTTCGAACTGCAGGTCATATTTTGATTTTCTTCTTGAAACCGAAATCTGGGTTTTAATCTCGGTTATAGGGGTGTTGTGTGGTTTGTGGGGATGGACGTGGGTCGCCGCAGGGGAGGCGAGCCACCGTGCACGAGTGCACGGTGGCGAGGTGATGGTCGTTGTTCTAGGTGTTGTTGCGTGCTGTGTTTTTGGGTGTTTTCTTCGAGTCTGTCTTCGGGTTTGCCTGGGTATGATCACGTGAGTGTTGTACTTAATTCAAACTTAACTGTAAAAAAAAAAAAAAAGAAGAAGAGAAGAACTGGAGAGAAGAAGAAAGGGAAGAGGAGTGTTATACGGGTTGGACGCGGAAAAACTCGAGTTTTTTCTCGAGTAAGACACGATGTTGTCTCGGTGCTTTAGAATGGGCATGCATTGCTTTTGTACAGGTTTATAACTGGATCAATAAATATTTGATAATTAGTTAAGCTAATGTTTTAATTAAAGACTTGATTTAAAAAAATATAAAGGTAGAAGATTGGTCAGTAAATAGTTGGAATATTGATTAGAATGTATACTTGAATTTATAAATTAATAACTTTATGTTAAATTAGAAATAAAAATTTAATCATAGATTAAATCCATTAAAATCTCAAGAGCATAAGTTTATCATTAAAAAGTTAATTAGTGAATGAAAGTTAACATACGAGATTAATTAAAGAAATCACATTTTAATTAAATTGAAAATTAAAGTAATGTGTAATAATTAAATAATTAATTCATTTTAATAATTTATAATTAAGAATCAACTAATTATTGAAAAATTGAGTAATAGTTAATGAATAGAAGTTAATAAATTAGATATTTAATTAAAGATTAGATAATGAATGAATTAATTATTAATGAATAGATAATATATTAATTAATCAGTAATTAATTTACAGAATAAAATAGTTTATACTTAAGCAAATAATTTAGTTAAGTAAAACCAAACTGTTTGATATGCATTGATAACTCTGTTTGGTTGACTGTGATATCTGTTGATGATATTTCTGTGATATGTTGATGATATATTATGGATATCTGTGTTAACTGTATATGATTTATCTGATATATCTGTTATGTTAAATTCTGATATTTAATTAAACTGTTAAGTTAAATAGACAACTTGGCCCTTAAAATGGCGTTTGGATCCGATGAGACCGGGATCGGAAGAATCAATTTTGATTCCCCGAAAACCACATCGATCCAAATTAAACGATAGGTCGTGACTTATCAAATGGTGATCGAGTTGGTGTTTTCAGAATGCAAGGATTATCGTCGTTAACTCTGAGGGTGATTCCAAAATGAGTGTAACGAGATAATACCTTCGGTTTCGTTCGAACCCGGAACGAACTTGTATGGATTGAATGCTTTCAACACATCGTCAGGCGGACGATGAGCATTCTAAGATATGTTCAATAAAGGTAATCGTAGCCTCAAGCCTCATCAACCGGGAATGGCTAAAACAGGGGAGATGCAGCAAGGTTAGGTGGGTCATGCCCAAGCAGGACAAGATTTTCCCCTGTCTAGATGTCCCTTTTTATTTCGGCTTAGTGGGCAGTTGTTGGCCACAACTGCGGGGTTATCTTGTTCGGGACTGTTCAGTAAGGAATGGTTCCCGGCCTTGTGTTGCAGGGGATGAAGGGAGTAATCCTCGGTACGGTGATCTAGGCCCCGTACTGTGACGGGCGGTACCCCAGTAGCCCTGCCATTGTATGGGATCCAATTTCCAATAAGCGTCGTACGATTTGATTGTGCCCAACTATGTTGAAATGTGAGATGTAAGCATTTCAGCTATTTCTGTATTTTACTTGAAAACCCTAGACACTATTATAATATCACAGAATTTCCTATCAAATGTTTTGGTTAGCGTAAGGTAAAAACTTACCCGTATTTATTTGTGGGGAGTCTTACGTGATACCTTTATTTTCAAATGATTTTCAAAGTTAAGCAATTTTAACCTGTTTACTCATACCAGACCCATGTCTGACCCGGAGTTTATATTTTTGTGTTTTCATAAACTCTTGGGTACTCAAATTTTTATGAGTAGCCAAGTGATAGGTATCTAGAAGTGTTGCTTTTCTGGAGGAGCTATTTTGGAGAGAAGACAGACGTATGTATCTATATATGTAGTTCCGCTGTGTAGTTAGTGATGCTGTATTTTGGATGTATGTATGGACATGTATGTATATAACAGTCCTGTTATGTGATATTGTATGACTCTGATGTATGTATAACTATGTAATAGATATGTGATGTATTATATTTTGTTCCATTCCGCTGTGAGATTCTGATGCTGTTGTCCTTTCTTTCTATTCTTTTCTATTTCTATCCCTTTCTTTCTTAATGATGAAACGTCTTTCTGGAGTTGAGAAAGGTGGGTCGTCACAGTTGGTATCAGAGCGCTAGGTTAAGCGAGTACCTAGGCTCTAGTGTTATAGTTCTCTAGAGAGTGCGTATTTGTATTTTCATATAATATTATATATATATATATCCATCTATCTATCTAAATTGGTTGAGTTACCTTTTCAGGTGACCGACATGAGTTCAGGAAGAAGAGGCAGAGTTAGGGCCAGTACTTCTACAGATAATGGACGGAGTCAGAATGTTAGTGAGGCTGTCAATCCAGTACCATCTCAAGTTAGCTTTGCAGCCTTATGCAAGGATTTCAAACATCTTGGAGGTCAACCATTCAAAGGTTCGGAGTCAATAATTGAAGTTCAGGAATGGTTACGCTCTTGCGAGCGCATTTTCAAGAGCATGAGATTGTCTGATGAGCGTAAGAGGCATATGGCATCGTGGCAATTGCAAGGTGGTGCAGCAGCATGGTGGGATTCAACTATTGCGAATATTTCTGAGGATGATATTTCTTGGGGCAGATTCAAGGAGTTGTTCGAAGAGAAGTATGTGCCGACGGCAGGGAAAACCCAATTGTATCAGGATTTTCTGAATTTGAAGCATGGTAGTATGTCTATTTCGGAATATGAAACCAGATTCGACGAGCTCTCTTGTTATGGTCAAGGACTCATCGATACTCCTCTGAAAAAGAATGAGAAATTTGTGCAAGGATTGAGACCTGAATTCCATGGGAAATTGACAGTGCTTCTGAAGGGATCTTTTGTTGATTTGATTGATATGGCGTTAAGGTATGAAAGTTTGATGAGTAAGAAGCTGGTGGATTCAGTTGCAATTTCAGGTGGGAATTTCACTAATCCGAATAAGCGAAAGTTTGATCCTAAATGGAGGAAACCGAATAAGAAGAAACCTGGGAATAACAACGGACCTCGAAAGTGCTACATTTGTCATCAGGAAGGGCATTTGGCGAATAAGTGTTCTAGGAAGGGATTCCAGCAGCAACAGCAGCAACCGCACCAGAGTGGCCCAGGATCAGCTATGGTTCAGAAAACATTGTGCTTTAATTGTCATCAGCCAGGGCACATGATCAAGAACTGTCCACTTCTGCAGAGAGCACCTCAGAATAAAGTTTTTGCTTTGGAAGCTGGACCATCTTCTTCTTCGATGGGCAAAGGAGTATTAGAAGGTACTTTACTTTTAAATGGAAAATATATTAGAGTTTTATTTGATTCGGGTGCTTCCTTGAGTTTTATTTCTTTGGACTCTGTGGAAAAGTTTTCTCTTACCCCTAGTTCAGTAGATAGTTCTATCTTGGTATCTAATCCTATAGGAGGGGTGACTAAATTGGATACTATCTGTAAGGACTTGAAGATCTCTTATCTATCCCACAGCTTTTCTTGTGACCCGTATGTGTTGAATTTTAAGGGATTTGATCTTATTTTGGGTATGGATTGGCTGGATGAGTATAAAGCTGTCTTGAATTGTGATGAGAGAACAGTTTCGTTGGAAACTGATCTGGGTAGAATTGCCAGAGTGTCGTGTGATGATTCTGGAATTCATTTGAGCAGTCTTCTGCATGGAATGGAGACATCTGAAGAGAGTGTTGAAGTTATTGATGTGGTTCGGGATTTTGCTGATGTTTTTGAAGAAGTTAAGTGTTTGCCACCACATCGAGAAATAGAGTTCCGTATTGATTTGATTCCAGGAGCTGTGCCAGTAATTCAACCCAGTAGGAGAATGGCTCCCAGAGAAAGAGAAGAGTTGATTAAGCAGACGCAGGA
This sequence comes from Allium cepa, assembly GCA_030765085.1. Taxonomy (NCBI): domain Eukaryota; kingdom Viridiplantae; phylum Streptophyta; class Magnoliopsida; order Asparagales; family Amaryllidaceae; genus Allium; species Allium cepa. The sequence continues at coordinate 21,650,059 of CM060931.1, forward strand.
TCTTTTAGAGAAGGGATTGATTAGACCTAGTTTTTCTTGTTGGGGTTCGGCAGCAGTATTTGTGACTAAATCGGATGGATCACTGAGGTTCTGTGTGGATTATAGAGAATTGAATAAAGTGACTATCCGTAATAAATATCCTCTTCCTCGCATTGATGATCTTTTTGACCAGTTGCATGGTGCTTCTATCTTTTATCAATTGGATCTAGCTTCGGGTTTCCATCAGTTGAGGGTAGCAGAAGACAGTATTCCCTTGACTGCATTTAGGGGACCGAATTGTTTCTACGAGTGGTTGGTTATGCCGTTCGGATTAACCAACGCTCCTGCTTATTTTGTTGATCTCATGAACCGAGTCTTTAGAGATGTGTTGAATAAGTTTGTGCTGGTATTCATTGATGATATCTTGGTCTATTCTAAATCCGAAGAAGAGCACAGAGAGCATTTGAGAATTGTATTGGAGACTCTGAGGAAGAATGTGCTGAAGGCGAAGTTTTCGAAGTGTCACTTCTGGAAATCGGAAGTTAAATTTTTAGGACACATTGTTTCGGGTGAAGGCATTTCTGTAGACCCAGCGAAAGTGGAAACTATTCTGGAATGGAAACAGCCAGAGACGCCGACGGAAGTTCGCAGTTTTTTAGGATTGGCTGGCTACTACAGGAGATTTATTAGAGATTATTCCAAGATTTCTTCGCATTTGACTAAGCTGACCAGAAAAGGAGCAAAATTCAAATGGACGCCTCAGTGTGAAGAAGCTTTTCAGGAATTGAAGATAAGGCTCACGAGTGCACCAGTACTTGCTGTTCCGGATGGGAAGAGCAAATTCGAGGTTTATACTGATGCTTGTATTATGGGTTTGGGAGCAGTTCTGATGCAGAACGGAAGGGTTATTGCGTATGCTAGTCGACAGTTAAAGCCTCATGAGAAGAACTATGCTACGCATGATCTTGAATTGCTTGCCATTGTTTTTGCTCTGAAGATTTGGAGACATTATCTGTTAGGAGAGAAATTTGAATTGTTCACGGATCACAAACCGTTGAAATATTTATTCTCTCAAAAAGACCTTAATCTGAGACAGCAGCGGTGGGTTGAATTTCTTGCATCCTATGATCTGGATATTCTGTACACTCCGGGGAAAGCGAATGTCGTAGCTGATGCTCTCAGTAGAAATGCAGTTTTATCTCTTTTGGAAGTTGTTCCATCTCTCCAAGAAAGGATCATTAGTAAGCAAATGGAAGATAAATCTTTTGAGGAAATAATTCTTGGAGCTAAAGACGGGCGATATTCAGATTTCAAGGTGGATGATCAAGGTACTCTAAGGATGAATGGTCGTTTGTGTGTGCCTAATATTGATGAACTGAGGCAAGAAGTCCTAGCTGAGTGTCATCGTTCTAAATTGAATATTCACCCGGGAATTTCGAAGATGTATAAAGATATGAAGAGAGTTTTCTGGTGGCCGAATATGAAGAAGGATGTAGCTACTTTTGTGAATAGTTGTGCCATTTGTCAGCAAGTGAAGGGTGATCAGCAGAAATCTGCCAGGTTATTGCAACCTCTGGAAATTCCGAATTGGAAATGGGAAATGATCTCGATGGATTTTATTGATGGTTTGCCTAGAACCAGGAAAGGAAATGACGGTATATGGGTTATTGTAGATCGTTTAACTAAGAGTGCCCATTTTATACCAGTAAAGGCAACCCGTACTGCAGTTTCTTTGGCGGAAATTTTCTTGAAGGAGATAGTTCGATTGCATGGTGTTCCAGTCAGCATAGTAAGTGACCGTGATCCCATTTTCACTAGCAAATTTTGGGAAGCTCTGCAATCAGCAATGGGAACAGATTTGAGATTGAGTACAGCCTACCATCCTCAAATGGACGGACGGACAGAGAGGCTGAATCGTATTCTTGAGGATATGCTACGGGCTTGTGTTTTAGATTTTGGGGGATCTTGGGAAGACCATCTTCATCTTGTGGAATTTTCTTATAATAACAGCTATCAAGCGAGTATTAAGATGGCTCCTTATGAAGCTCTATACGGAAGACCGTGTAGATCTCCATCTTGTTGGGTTGAATCGAAGGATCGTCTTGTGCTCGGACCCGATCTTATTCGTGAAGCTTCTGCGAAGGTTGAACTTATTAAGAAAAGAATGAAAGCTGCACAAGATCGTCAGAAGAAATATGCGGATAGAAGACGAAGGCCATTGGAATTTGAGATCGGAGACTTGGTTTTTGTTAAAGTTTCCCCAATTAAAGGTGCTATAAGATTCGGAAAGACGGGAAAACTTGCTCCGAGATACATTGGACCGTTCCGAGTGTTGGAGAGAATTGGAGCTGTAGCCTACAGGATTGAATTACCAGAGCGGATGTCTGGGATTCACAATGTGTTTCATGTATCGCATTTGAGAAAATTTGTTCATGATCCCTCACTGGTTGTAGAACCGGTAATTCAAGAAGATTTGGAAGTGGAACCCAATTTAACTGTAGTCAGAAATCCAGTTCAGATTGTGGATAGAGACGAGAAGCAACTCAGGAACAAAGTGGTGAAACTCGTCAAGGTGCAATGGAGTGAGGATCCCAGAGACTGTACCTGGGAAACTCTCGATAGTGTTAAGAATGCTTATCCGGATTTATGTTCGGATATCTAGTGTTGTTTGTTAGTATAGACTGTTTGTTTGTTTGCTATTGTATGAATGATATGTATGTTTGGATTGTTAATATAAAAGCTTTTGAATTTAATGTTGTTTAAATTTCGGGCACGAAATTCTTTTAAGGGGGGAGGAATGTAACGACCCAGAATTTTTACGATATATTTTAATAAATATTTAATCTAAATTAAATCAAATATAAGCCGGTCAACATTTAAATTTATGAGATATTAAATGTTTAACAGTTATATATGTTTATAAAAGGAAATTTTGATTTGAAATTTAAAAATTTAAATACTTCAAAACCATGTAAAATAAAATAGGATTTATTCAATAGAATTAAATCAAAGATTCATTATTTGATATTTGATAAAATACATATGAATACGCCTTTAGTTTTTAAAATGATAAGTTTTAAAATTTACAAACATGAAATTATTAAACATAAATATGGAAGTGAAAAACAATATAAGTGTAAGCATTTAAAAACTAGTATAAAACACAATCATATATTATAAATGTAATCAAAGTAACATAAATATACAAAATACAAATTATCATTTGACATATATAAAAACAAGTATTTTTTTAGATAAATAATGATCTTCAACATTCACATTTGTACAACACAACAACCTTAAATAAACTGTGAAAAACATCATTTGAACAAGTATAAAATTTCATATAAAATATAACTATCAATATAAATAAACATATATGTTAACTATAACTTTGAGTAGGTGCTGTGTACAACTTTGTGCTTCAGGAAAATAGAGTGAACTTAAACATAAAACAAGTTTTCAACTCAAAGGTAATCAAATTTAAAACCTGTAGCTGGTAACACTTACTGGCCGAAATAATAATACCTTGTACAACACTAAATAAATTAAATATCTTTGTACTCTATGATATAACTATCAGCATACATTAAATACTTGCCATCATAATTAAAAAAACAGAGGCAAGAAACAAAGTTTTACTTCATATCAATAATGATGGATCTGTAGCTGTACTTATGGAGTATCAAATTGTTTTATTAGACAATTAAGTTCATGTAGCTGTACAAAACAAATAGAAAACTGAAACATTTTTACTTGATAAATGAAGCATAAGCATATATTAGTTGTAAGCAAATAAAAACATAGACAGGTTATACTTTACAAATAAAAACAAAGTGAACTTAAATATAAAACTAGTCTCACTTCAAAATAATAATAAACAAAATATATAGCTTGTATATAAGCAAACAAGAAATAAAGTTTACTTCAAATAGAATACAAACAAAACCTGTATCTTGCAAGATAGGCTAGCCGAAATGAATTTAATATCTTTGTACAAACAGCAAGTATCAGCAAACAATAAATATATGTTAACAAAAATGAAGACAAGCATTAAATTAGCACAAATTCTTGTTCAAGCAAGTACTACAGCCGATCCCTGTGATAATTTCATTTAGCAGTGTATTCAAACTTGGTCAAACAAGTGAAAACTTGTACCATTTAACCTACAGCTGTTGTTCAAAGTCTTTTTATTTGTATGCATCATGTTATTGTGTGGTCTACAAAAATTAAAGAACCAAACCTGTGAAACAGAGAAAAGCAAAGGAAAGTTTCAGAGAAATTCATCTGCAAGTTCTTCAACCTACTTTCTGTTCAACTAACAGTTTTATGTGAGTAAACGAATTAATTTCAACTTTATTTTATATGTTTTTGCTTGTTAATGATATTTGTTGATATTGTTTAACATATTGCTCTGTGTATGTTTGTGATCTGGAAACTCTTATAGCTATTCTTGATCAATACTTTAAGTTGTTACAAAGTGAATCAATATAAATTTACAAATCTTATTCATATTAACTATTTAAAATTTTGTAAATTCATGTTGTTATATGAAAACAAAGCCTGTAAGCATGTTTGATGTTTCACAGTAGGATATTAACCCTGTATTCCAAACTACAGGTTTAAAAAGAAGATTTAGCTTTAAAATTCAAATGTCGAAATTTGTAAATCCAATAGTATAATTAGTTTTCATAAACAAAATTATGATTTTACACATAAAAATTGTAATTTATAATCAAAGATTTGTTGAGCAGTTTTACTTTTAAGTTTCACTGCATATTTGTCAAATTTGCAAGATTTATGAAATGTTAATTCCTGGAATTTGGTATGAAGCAAGATTTAAGAGGTATTATCACTAGAAAAATAGTAAATTATTTTTCGAATTCATAGATTTTGAGTTCGAATCATAAATAGGGTTTAAACCCATTTTTTTCAAAGCTCTGTACAAAAATTGATTTCGGCTCAAATGTGTAACCGAGTGAAGCACGACGCTTGGAGGAGCTAGGTGGAGGTGTAGGCGACGTATTGGAGAATTTTCAACGCCTACAATGATGTGAGGTGGCCGCGTGATGGATTTGCGCGTGGGGGGTTTGTTTGCTTGTTCGAACTGCAGGTCATATTTTGATTTTCTTCTTGAAACCGAAATCTGGGTTTTAATCTCGGTTCTAGGGGTGTTGTGTGGTTTGTGGGGATGGACGTGGGTCGCCGCAGGGGAGGCGAGCCACCGTGCACGAGTGCACGGTGGCGAGGTGATGGTCGTTGTTCTAGGTGTTGTTGCGTGCTGTGTTTTTGGGTGTTTTCTTCGAGTCTGTCTTCGGGTTTGCCTGGGTATGATCACGTGAGTGCTGTACTTAATTCAAACTTAACTGTAAAAAAAAAAAAAGAAGAAGAAGAGAAGAACTGGAGAGAAGAAGAAAGGGAAGAGGAGAGTTATACGGGTTGGACGCGGAAAAACTCGAGTTTTTCTCGAGTAAGACACGATGTTGTCTCGGTGCTTTAGAATGGGCATGCATTGCTTTTGTACAGGTTTATAACTGGATCAATAAATATTTGATAATTAGTTAAGCTAATGTTTTAATTAAAGACTTGATTTAAAAAAATATAAAGGTAGAAGATTGGTCAGTAAATAGTTGGAATGTTGATTAGAATGTATACTTGAATTTATAAATTAATAACTTTATGTTAAATTAGAAATAAAAATTTAATTATAGATTAAATCCATTAAAATCTCAAGAGCATAAGTTTATCATTAAAAGTTAATTAGTGAATGAAAGTTAACATACGAGATTAATTAAAGAAATCACATTTTAATTAAATTGAAAATTAAAGTAATGTGTAATAATTAAATAATTAATTCATTTTAATAATTTATAATTAAGAATCAACTAATTATTGAAAAATTGAGTAATAGTTAATGAATAGAAGTTAATAAATTAGATATTTAATTAAAGATTAGATAATGAATGAATTAATTATTAATGAATAGATAATAAATTAATTAATCAGTAATTAATTTACAGAATAAAATAGTTTATACTTAAGCAAATAATTTAGTTAAGTAAAACCAAACTGTTTGATATGCATTGATAACTCTGTTTGGTTGACTGTGATATCTGTTGATGATATTTCTGTGATATGTTGATGATATATTATGGATATCTGTGTTAACTGTATATGATTTATCTGATATATCTATTATGTTAAATTCTGATATTTAATTAAACTGTTAAGTTAAATAGACAGCTTGGCCCTTAAAATGGCGTTTGGATCCGATGAGACCGGGATCGGAAGAATCAATTTTGATTCCCCGAAAACCACATCGATCCAAATTAAACGATAGGTCGTGACTTATCAAATGGTGATCGAGTTGGTGTTTTCAGAATGCAAGGATTATCGTCGTTAACTCTGAGGGTGATTCCAAAATGAGTGTAACGAGATAATACCTTCGGTTTCGTTCGAACCCGGAACGAACTTGTATGGATTGAATGCTTTCAACACATCGTCAGGCGGACGATGAGCATTCTAAGATATGTTCAATAAAGGTAATCGTAGCCTCAAGCCTCATCAACCGGGAATGGCTAAAACAGGGGAGATGCAGCAAGGTTAGGTGGGTCATGCCCAAGCAGGACAAGATTTTCCCCTGTCTAGATGTCCCTTTTTATTTCGGCTTAGTGGGCAGTTTTGGCCACAACTGCGGGGTTATCTTGTTCGGGACTGTTCAGTAAGGAATGGTTCCGGCCTTGTGTTGCAGGGGATGAAGGGAGTAATCCTCGGTACGGTGATCTAGGCCCCGTACTGTGACGGGCGGTACCCCAGTAGCCCTGCCATTGTATGGGATCCAATTTCCAATAAGCGCCGTACGATTTGATTGTGCCCAACTATGTTGAAATGTGAGATGTAAGCATTTCAGCTATTTCTGTATTTTACTTGAAAACCCTAGACACTATTATAATATCACAGAATTTCCTATCAAATGTTTTGGTTAGCGTAAGGTAAAAACTTACCCGTATTTATTTGTGGGGAGTCTTACGTGATACCTTTATTTTCAAATGATTTTCAAAGTTAAGCAATTTTAACCTGTTTACTCATACCAGACCCATGTCTGACCCAGAGTTTATATTTTTGTGTTTTCATAAACTCTTGGGTACTCAAATTTTTATGAGTAGCCAAGTGATAGGTATCTAGAAGTGTTGCTTTTCTGGAGGAGCTATTTTGGAGAGAAGACAGACGTATGTATCTATATATGTAGTTCCGTTGTGTAGTTAGTGATGCTGTATTTTGGATGTATGTATGGACATGTATGTATATAACAGTCCTGTTATGTGATATTGTATGACATATGTGATGTATTATATTTTGTTCCATTCCGCTGTGAGATTCTGATGTTGTTGTCCTTTCTTTCTATTCTTTTCTATTTCTATCCCTTTCTTTCTTAATGATGAAATGTCTTTCTGGAGTTGAGAAAGGCGGGTCGTCACAATTACCCTATTTAATTAATTAGTCATTACTTATCAAAATCTTAATTATCTCTTAAGATAAATATTTATCGTTATTAATGACTTACTTATCATTAACATAATTTAAATACATTTTAAAACATTCCACTTTTAAATTAAACTTTAAATTTAAAATTTATGATTTAAAACAACTTACAATTTAACTTATCAAATTTAGATATTAATCAAATTACAAAACTTCTAAATCAATGTTTTTAAGAAACATTTAATTTATAATAGTTTAGAGTTAGATTCAATTTAAAATTTAAAACTTGTTTTTAAAAAGAACTTTTAAAAAATCTGCATTTTTAAAACTACTTCGTGTTCTACTCGAGAATTTGCTCGAGTCTAGACTCGAGTTTCTCATCCCCTTTTTTTTTGCAAAAACTTTGCAAAATTTTAAAACGTAGATTTGGTTTAAATTTTAAAAACTGGAACCATGCTTCACACTCACGAACTACACGAGAATGAACTCGAGCAAACATCCCTCAAAACCGATCTTTTCCCCGAGACCATCCCTTGCTTCCAACCCACTGATACACAGACCATCCCTGTGCACATGCACTGGCGATCAGCGCCTCCCTGGCCAGCTGTAGCACTCCTCACACCTCGACGATCGTGAACCTATCTGATTTCGACCACCTAAACACCAAAACAAACCCAATTCCATAAATCGAGGTAACTCGAGTAATTCCAGAAACAACGGCCATACCTGAAAACTCATCGAACTCCTGACACCGACCACCAGAGGTCGTGAAATTCCGTCCTCGGCTTCGCCAAACCTCCATGCCACCAACGCACCCGGTCTGACGCCATTCGATGCACCAAAGATGACACAGTCATCCCAATCCCGACCACGACCCAAATTAGGGTTAAAAACATAAATCGATCGAAGTCGACACCACGGTGGTTTAACCACCCTCCAGATATTTTTGCCACGTTCACCGAACCTTACCCCACCTCCAATCGAAACCCCGACCATCAGAAATGCTCCGGTCGCCAGAATTTGCTCAAAAACACTTTTCGGGTCATCACCAAAATGTCACCTCAAACCCAAACTAAAATTTATGATTTTTGTTTTAAAAATCAAGTTTTCCAAAGACGATTCAAGTTGCATGCTTGAATCAACAAATTAAATTGTTTGATTTTTATCATTTTCAAAGATCTTACTGTGTTAACCCAATTGCAGAAGATTTTCAACCCTAATATACTTAAACATGTTTTTAAAATCTAAATTTTGTTTACACAAACCTATTTTGTTTGCAACCTTAAGCCTAACCATTATTGGATAAGAAGTTTTGAATTTTTGAAATGTTATAAACTCTGTACTTTTGGAAATAGAGAAGAACAGGCACAACAACATGCACAGATCAAATACAAACATATATTCAAAGATTCATATTTATATATACACATGCAAAGCACAAATCTAATCCAAAAATCACATGCACAGATTTAGATCTACTTAAGCTTTTAAAATATATGTTTACTCACCTGTAAGAGTTGTTGAATAGAGAGTTTGAAGCAAATGTTTAAAAACTGGAAAGCTTTGATAAAATAAATTCTTGAAACTTTGAACTTGAATTGCTGGAATCTTGTTGTAGTTGAGATGCCTAAACTTTGACTTGAATATTGAAGTGCTTTACTTGCTTAGTTGATTTCAGCTTTGCTTGATTTTCTCTAGTTTTGAAATTACTGTTTTGAAATCTCTCTGGCTAGAAGGATTTTGTTTATAGGCTTTGGAATTGAGGAGAGATTTGCTTTTAATTCTTAATTTTATTTACTTGTTTTGTGAATTTTGTTAAGACAGATTGCTACAGATTTTCTTGCTTTAGAAATTGAGATAAGGAAAAAAGAAATGAAGATAGAAGATGTATGTTTATATAGAGTTATTTATGATTTTAAAAAAAATAAAAGAAAATAAAAAATAAAAAGTGACACTTGTAAAAAAAAACAACATTTGTCAATTTCATCATTCAATTACATTACACATGTTAATAAAGAGGTTTACAACTTAACACACGTAACTTTACATGCATAAATAAAATTTTAAATGTTTTATAAAGCTTTTATAATTAATTTCCTAATAAATAAATATACATCTAAATTTATATGAATAAAAGTCCTTTTAAAAGAAAATAAAATAAAACAAACTATATTCTAAACAAAATCATAGATAATGTATTTTAAATCCAAAACATATTTAATATATATATATACACACATATATATATATCAATCTTTTGAAATCCAAATTCAATCTTAAATACAACTTTAAAATCCAATTTAAAAATCCAATTCAAATAAATACATATATATATTTTAAACAAACCCAAATTTAAATTTGAAATTAATAATTCTATTTAAAATCTATTTATCTATATTTTAAAACAACACATTTATCATTATTTTTGAAAATAACAATTTCACCAAATTTTAAATAATTAATAAAGGAGATTATCATATTTAAATTGTTTGAAATTTCCAGGATATCGCGTTCCTCCCCCCTTAAGAGAATTTCGTCCCCGAAATTTAAACAAAAGATAATCCAAAACTTTTATTTTATTTCAATAATTTTAAGCATACCTATCAACCATATACTATCAACCAAACAAACAGTTTCATCCAAACAAACATTACTAGCTATCCAGTCATAGATCCGGATAAGCCTTCCTAACACTATCTAGAGTTTCCCAATACGAACTCTGGAAACCTCGCTCTGCTACACCTTGACTAGATTCACCACCTTACTTCTGAGTTGCCTCTCATCCATGCAAAAGACTACTCAAGTGAACTCCAGAATCCTCGCAAGTCACTTTTGCGATTCTTCCCAACTCAGTTTCCAAAGTCACAATACTCTTTTCACACATCAAAACAACCTTATACTTATCCTACCCATATCCAGAATAAGAACAAACCCTTTGAAATCCAATACAAACAGGTCACAAGAAAAACTATGAGATAGATAAGAAAGCCTAGGTTTCTACAGATCTTATCTAACATAGTTACCCCGCCTATAGGATTAGATACAAAAATAGGAAGGTCTACCAACTAGGTTTAAGATGAAACTTTTCTAGTGAATCCAAAGAAATAAAACTAAGCGATGCACCAGAATCAAACAGAACTCTAATAAAATACCATCCAAAGGCAAAGTACCTTCTAAAACTCCCTTACCTTAAGAAGAAGAAGATAGACCGCCTTCAAGAGAAAACACCTTGTTCTGCTGAGCTTTTTCAAGAAGCGGACAAGCCTTTATCATGTGACCTGGTTGACGACAGTTGAAACATAAAGATTTTTGAACCAAAACTGAACCCGCTCCACTCTAATGCTGCTGCTGCTGCTGCTGAGATCCTTTCCTAGGATATTTATTAGCCAAGTGACCCTCTTGTTGACACATATAGCCCTTGCGAGGTCCGTTGCTTCCTCCCTGCTTCCCTTCGCCTTGCTTCTCCTAATTAGGGTTGAACTTTCTCTTACTTGGGTTGGAATAAGTTCCACCTGGTGCTGCTGCAGATGCCAACGGTTTCTTATTCATGAGCTCCTCATATCTTAAAGCCATGTCGATCAATTCTACATGGTCCCTTCAGATGAGCCATCATCTTTTCGTGGAATTCAGGCCTCATTCCTTGCACAAACATCTCATTCATTTTGAGAGATGTATCGATCAATCCAAGTCCGTAGCGAGAAAATTCATTAAACTTTGTCTCATATTCAGAAATAGACATACTTCCCTGCTTCAAATCTAGAAATTCTCCATATAAACGGGTCTTCCCGGTTGTTGGCATGAACATTCCTCAAACAATTCTTTAAACTGACTCCAAGAAATATTGTTCGCTGAGATATTTGTTGTAACTGCATCCCACCAAGTTGCAGCTCCTTCTTACAATTGCCATGAAGCCATCACTCTTTTCTGCTTGTCAAACAAATCCAAACTTTTAAAGATGCGCTCACATGAGCATAACCAAGCTTGAACTTCTATAATGGACTCTGATCCTTTAAAAGGTCTCCCACCAAGGTTGGTGAAGTCCTTACACAAAGCAGCAAGACTAACTCGTGGCGGTGCTGGATTAACAGCCTCGTTAGTAGTCTGACCTCTTCCATTATTGGTCATCATGCTCCCTACAACTCTGCCTCTCCTACCTCTAGAATTCATGTCGGGAACCTGGACAGGTAACCCAACAAATTTAGATAGGGATATAGTTATATAAAAATTACAAACACGCACTCCTAAGATAGACACTACTTCAAAGCCAAGGTATTTCTAAACCTACGCTCCGATACCAATTGTGATGACCTGCCTTTCATTCCACAGAAAGACACATCATCAATAAGAAAGAAATAGATAGAAATAAGAGATAGAAGAAAGAACTAAACAACATCGGAATCTCATAGCAGAAATAGAACAAAATATAATATAGCACATAACTATTACATAGTCTTTACATATCAGAGTCACACAGATTACATAACATCATCGCATTAAACAGTTATAAAGGCCTGTCTATTCATTACAATTCAAAATACAACAGTCAAAAGGAATTCAACACATCGGATATAGATTTATATATAGCTACGCCAGGCTCCTGCTCCAAGCTACCCAAAATACGTCTAGCAAAAACCTGATCACTTGGCTACTCATAAAAATTTGAGTACCCAAGAGTTTAAGAAAACAGAAATAAACTCCGGATCAGACATGGGTCTGGTGTGAGTAAACGGTTAAACTGTTTAACTTGAAAAATCTTTGAAAGAAAAGGTATCTTGTAAGACCCTCCGCCAATAAATACGGAAAAGTTTTTCCCTTACGATACCCAAAACATTTGATAGGAAATCTGGTTATATTATAATAGGGCCTAGGGTTTTCAAATAAATATTCACATAGCCGAAATTGTTACATTCATTAAATTACAGCATACTAGCCACAAAGTGGGTTATACAATCAAGTCCGAGATCACTTATTGGAAATTGAATTCCATACAATGGAAGGGCTATTGGGGTACCGCCCTTCATAGTACGTGGCCTAGATCAACGTACCCAGGATTACTGCCAATCCCCGACAACACAAAGCCGGAGCTACCCCTTACTGGATAGTCCAAATAAGACAAACTCACGGTTGTGGCCAAACAACCGCCCACACAGCCGAATAAAAGGGACTCTAGACAGGGGAAAATCTTATCCTATTTGGGTGCTACCCACTTAGCCTTGCTGCATCTCCCCTGTTTTAGCCATTCCCGATTGATGAGGCTTGAGGCTACGATTACCTTTAAAAGAACACATCTTGGAATGCTCATCGTCCTCCATTGACGATGGTCTGATAGCATTCAATCCATACAAGTTCGTTCCGGGTTCGAACGAACCCGAAGGCATTATCTCGTTACACTCATTTTGGAATCACCCTCAGAGTTAGCGAAAATATCCCTTGCATTCTCCATCTCTATCTTCACTTTGAGATTTCACGACCTAACATTTAACTTGGATCAATTTGGTTTTCGGATAATCAAATCTGATATCTGATCCCGGTCTCATTGAAATCCAAACGTATCTTAAGGGTCAAGTTGTTTAAAGTTAAACAGTTCAATTCAATTCAAAATATTGAATTCACACAGCATTTATCATAGGTAAATAACATACATCTGTCATAGATATATCCAATATCACATTACAGAATATCACAAATTATCATTCCATAGATATCAACCAATCCAGATATTCTACTCAAACAATCATCCATAAGCAAGAATTATTAATCCATAATTTAATTAATTTAAATTAAATTAATTACTTAAGAATTAATCACTTAACCTTGCTAAATCAATCATTAATTAATTACAATCATTTAATTAATCACATGTTAATTACTTTTATAATCTATTAGTTAATCTTAATCAGAGATTAATTACCATTTAACTATTAATTAATAAACCTTAATTATTAATTAATGAAACTTAATTATAAATTAATTAATTACTTAATTATCATTTAATTAATTCTTAATTATTAAATTAATTAATCTTTGATTACAATTTAATTGATCATTAATAACTTAATTAATTAATTCTTAATTACTTAATTAATTACTCCTTAATTAATTAATTCTTAATTAACAAATTAATTATAACCTTTAATAATAAATTTAACAATCCTTAAACATTAATTAAATTAAACTAATTAATTGCCTTATTTAATAATTAGTCATTACTTATTAAAACCTTAATTATCTCTTAAGATAAATTTTTATCTTTATTAATGACTTACTTATCATAACATAATTTAAATACATTTTAAAACATTCCACTTTTAAATTAAACTATAAATTTAAAATTTAAGATTCAAAATAACTTACAATTTAACTTAACAAATTTAGATATTAATCAAATTACAAAACTTCTAAATCAATATTTTTAAGAACCATTTAATTTACATAATAGTTTAGAGTTAGATTTAATTTAAAATTTAAAACTTGTTTTTAAAAAGAACTTTTAAAAATTCTACACTTTTAAAACTACTTCGGGTTCTACCCAAGAATTAGCTTGAGTCCAGACTCGAGTTTCTCATCCTCTTTTTTTTTATTTGCAAAAACTTAGCTAAATTTTAAAACATAGATTTGGTTTAAATTTTAAAAACCTAAACAATGCTTCACACTCACGAACTACTCGAGAATGAACTCAAGCAAACATCCCTCAAACCCGATCTTTTCCCCGAGACCATCCCTTGCTTCCACCCACTGACACACAGACCATCCCTGTGCATATGCACTGGCGATCGGCGCCTCTCTGACCACCTACGACACTCCTCTCACCTCGACGATCGCTAACTCATCTAATTCCGACCATCCAAACAAACCCAATTCCACAAATCGAGGCAACTCGAGCAATTCCAGGAACAACTGCCTTACCCGAAACTCATCGAACTCCTGACATCGACCACTAGAGGTCGTGAAATTCCATCCTCAGCCTCGCCAGACCTCCACTCCACCAACGCACCCGGTCCGATGCCACTCAATGCACCAGAGATGCAACAGTCATCCCAATCCCGACCACGACCCAAATTAGGGTTAAAAACATAAATTGATCGACGTCGACGCCATGGTGGTTTAACAATCCTCAAGATATTTTTGCCACGTTCACCGAACCTTACCACACCTCCAGTTGAAACCCCGACCATCAGAATTGCTCCGGTCACCAGAATTTGCTCAAAAACACTTTTCTGGTCATCACCAAAATGTCGTCTCAAACCCAAACTAAAATTTATGATTTTTGTTTTAAAAATCAAGTTTTCCAGAGACGATTCAGGTTGCATACTTGAATCAACAAAATAAATTGTTTGATTTTTATCATTTTCAAAGATGTTACTGTATTAACCCAATTCCAGAAGATTTTTAACCCTAATATACTTAAACATGTTTTTAAAATCTAAATTTTGTTCACACAAAACTATTTTGTTTGCAACTCTAAGCCTAACAGTGATTGGATAAGAAGTTTTGAATTTTTTAAATGTCTTAAACTTTGTACTTTTGGAAACAGAGAAGAATAGGCACAACAACATGCACAGATCAAATACAAACATATATTCAGAGATTCATACTTATATATGCACATGCAAAGCACAAATCTAATCCAAAAATCACATGCACAGATTTAGATTTACTTAAGCTTTTAAAATATATGTTTACTCACCTGTAAGAGTTGTTGAACAGAGAGTTTGAAGCAGATGTTTAAAAACTAGAAAGCTTTGATTAAAAAAGCTTGAAACTTTGAACTTGAGTTGTTGGAAATCTTGTTGTAGTCGAGATGCCTAAACTTTGATTTGAAAACTGAAGTGCTTTACTTGCTTAGTTGATTTCAGGTTTGCTTGATTTTCTCTAGTTTTGAAATTTCTGTTTTGAAATCTCTCTGGCAAGAAGGATTTGTGTTTATAGGCTTTCGAATTGTGGAGAGATTTGCTTTTAATTCTTAATTTTGTTTGCTGATTTTGTGAATTTTGTTAAGAGAGATTGCTATAGATTTTCATGCTTTTGAAATTGAGATATGGAAAAAATAAATGAAGATATAAGGTGTATGTTTATATAGAGTTATTTGTGATTTTCAAAAAATAAAAGAAAATAAAAACTAAAAAGTGAAACTTGTAGAAAAAATAACATTTGTCAATTTCATCATTTAATTACATTATTCATGTTAATAAAGAGGTTTATAACTTAACACATGTAACTTTACATGCATAAATAAATTTTTAAATGTTTTATAAAGCTTTTATAATTAATTTCCTAACAAATAAAAATACATCTAAATTTATATGAATAAAAATCTGTTTAAAAGAAAATAAAATAAAAAAACTATATTCTATACAAAATCATATATAATGTATTTTAAATCCAAAACATATTTAAGACATATATATGTGTACATATATATATATATATATATATATCAATCTTTTGAAATCCAAATTCAATTTTAAATACAACTTTAAAATCCAATTTAAAAATCCAATTCAAATAAATACATATACATATTTTAAACAAACCCAAGTTTAAATTTGAAATTAATAATTCTATTTAAAATCTATTTATCTATATTTTAAAACAACACATTTATCATTATTGTTTGAAAATAACAATTTCACCAAATTTTAAATAATTAATAAAGGAGATTATCATATTTAAATTGCTTGAAATTTCTGGGATATCACAAGGGATAGAAATGGATAGGACCTATCATCGACAAAATGGTTTAGTAATATTGTTGTGACTTAACCATAGTGGGACATAGTGATGAGTTGTATGGAGGATGGAGGGAAGATGTTGTCTGCTAGGCTTGAGACTCTTCATTACTATTGGTTTTGTCCCAGGCAAGGAAGATGGGGTGGATGGACTTTGTGGGTGAGGGTGTTATGGTTGGACATGCCAATGGGTTGGAGTAGATAATGGTCGATAAGTGCTGTATAGGACTTTGTTTATTATTGAGTCTTGGAATTGGTGGGTCTATACTTTTATGAGACAAAAAACTATTTCTGTATTAATTAATCCACTACACCTTTAGTAAAGCTGTCAATGGATATCCAAAATTCAACCACGTCTGTATCTAAAAAGAAAATAAATATCTAATGCATGGAAAAGTGAATACGATGCGGATGCGTAGGTATCCACATTCAAAAATTATCCATTTGGTTTTTTTCAAGACTATAATTTATTTTATATTTAATTTTAGCACTATGAAATATATATTTGTTGTTAGTCTAATGTATTTTTAGTGCCATGAAATATGTAAGTTAGAGATGGGCTATTACAAATTGATCATAGAAAGAGCCTTCACAAGTTGATAATCCATAAAGTTATTGCAAGGGTAAAGGCTCAAGCAAGTTATCATGGGTTTCAATAAATGAAGCTATCGTAAGTTATGGCCCAGGAAAGTTATCATATGATGATACTAAATGGAGCATCACGAGTTGAAGCAATGGGCCATCGCAAGTTGAAGCAATGAGCCATCGCAAGTTGATAATAAATTAGCCATCGCAAGTTGAGAAACAAAACAAGCCATTACAAGTTATTAGTCGATAGGCTATCTCAAGATGAGATCCAAACCAGCTATAGGCTATAGCTGGTTGAGGTCCTAACAAGCCATCGAAGGATAATGTTCCCAAAGTTATTTCATATTGTGAAATAGCCATCGAGTTTGATAATCTTAAAGCTATTGCATGATACCTATATATGCTAACGAGATAATCAATCGAGGGTTGATTTTCCAAAGCTATCGCATATTAACCAAGGAGCTTGATGATCATGAAGTTATCGCATGTTGACCAGATAAGTTATTAGGATTTGATGTTACTAAAATTATAGCATGTTGACCTATGAGCAACCGAAGGATTACACTTTGAAGTTATCGCATGATGACGAATTAAGAAAGTAAAAATTAAGAAGCCATCACATATTGAGCTTATGGAGCTTTCGCATGCTGGTGGTTGTCGCATGTCAAGAGATCAATGTATAAAGCATCCCAAAAAGCCACATAGCACCCCTTGATTGGTCCAACAAAGTCGCATCGTCGTGTAGGGATCGAAGGAAAGTTGTACCAACAGACCATCAAAGTGTCACATAAGTAGAATTTCAATCGTTCTTCATCTTGAGTGCCATATATCAACAATCTAATGGCATTTTAACACTCTGTAAACTTGTGTTAGTTATTTAGTTAATTAATTACGCTTTAAAAATGGAATTTGTGTATACAGTAAAATTTGGCTACATTACGTTCATTGTGATTTTCTAAGCATCTTTCATACTTTAAGTTCGCAAACGGAGTTCAAATGATGAAGTTATGGAAGTTTAAAGAAATCGAGATGAATTAAACAAAAATACAAATCAGAAATTAATAAAAGTGTCTAGGTCCCACCGTCCACTGTTGAAATAGGAGCGATCCGTTGGAGGCGGTCGCCAGACGACCGACCGGTCGAAGCCCAAAAGTCTGAGATTGAATCTTAGACAACAAGCCATATTTCATAAATTTTAATCCGACGCATGCGATTTGTTTTAACATCTATAAATATACGTCAAAACCATCCTTCACTTCTCACATTTTCTCATGCAAATACGTACGAATTAGCGTTGCGTAATAACAAGTTAAATTTCAAATTAATAAATCTACATCTTCCCTTAAATCTCAATTTTCTTCTTAGATCTATAATACTAATGAAATATATACATATGCCTTGAATTAAAAAAGGGGAAGCTGTTGAATTAGAAGGTAGGATTCAGAGTTGGAAGTTTGGAAGGCTTAAAACTGTGAGTAGGAAATTTATCTAAATTATTTACAACATTGTAATTTATCTCGCTGGATTTTGTTTGATTATTATGCCTAATTGAGAGATCTAGTGTTGCAAGCTCAAGTTTAAATGTATAAAACACCGCCTACATATCCTATAAATTAGAAAAGAGGGAATAGAAATGTTGATTACACCTATATTTGTAATTTAGTCCCAATTTGTTGGTTGTTAAATATGAATTGAATGTGGAATTATTTCAGATCTACCAATTGGTTTATTGTAGAATTTATTTCAAATTTGAATTTTAAAGGTGTTAATAGGAATTGAGTTTTTTTAATTTCATTGAAATGTGAAAAATTCTATATTCTAATTTGTTGAGTATGTAATCCATTCAAATTCCATAGATTTACTAAATCTTTTAGTTAAATTGAAAAGCACAGTGTTTGATTTGACAAGGCATATAATTAGAAAGAAAAAAAAAGAGATTTTTAAGATGAGGAATTCCACTCCATAGCTTACACTGTCTATTTCAAAACAAAAAGGAAATTTAATAATTCCGTGTAACTTCAAACAACGCAAACCACCTTTTTAAGTAATTGAATAAAGAGTCAATTCATAATTAAATAAGGAGTTAATTAATAATTTGTGGCATAATAAGGGTTACCTCATATGGAATCAACTATTAAACGAGTAGGATAGTATATTTATATTGATAGTATACATATAAACATGATAAGTTATAGGGGTGCGAGGTTAGTCCAAAGTTATATGGAAGTTTGCTTAGTCAAATCCAGCTACCACCAGTGTGACCTTGTAGACTAATGTGGAAATCGCCTATAATAAATTAACCCAGTGGACGCGAGGTTAGTCTTAGTTCTATAAGATAAAACTATCCAGTCGATCTGGCTACCAGTACCTACGAATAGTCGGACGGAAGTGAGACGTCATGATATGGGTTATGGGTCATAATTACGCTATTGATACGATATGAGGAACCTTTAGCAGAGATCCACTTCAGGCTAGAAGTATTAAGTGGCTATGATAGGATCCGCCCATTTCCTTAAGAGAAGTATTAAGTGGCTTAATAAGATTCCTTATGATGTCAGTTAGTGAGAACCATATAGGGACCCGCCTTAGGGGATAGGTTTAAAACGATGGGAATCTGGCTATTTTATCGGTCTAAAATGATTAGAGTTTGCCTAGTACCTAGTAAAAGAGATTGTATGTGGTTTTGGATACTCTCTCTCGCATCATAGATGATAGTGCACTAGAATTCAAGACTAGAATAGCCTTCGAGCTTTAGAGGAAACTAACGATATAAATGAAAGAGCGGTAGATGTACGGCATTTAAATTTTGTGTTAGTAAGCCATGAGTGAGGGTTAAGCGATATCTAGAGCCAATTGACTTAGGGTGTCGTTTCATTTGGTATCAAAAGCTGACTCGCTTTGGGATTGGGGTACCAAATGGTCATTGGGTCTTCTTTTCCTAGTTAAGAAGTATTTAGTGGTCAGGAATCTTTGGGTAGTGAAATGCCTAGACAAATAAACATACATTATAGGCAAATGTGCATAGGTAGTTGTGCCTAAGGTAAGAATAAATGTATCTTACGTGCACACATATTGATTGATTTACTTAAATAACAAACATAACATTAAATTGAAGCTAAATTGGTATAAGTTTATGTTATGGGTAATGTATGTAGCTTTTCAAGTCACCAGAATGTTGTTCTGACCTCCTCCTCATCACAACCCATAGGATAGATTTAGAGGAACATGTAATTGGAGCTGACAAAAATTATTGTTGGAGAGTTATTCATTTTCATGTTCGATTTTGTGGGTCTTATCGATATCCATCAGATATGGATTGATTTTGAAATTGTAGCCTCAATTGGCATTTGATCTCGTTCTTTTGTTTTCCTTATAAGTTTAATTGATCGATCTCTAATGTGCTTGTGTTTATTATAGGTTAGCAAAACCAACAGTCCGTACTCTGATGGACTTAATTTTAGTATTGTCAAAATGCGGGCCCACTAAGGTGTGGTTTGTTAATGGCATGATATTTCTATAAAAAGGCATGTACCCTCCACTAGAAAGGGATGAATTCTGAATTGATCTTCTTCTTCATTTTCATTTTACTTCTAACATAATAAAGAGACCTTGAATTATGACTTTGATGCCTTCTTCGACTTATATGACATTTTAACTTTTCATCTAAGGACTTTGAAAAAGAATTATTTGCGTAACGACTTCACTTGGACTCAGCAATAGTGTACTCCACTAAATAATCCAACTTACTCAAGTGCTCTTGACTCCTCATAGCTAGAACATATTGGATTGAACTAAATTTTGTCTTGACATTAAGTGGAGCTTTCACTAAAGTTGAACTCAAGGAAAAAACAATTTAACAACCACTTAACTTTGCAAATGGGAAGATCATGAAGAAGGTTAATGTTCAAGTGCTAGGGAAACTATACAACACATGAACCATAAGGAAAACATGACCCCTCATTCAATATACAGAACGCATAGGCCAAGCATCAACACCATAGAAACATCTAAGGAAGAAAATGACCTTTAGACGAGAAAGAGAATTTCAAACTATGCAGGAACTAATTAGGATACATATCTCTTAAAAACCTTCAACTTCGCAAAGAACGAAGAAAAAGGGGCAGAATCTCCTTGAAGGAAAGCTAAAGGGTCAAGTTTAAGCAGTAAGAATGTTGAAAGGAGCAATCCAGGACTGCTCAGTAAAGATGAAAATCATCCACCTAAATAAACCAAATAAAGAGTTAAAATCCACACAGGTACAATCTGCAAGCGCTGTTTCACAAAAAGAATACAAGCTAGAATGAAGGGACTATAAAAATTATGAAGTGTATTTATAAGACTTAAACAATAATATGGTAATTGGCATAGCAGATCTGAGGGGAAAAGGATCATGGACTCTAAGCTAAATAATAACTTTAGGAGAGCATTGTTAACTGAAGAGACTATGATCATTCCATTGTCGTTGTGTGCGAAAATCTCATCAATCAAATATGATGAAATGATCAATCCCGGTGACCATTTGTTGGCTTTTGCAAGCCAAATGGATTTCTATGACGCTCATAAGATGGTAAGATGTAGGCTATTCCCAACCACTTTCTTTAGTGCAATAGCAAAGTGGTATCGATGATCATGAAAATTATTTACACATGGGAGCAATTTGCTTACAGGTTTTCAACTCAATTCGGCGCCTCTAAGGAGCCAACCGTCGACACAAGTGTCTTGATCAACATAAAACAAAAATCGGAGGAATTTTCAAGTGATTATCTAAAGAGGTTCAATGTTGAAGCAAACAAGGAAGAAACAATAAGTGATTGAGAAATTTAATCGTTGTAAAGTATGGTTTGATCGAAACACACCTTTTTTGAGCTATATATTCACGGTTATAAAGATTTGCAAAATTTCACTTTCAAGTAAATAAATTCGTTCGAATGGATGAAATTTTCTATAACAAAAAGAATCAAAGAGAGAGGGAAGGCTTTGTGGTTCCAAACAAAATAGGTAAATGGGACGAATTTGTTAAAGCTAATTCTGTTGAACTAAACCAACCCATCTCCTATATGTACGTTGTGACTAAAGATAAGCTCGAGTATCCTCATCATTTAAGTCAAGGATCTAAACCATACTAAGGAGGAGATTGTTGTGTTTTTCATATAAATAGGCACATGAATGATGATTGTTGAGACCTAATTGAAATCATTTAAAATATAAGTAGAAGAGGCAAGCTTAAAAATTTGTTGCAACTGATTATAAAGTTCCTCATAATGAGAAAGCTCCAGCTAATGACACACCAACGTCTTGGAAAGTGAGCATTCTTGGGATCTGTTGCAAAAAATTAACTGCATTGACATTATTCAAGGAGGGTCACATATTGCAGGAATGAGTCAAGGAGCTAGAAATATGTACATAAAAGAGGCCAAGGAAATAATCTATTCGATAAGCGTGGAACCACCATCCAAGACTTTTAAAAGTTAAATTCAAGTTCCAGATTTGATAGTAATTCAAAGGGAATATAGAGGAGTTTGGCACCCATATAATGACTCATTCATAATAACTGCCCACATCAGACTTTTGCTTATGTCAAAGATATTATGTAGGAGTGTAATTAACATCATTTTTAAATATGCATTTGATTAAATAGGAATTCCAAAAGAGATGTTTGAGTTAAGTTTGGAACCAATCTTTGGATTCAACAATAAAGGCTCTGCATCTAATGGGTAAATTAAACTACTTTATCAAATTGGAACTTTGCTTTACACGAGGATGATTGAAACTTTGTTTGTTGTAATGAACCAGCCATCTTACTACAATACGGTCTTTAGGTGACCTACATTAGATGAGATTTACGCCTTTGTCTCCTAAAAGCATCTGCTTGTGAAGTTCCTCTATAAGGCAAAATGGGGGACCATGCATAGAGAACACTTTATTTCTCGTAAAATGTATTTAACTATAGTTGAGTTGAATAAAAAAGAGGGTGAAACTTGTTATGGGCATGCTTTAAATAAAAGAAACGAGATTAAAACTCCTAAGCCCTTATGTATCATTTCTTAAGCACTTATATCCAGGACGAACAGAAAAAGTCTTCTAACAAAAGTGCATCAAATATGTAGCAAAAAGGTCAAATCAGAAGGCAAAAGGAGGAAGCATGTGGAATTGAATCAAATCAATCAAGATAAGAATGAACTTTTAAAAGATATAATACCATAATGGATTCTAGAGATGATCGAGAAAAATCACAATCCGTTGAATACATGGAAGAAATAAGTCTAGATTCTTAAGACTGTTCTAAGGTGGTAAAGATAGTAAGGAAAATGGATGAGTTGATGTTGTTTCTACAGTCAAGTAAAAACATCTTCGCTTAGACTCATACCGATATGGAAGGAATTGACCCCGCAATAATGTTTTATACACCTAATATTGATCCAAAGTTTACTCTGGTAAGGCAAAAGAAAAGGAGTTTGATGAAGTTTGTACTATGACATTGCAAGATAAAATAAAGACTTGTTGGAAAGCAAGTTCATTGGAGAAGTTTTTTGTCCAAAATGGCTAGTAATTTGGTTTTGGCCACATGTCCAATGGCAAGTGGAGAACATGTGTTGACTATGCAGACTTAAACAAAGTATGCCCGAAGAACTGTTACCCACTTCGTAGGATTACTAGTTAGTCGACGCTACAAGCGGTCGAAAGTTGTTATCATTCATGGATGCATATTTCAGGGTATAATTAGATTCCTATATTCAAATATGATGAAGAACATACAAGCTTTGTAACTAAATAGAGAATGCACTGTTACGAGGTAACGACGTTTGGATTAAAAAATGTCGGAGCCTCATACCAATGACATGTAAATAGGGTATTCAATGGCCAAATTGGGAAGAACTTGGAAGTGTATGTGGATGATGTGTTAGTAAAATCTAAGGAGGAAAATCATGTAGGAGATTTATGTATGGAATATTAAGGAAGTACAAGATGAAACTAAACCAACAAAATTGTTCCTACAGTATCCAATCTAGTAAATTCTTTGGACAAATCGTAAGCACACGAGAAATATAAGTCAAACTTATTAGATCAAAGCAGTTACAAATATGGCTATACCAAAAATGAGTAATGAAGTAATAGGACTGAATGGACAAATCGTAGCACATAACAGACATGTATCAAGGGCAACCGACAAATGCATTTCATTCTTCGACGTGATTAAAAAGTGAAATCTTCGAATGCACAGAACAGTGCCATAAAGCTTTCAAGGAGCTAAAAGATCATTTGGAAAAGTCATCGATACTTTCTACTCCCATCAAGGGAGAAGACTTGTTCTTGTACATAGTAGTATTAGAGCATACAGTTAGTTTAAGTTTTATAAGGAAAATAGAATGGAATTCAATACCAGTTATACTACACAAGCAAGAGGTTAAAGGATGCCGAAACTAAATATCCGATGATAGAGAAATTAGCCTATTGTATGTTATTAAGAGCCCAAAAGCTAAGATCTTATTCTTATGTCCTCCTCGACAAAGTGTTAACTAACTACCCATTAAGGAAAATCCTTAGTAAACCCGAAACATCGGGAAGAATAATAAAATGAGGAATAGATTTAAGCTAGTATGACATTGATTATTTACCATATGAACTAAAGGGCAGGTCTTCCTGACTTCATATCAGAATGTGCATGCTTTATTGTAGAGCAATTAGAAAAGGAAAAGAAGCTTGAACCAAAGTGGCAGCTATATGTAGACAGGGCTTCAAAGAATAAAGAGTAGGGATTGGTTATGCAGTAATTATGTCTAGTAGACATAGACTACATTATGCAATGAGGTTAGGATTTCTACCATGAATAATATGGCCAAGTATGAGTCCATAATAGCAGGGTTAGCCTTATCACAACAGCTAAAAATCTAAGGACTAAAATATTTAACGATTAAAGGTTAATAGTAAACCAATTGAAAAGGGTATTTCAATCCAAAGATAGTCGATTGGCCCCATACATGAAATAGATTCATGAAATGCTAATTCAGTATGAAGACTTTTATATTCTTCAGATAGCAAGAGAAAAGAATGCATGAGCAGATTCTTTAGCAAAATCAACACGATCATGAGGAGCAATAAAGGTTAAAATCATTCCCATTGGATTCCAACATAAGAATCAAATGATGAAATTTTGAAAAAGGAACCAAATAACAAGGCTCTAGTTCTAACTAAATCTCAAACCAACAACCATAGTATGAAAAATACCTTCAGGGAGAGAGTAATCATGAGAGGGCTCCCAAGAGAATGGGTATGAGCACTGATAAGGATCAGCATGCTAATAGTTGGATGATCCCCTTAATTACATACTTGTTAAAAGTGATATTGCTCAATGGAATAAATGAGTCTTGAAATTTGAGAGACCAAGACCCTTTATATACTATCATCAATGGAATATGGTATAGGAATATATGTCAACACCTAATCTGCGATGCATTACCCCATAGACATGGCAAGACCGTTGAAAGAAACCTATGAGGAATTCTATAAGGATCAATTAAATGGGATAAAACTAGCTATGAAATTAATGATGCAAGGATATTATTAGCATCATCTGACTAAAGATGTACAGTCCTACATGAGAAGGTGTGATAAATGCCAAAAGTTTTCTAGAATCCCATAGTTGCCACCAAATGAGTTGACTACCATTGCTAGCCCATGGCCTTTTAACATATAGGCAATTGATTTAATTTGAATTTTTCCAGTCTCAAAAGGGTGCAAATTTGTCATGGTAACTGTCGATTACTTTATCCAATGGGTAGAAGTAGAGCCTTACCGAACATCACATTAGGGAAGATCTTGAAATTTTTTGCAAAGAGTACAATTACTAGATAGGACTTTTGAATAAAAAAATCTCTGACAATGGGATTCAATTTAAAATGAAGTGTTTACTTGCTTTTGTGAAAGGAAAGGAATAATAAAAATCTTTTCGTCAATAGCTCATCCAAAAGCTAATGGGGGAGTAGAAGCGAAAAATAAGATCATAAAGAATATCCTAAAGAAACATTTAGTTCAAGCAATGGTAAATTGGGTGAAACAACTTCCACTCTTTTGGTATTCGTATAGAATTTCCACAAGGATGGCTATTGAATATATCCTATATTCATCAATCGATGGGTTTGAAGCCATGCTACCAATCAGGTTCGAAGTTCCTCCATGTCAAATAATTGCATACACTTATGAATCATACTTGGACCAAATTGGGAAGGACCATTGGTTGCTCATATTTCACAAGGAACTTATCGATTAGGTGGACCAAATGGAAATGTGATATCAAGAATATGGAACCTTGAACATTTGAGACCATATTTCGCAATTGGTTAAACAAAGTGGATAATTAAAAGTTTTTTCCAAAAATATAGCCACAGGATTGATATGTAGTATGTTCGACTAAGGTCCTAACTTGAAGAGGTTAGCGAGATTTGTTAGGTAGAAGCACACCTCATATCCAGAGGAGAATATCTAAGCCTTCGGTCCCACCATAAAGCCTGCACTAAGGGACCATTCAAAGAGTGATAGTCAATAAGCCTTTGATCCTGCTGTTGGGCTTGGTCAAAGTGCCTATCCAAGGGAGATGGATGACAAGCTTTCAATCTTGCCGCAAGAGTCCAGCTGAAGTAACCATCCAATGAGTGATGGTCAACTAAGCTTATGATTCTACCGTCGGGCCTGGTCAAAGCACCAATCCAAAGGAGATGGATGAGAACCATTTAGTCCAGCCGTAAGGCGTAGACAAAGGAACCATCCAAAGAGTGATGGTCAATTAAGCCTATGATCCCGCCATCGAGCCCATTCAATGCACTCATCTAAGGGTGATGGATGAGAAGCCTTCGGTTATGCAATAAGGCCTGGTCAAAGCAACCTTCCAAAGATCGACGATCAATTGAGCCTTTGATCTCATAGCCACGCCCGGTCAAAATGACCATTCAAGGGAAATGGACGAGAAACCTTTAGTCCCATCCCAAGGCCTGGTCAAAGTACCCATCTAAGGGACATGGATGGGAAGCCTTCGGTCGCCCCCACAAGGCCTGACCAAACCAACCATTCAACGAGCGATGGTCAATTAAGCCATTGATCTTGCCGTTTGGCCCGGCCAAAGCATTAATCCAACGAGAGTAGACAATAAATCCTTAAATGGTGGATAAAAATCCTATGGGATCAATCGTCCAAATCCATTATGAGCAAAATGAAGGTTATTCCATCAAAAATAAAAAGAATTCCAACTTTGCACTAACAATGGGTAGCTTTGATAAAATTATTTCCAAATTGTTTCCTTATAATCACACATTTCTTTATACTTTAAACGTGTTGGAACCGAGGCATCCTACAGCGGAAGTAATGGGTGAATTTAAAAAAAGTCCTTTTGTTGGATCTTGTTTAGGTCATTGAAGTCTAATTTATTTAGAATATTTCTAAATTTTATATAACTAAAATCCTGTATTTTATTTAAATTTGCACATTATATAGAATTTAACACATACTAATGATGTATATACACACAAATATGTACGTGTGTATCATATACACTCACATTTGTGTGTGTGCATGTATAACACATCAATCCGTACAAGGTATAACATGCACATGTACACATGTTGGGATTTACATCGCAGTGGACACATTAACTCATCTAATATGCAAATAAATTGTCCAAACATATGTATGTTTGTATATACTATTATTTATGTATAAATATTACAAATATATATATATATATATATATATATGTATGTATATGTATATGTATATATTATAGTTTTGTTTACATAACTTTGTATAAGTATGTTTATGTGTATGTATCTAATGATATGAATAAAATATTAATATTGAATATACATATTATATAATAGACTTTTTTAAATATAACGAAATTATTTGCAAATATTTGTAGAAACAATCTTTTTGAAACCTTAAGTAATATAGATATACATGCATACATATGTAGATCTATTAATAAAAAAAATTCGTAAAATGTTTATATATATACAAATATATGTATAGTAAATTAACATTTATATATATAGATATGTGTTAATAAAGTACTCAAAAATATTTTTGATAAGTATGAAAGACCAAGTTTTGTGCAAGGCTCAATAAATGTAATTTATTTATTTATTTTTGAATTTTAATTTTAAAGTATATTTTATTTAATATCAATTCGAATATTATTAAATTATTAATTAAAAATTAATTATGAGACTTTATTTTGAATTTTAAATTTCCAATAAATCTTAAATGATATTTTAAGCTTTGGAAAAAATTTCCATGGTTTTTTACATAAAAATAATTTAAAAATAATATTTCTATTTCCAATTATAAATGTAAAATCAATTTTTAAAATAAAAAAATTATTTTTTATTTTTGCTAAGAGCAACTTTACTTATAATATAATTTTATAAAATATAATTTTGAATATATATTTAAGTAATAAAAATGATTTAAATAATATTAAAAAATATACATATATATAAGTGTATATATACATTATCATTGTAGAAAATTATCACAGCCTTAATTATTTACATTTAAAATTATGTGACCATTTTCGTGTGCGACGACTAAATAAAAGCGGGGTAGACACACGGCGTGAGGTTTACTTAAGTGAGTATCAATGAACACCATGATATTAAGGTTCCCCATGTTATCCAAAAAAAAATATTATGTGACCATTTTTAACTAAAGCATGATGTAATAATTAATTACAAACTATATTCATCTATTTAAATAATATTATTATTTCAATAGAATAAAAAAATGTTTTTTAATTATAGAGCCGTACCGACCCAAGTTGTTTACGATAATTTATATAGACACACACATGCACGCGCATACACACACATTCATATAACCAAATAGTTTTATGACAGTATTATTTTCATATTAGAATCGTCACCTATTTAACCACAGATGATATATGTATATAATAAAACATTATAATTGAGCATAAATAGCTATATTATGATTAGTATTGTACTTCACTTCCAAAGCATTGAAGTATATCTTGAAATGATGATATTTTCCCCTTGACCTATTTTCAATTCAATAGAGTGCTACTCCTTGAATCGTTTTCCACCAGCTATCGACTAATAGTTAAGCCGATTTCATTTGAGCTCTAGAAAGATGGAGGGGAAATTTTTGACCAGCCAAGACTTGGAATGGAGGCACCGGAATTTATTAATCTTATGAGGTAGAGACGCTTATTAGTGAATGGAAGGAAGAAAAGTATGGATCCTATCTCTTTCTCATTCTCCTTTAATCTCAACCATCCAAAAACAACCCCTTACTACTCTAATTTGAGCCTCATATACCATTACTTGCGGCCGAAATTATTAGCCAATGATGGGCAATAAACCCATTTAAGCCCAAATAAAATATTATGCAATCAAATCAAATCTAATCGCTTATCGATATCATATATTGATTGATATATTATAACCATTGCAAATATATTTAATAACATTTATTCATCAAATCATTATAAAATTTTATAATTAATATTTCAAACCATCCCCTTCAATTGGTCTATTTTCATGAAAAGCAGACATGAGATAACAAATCAAGTCTTTCCCTAAGATTTCGGATAGCTGTCTAAAATTCGAGTTGATTATGTTTTGCTTCTTCCTTGAAGAAAGACGGTCAAATAATTCCCAATCGCAGTTCTTGCAGATCGGATCATCCGCATAGGATAAACAAAGAAACTCCGTATGTTTGCTATCTTTCTCTTTGAATGAGATCTCAATTCCAGCTATGGTTTAATTAGCTATCTTACAACTAGAATCCCTCTTTTTTCTGATACGGTTCCTCCACCACTACGAACCTCGGTTCGATTCAGGCCTGATACACTAATATTAATTAATTAAATTAATTTAGTTAGTTTATAGCAATTACAAATTTACTTAAATCGATAGGTAAAAGCAGAATTAATCGCTTCGGTCTTGTGACTCATGAGGTGTAAATTTGGTCAGCGGTTAATATCGAACTATTCAATTATAAACATTCACATGTCACATAGCAGGTGGTGCACCATTTTGGTCAAATTTATTGCTTACTTGATTTTGGTAAAAATCCAATTTTACCTTACTAAGCATTACCCGGTTTGTGAATTTTATTTTATACCAATTCTCTTCATCAAAACTATGTCACAACTTATGGAATTTTGTAATGGTCAAAATTCCAATATCATTCATATTCAACTCTATATTTCAAACACAAAGCCTTTGGTTCAATAATAATAATTATTAATAATCGAAATGCTCTGGTTATAGACTTTGACTTTAAGTTGAATGAAGTTGACCATGATATTAATCTCATATAACCAAGGAGACGAATGCTTTCTTAGTGGTACTTTACTTCCAGTACTTCCACTCAATGTTCACTAGATGGACGTTGTCCCATAATTTTTCCATAATCAAAGCGAAGCTTTCTTATTGAAAATTGACAGTATTTTCAAGTCGAGAGAACTGTGTAAATCATTTTTTCGGATATTTTCTATTTGACGTTAGTTGTATTAAGCAACATAAAACTATCGAGTGAGTCTTTCCATAGTTATCCAATAACTATCGGCAAGTAACCCCTCGGTGCCCGCAATAGCTATGAGTAATTCACTGCCTAGTTTTTGGAAAACATTAAATACTCTGGTCTCAACGGATGTATCAATATCCAGTCTGGATACATCTTAACTAAGAATATTTAAAATGGTATATTTAATTTTGTTAACAAGAATTCTTGTCAACACCCCAAAGTTGAGTTATGGAATCCTTTGGGTAGATGAAAGGAGTGGATAAGGTATATCTTCCCTGAATTTTCTTTCCACTAGATTGATAAAGTACAAAGTTGTTTAGATAGTCCTTTGGACTAAGTCAAAAAGGTCGGCTTCTTCCTTTATTAACCTTTTTCTATTGAGATAGATTGGTTTTTCCTTTGAAAGCCCACGTTTCAAAATGGTTGTGATACCTTGGATAAGAATTTCCTTTTTTGATTTTGACCTTGTCAAAGCCTTAGTTGTTGTGTAGCTAGGACTTTATCCAAGAATCTAAAATAGAGGTTTCGACCATGTAGAAAGCAATGTTTTTTTGGTGTAATAACTTGGGCTAGGAATCTGGGGTTAGGGTTTCATCCTTTTCGAAAGCAGTAGGCTTAAATGCCTCAGGATTGGATTGGGAACCTTAAGTTGGGATGATTTGGAACTAGGTTTCGACCTTTTCGAAAGCTGGATCTTTGGGCGCCATTTATTAATCAAAGGTTTCAGTAGATTGAAGCTTGGTTTCGACTTCGTCGAAAGCAAAAACTCAGGAAAAGGTAGCTTGAAGTATGTAATTGAAGTTATTTAAAACTACAAGGTTTCGACTATGTCGGCAGTGACCTTCCAATGTAGGCAACACCTGAAACATAAGATTAAACCTGATAAAAGCTTTAAAAACAGTAAAGTAATCTGTAATATTGGAGACTTCCCTTTCACAAGCTAAAGAAGATTTTATTACTCAAAATCCCTAAATAAATTTGGTAATTAGGGTTTACAACAATTTTGATTAAGAAAATATAAGTTTATAATGGAAAGAATAGGATCCCCCAAACCTGACCCCTTGGGTCTTATTTATGGATGCGGATCAGCACCTTTCGACCCTAATGCTTTTGACTTGGTCGAAAGGTGGCAGCCGAATAACTCAAGCATGTTTTTAACCCTGTCGAACGGAATGATTGCGCTTCTCTTCTTTGTGTTGACTTGTAAGTGCTTCTGACTCTGTCGATGGCCTTTGTTCAATAGTTTCGATGATGTTGGTTACCTCTGAGATCTTGCTTGCGGAACCTTCCTGGGTCATAATGGCTTCGACCGATTCGAAAGGCGTATTATAGCTTTCAAAGGGGTTGTCCAGTATAGTACTTTATTTTGAGTAGTTTGAATGAAGGCGAAACCATTGGTTTCGAATGGTTTGGCACATACACAAAGAGCTATTCTTCATTTTCTTCGAAAGATATGGTCTTGATTCATTGGAAATGTCTTCATGCATAGAGAATCACCCAGTCGAAAGGTGGTTACTCAAGGCAAAAGGGTTCTTTCTACTCCTTTGACTACTTTGAAAGGTAAGAACCTTCTAGACATTGATTGTAAGAACCTTTCGACACCTTTGAAAGGTTTTGAAGCTTACAGACTTTGGTGGTAGTATCCATTCGACTCCTTCGAAAGGTCTAGCCGAAACCTTTTTCTCTTGTTCTTCTTTGACCTCTACTCAAATTTGTTTCGACTAAGTCGTAAGGTGAATTTCAAGAGTAACGTTTGCCTCTCCCTTACGAAGGGATGTACTTTACTTTCCAAGTCAACTTTGTAGAAACCTAGGAACTTCCCATCTCTTGGTCTTCTCGCGTAAATCTAGGCCGTCCATTTAGTCCGATCTAGTGGCTGATAGTTCTTGGCGACTTTTCTTATAAGTATGCTCTTCCTCTACCCCGTTTACATATAATAAAATCCTTGAGTACAAGTAAAAAGTTTTGAAATTTTATTTCTTCATTCTCAGATGAAACCAAATTCATAAGTTAAAATTATTTCCGGTCCTTTAATTTCTCCTTCTTTGTTTTACTTTTTATATTTCATGGTGGATTCTAATTTCTCATATTTCTTAATCAAGACTTATATCTTAAAACTGTTCAAATTTCAGCACTCTAAAAGCACGTCTGATTTGATTTACTGAAAATCGTTTAAGCTTTACGATTCAAATCATCCAAGATAATTTCATGACTTGATTTCATGATTCATTGAGATTTATCTCATGTTTTGGAATTTTATTTCAATATTTATGATTTTTGTTCTTGTTTAGAGAATCTGAATTTTTGTTTGTTAATAATTTCTTTATACTCCCAAAATTGAAAAAGGTTGAATCCTATTGAATACCATTTTCTTAATAGGTTTAATTTATTTGTTTAATACATTTTTTTGAAATCCTGGATTTGCAATCGGGTTTGGGGTAGACAGAAGCTTCTGTTTTCTATGCTTGGAAGCTTCAAGTTGTACGGATGAAAATTTTGCCCCATAAATTGACCTTTATGCCCCTTCGAAAGGAATTAAGGCATCAACATTGGTTTTGCTTTCTTCGACCTTTTCGATAGGGTCAAAAGTAGTTGTAGCATGAATTTGATCAACCTTGTTGAAAGGTTAGGTAGTTAAGCAGAATGTAGCCACTCCTCTTGAAAGCTAAACATTTTGGCTTAGTCGAAACCATTTGTGCCGATTGCAATCCATTTTCTTTAGTTTACCTTCGGAATCATAATGCCCCTTCAACCTTTTCGAGTCTTTTTGTATTTAATGAGTCGAAACCCTCTAGAGTCATCTTTCTCCATCATTTCAAACATTCTAAGTGCACATGATTTTAACTTAGGACCTTTCGACTGAATGAGTATATAAGGTTTCGTCGGCATTCGTATTTCTCTTAGAAAACCTAAGTCATAGGTTTCGACAGTGTCGAATGGTATTATTATCTTGTTTATGAAATGTTTGTAGTATATATTTTTGTTCAAGTTTTTAAGTTAACATTAACTATTTCCTTTCAGCAACTTAGTTCCTATTGATCTCTCGGCATTAATGAAAAGTGCCAACTGAACAAACATTTCAACTCTTCCTTTTGGACCTTGTCGAAAGCTTAATGGATACTCCTATTTAGGTTTTTGACATTGTTGAGAGGTATTTACTAAGCTTTGATGTCCATTTCCCTTTCAACTCCTTCGAAAGCTCAAGATCTTTGACTTTTAACTTGAACATTTTTTTAAGAATATGAAGTACCCTATTTGGTTTTACACTTAATTAGGTTTTCTACCAATTCTTGAAAGAATGCTAAATCCATGATAAACTTGAAAATTTTAACCGAAACATTTTCACCTGGCAGAATCATGAGCCCCCCAAAGAAAGTTGACGTCATTTCAAAGCACTCCCTGATACCTACACAAGATGAGGTAGATGCCATTCTCCAAGACTTTGGAATTTCTAGTGTGGAATCTATCCCACCTCAAGAATCTGATACCATCAATAACCCTCCCGAAGGGTTTTTCGCCTACACTGTCGTCCACATATGGCATACGGGGTTCCTACCCTTTCCAAAGTTCCTGTCTAGATTTCTTTCTCATCTCGAGATTCCTCCAATCCAGTTGCCCTCATATATCTACAACTTATCTCTTATCTTTGGAGTTAATAACACTAGAGTCTGGACTCCCCTCATTAAATGTCGAAGTTCCGAACCACTTGACCCGACTAGTCAAACTCAACACTCTCAATAGCCAAATATTCAAAGAAAACCCCTAGAAGAAGCTAAAATCATAGGGGGGTTAATAAGTTCAAGGACTGGGAGAACTAGATTTTCTTTGTTTGATGTTTCCCAAACATTAGTGGGACCTTTTCTACTCCTCATAAATTCATATTTTCAAGTCTTCCATCTATTTTATTAATTCTCTTGTCTAATCTTTATCATATGTCAGGTTCTCCTGCCAAAGAACTTAATGAGGCAGAGAGAAGAATGGTGGAGTCTTTAATTGCGGCCTCCAACAAGATTGAAAACAGACTAAGGCTGCTAATCCTATCTAATTCAAAGCGCTTTCTTTTTCCCCTAGGTCAAAATATCTTGGGATTACCCCCTTTAATTCAGCACATGTCAAAGGGAAAATGCTTCCTCTCCTTGGGAGATTTTGCTCATTTCTCTCACATGTCACCTATTTGCTCCAACCATCCCAATACGTTATAGACATTGCATTTGTTCTCTATTTCTATATTGCTTTCCAAATCATTTTTCTAACTTTTTATCTGTTTGGATCCTTTACAACTACTTCTTAGGTCATAATGCCGGTTAGAGGTGTGCTCCCCCTCCTGCAACTTCCAGTGCAGCATCTATTATCCAAACTCTTGCCAAAACCATGAAGGCCATCAAAAGGAAGTTAGCACTACCGACCGAAGCAGAACCTCCTCTCAAGGTTGCTAAGGTTATTAATATAGAGGAGGAAGAATATTCATCTTTTGAAAAAGCCTCAGAAATCCCGATCATTGAAGATCCTCAAGAGAAGCCGGAGCAAACTCCTACTGCCATTGATCTCCTTTCACATATAACCGTTTCTAGCTCTCCGACTATTCCTGAACAGTTGCAACAAGCTTTGGAGATGACTCCCACTCTAAAACGCACTCCTCAAATGCCAACATCTTCTTCCCTTTCCATTAATTTTTAGGAGATAGCCCAATCTATTTTAAATTCAGAGTCCTTCACTTTTATCCCCCAGCCTTCCTCCATTTCTGATTTGGTGAGGCATTACTGCTCTCTGATAAAGCAACAGTTCCTAGTAAATTTCACTTCAATTAACCTTATCATTGTTCTTCTTCTTTTAAATTTTCTGACTTGCTCTGCTCTTCCATCTTTCAGGTTTCCAAGAGCCGTTTAGTTTTGAACGAGCGGGCATTGAAATCTTCTGCTGAATCCTCCAAGTGCCAAGAGGAAATCTCTGCCCTTATGAATCAAATGTCTTCTTTGTATGCGGAAAAAGATGAAGCAACCTCGAACTAGAGCGATTAAGAGCTTCCATTGCCCAGTTTGAATTTTCTCTTTCCGAAGAGAGAAGGGATCGCCAACCCCGAACGAAAATTTTGCTATGTATTAACCCTAAAAGAATCTGATAAGGAAAAGGATTATATAGTAGCAAAGAACATTTCTTTGAAAGAGAAGTTCAAGAAAAATAGAAAAAATAGGGCCTCATTAAAACTTGCTGTTAATACCATCTCAAATTCCAAACAGCGAATATCTTAGTATCATAATAATAATCTCGAGGCGATTATGTTGAATTCCTACGAAAAGGCTTTGATGCTCGCTCATGCTAATAATTTTGAGAATGCCTTGACATCAGCTTTCCCTCACTCAACTTTTCCCTTGTCGATAGAGTAATAGGATGTTAACCCCTCTTTTTCACAACCTAACGACCAAAGAAGCTCAGCGACCCAATGACCTAAGAAGCTCAGCGACCCAATGACCTAAGAAGCTCAACGACCCAATGACCTAATAAGCTCAGCGACCTAACGAGTTAAGAGGCTCAGCGACCTAACGAGTTAAGAGGCTCGGCGACCTAACGAGTAAGAGGCTCCGCGACCTAGCGAGTTAAAGGGATCCGCGACCTAACGAGTTAAGAGGCTCGGCGACCTAACGAGTTAAGAGGTTCGACGACCTAAGGAGTTAAGAGGCTCAGCGACCTAATGAGTTAAAGGGATCCGCGACCTAACGAGTTAAGAGGCTCAGCGACCTAACGAGTTAAGAGGCTCGACGACCTAATGAGTTAAGAGGCTCAGCGATCTAACGAGTTAAAGGGATCCACGACCTAACGAGTTAATGAAATCAGATACTTAACGACCCAATGACTTAATTCACAAAGCGGCATAACATGGCGCGACCTACCGACCTAAAAGGTCCAGCGACCTAGCGAGCTAAAACAGAGTAAAGCCACTTGCATATAAGTCGCTCCCAACCTTAAGTCGCTACCTCTTCTAAGTCGCTCCATATATGTCGCTCCCATAGGTCGCTACAACCTACCAGCAGAAGCAGTTGATCAAGCACAACCATTTTAAGCTATAAACTATCCCTTAGGTCGCTCGCGACCTACGACCTACCTCCATATTTTCACTATAAATACCCCTGCCTACTCCACTAGGTAGGGGACTTTTGGATCATTTCTGGAACGCCGATACTTTGCTGTTTTCTCAACTCCTTCAACACTCCAAACACCGAAGATGCTTCAACATACTTTGGGAAAAGATCTAACCCATTCAACATGGATTCAAAGGACTTTTCTACATCGAATTTTTAGCTACTCATCTTGATTGTGTTGTAATTGAAGAACCATTGGAAAATTTGTAATAAATCAGCAATGAAAGAGATTAAGTGGACGTAGGCTTGACTTTAAGCCGAACCACTATAACAAAATCCAGTGCCAACATGAACAGAGACCAGTAGTGCACAACAATAACCTTGCATCAGTGTACAAAGAAGATAGTGGCAACTACACAAAGCAACCAGACTGTGATGCAAGCAATGACCAGAACACAAAGACAAGTATAACACTAAGTGCAGGCAGATTTGGAGAAATGACCAGAAAATGAAATACAAATGAATACATTCAAGCATCAAAATGTTACAGGATTGAACAGAAGTGCTTTAAAACATCACATTAACTAAGTCAAAGAAATCATCGAATAGTTAAAAATTAACCGTGGCAGCCAAGGAATTAGTCGCAAGCAAAGTCAAAGCCGTGATCAAAATATACGATGTTGAACAAGTCAGAGACGTGGTGGTAAAGAAACGAGCAAAGTCAAAATCGAAGCCGTGTTACCCAAGCCAATAATATATGAATTGAAAATGTTAGAAATCATCACAATCATCAATACAAAATCAAGCGGTCAGAGAAATCGATTGATAAATTTAAACATGTTTATACGAACGAAAATAAAGGAGATCGAACGCATATATAACCCAGAATCATCACTAGCAATTGATTATCGGAGTTCAATTAAGCATAACAGAAAAGCATAAAGGAAAATCACATACCAAAATTGAAGTCGAACTCCAGAAGCAGCCGAATACATCAGATAAAGGATCGACAAATCAAACACGCAAATATCCACTGATCGATCAACATAGGCGTGCTTCGAAAAGCCCTAATTTGAATAAAAGAGCCGAAGCCCTGATTTCAAAAAGAAGAATGAGAGCAGCCATATTTTATCTTCTAGAGCAAAAGGAGATCGAGTTTTTTACAAAGGTGAAAGGAAAAGGGGCGGCCTTGTTAAAAAGGGGATTAAGGTTTTTAAGAGTTTAATCCTCATTTTAATATAAGGGTTCTTTTTTTTCTTTTGGGTCAGGTTGTTTTGTTTAAGGGCAAAAATTTGCACTCAAGTTTTTATTTATTTTTTGCTCTTATTTTTTTCTATACTTTTCGAATCAAATCTTGTTAAATCACCACCTAGGATTTAGGTTGTGTCAGATTGTCTAGTTAGGATTAGTTCCGTAAGCAGGGTTTGCAAGTTTGCAAGTTTGCAAAACTCTATAGGCGGTAGCAGGGTTTGCGAGTTTGTTAGAGTGTTTGTAAGCGGGAGACTGTTTAATTCTAATAGAAATCTGGGAATGCAGCAGTAGGCAGGGGTTGCCGAAGCTACGTAAATTTTTTATGTGATTTACTTTTCAGCATATTTACTTTTCTGTGGTTTGTTTTTGCGTTTAATTCGAGAAAGTTTGCTATAACCCTATTCACCCCCCCTCTAAGGTTAATCTAGATCCTACAATTTCTTCTTCCCGCCACCTTTAGAGGCCTCGCCTGGCCTAATCGTTAACTTTGGGAGCCGGCCTGAACGAGTCGGGAAAGAAGGAGAAAGAGGTACAACTGGGTCTACTTCCGCTTTCTCTTCACTAGCAGAAGTGCTTTTCTTTTTATTCTTCGAAGTTGTGTGCTTCCCCTTCTTCCTTGAAGAAGACTCGCTGCCCGGAGTGATAAGTTCAGACAGCTTTGTGTCATCAGAATAAAATTTCTCCGAAGTCCTTTCACCTTCTTCAAGTTCCTCAGCTTCCTGCTCTTGTGAAGCGGCCGGGTCATCCAAGCCTTGAAGAGCTTTTATTTGTTCTTCTTGCGACCCCGGTTGAGAAGCCGAAGGAGTAATTTGAAGAGATGGAGGTGGAATAGCTGGAAGAGGAGAAGTCCGTTCAGCACTAGGCATTTTCACTATAGGATAAGAGAAGTTAAAATCAGTATTCCTCGTAAAGAGAGGAGATAGTGGCGTGTCAAGGCTTAAGTAATAATCAAAAAGTTCATCAAGCTCATGTGAAGCAAACAAGTAGCCCACTTGAGCTAGATCATTGTTGAAGTTACCTGGAGAAGTGGGCTCTATCACGTCGATTTCAAAATCGTGGGCTTCGATGTCTTCCTGGGCCTCAGTGTGAGCAGTCGTAATTTCGGTCTCGGCTTTGGCTGATGCAGAGAATGAGAGCTAGAGCCAGTAATACCGACGTCAACCGAAGCCGAAGGATGAGTCGGGTCGATCAAAGGTGTCTTCCTTAAATGCTCTCCTCCCGCCACTTCGGCTTGTTCTTTGGCGAGCTGTTCTTTTCCTCTGGCAAGGGCAGCTTGACCTTCATCATCCAAAAATGAGCCTCGAGACCCTCCTCAGCGTAGCCGGCACCTTTAAGCATTTCAACCGCTGCTTCCCACACTTCCTCCAGGGTAATTTCATATTTCAGCCCAAAAAATGAGAGACTGCCATGCCCCAAGACACTGTGAATGTAAAACTCAAATAAAGTAGAACTGACATTGGCCTTCGTCTCTTCATGAGATTGTTTAGCTGCTTCTTTTCCAGCAATGGCCTCATCGCGCTCTTTTTCAACTTTAGAAAGCTGAGTCTTTAACGTTTCAATCTCCAAGTCTTGGGAGCTAGTCTTTTGCTGCAGTTGCGCAACATCGCTGCGGTAGCTTTCCATAATTCTCTGTTGTGCTTCAAGTCTAGCCTCAGCATCTCGTTGACTAGCATGGGCATCTCTTACTTGCTTTTGAAGCACCTCTTCCTTTTGAGTATAAGAACTAGAAGAGGTAGCAAGTTCATTTTTAAGTTGCTCGACTTCAGCTTCGAGTTTCTCATTATATGCGGTAATGTTCTTCATCTCCGTGTCGTGCTGGTCAAGAACTTTTTTCCATTCAGATTTGTCACTCTCCATGGTTAGCATAGCTTCGAGATTTAAACGGATCACTCTTTGAAGCTCATCGACTAGCTTTTGCCACCCGGACATTCTTTCAATGTCAAGCCTAACAGCATCAAGATTTCTTAACATGGCATGTTTATCAATGGGGACCAAGTCCAAGTCAAAGCGTACTCCTTTTAAACACTAGTTTGGAAACCGGCTTTGGAGTGAAGGCAGGGCATTCTCAACTTGATATGTAGGTCTATCAATGATTGTCTGAATCTCAGTTCTTTTGAGGGCATGGGAACTAGAAGGGATGTCCAGAGAAATAGAAGTAGCATGCACTTCGGAAATTTCAGATAAAGATTTTTTGCTAGGCTTGGCCTGCTTGCTTGACCCTTCAGCTTCAAAACTCTTCCCCTTGTCATCGTGTGACTTTCTTTTGTGGGAGTCATCGTCCCTTGGGTGAGAGTCATGGCGGTCACCCCTTCTTCCGTACCGCTCCTCATAAGCTTGCCTCTCGCGAGCTTTTCTGGCAGCACTTTCTTCATCAGTTTCCCTCGGGGAAGGAAAATAGCGCCTGGGATCGTAAGAATCGCATCTTCCATAGCGTTGAAAGTCGTCGTAGTACGAACCGCTGCGTCTCATAGGAGAACCTGAAAGTGAAAAAGAGACGTAGTTTAGAAATCTTCAAAATAGAGAAGCTAAGTGCGCATAGTTGCTAAAAATCCTAAGTGTGTGTATGATGAGCGGACTACACGCGTCGAGCTACAAACCACTCTTCAGCTTGGGAGTAATGTCGACTTTTGCAGCAGGTGTCAACTCTTGGGTTGACAAAGTTGGTCGCATGGTGGATGTCACTTTGACTGCTAGAGAAACAAGTTTAGAAGCAGTGGTATCATCTTTGAAGAGCTCATCTGAAGTCACCACCAGGTCGCTCAGCCCTCCGAAAATGTCATCACCATCATGCCTAGCGGAACTCTTTTTCTCAGTTCCCTCATCAGCAGCCTTCTCGGAATGTTGAGAAAGTTCTTCTTCTTCGATAACCGAGGGAAGTGTAAACTTATCAAATGACCCCGCACCGTCAACAGGAGTAGAACATTTCACCAATGAGGCCTCTGTAATAGGTTCTTTTGGTGCAAGTTCCTTTGCGAAAACCGGAGCATCTGACGTCTCTACTTGAGATCCGGGGGCGTCACGAAGATGAGTGTATCGAAAAGAGTGAAAAGGTCCGAATTGATGCAAAATTCATCCTTCAGTAAGAACTTAATGCTTCTCTCCTCAACTGCCACGACATTCTTATGGCTGGAATCTTTGGAAGGAGGAGGAAGTGTTGTAAAAGTAGAGAATGAAGTTAGCACCTGACGAGTGGACTTTGAAAAGCTCATAAAAGGAAAGAACGGATATAAGCAATCTTACTTCCTACTCTCCAGATGCCGTAGAATCCCGGAGGGCAACGGACAAAGAAAAATTGGTTCAAAAACCCGTGGGCGCTTTCAGGAAGATCAGTAATCAGTTTACGGTTTCTTGCGCTCCTCACAAGTGTGATAGAAGGATGATCTTTGTTCTTTGTAAATGTGCACAAATAGAAAATCTCTTCAAAGTTAGGAAGACGGTCAAGCGTCCTCCTGAACAGTACACACAAGCCCATCAAGATGGCGTAGCCATTAGGGTGTAACTGGAAAGGAGAGATAGTTAATCGAAGAAGGAGCATAGGTAGAAAATCATTGAAGGGGGGAATAGCTCTGTTCAGGCACATTTGACAGTTAACTGCAATAAAGCCAAGAGGTGGCCTGTCAACAGTGTCATTTACACCAGGAAGCAGGGGGTCCGCTTCAGCAATACCGAACTGAATGCATAATTCGCTGAAAACCCATTGATTCAGAGTTGTTAAAGTTCTTTCCGAGGGATTATCCAAGGGGTTAGCTATTGGAAGACCTCTTCAGCTTACCTTACTATCTCTTCTTGTTGAGAAGTCATTCTACACAAGGAACTGGATATTCAAATATGAAGGTGCACGTTTCCTAAAAGCGCGTGAAGTGTTGTGCAAAACTACTGAAATAACAAGTAAATAAAATAAAACTTGAAATGGTACAGAATGATGCATGTCAATTTACGAAAGTTCAAGACTTGTTATTAAATCAAAGTTAAGTGTAGTATTAATGCAGATGATATCCAGCAATAAGCAGTTATAACTGTATGAATTTTGCGTTGATGCTTCATTTAATCAGTTAATTCACAACGCTTTATCTTTAATTAGATTCATACTATTTTACTTAAGTAAAATGTTGTTTCTTTGATCTAATCCATCACTCGATGTGGGCAGTCGATGATGAGTATATTCGTCCCATTTTTCTGCAAATGTTGTGTTCGATAGGTTGTTAGCTTAAATGTTAATTCAATCTGTGGAAAAATGCAACATGTTCAAGCAGTTTATCCTGGCAGTTCAAGTTGAAGATTTAATTAAGTGCTGTCAAATTTTACAAGTGATCAAGTCCAAACGGCTTAGCATAAGTCGAGCCTCCTTAAGTCACTCTGTTCAAGTCGAGGGGTTCATCAATCATGCTCCTACGAGTTAAGGCTACACTGCAGGATAAGGCATAAGGCTTTGAGTCAAGACAAGGCAAGTCTGTTTAAGTGTTAGCTCGTTCGGGTGTGTCTGCGACCTAAAGCTTATGTCGCAAAAGGTTAAGTCGCAAGTTCGAAAGTCATTCAGCTTCCCTTAGGTAGCAAGGCGCCAAGGTCGTTCGATTCATTAGGTCGTTCGAATCATTGGGTCGCTCAACTAACTAGATCTCTCTAAAAGAAACTCGGAAATGCCGAGCTTTCTCCCATCAA
This sequence comes from Allium cepa, assembly GCA_030765085.1. NCBI lineage: Eukaryota > Viridiplantae > Streptophyta > Magnoliopsida > Asparagales > Amaryllidaceae > Allium > Allium cepa. Next base: position 21,692,363 of record CM060931.1, read on the forward strand.
AAAACCCTAAGGCCTACTCTCCACTCACACTTTGTCACGCGTCCACCACCCTTGCATCACCAGAAGCACCACGGCTTGACCTAAAATTCACTAACCCGTTAACAAAATATCCTTACATCTCTTCCAAGCACCTAAAGCCTCATCGTCTCCTCCAAATCTCCAGAAACCATCGTCAACCCCACAAATTCAAACACTCACCAAATAACTCTGTGAAACCCTAAGCCGATTCAGCAACTGCCAACGATTCGACGAAAATCTGGGGGTGAATCAGAATATAGTCTTATAACATGATAATGAAAATTGTATGGAACTGATTATGGAGGAATCAATGGTAAACGTGACGGATAAATGATCGGAATTACCTAAATTTGCTGTTGAAATCAATGATTGGGGATGAAAAGGAAAGGATTTCGTGTTAACTTCTGAGCTCAAGCACGGCAATGGCGGCAAAGTATAAGCAATAAAATGAAGAGGACGAAGTGGTTTAATGGCTTATATGGGAGAAAAGAGGAGAAGACGAATAGGCACGCAAGCTAACGAGCTACTTGAGTAGCTCACGACCTAGCGGAGTAAGATCGAAGCACACGACCTAGTCCCTAGGCGTATACTTCGAGGGGCAAGTGTTAACTCCTCTTTTTCATGACCTAACGACCAAAGAAGCTCAGCGACCCAATGACCTAAGAAGCTCAGCGACCTAATGACCTAAGAAGCTCAGCGACCCAATGACCTAAGAAGCTCAGCGACCGAATGACCTAAGAAGCTCAGCGACCTAACGAGTTAAGAGGCTCAGCGACCTAATGAGTAAGAGGCTCGGCGACCTAACGAGTAAGAGGCTCAGCTACCTAACGAGTTAAAGGGATCCGCGACCTAACGAGTTAAGAGGATCAGCGACCTAATGAGTTAAGAGGCTCGACGACCTAACGAGTTAAGAGTCTCAACGACCTAACGAGTTAAAGGGATCCGCGACCTAAGGAGTTAAGTGCCTCAGCGACCTAATGAGTTAAGAGGCTCGGCGACCTAACGAGTTAAGAGGCTCAGCGACCTAACGAGTTAAAGGGATCCGCGACCTAACGAGTTAATAAACTCAGCGACTTAACGACCCAATGACTTAATTCACAAAGCGGCATAACACGGCGCGACCTACCGACCTAAAAGGTCCAGCGACCTAGCGAGCTAAAACAGAGTAAAGCCACTTGCATATAAGTCGCTCCTAATCTTAAGTCGCTACCTCTTCTAAGTCGCTCCATATAAGTCGCTCCCATAGGTCGCTACAACCTGCCAGCAGAAGCAGTTGATCAAGCACAACCATTTTAAGCCATAACTATCCCTTAGGTCGCTCACGACCTACGACCTAACTCACCTGCGACCTACAACCTACCTCCAAATTTTCACAATAAATACCCTGCCTACTCCACCAGGTAGGAGACTTTTGGATCATTTCGGGAACGCCAATACTTTGTTGTTTTCTCAACTCCTTCAACACTCCAAACACCTAAGACGCTTCAACAAACTTTGGGAAAAGATCTAACTCATTCAACATGGATTCAAAGGACTTTTCTACATCGAAGTTTTAGCTACTTGTCTTGATTGTGTTGTAATTGAAGAATCATTGGAAAAGTTGTAATAAATCGGCAATAAAAGAGATTAAATGGACGTAGGCTTGACTTTAAGCCGAACCACTATAAAAACTGTTGTCTCTTTACTATTTCTCTGCTATTTTCTGCTTACTTTCAGTCCCCGTACCAACGGGTGGTGCTTTCACTACACTTCAACTTACATCGGGGTGTTAGCGTACATTTTTAGCGTTAACATTTTTGGTGCTTTCATTGAGAGATCGAACTCAGGGTGCTCTCATCATTGCTCCGCAAAGATTTGTTGAAAGACTCTCTGTAAAAACAAGAAGTCTATTGGAGATCATGGCTCCTGGAAGGAAAGGTAAATCTGCTAGATCTGGAAGTTCTTATGACAACACCGCCACTTCTCCCACGTCGAATGAAGCGGCTCCTAATGTTGGAGTCACAAGGGCGGAATTGGATATCGTAGTGTCTGGGCTGTATCAACAAATGGAAGCCCAGAACACTTTGATGTAGGATCGGTTAAATGCTTTGCTTGGAGTTAACCGTCAACCGGAAAACAATGAAGAAACCTTGGCCGAAGATGTTCATGATCCTTAGGGAAAGAGTATTCATCAAAGGGCAGCTGGCAGCGCCGAAGGGGCACCTCCCCAAGTCGAAGGTTCAAGGCCGCAGCCAACTCTTCGCGAACGTTTGTCCAGGCAAACTTCCGAGAAAGTAGCTGACGTCTGTCCCGCGGGGCCTCTAAACGATGAGGAGTACCTCTCGGGAATGTTTCGACAAATTATGAAAGAAAGTATGCAAAGGGAAGAAGATGAAAAGTGACGCAGCGGATAACAACTTTGATCACGAGATGATGCTTCGTGTCAAATAAATCGATAAAACAACGATGGAATGAATCGAATATGGACTGATGGATTAATGATACCAAGGATAAATGCCCAAATCTGTTGATCTCGCGGGATACCGGATTCTAACTATCTTTAACACGTTGATCACGCACGATACCGTGTTAGAAAATCAACGATTCTTCGACGTTGATCTCGCGCACGAGATTCCATGAATTGGCTTCAAATCCGTTGATTCGAGCGCACTCGAATAACCGAAAATGGAGAAAGGAGATAACACTCAACTTCCAATTTTAAAAAGGCATAAAGCACTCAAACAAAAGTTTATTCAAAAATCAACTCCCTCAAATGATACAACTCACCTTCTATTTATAGGATTTACACACAGCAGCACACGACCTAACACAGGTTGTTAACGACCTAACAAATAGAGCACAACACAATACAGGTCGTTCATGACCTAACGATCACGACACACGACTTAACATGTACAAGTTATACATCACACGACTTACGACTTACAGTATACAAGCGACATAATAGAGTAACAACACAACAACGACGACTTAACATATACAACATGACGCGATTTAACGACATAAGAGATCAGGGGCTCAAGAAGATAGCGGCATCAGTGAACTAAGCTTATGGAAATCTTCACACGACCTAAACTTGAGCGACATAAGGAACTGCGGCTTAAAAGATTGTTCGCGACTTACTTCTCGCGACCTAAAGAATTCTGGAGCGACCTAGGCTTCACGTCATATGGATCCGCTCCCTAGGTCGTAGATCGGTTATGTCGTAACGACCTAAGGGAAAACAGGCACTTTGAAGCATCGCTGCATCTTTCTTCCCTCTTATCTCGTTATTCTTTACACCTTTAGGTCGCTGGCGACTTATTAACTCGTTAGGTCGCTCGCGACCTAAGGCAACACTAGATTGCGCTGCATCATCCTTACCCGGTTGCAAAGAATTCATCCCCGAATTCACACTTCCCTATTCTTAAACGCGCTCCTCCTTATGGTACGGAATCAAGTGTTTGACGTTGAAAACGTCTGAAGTGTGAATATGATTCGGTAACCTCAACCGATATGCATTATCATTGATCTTCTTCAAGATCTCTACTGGACCAATCTTTCGAGCTTTCAATTTATTGTAAGTTCCAACTGGAAAACGATCTTTCGTCAATACCGCGTAAACAAAATCACCTTCTTTGAGGTCCGCACTCCTTCGCCTTTTATCTACCAGTTGCTTATACTTCTCATTTGACTTAAGCAATCGTTCATGAAAAATCCTGTGACACTTCTGCAACTCATTCACAAAATCACAAGCTCGTTTAACAACCCCTTTCTGACGTGGAACTATCGATAAATCCAACGGTCCTTTCGGAATTGCTGAATAGACTACTTGAAATGGACTGAATCCAGTACTTCGATTAACAGCATGATTATGTGTGAATTCTACCTGACACAATTTCACATCCCAGCTCTTTAAATTATCCTTCACAAGACATCTCAACAAGTTTCATAAAGATCTTTTCACCACTTCTGTTTGCCCATCTGTTTGTGGATGATAGGCACTTCTAAAATTCAGCTTAGTCCCAGCCATCTTCCACAGACTTAACCAAAAATGACTTAGAAATCGAGTATCCTGGTCAGAAATAATGGTCTCAGGTAGCCCATGTAGTCGATAAACCTCTTTAAAGAACAATTGAGCAACACGGACTGCATCGGCGTTCTTTTTACAAGCTATGATATGTGCCATCTTCGAAAATCTATCCACCACAACATATATAGAATCGTTCCCTCGTTGAGTTCTTGGCAAACCCAAAACAAAATCCATGCTAACATCAACCCATGGTCTAGTAGGCACGGGAAATGGCATATACAATCCTGCATTCGTAGCTGTCCCTTTGGAAACTTTACATATGTGACATCTCTGCACAAATCTTTCAACTTCTTTCCTCATGGAAGGCCAAAAATATGATTGAGAAATCAACTGCAAGGTACGATATCTTCCCACGTGGCCTTCTTCATGCAATTCCTTCACAATCTTCATTCGCAAACTGCACTCTAGTATACACAACCGATTTCCTTTGAATAGAAAACCATCTACCAACATATACTCATCCGTCTTCCCTTTTTCGACTTCATCTACAATCTTAGCAAAGTAAGGATCCTCAACAAACAATTCTGGAAACACTTCAAACCCCGTCACTTCAACTCTCATCGTAGTCAACAAATGATTTCTTCTACTCAATGCATCTGCCACCCGATTTGTAACTCCCAACTTATGCTTTACAACAAATGTAAACTGTTGCAAGTATGCGATCCATGAAGCATGTCTGGCTGCAATCTTATCCTGTCCCTGCAAATGTTTCAACGCTTCGTGGTCCGTATATAACACAAACTCTTTATGAAACAAATAGTGTCTCCAACTCTTTATGGCTTGGACAATAGCATAGAACTCCAAGTCATAGGTACTGTATCTTGTCTGGGCTCCAGAAAGTTTCTCGCTAAAATAAGCAATTGGACGACCCTTCTGACTTAATACTCCACCAATTCCAAACTTAGACGCATCAGTATATAGGTCAAAGAGCAACTGAAAATCCGGGTATCTAAGAATCAGTGTTGTAGTCAAAAGTGTCTTGATCTGTTGCAAAGCAGAATCAGCCTCTTCAGTCCACACAAATTGCTTTCCTTTCATACAATCTGTCACTGGTGCCATCAGGCTACTGAAATGTGGAAGAAACCTTCGGTAGAATGATGCTAATCCATGGAAACTTATCACTTCGGTTACAGTCTTGGGATGTGGCCAATCTTGATTGCTTCAACTTTACCTTGATCCACATGGATTCCTTCCTTGGACAACACATGCCCCAAAAACAAAACACTGTGTGTCATGAACATGCACTTCTTTGTTGCCGCGTAAAATTTCTCCTGACGAAGTATCTTCAATACATCCCGCAAGTGTTGTAGATGTTCTTCTGTGCTTCCACTGTATATCAGTATATCATCAAAGTATACCACTACGAATTTACAAATAAACGGTCGAAAGATCTAATTCATCACTCTCATAAATGTACTGGGCGCATTCGAAAGACCAAACGACATGACCAGCCATTAATACAATCCTTCCCGTGTCTTGAATGTTGTCTTCCATTCATCACCTGGTCGAATTCGAGTCTGATGATACCCACTCTTCAGATCAATCTTTGAAAAATAACAGCTCCATTCAACTGATCTAACAAATCGTCCTGTCTAGGCATCGGAAATCTGTACCTCACTGTAATCTTGTTTAGTGCTCGACAATCTGTACACATTCTCCAAGTTCCATCCTTCTTTGGCACTAACAAGACTAGTACTGCATAAGGACTTAAACTTTCTTGTACGTGCCCTTGTTCAAGTAACTCCTCCACCTTCCTTCTCAACTCTTCGTGCTCCTTTGGACTCATTCTATAATGTGGTCTATGCGGTAACACAGCTCCCGGAACAAGATCAATCTGGTTTTGTATGTCTCTCAACGGTGGTAACTCTTTCGGTAATTCATCAATAAATACATCTTCAAATTCCTTCAACACTGGCTTAACTTCCTCAGGAACTTCAACTGTTTCACTACTTTCACGTCCAATCAACAGAAATACTTCAGGCTCATCCTCTACTTCTTTGACAAACTCCTTCAAAGATAACAGAGTCTTTAGTTCTTCGATTTCCTCCAATTTGCTTTCACTTTGTTGTCGCTTTTTTGGAACTAAAGTGATTCTAGTGCCCTCGAACATGAAACTATAGCAGTTAGTCCTTCCATCGTGTTGCACAGCTCTATCGAATTGCCACGGTCTCCCCAACAACAAATGACATACATCCATATCTACCACGTCACACTAAATTTCACCCTTATACTTCTTTCCGATGGAAAAAGTTACCCAAGCTCTTCGACTAACTTTCACTTCCCCACCTTTCCTCAACCAAGCTAATTTGTAGGGTTTGGGATGCTTCTCTGTCTTTAACGCCAACTTCTTTACAGCTTCTGTTGAGATGATGTTATCACAACTTCCCGCATCGATTACAAACTTATAAACCCTTCCCAAAATAGTGCACGTTGACTGAAAAATCTTGCTCCTCAACCAGCTAGTCTCCTCTTCCTGCTTTGGCGTCAAGCAAGATCTCCTCGTCGTTAAAGAATATCCTTCGTCTCCCGCCAATAATTCTTCTTCCTCCTCAACACGTGGTGAATTGGAACATTCTATTTCTGCATCCTCATCCTCAATCTCAGCAACCATCACTCGCTTCTTAGGCTTCGTGCATTCATTGCTCTTATGACCGAACTCCTGACAGTTATAACATTTGAAATTGTCGTTGACCTTGGTCTTGGCGACTTTATTTACAATCAGTTTACTAACAGCCTTGGAAACATTAGTGTTGCTAGTAGCACCCTTGTTCTGGTTGTGAGAAATCGTAAACACACCACCTCCTCTTCTTCCTTGCTTCTCCCAAGCTAGAGCCATTTGGTGTGCTTCAGCAATGGATCTTGGATCAAACATATTCACCATATCCTGAATTTGCATTCTCAATCCTCCAACAAATCTAGCTGTTAACTATTCCTCCGTCCCCATGATATCGTTTCTAGCGATCAGTTGATAAAACTCATCTATATAATCATTTACGATTTTGTCCCTTGTCTCAAATTCTGTAAACGCTGATACATAAGAGACTGATAATTATCAAGAAAGAAAGTAGCCTTCATTAACTTCTTCATCTTTTCCCATGAAATAATCTTCGACTTTACCATTCTTTCCCGTGTAAGTTTAGTATGTTGCCACCATGCCATAGATCTTCCCCTCAATCGTGTAGCAACCAACTTAACTCTACGATGCTCGGGTACTTCCTTGAAGTCAAAAATTTCCTCAACATTTGATAACCAATCCAGAAACTCTTTCGCTATCATCCCCCCTTTAAATTTTGGAATTTCTGTTTTCATCCCCGACTCCCATCGACGATCATCTTCAAAATCTCTAATTCGACTTCGTCCTTGGTCTCGATCTCGATAATGAATACTACCCCTATCACCATCTTCATCATAATCAAATGTACTTCGATATCTTTCTTGATCATCAACATCTCCACGATCATGCATGGTCCTTCTACCCTGTCTTTCAATATCACGATATGATTCATTTTCAAATCCACGTGGGGTTCTTCTCTCTTCACCTCGATACTCATGGTGTTCTCTTCTCATTGAAACTGATGACTCTCTCCTTTCTCGACAAGATTGTGGTGACCTTCTCCTTTGACTTTGATTCATGTCATTCATCAATTTCTCTAACTTCCCAATACCTTCATCGAACTTTTCATTGATACGTTGTTCCATTTTCTCAGCTTCTTATCTTCTATACACATCTTCAACATTTTGAAATCGATTAGCACATCTCGGAGGCATTGTCGTATCTTCAACAAATCCAAACACACACTTCAAATAGCACAATTTAACTCAAATCTGAACTTGACTTTTCTCGGCCTACACTTAGCTTGGCTCGGTTGTAACTGCTATAACTCTCGGCCTTGAACTCCAACACTTCAACTCGGCTCCCAATAGGCTCGGCTTAACTACGATTGGCTAAGTCTGGCTCTAATACCAAACTTGACGCAGCGGATAACAACTTTGATCACGAGATGATGCTTCGTGTCAAATAAATCGATAAAACAACGATGGAATGAATTAAATATGGATTGATGGATTAATGATACCATGGATAAATGCTCAAATCCATTGATCTCGCGAGATACCGGATTCTAGCTATCTTTAACACGTTGATCGCGCACGATACCATGTTAGAAGATCTACGATTCTTCGACGTTGATCTCACGCACGAGATTCCGTTAATCGGCTTCAAATCCGTTGATTCGAGCGCACTCGAATAACTAAAAATGGAGAAAGGAGATAACACTCAACTTCCAATTTTAAAGAGGCACAAAGCACTCAAACAGAAGTTTATTCAAAAATCAGCTCCCTCAAATGATACAACTCACCCGCTATTTATAGGATTTACACACAGCAGCACACGACCTAACACAGGTCGTTAATGACCTAACAAACAGAGCACAACACAATACATGTCATTCACGACCTAACAATCACGACAGACGACTTAACATGTACAAGTTGTACATCACACGACTTATGACTTTCGGCATACAAGCGACATAACAGAGTTACAATACAACAACAACAACTTAACATATACAACATGACGCGATTTAATGACATAAGAGATCAAAGACTCAAGAAGATAGAGGCATCAGTGAACTAAGCTTCTGGAAATCTTCACACGACCTAAACTTGAGTGACATAAGGAACTGCGGCTTAAAAGATTGTTCGCGACTTACTTCTCGCGACCTAAAGAATTCTGGAGCGACCTAGGCTTCACGTCATATGGATCTGCTCACTAGGTCGTAGCTCGGTTATGTTGTAACGACCTAAGGGAAAACAGGCACTTTGAAGCATCGCTGCATCTTTCTTCCCTCTTATCTCGTTATTCTTTACTCCGTTAGGTCGCTGGCGACTTAATAACTCGTTAGGTCGCTCACGAACTAAGGCAACATTAGATTGCGCTGCATCAAAAAGGACTGGGGGTTTGCTCCAAGCAAGACTCCCTTTACTGAAAGGATCCTAAAACTGAATTTCCAAAGAAGTTTGTTCCCCCCACTATTCCATCTTATCGGGGAACAAGTGATCCCAATCAGATCTTGTACAAGTATGACTGGCTTATGACAGGTGCCAGGGCAACGGATGAGATCAAATGAAGATACTTTCCGGCATATTTGGAGGGAGTGGCCCTGCTGTGGTTCACAAAATTGCAGTTCGATCGGTTGATCAGTTTTCGGATCTAACTCGAAAGTTCAAAGACCAGTCCAGGTTATATGCTACAAAGGCCAAGGACATAATGTCACTTTCCAACCTTGAACAAAACCCTGGAGAGTCTATCAGATCTTTCTTGAACCGCTTTGACATAGCCTTGGCCGAGATTGATAATGCGGAGCCTCGAATGGTCCTGACCTACTTAATGCGAGCTATTGATAAATCAAGTGAATTTGGGAAATTGATGAAGATGAAAGAGCCAAATTCGCTTGAAAAGTTCTACAAAAAGGCCGATGGATTCATGCGCTTAGAAAGCTTTCCTAGGCTGGCAAAAGTAGTTATGACTGAGGTTGAGAATAATACTGTTGCTTCTAACAGGAAAGAATCTGGTGGTCAAAAGAAGGAGAAAGACAATGGAAAAAAGCAGAAAAACGTGTAGAAAGCGCGCTACTTTGGACCTTCAGATTACACTCCCTTAACTGATACTCCAGAAAATATCTTCTTTGCAACCAAGGATACTGTTAAATATCCCAAACCCCCTAAAATAAAGCCTGGGAAAGATGCCGCTCATAATGGGAGATTCTGCCGTTTTCATAATCAACCTGGCCATGACACTAATGAATGTCGCCATTTAAAGAATTTGATTGAAGAGCTGCTACGACAGAATCAATTGCAACAATATGTAAAGAGAAACAGAAATGACCCGAGCTCATCTACTCAGGGACAACAAGTTCCTGCTCATCATTCTGGCTCAGGTGAGAAGGCTACAACGCATGAGTCTGAGAGGCCTATCATTAATGTTATCACAGGGGGTCCTCACCCAGCGGGTAGAAGCTGGGGCGATGGAAAGATATGCACATGCTTTGAGATATGCTCCAGCTGAAGAAAGTGTTTTTGTTTTGGAAGATGCTACACCATTAAAACAGTAGAGAACTTTTAATGACGACATCATTTTTCGAGACAGGGATTCTGTTGGTATGGAGGCTCCCACCATTGATCCCTTAGTGATTTCTACAGGCATCGGACCAGCCATTGCAAGAAGGGTGCTTGTAAACTGCGGCGCTTCTTGCAATGTCCTCTTCAAAAAGACATTTGATCAGATGAAGATTCCCATGGATGATATTCAAGCTTCTTCACAAAAAATTGTTGGGTTCACTGGAGAACCAAAACAGCCTGTTGGGACTATTGACCTATTTGTGGAACTTGGAGAAGGGGAAAAGAAGGTGGTCCGAAAGCAATCTTTTGTGATTGTTGACGAACTCTCTGCTTATAATGCTTTCTTGGGCCGACCGGCCCTTGCCGCATTTAAGGCCATTCACGCCCCCTGGTGCCTGACTATGAAATTCCCCACTGATAATGTAGTTGGTGTTTTGAAAGGGGACCAGAATGCCAGGCAAGAATGTTATCTTACAGAGCTACGAGAGGCGAAGAAAAGAGAGATGGGTAAGGGTGTGGCATCTCCGCTCCGCATCAAAGAGCCCACCTTGTAGCAATTACAGGGTGGACCTTGCACTGGTGAACATAGTGGTGCGCGAAAAGAGATTGATCCGAGAAAAGCCAGTGCTGGGGAAAATAGAGTGGTGTCGGTGGAAGTGACGGTGCCAATACCTGTTGACCTTAAAGATCCAAACAAGGTGCTGAATGTGGGTTCACAACTCGGTGTGATAGTTCAGAATATGTTGATATCATTCTTGAAAGCAAACCTAGATATATTTTCTTGGAGTCATGTTTACATTGTGGAATATCTCCAGAAATCGCGGTGCATGCTTTGAATATTGATCCGAAATTCACAACCGTAAAGCAGAAAAGAAGAACCCAAGGTCCTGAAAGGTCGGCAGCATTGAAAGAAGAACTATATCGGCTCATGGAAAATGGCTTCATGAGAGAATCCACTTATCCAAATTGGGTTTCTAATCCGGTGTTGGTTAAAAAAGAAAATGGAAAGTGGAGAGTATGCATCGACTTTTCAGACTTGAACAAAGCATGCCCCAAAGACGGTTTCCCGTTACCCAGGATCGATCAGCTGGTGGATGGAACAGCCAGACATGAATTATTGTCTTTTATGGATGCTTACTCAGGGTATAATCAAATCATGATGCACGAGCCAGATTAGGAGGACACGAGTTTCATCACTGATGTTGGTCTTTACTGCTATAAAGTCATGCCCTTCGGACTTAAGAACGCGGGGGCAACTTATCAAAGACTTGTTAATGCCATGTTCAAGCCCCAGATTGGCAAGACTATGGAAGTACATGTTGATGATATGTTGGTAAAATCAAAGAAAGCAGTAGACCATATGGATCATTTGGCAGAAATGTTCGCAATCCTCCGAAAGTATGGGATGAAGCTAAATCCTCTGAAATGTTCATTCGGGGTAGAGTCCGGAAAATTCTTCGGTTTCATTGTGAGTGCTAGGGGCATTGAAGCCAATCCTGCTCAGATTACTGCTTTAAGAGAAGTCAAAGCCCTTAGGACAAAGAAGGAATTGCAAAGCCCCAACGGGAAAGTCGCTGCTTTGAGTATGTTTATTTCCAGGGCCACTGATAAATGCATTCCCTTCTTTGATGCTCTGAAGAAAGGAAAGAAGAACTTTGAATGGACTCCTGAATGTCAGAAAGCTTTTGATGAACTGATCGTCACATGGAAACGCCTCCAGTACTTTCTAAGCCCAGCAATGGTGAAGATCTTTTCATATATCTAGCAGTTTCCTCTCATGCTCTCAGTGCAGCGTTGGTAAGGGAAGACGCAAAAGTTTAGCGCCCAGTTTGTTATACCAGCAAAAGATTCACTGGGGCAGAGATGAATTATGCAAAGCTAGAAAAGCTCACCTATTGTCTGTTGATTGCATCTAGAAAGTTGAGGCCATATTTCCAAGCTCATCCTATTAAAGTCCTCACTGATCAACCTCTGAAGCAAGTCCTATTTCGTCCTGAAGCTTCGGGTCGCCTTCTGAAGTGGAATATTGAACTAAGCCAATATGATATCACCTACCATCCCCGAAGAGCAATCAATGGACAAGCTTTAGCGGACTTCATTGCAGAATACATAGATAAAGGTGACAGTGAGGAAGATGTGACTAAAGACATCCCGATCCAATGGAAATTATATGTTGATGGTGCAAGGATTGACTGTTGTTCCGATCTGGGGTTGTGCTTGAAACCCCTGAAGGGCGATCATTGTGCTATGCATTGAGACTAGAATTTCCTTCGACGAATAATGAAGCAGAATATGAAGCTCTTGTCGTCGGATTGAAGATTGCTAAAGAACTAAACATTAGAGTATTGCAGATCTTCAGTGATTCGCAGCTTATTGTGTGCCAAGTCAAGAAAGAGTTTCAAACTAAAGGAGGAAACCTGCCTGCTTACTTGTCAAAGGCCTGGGAGCTTCTTAATGATTTCGATCATTATACAATAAGCCATATACCTCGGGAAGAGAACATGAAGGATGATTCTCTCGCAAAATATTCAAGCTCTGGCGAAGCTCAATTATTGGGATTGGTCCCTGTAGAAGTCTTGTCAGCTCTAAGTATTGATGAAATGGAGATTGACTGGATTATGACTATTTCTCAAGAGCAGGAGTCGTGGATGACCCCAATCAAGGAATATCTACTCAACGGCTACCTTCCAGAAAACTCAATAGAGCGCCAAAAATTGTTGAGGAAAGGCTCGAGATATGTAATTCAAGACGACCGGTTGTACAGACGGGGATTCTCGATGCCATTACTCCGATGTGTAAACAAGTAAGAGGCTAAGACAATTTTAGCTGAGGTACATGGAGGAGAGTGTGGGGATCATTCAGGTGGTCAAACTCTAGCAAAGAAAATTCTCCGCTATGGGTATTTTTGGCCAGACATTAATCGAGATGCTGCTAGCTACTCCCAAAAGTGTGACAGATGCCAGAGATTTGCAAAAATCCCAAGAGCACCTTTCACCAAGCTAACACAGATGGTCAGTCCATGGCCATTTGCCATTTGGGGGATAGATCTCATCGGGCCTTTGCCAACTGCCAAGTCCGAAATCAGATATGCTATAGTTGCTGTTGATTATTTCACTAAATGGGCTGAATCTGAACCGTTAGCTACTATTACCTCTAAAAGATGATAAACTTTGTGACTAAGAATGTCATTTGCAGGTATGGTGTGCCTTAAAAGATAATCACAGACAACGGTACCCAATTCGAGAGCGAAGAGTTCCAGGACTTTTGCAAGCGATTCAAGATCCAAAAAAGCTTCTCAGCAGTGGCTCATCCGCAGGCAAACGGGCAAGTGGAGGCGGTAACCAAAATTATCAAATCAACCATCAAAAAACAGCTGGAAAAAGCGAAAGGTGGTTGGGTCGATAAGCTGCCACTAGCACCATGAGCATACAGAACTACTTACAGAACTGCGACCGGGCACACTCCATTCTCATTGGCATATGGATCAGAAGCAATGATTCCGGTGGAAATAGAAGTCCCCTCATAGAGTAGAATTCATTTCAACCAAGATGAAAATGAAAAGCTGCAACTTGAAGCACGTGATTTGCTTGATGAAAGCAGGAAAGAAGCCGAGCTCAGAATTGCAGCCCATCTGCAAAGAATAGCGAGGCACTTCAATTCTAAAGTTCGCCAACGCCGCTTTGAAATTGGCGATCTAGTCTTGAAAAAGGTCATGACAGCAACAGGAGTGTTTGGGCCAAACTGGGAAGGACCATATGTCATAGGCCAAAAACTTCTCGATGGCACTTTCAAGCTCGCAACTGTCGAAGGAGATCCAATTCCGATAGCTTGGAACAGCAATCACTTGCGTCCGTATTTTACTTAGAAGCTATGCTTAAATTTGTAAAATGATTATGGATGTATCATTCTTGTATTGTAGACCATTGTAAAAGCAGTGAAAATCAATAATAAGAACTATAAAGTGGATGTAGGCCCAATTCTTAGCCGAACCACTATAAATCTTGTGTTCTTTATTACTATAAAATGCCTGTCTCATTTCGATGTGCATGTATCTTAAATATATTGCTAAAATGTCGATTTAATAATGCGGGCAATCAAAGCGAAGCCTACCTATTCAACACATCACAAGGCCAAGCGATTCCTACAAGTCACCAACAATTAAATGTCAACCTATAAAAATTCCACATTCCATTCCTACATCGAAAGTGCTTCTCACAAATAGTTGGTGATTCCACCGCAGGGGCACCTTCCCAACGTGAAGGTTCCAGACCCTTGCTAACTGATTGCGATCGTTTGCGCAAACGGACATCCGATCAAGTAGCTTGCATCTGCCCCGTGGATTTACTTAACAATGAAATGCACTTCGACGAAAAAAAAGCAAACAACTTGCAAAGGAAGGGAACATGTGTTTGGAAACGATAACGAGGAATCGCTGAATGGCAGATGGTGGAAAGACGTGGGCAAGCAGACAAAGAACAGCCAGAATGGAATCTTGTGCTTCAACCAAAAAGGTTGGTGGAACCAACGGAGGGGCACCTTCCTAACGTGAAGGTTCCAGGCCCTTGCTAGTTAATTACGATCGTTTGTGCAAACAAACATCCGGTTAGGTAGCTTGCGTCTGCCCCGTGGATCCACTCAACTATGAGATGCGACCTTCCAGGCGACCAACAAAGCCCTCTTCGGAGGCAAAAGCCCTCTTCTGAGGCACACTACACCAAGATGGAGTGCAAAAGCCCTCTTCGGAGGCAAAAGCCCTCTTTGGAGGCACACTTCACCAAGCTGGAGTGCCAAAGCCCTCTTCGAAGGCAAAAGCCCTCTTCGGAGGAACATTTCACCAAGCTGGACTGCCAAAGCCCTCTTCGGAGGCACGCTTCCCTGCGTACAGGGAAAAAACAAAAAGCCCTCTTCGGAGGCACGCTTCCCCGCGTATAGCAAAAAAACAAAAAAGCCCTCTCCCGAGGCACAAACAAAAGCCCTATCCAGAGGCACAAACAAAAAGCCCTCTTCGGAGGAACAAATAGATCAAAACCCTTTTCGGAGGCCCACTTCACTGCGTCGGGGAATCCACTTGTCAAAAATAGAAGTGACTATCTCTGAAAGTGAAGTGTAAAAACTTTTTCAAACAAAAGAGAGAAGACTTCTCCAATACAAGGCACACTCTACTAAAGCAGAGTAATATTTCCTCAAAAATGGAAAAAATATTCTCTAAAATAAGAGTGCAAGCCTTCTTAAATGGAAGAGTTGATCTCCATCTTAAGAGTACAAGTCTTCTCGAAATAGAAGAATTGCTCTCCAAAGTCTTACCAAATGAAATAAATTGTAGGCAATACAATATAGCTACATTAATAAAAGCAACGCTCAAGCAACATACCACAAGCTTATTGCAATATCACACAAATAAAATGAAGAAACTTGTGCGAAAATAAGGAATAAATGCATTCACTAATACAGTCAAAAGATTGTACAAGTAAAAAGAATCATTTTATTCCGTACTATAAAAAATTTATACATGTGCAGGTTTCAAAATGCGGGGGCTGTTACCCGCACAATCTCCGGTCAATACAAGCCTTTATATACAAGCAAAAAGCAAAACAAGAAGGGTAAAGCGAGACTCGTTATTTCTGTTGAATATGCGCTTATATGATTTTTGTTTGATGATAATAAACATATATACATTCGTTTAAATGCATTTGTTAATGTACTATTTTATTTTTCATAGATTAAATAAATATTTGCTGAATAAAATTAAATACACAGAATTTGAATTCAAACAAATATTTATTACATTTTTGAATAGTACAAAATCAAGCTCTCACTATACATATACAATTTTGTTTACAATACATCACAATTTCATATTTACATAAATTACTCACTACATATCACTCACACTCGTAGTTCATCTTCAACTTTATTCCAGTTAGAATCCAGCATCTGAGCAATCTGCAAAAATATTCACTAACGTAGTAAAATTGAAAAAGAAATATTTTTACAAAATAAAATAAAATATGGATTTTGAAAATATTATTTGCCTCAGTTATTTGGGTTGTTCATCATCATTTACATTTGAATTCATCATACACGAACAATGTGACATGCACAGTGTATCACTGTACATGCCACAAGGCCGTGCGCACCGATATACACTTGATAATGTTACAGGGACAGGTGAGCACAAGGTCAAACCCAAATAAAAAGACAGGTTCAACTCAGGTGCAACATAAATAAAATATCGACTTTAGCACAAGGTCAAACCCGAGTTTTAAAACTGGATTCAACACAGGAGAAAAATCAAATGAAATTGTCAAGATACATAATTCATAGGATCAACCAAAATTCAAATGTACAAATACACACAACAATGGTGCTGCATATACATGTATAGTGAAGTACAACATCATCAGCTACAACTCTGATGCAAAACTCAAACCTGACCGAAAACTGATCAAAGCGACAATATGAATGGACAAGGGATACCAGTAGAATGAACAACAGCAGACAACAAGACTCAAGTATGCTCAAGCCCAAATGCATCAGGTTGGAATATTTCAGAGCCAAGTACAAAGCATAACCAGAGTTGTACAACTTCTACACAACATGGTACAATGCAAATACAACAAGACCCGACGATGTTCACAAATGCAACTCACTAACCAGATGCAAACTCAAAAAGGAAGTGAGACACCAAACCAGTTCAGTACAAACTAATGCACTAAGCAACTGAAACAACCCAGAAGTTCAAATCAGTGCACAACAAAATGAATGCAGTAACAATCGTCGAGCTAAATGCAATTCAAGTAAAGATACCAACTACACAAAAGTTCAAGTGAATCGAGTTCAGGTCAGACCAACCAGAATGGATGCAAAGACCAGTGATGCAATGCATATATCATAATTATCGACCAGGCCACAACAATGAAGACTACAGCAAAATCCAGTGCCAACATGAACAGAGACCAGTAGTGCGCAACAATAACCTTGCATCAGTGTACAAAGAAGATTGTGGCAACTACACAAAGCAACCTGACTGTGATGCAAGCAATGACCGGAACACAAAGACAGGTATAACACGAAGTGCAGGTAGATTTGGAGAAATGACCAGAAAATAAAATACAGATGAATACATTCATGCATCAAGATGTTATAGGATTGAACAGAAGTTCTTTAAAACATCACATTAACTAAGTCAAAGAAATCATCGAATAGTTAAAAATCAACGTGGCAGCCAAGGAATTAATCGCAAGCAAAGTCAAAGCCATGATCAAAATATAAGATGTTGAACAAGTTAGAGACGTGGTGGTAAAGAAACGAGCAAAGTCAAAATCGAAGCCGTGTTACCCAAGCCAATAATATACAAATTGAAAATATCAGAAATCATCTCAATCATCAATACAAAATCAAGCGGTCAGAGAAATTGATTGACAAATTTAAACATGTTTATACGAACGAAAATAAAGGAGATCGAACGCATATATAACCCAGAATCATCACTGGCAATTGATTATCGGAGTTCAATTAAGCATAACAGAAAAGCATAAAGGAAAATCACATAACAAAATTGAAGTCGAACTCCAGAACCAGCCGAAAACATCAAATAAAGGATCGACAAATCAAACACGCAAATATTCACTGATCGATCAACGTAGGCGTGCTTCGAAAAACCCTAATTTGAATAAAAGAGCCGAAGCCCTAATTTCAGAAAGAAGAACGAGAGCTGCCATATTTATCTTCCAGAGCAAAAGGAGATCGGGTTTATTTACAAAGGGGAAAGGAAAAGGGGCAGCCTTGTTAAAAAGGGGATTAGGGTTTTTAAGAGTTTAATCCTTATTTTAATATAAGGGTGCTTTATTTTCTTTTGGGTCAGGTTGTTTTGTTTAAGGGCAAAAATTTGCACTCAAGTTTTTATTTATTTTTTGCTCTTATTTTTTTCTGTACTTTTCGAATCAAATCTTGGTAAATCACCACCTAGGATTTAGGTTGTGTCAGATTGTCTAGTTAGGATTAGTTCAGAAAGCAGGGTTTGCAAGTTTGCAAAACTCTATAGGCAGTAGCAGGGTTTGCGAGTCTGTTAGAGTGTTTGTAAGCGGGAGACTGTTTAATTCTAATAGAAATCTGGGAATGCAGCAGTAGGCAGGGGTTGCCGAAGCTGGGTAAATTTTGTGTGTGATTTGCTTTTCAGCATATTTCCTTTTCTGCAGTTTGTTTTTGCGTTTAATTCATGAAAATTTGCTATAACCCTATTCACACCCCCCCCCCTCTAGGGTTTATCTAGATCCTACAAGTGGTATCAGAGCACGGTATTTTTCTTTAACTCTAGAGTCATGAATCCACCCAATAATGCTTTTTTTAAGGGGCAATCTATTGCTAGGCCACCCATGTTTAATGGGAATGATTATGCTTATTGGAAAGTTAGGATGGGTATTTATCTTAATTCTGTTGATTATGATGTTTGGGACATTATTGAAACTGGCTATAAATCTCCCACTATAACTGTTGGTGATACTGAGATTCCTAAACCTAAGGATAGGTGGGATGCTAACGATGAGAAATTAAAAACTACAAATGCTAAAGCCTTGGATGCTTTGATCTGTGCTCTTGATAAGACTGAATTAATAGAATTTCTCATTGTAAAACTGCACAGGAAATTTGGCATACCTTGGAGGTGACACATGAAGGAACTTCTCAAGTCAAGGAGTCTCATCTAGCCCTATTCAGCAATGAATACGAGAACTTTGTGATGGATAAAGGCGAGAGCATAAAGGACATTTTTGGACGCTTTTCAACTTTGGTGTACAATGCTAGAGCGCTTGGGAAGGTATTCACTGAGGTAGAGCTTTTGAGGAAGGTGCTACGATTCTTACCGATGAGCTTTGAGGCAAAAGTCACGGCAATACAAGAATCGAAAGATCTGAGTAAACTAAGCATGGAGGAGTTGATCGAAAACTAGATGACATATGAGCTTGAGCTAAAAGAAAAGGAGGAACGCAACAACTCCGAATCAAAGAAGAATACGATTGCCTTAAAGAGCAAAGAAGAAAGCGATGAAGAAGAAGAAGATCCAATTGAAGAGCTTACAATGGCTGCCAATAATCTTAGAAAATTGTCAAGATTCAGGCCACGCAAGTAGAAAACAAGTGGTAATAGGTCAAAAGATTCTGACACTTCCGATAATGAATTGACGTGCTTTAACTTCAAGAAGCCTGGCCACTTAAAACAAAAATGCCCACTTCTCAAAAACAACAAAGGAAAGAAAAAGATGAAGAAGGCCTTCACAGCGACTTGGGATGATGAAGAAGGAGAGGAAGTTTCGAATAATAGCTCAGTGGAGGCTAACTTGTGTCTTATGGCAAAATCAGATTCAGAAGCAAGCTCAGAGGAATCTAGTGAGGTAGGTGACTATTCTTATAAAGAACTTGTTTTGATGTGTAGTGATCTTACTAAAACAATTGATACTCTTGAATCTAAAATTGAAAAACTGAAATCTGATAGGAGAGAACTTGTCCATGAAAATTCTAGGTTGGAAACTGAACTTGAAAATAATCAAAATCTAGACTGTAAAAATTGTAAAATTTTAGATTCAGAATTATCAAGACTTAAGAATAGCTTGGAGAATCTTGAAAAAGAAAACTTGAGTCTTAAGGAGACCATTGACACTAGGAAAAAGGATTTTATAAATAGATGCACCTCACTTGTAACTGAAAATACAACATTAAAAACCAAAGTCCAAAATCTTGAGAAATCTCTGAATAACTTTTCAAGAGGAGAAAAATCATTCAACATGTTATTGGAAAATCAATTTTTTGCTAACAACAGAAAAGGACTAGGCTTTGGGAAAACACAAGCTGATGATAATGCAAAAGGTAAGAGTGTCTTTGCTAGATGTGAAATAATTGGACATCGTATTGAAAATTGTAGTCATAGGAACAAGAACACAAAATTTATACAAGTTTGTACTCCTAAGAATCCTACAAACAAATTTCATGTCTATTGGAACAAGAATGAAAGGACAAAACAAATCTGGGTGCCGAAAGGAACATACATAAATAGTTTTGGGTCTCCTCAAAATTATCTTTCAAAATATTCTGCCACTAACAATCATGGACCTATAAAAACAAATAGGTCACAAAAACCTTTTCCCGTGTAGGTGTGGTGGCAGGCTAAGGAACAACAACAGTGGTCTCTGGATTTTTGGCTGTTCCAGAAACACAACAGACGACAAAGCAAAGTTCCTTAGCCTATTATAAAGGTGAAAGAATCACAATGGATAACAATGAAAAATATCGTAAAGGTAAATAGGTAATGGTATATCTATTTGAACGATATATTAAATGTGATGATCTGCACCATAGCCTGAATTAAAATCAGCCAATATTGAGATGGTGAAGAGATGATGATTTTGATTCTGACTTGTTCAACATAGTTGGCTAATTATATTTATGCCAAAAACACTATAAAATTCTCTAAATTTTTTGATTATATTAGGTTGGATCAAAAATAGTGTTTTGTTGGATATTAATACATTTGGTTATAATTTGGCTAACTCTATATTCACGGTTTTTTTGATTATTTACACGGCTTCAATTCAAATTCAAAGAATGTCATTTAAATTGTTGTTAAAATTGAGTTTGAAATTTTTGATGCACACTTCATGGTTTGGTCGATCAAATCAATTAATGATAATTTTTGAGTGAAAAAAAAATTCATATGCAGATTACACTGGTAATCTAGTTGATAGAAAAATTACTAGTTGAACGTGATTTTTGAGACATTTAGTAACTGCATTGTTTTTCAAAGAAAATATCTGCATATTTTTCATTTCAGATAATTTTCTCATATAACCCCCTCGCGAAAATCATTTTTAATCATATTTTCAGATTAGTCATTGTGAAAAATTGATTTCATAATTATTTTTGAATTTGATTTAAAAGACAATTTTAACTAGTCTAACTCCCTAATAATTATCGAAAAGATAAATAGTGATTGAAAAAAAAGTGATGAGTGTTGATATTTTTCATACATTACTCAAGACAATATATTTTAGAAAAATTTCTTTAGAAATTCAAACAAGAGTTATAAAACTTTTTGTTGGGTAAAGATTCCATAACCATTTCTATGTCTATCATATTTCTATCAACCATCACTCATCAAAAATGCAATATAGTTTATCGATATGTGGTACTTTAAACAGGAATCATTCGTTTTTCATTTTATAAAACAAAATAAAATCCAAAGTATTCGCTCCCATTTAAAAGTCCTCACGGTTATGCATGAGTGAATTACTTGGAATTTGTTATGTGCTTCCGTGCTCATTTACAAGTCCTTACGGTTATGCATGTATGGAACGCATATCAAAATTGATTTATTAAATAAACAAGTTGATTCTAATCCCATTTAAAAGTCCTCACGGTTATGCGTGATTAGTAGATACTTGAATTCATTTTTAAAATTAAATTGGAATACTACTAATCTCATTTAAAAGTCCTAACGGTTATGCATGATTAGTAGTATTCAAATTCCTGATATAAGTGTACCACAAACAGATACAAATATACGGTTTTATATGATGACATCATTTCCATTACTTCTAAAAGTGGAATATGCGCCTAACGAGGGTAGCTATGATTTTTGTTTGATTTTTTTATTGAAATTTAATATTTATATTCAATTGAGTTTTAATGTTGAATTAATATCGATCACTTTATCTCTATTTTCTCTAACACTATTATTCCTTTGCTGATAACAAAAGGGGGGGAGAAAAGTTAAGATTTTGTCAAATAAAATCAAGCAAAGGTCAAATAATTTTCTATTTACATCTAGGCTCATTTGTATATTTTAATTTGTATGCATATATGTAAGGGGAGCTTTGTGTAGAGAGGAATCATTTAAATAGGGGGAGCAATTAGAGCATATGAATGATCAAATACATTTAACATATTCAGAATCTTAAATATATGTTTGTTATCATCAAAAGGGGGAGATTGTTGAATATGCGCTTATATGATTTTTGTTTGATGATAATAAATATATATACATTCGTTTAAATGTATTTGTTAATGCACTATTTTATTTTTCATAGATTAAATAAATATTTGCCGAATAAAATTAAATACATAGAATTTGAATTCAAACAAATATTTATTACATTTTTGAATAGTACAAATTCAAGCTCTATCTATACATATACAATTTTGTTTACAATACATCACAATTTCATATTTACATAAATTCCTCACTACATATCACTCACACTCGTAGTTCATCTTCAACTTCATTCCAGTTAGAATCCAGCATCTGAGCAATCTGCAAAAATATTCACTAACGCGGTAAAATTGGAAAAGAAATATTTTTGCAATATAAAATAAAATATGGATTTTGAAAATATTATTTGCCTCAGTTATTTGGGTTGTTCGTCATCATTTACATTTGCATTCATCATACACGAACAATGTGACATGCACAGTGTATCACTGTATATGCCACAAGGTCGTGCACACCGATATACACTTGATAATGTTACAGGGACAAGTGAGAACAAGGTCAAACCCAAATAAAAAGACGGGTTCAACTCAGGTGCAACATAAATAAAATATCGACTTTAGCACAAGGTCAAACCCGAGTTTTAAAACTGGATTCAACCCAGGTGAAAAATAAAATGGAATGGTCAAGATACATAATTCATAGGGTCAACCAAAATTCAAATGTACAAATACACACAACAGTGGTGCTGCATATACATGTATAGTGAAGTACAACATCATCTGCTACGACTCTGATGCAAAACTCAAACCTGACCGAAAACTGATCAAAGCTACAATATGAATGGACAAGTGATATCAGTAGAATGAACAACAGCAGACAACAAGACTCAAGTATGCTCAAGTCCAAATGCATCAGGTTGGAATATTTCAGAGCCAAGTACAAAGCATAACCAGAGTTGTACAAGTTCGACACAGAATGGTACAATGCAAATACAACAAGACCCGACGATGTTCACAAATGCAAATCACTAACCAGATGCAAACTCAAAATGGAAGTGAGACACCAAACCAGTTCAGTACAAACTAATGCACTAAGCAACTGAAACAACCCAGAAGTTCAAATCAGTGCACAACAAAATGAATGCAGTAACAACCACCGAGCTAAATGCAATTCAAGTAAAGATACCAACTACACAAAAGTTCAAGTGAATCGAGTTCAGGTCAGACCAACCAGAATGGATGCAAAGACCAGTGATGCAATGCATATATCATAATTATCGACCAGGCCACAATAATGAAGACTACAGCAAAATCTAGTGCCAACATGAACAGAGACCAGTACTGCGCAACAATAACCTTGCATAAGTGTACAAAGAAGATAGTGGTAACTACACAAAGCAACCAGACTGTGATGCAAGCAATGACCAGAACACAAAGACAGGTTTAACACTAAGTGCAGGCAGATTTGGAGAAATGACCAGAAAATAAAATACAGATGAATACATTCAAGCATCAAAATGTTACAGGATTGAACAGAAGTGCTTTAAAACATCACATTAACTAAGTCAAAGAAATCATCGAATAGTTAAAAATCAACCGTGGCAGCCAAGGAATTAGTCGCAAGCAAAGTCAAAGCCGTGATCAAAATATACGATGTTGAACAAGTCAGAGACGTGGTGGTAAAGAAACGAGCAAAGTCAAAATCGAAGCCGTGTTACCCAAGCCAATAATATATGAATTGAAAATGTCATAAATCATCTCAATCATCAATACAAAATCAAGCGGTCGGAGAATTCGATTGACAAATTTAAACATGTTTATACGAACGAAAATAAAGGAGATCGAACGCATATATAACCCAGAATCATCACTAGCAATTGATTATCGGAGTTCAATTAAGCATAACAGAAAAGCATAAAGGAAAATCACATACCAAAATTGAAGTCGAACTCCATAAGCAGCCGAAAACATCAGATAAAGGATCGAAAAATCAAACACGCAAATATCCACTGATCGATCAACATAGGCGTTCTTCGAAAAGCCCTAATTTGAATAAAAGAGCCGAAGCCCTAATTTCAAAAAGAAGAATGAGAGCCGCCATATTTTGTCTTCCAGAGCAAAAGGAGATCAAGTTTTTTACAAAGGGGAAAGGAAAAGGGGCGGCCTTGTTAAAAAGGGGATTAAGGTTTTTAAGAGTTCAATCCTTATTTTAATATAAGGGTTCTTTATTTTCTTTTGGGTCAGGTTGCTTTGTTTAAGGGCAAAAATTTGCACTCAAGTTTTTATTTATTTTTTGCTCTTATTTTTTTCTGTACTTTTCGAATCAAATCTTGTTAAATCACCACCTAGGATTTAGGTTGTGTCAGATTGTCTAGTTAGGATTAGTTCGGTAAGCAGGGTTTGCAAGTTTGCAAAACTCTATAGGCGGTAGCAGGGTTTGCGAGTCTGTTAGAGTGTTTGTAAGCGGGAGACTGTTTAATTCTAATAGAAATCTGGGAATGCAGCAGTAGGCAGGGGTTGCCGAAGCTACGTAAATTTTTTGTGTGATTTACTTTTCAGCATATTTACTTTTCTGTGGTTTGTTTTTGCGTTTAATTCGAGAAAGTTTGCTATAACCCTATTCAACCCCCCTCTAGGGTTATTCTAGATCCTACAATTTCTTCTTCCTGCCACCTTTAGAGGCCTCGCCTGGCCTAATCGTTAACTTTGGGAGCCAGCCTGAACGAGTCGGGAAAGAAGGAGAAAGAGGTACAACTGGGTCTACTTCTGCTTTCTCTTCACTAGCAGAAGTGCTTTTCTTTTTATTCTTCGAAGTTGTGTGCTTCCCTTTCTTCCATGAAGAAGACTCGCTGCCCGGAGTGATAAGTTCAGACAGCTTTGTGTCATCAGCATAAAATTTCTCCGGAGTCCTTTCACCTTCTTCAAGTTCCTCAGCCTCCTGCTCTTTGGAAGCGGCCGGGTCATTCAAGCCTTGAAGAGCTTTTATTTGTTCTTCTTGCGACCCCGGTTGGGAAGCAGAAGGAGTAATTTGAAGTGATGGAGGTGGAATAGCTGGAAGAGGAGAAGTCCGTGCAGCACTTGGCGTTTTCACTACAGGATAAGAGAAGTTAAAATCAATATTCCTCGTAAAGAGAGGATATAGTGGCGTGTCAAGGCTTAAGTAATAATCAAAAAGTTCATCAAGCTCATGTGAAGCAAACAAGTAGCCCACTTAAGCTAGATCATTGTTGAAGTTACCTGGAAAAGTGGGCTCTATCACGTCGATTTCAAAATCGTGGGCTTCGATGTCTTCCTGGGCCTCAGTCTGAGCAGTCGTAATTTCGGTCTCAGCTTTGGCTGGAGGCAGAGAATGAGAGCTAGATCCAGTAATACCGACGTCAACCGAAGCCGAAGGATGAGTCAGGTCGGTCAAAGGTGTCTTCCCTAAATGCTCTCCTCCCGCCGCTTCGGCTTGTTCTTTGGGGAGCTGTTCTTTTCCTCTAGAAAGGGCAGCTTGACCTTCATCGTCCAAAAATGAGCCTCGAGACCCTCCTCAGCGTAGCCGGCACCTTTAAGCATTTCAATCGCTGCTTCCCACACTTCCTCCAGGGTAATTTCATACTTCGGCCCAAAAAATGAGAGACTGCCATGCCCCAAGACACTGTGAATGTAAAACCCAAATAAAGTAGAACTGACGTTGGCCTTC
Organism: Allium cepa; assembly: GCA_030765085.1. Lineage (NCBI taxonomy): Eukaryota > Viridiplantae > Streptophyta > Magnoliopsida > Asparagales > Amaryllidaceae > Allium > Allium cepa. Next base: position 21,718,239 of record CM060931.1, read on the forward strand.
GTCTCTTCATGAGATTGTTCAGCTGCTTCTTTTCCAGCAATAGCCTCATCGCGCTCTTTTTCAACTTTAGAAAGCTGAGTCTTTAACGTTTCAATCTCCAAGTCTTGGGAGCAAGTCTTTTGCTGCAGTTGCGCAACATCGCTGCGGTAGCTTTCCATAATTCTCTGTTGTGCTTCAAGTCTAGACTCAACATCTCGTTGACTAGCATGGGCATCTCTTACTTTCCTTTGAAGCACCTCTTCCTTTTGAGTATAAGAACTAGAAGAGGTAGCAAGTTCATTTTTAAGTTTCTCGACTTCAGCTTTGAGTTTCTCATTATATGCGGTAATGTTCTTCATCTTCGTGTCGTGCTGGTCAAGAACTTTTTTCCATTCAGATTTGTCACTCTCCATGGTTAGCATAGCTTCGAGATTTAAACGGATCACTCTTTGAAGCTCATCGACTAGCTTTTGCCACCCGGACATTCTTTCAATGTCAAGCCTAACAGCATCAAGATTTCTTAACATGGCATGTTTATCAATGGGGACCAAGTCCAAGTCAAAGCGTACTCCTTTTAAACACTAGTTTGGAAACCGACTTTGGAGTGCAGGCGGGGCATTCTCAACTTGATATGTAGGTCTATCAATGATTGTCAGAATCTCATTTCTTTTGAGGGCATGGGAAATAGAAGGGATGTCCAGAGAAATAGAAGTAGCATGCACTTCGGAAATTTCAGATAAAGATTTTTTGCTAGGCTTGGCCTGCTTGCTTGACCCTTCAGCTTTAAAACTCTTCCCCTTGTCATCGTGTGACTTTCTTTTGTGGGAGTCATTGTCCGTTGGGTGAGAGTCATGGTGGTCATCCCTTCTTCTGTACCGCTCCTCATAAGCTTGCCTCTCGCGAGCTTTTCTGGCAGCACTTTCTTCATTAGTTTCCCTCGGGGCAGGAAAATAGCGCCTGGGATAGTAAGAATCGCGTCTCCTATAGCGTTAAAAGTCGTCGTAGTATGAACCGCTGCGTCCCATACTGAAAGTGAAAAAGAGACATAGTTTAGAAATCTTCAAAATAGAGAAGCTAAGTGCGCATAGTTGCCAAAAATCCTAAGTGTGTGTGTGATGAGCGGACTGCACGCGTCGAGCTACAAACCACTCTTCAGCTTGGGAGTAATGTCGACTTTTGCAACAGGTGTCAACTCTTGGGTCGACAAAGTTGGACGCAAGGTGGATGTCACTTCGACTGCTGGAGAAACAAGTTTAGAAGCAGTGGTATCATCTTTGAAGAGCTCATCTGAAGTCACCACCAGGTCGCTCAGCTGTCCGAAAATGTCATCACCATCATGCCTAACAGAACTCTTTTTCTCAGTTCCCTCATCAGCAGCCTTCTCGGAATGTTGAGAAAGTTCTTCTTCTTCGATAACCGGGGGAAGTGTAAACTTACCAGATTACCCCGCACCATCAACAGAAGTAGAACATTTCACCAATGAGGCCTCTGTAATAGGTTCTTTTGGTGCAAGTTCCTTTGCGAAAACCGGGGCATCTGACGTCTCTACTTGAGATCCGGGGCATCACGAAGATGAGTGTATCGAGAAGAGTGCAAATGTCTGAATTGATGCAAAATTCATCCTTCAGTAAGAACTTAATGCTTCTCTCCTCAACTGCCATGACATTTAGTCTTTCAAACGTAGACTTATGGCTGGAATCTTTGGAAGGAGGAGGAAGTGTTGTAAAAGTAAAGAATGAAGTTAGCACTTGACGACTCGGATTTTGAAAAGCTCATAAAAGGAAAGAACGGAGATAAGCAATCTTACTTCCTACTCTCCAGATGCCGTAGAATCTCGGAGGGCAACGGACAAGGAAAAATTGGTTCAAAAACCCGTGGGCGCTTTCAGGAAGATCAGTAATCAGTTTACGGTTTCTTGCGCTCCTCACAAGTGTGATAGAAGGATAATCTTTGTTATTTGTAAATGTGCACAAATAGCAAATCTCTTCAAAACTAGGAAGACGGTCAAGCGTCCTCCTGAACAGTACATACAAGCCCATCAAGATGGCGTAGCCATTCTGGTGTAACTGGAAAGGAGAGATAGTTAATCGAAGAAGGAGCATTTGTAGAAAATCATTGAAGGGGGGAATAGCTCCGTTCAGGCACATTTGACGGTTAACTGCAACAAATCCAAGAGGTGGCCTGTCAACAGTGTCATTTACACCAGGAAGCAGGGGGTCCGCTTCAGCAATACCGAACTGAATGCATAATTCGCTGAAAACCCGTTGATTCAGAGTTGTTAAAGTTCTTTCCGAGGGATTATCCAAGGGGTTAGCTATTGGAAGACCTCTTCAGCTTACCCTACTATCTCTTCTTGTTGAGAAGTCATTCTACCAAGGAACTGGATATTCAAATATGAAGGTGCACGTTTCCTAAAAGCGTGTGAAGTGTTGTGCAAAACTACTGAAATAACAAGTAAATAAAATAAAACTTGAAATGGTACAGATTGATACATGTCAATTTAGGAAAGTTCAAGACTTGTTATTAAATCAAAGTTAAGTGTAGTATTAATGCAGATGATATCCAGCAATAAGCAGTTATAACTTTATGAATTTTGCGTTGATGCTTCATTTAATCAGTTAATTCACAACGCTTTATCTTTAATTAGATTCATACTATTTTACTTAAGTAAAATGTTGTTTCTTTGATCTAATCCATCACTCGATGTGGGCAGTCGATGATGAGTATATTCGTCCCATTTTTCTGCAAATGTTGTGTTCGATAGGTTGTTAGCTTAAATGTTAATTCAATCTATGGAAAAATGCAACATGTTCAAGCAGTTTATCCTGGCAGTTCAAGTTGAAGATTTAATTAAGTGCTGTCAAATTTTACAAGTGATCAAGTCCAAACGGCTTAGCATAAGTCGAGCCTCCTTAAGTCGCTCTGTTCAAGTAGAGGGGTTCGTCAATCATGCTCCTACGAGTTAAGGCTACACTGTAGGATAAGCATAAGGCTTTGAGTCAAGACAAGGCAAGTCTGTTTAAGTGTTAGCTCGTTCGGGTGTGTCTGCGACCTAAAGCGTATGTCGCAAAAGGTTAAGTCGCAAGTTCGAAAGTCATTCAGCTTCCCTTAGGTAGCAAGGCGCCAAGGTCGTTCGATTCATTAGGTCGTTCGAATCATTGGGTCGCTCAACTAACTAGATCTCTCTAAAAGAAACTCGGAAATGCCGAGCTTTCTCCCATCAAAAAACCCTAAGGCCTACTCTCCACTCACACTTTGTCACGCGTCCACCACCCTTGCATCACCAGAAGCACCACGGCTTGACCTAAAATTCACTAACCCGTTAACAAAATATCCTTACATCTCTTCCAAGCACCTAAAGCCTCATCGTCTCCTCCAAATCTCCAGAAACCATCGTCAACCCCACAAATTCAAACACTCACCAAATAACTCTGTGAAACCCTAAGCCGATTCAGCAACTGCCAACGATTCGACGAAAATCTGGGGGTGAATCAGAATATAGTCCTATAACATGATAACGAAAATTGTATGGAACTGATAATGGACGAATCAATGATAAACGTGACGGATAGATGATCGGAATTACCTAAATTTGTTGTTGAAATCAACGATTGGGGATGAAAAGGAAAGGATTTCGTGTCAACTTCTGAGCTCAAGCATGGCAATGGCGGCAAATTATAAGCAATAAAGTGAAGAGGACAAAGTGGTTTAATGGCTTATATGGGAGAAAAGAGGAGAAGACGAATAGGCACGCGAGTTAACGAGCTTCTTGAGTCGCTCACGACCTAGCGGTGTAAGATCGAAGCACACGACCTAGTCCCTAGGCGTATACTTCGAGGGGCAAGTGTTAACTCCTCTTTTTCATGACCTAACGACCAAAGAAGCTCAGCGACCCAATGACCTAAGAAGCTCAGCGACCTAATGACCTAAGAAGCTCAGCGACCCAATGACCTAAGAAGCTCAGCGACCCAATGACCTAAGAAGCTCAGCGACCTAACGAGATGAGTAAGAGGCTCGGCGACCTAACGAGTAAGAGGCTCAGCGACCTAACGAGTTAAAGGGATCCGCGACCTAACAAGTTAAGAGGCTCAGCGACCTAATGAGTTAAGAGGCTCGACGACCTAACGAGTTAAGAGGCTCAGCGACCTAACGAGTTAAAGTGATCTGCGACCTAACTAGTTAAGTGCCTCAGCGACCTAATGAGTTAAGAGGCTCAGCAACCTAACGAGTTAAAGGGATCCGCGACCTAACTAGTTAATAAACTCAGCGACTTAACGACCCAATGACTTAATTCACAAAGCGGCATAACACGGCGCGACCTACCGACCTAAAAGGTCCAGAGACCCAGCTAGCTAAAATAGAGTAAAGCCACTTGCATATAAGTCGCTCCCAACCTTAAGTCGCTACCTCTTCTAAGTCGATTCATATAAGTCGCTCCCATAGGTCGCTACAACATACCAGCAGAAGCAGTTGATCAAGCACAACCATTTTAAGCCATAACTATCCCTTAGGTCGCTCACGACCTACGACCTAACTCACCTGCGACCTACGACCTACCTCCAAATTTTCACAATAAATACCCTTCCTACTCCACCAGGTAGGGGACTTTTGGATCATTTCGGGAACGCCGATACTTTGTTGTTTTCTCAACTCCTTCAACACTCCAAACACCTAAGACGCTTCAACAAACTTTGGGAGAAGATCTAACTCATTCAACATGGATTCAAAGGACTTTTCTACATCGAAGTTTTAGCTACTTGTCTTGATTGTGTTGTAATTGTAGAATCATTGGAAAAGTTATAATAAATCGGCAATAAAAGAGATTAAGTGGACGTAGGCTTGACTTTAAGCCGAACCACTATAAAAACTGTTGTCTCTTTACTATTTCTCTGCTATTTTCTGCTTACTTTCAGTCCCCGTACCAACGGGTGGTGCTTTCACTACACTTCAACTTACACCGGGGTGTTAGCGTACATTTTTTAGTGTTAACATAGGAAAAACTAATCAAATGAAGCAGGGGGTTGAAGCCATAGCAGAGGAGGAAATTGATGCCTCCAAAATTCTTTCTTTTGACGTCCCCTCTTTCGAAATCGAATCTGACTCTAAGGATGAGGGCAACAAGAATGATGTTGCTGGGGAAGAAGGCGGCGATGGCCATGGCAATGATATGATGATGGTGGTGGTCAAGGTTCAGGTTGTGATCAAGGGGGCCATACTGAGACCTCCGAGAAGAATGATGATGATGATACCCGAGCTTCTGAGAAAGAGCCATGTCCCCAAAAACATGTTCCACCTGAATCTGCTGGGGCTTCTGCTCCTCAAGAAGAAGAGCCTACTTCTATTAGTGTTGAGGAGCTGAAAGAAAAAGTGCAGGCTTTCCAGACTTTTGTCCCGATATCACAGATATGGGATTCTCTGTTTAAATATCTTTCACTTCGAAGATAATAATGGTGCAAATCATTTATTTTAGATAAGGAAGAAATTTGTCCTCTCCTATGAAAACAAACTTGAGAGAAAACAAGCTGAGATAAATAGGTTATATAGGGAGTTAGGCAAGTAAATAAAAGAGCATAATGTACTTTTAGATAAATATAATAGACTTGATAGAAGTGCATCGGTGTTGGCATCTTTTAAGCGCTAAAAACTGCCCCCTATTAAAGAGAGCACGCTTTCGATACGAGCTCTCTTAAAAGAAAACCTAGAGTTAATCACCTTATTTTGGATGTTGATGAAGAAAGAGATATTTTAATCAACTTCTTATATAAGGCCTACTGTAGACATTCAATTATTGATTTTTCGTACTTGGACGAATTTAGTGGGGGTCTACCTAGGCGTTTTCATAAGAGATACTTGGATGAATTCATATCTGGCCCACGCCCTGGAACTTGTTGGAACTCACCATAGGTTAGATCGATTCCCCAAGATATCCCTCGAGAAAGCATAAGTTCTATAAGAACAAATTTGTCTCCGAGTTATTTTCTAAGTCTGTTTTGTATGAACCAGATGAGTAATTGTAAACATGTAACAATATATTGATTTATAAATATTTGTTTTAGTCTTGCATTTTTTATGCTTAGCTTCACTTTATTATATTATCACACAGTGATTTTTCGTCTAGCCAACTTATTTCTAGAGACCATTTAAGTCAGTATGTCAAATTGAGACGATTTTATCTTGAAAAGGGATCAATTTTAAAATCTTTGAAACTAGCAAGATACTGCTTCCTTGGAGATTTACCAAAAATCTATTTGGAACATCCACGTCTTTGTTATGATTTTCTTAGTGATGAAAAAAAGAAACTTCTTAAGGAAATTAAACATTCCACTCTAAACTAATTTGCGATCGTGATAGTCCCCCGGCCGACTATAGTAGACGTCCACCAGTTACCACTCTTGAAGGACTAAATATTCCTTTAAATTTAACAGTTACCCTTTCCACTAGTTCATTATGTTATCCCGCCTTTTGGCAAGGCCGAGATAACCAGGAACTGACTGAAAAAAGACAAGATCACATGTCCTTAATTTGGAATGATTGATTGGGCAACTACAAATATCGATGAATTTTGCCCGAGTCTGGATCGGGCTACGATTGATAAGACACGTCAAGCTAAGCTGTGGAAACCAGCGTTCCAAATTTCGAGGCGATCCGAGTTTGTATGCTCAAGTTGTCGCCAGTAGAAAGTGGAAGGAGTAACATTATTTCGAACCCAATAGAGCCAATCCTCGAGTTCGAATCCAATAATACATGTGTCACTTCGAATCCGTGAGAAGTGGTTTTGTTTCGAACCTATCGAGCAAGCAAACAGTTCGACACCATCCAAGTGGCCATGCTTCGACTCCATCAACCACGCATTGGTTCGAATCCGTCCACAAGGCCTTGGTTCGAATCCATCAGTAGTCAGCCATGGTTCAAACCCATCAGAACACACCTTGCTTCGACTCCATCGAGCAAGCTTTAAGGTCGTATCCATCCCATTATGCCTTGGTCGAATCCATCCTTGTATGCCCTAGCTCGAATCCATCGAGGGAAAGTTTCCTCGAATCTATGCAAGTGAAGAAGCCCTGGCTCCATTCCAAAACTCGTCTTCGAATCCCCCAATTGAGGCAACCTCGAATCGATCAAATGCTTTGACCGATTCGAACGAGTACCAGTTCCATCGATTCGAAGGAAGCATGCCTTCGAATCCAACTCTTCGAATCCATCAGATAAACGCGGCTAAAACCAAGGGTGTGACACAGAAAACTCGGAGAAAAAGGAGGATTGACACGAAGCATACGCATCACGTCATCACTTTCACGTGCAGAAGCATGGATTCGACCCTATGGATTCGAACCATATCGATTCGAACGGGTCTCTGGGGCGAAAAACTCCAACTTGAGTCGATCATAACCCGAGATCTACAAATCCAAATACTATGAAATTTTCACAGGAGCTTGCATATACATAGAAGAATGTCCACGCCAAGTTTCATCACGATTGGACACTTTTTTGATCTATTTGAACCAAGGTTCGAATCGATCCCAAAGTGGGCCCAAATCTCCAGAATTCGCCCATGTGGGCCCCCACACATGCCAGAAGCGGTCTCCCTGAATTTTAGGCAAAATATCAGCCTCCTACACCTATAAATTGAGCCCCTGGTCATTCAGAAAAAAGAAGAGAGAATTTTTAGAGTAAGAGAACGCCCGGACGCTGCCAGAATTGCTTCAGAGCACCACCGCTGCCTTTGATTTCGAATTTTCACTTACTACTTGCTGTACTTTGACGTAAAAAAGTTATATTCTCCGAATATCAAGCAATAAAGTAACAAAACTTCATATTGGACGTAGGCAATACGCCGAACCACTCTAAATCATTATCTCTCGTGCAATTTACTTCCTGTTATTTGGAGTTTTTGTTAGATAATCCACATTTTAATTTACTTCCTTCATTTACTATCTCTTCAAAAAACTTTCGACGAGTGTTGTGCCCAATTTTGACACAAACATTTTGGTGCTTTCACTGAGAAAAAACAAGTTTTTCTCCTGCTCCTTGGATCTATCTTCGATACCGGATTGCATAAATCTAAGAGAGAGAGATCCAGACCTCATATTCAGATTCGTTTCGTTCTATTTAGATTTGTTCAAAGTCTAGGAAAGGATTCAATGCTTCAATATGGTGAGTACAAGAACCACTTCTAACGTTGGTGATCAAGAAGGTCGGGATAGGCAAAATCCCACACAGCTGCAGTCAACCAATCAAGATGCTGCTGGGCATACGGATCAGCCAGGTCCGATCACAAGACAAGAGTTCCAGGCGCTACTCCAGGAACTAACCCAAAGCCAACAACAGCTAACTGAGCAGTTGCGCGCTAACGCTGAGTTGACCAATCAACTAAATCGCCAAAGGCCAAGAAGATCCAGAACGGATCAAGCTCCTCATTCTTCCACCGAAAGCTCTGCTTCATCTGACTACAATGACAGATCTACCCATCCCAGGCTAGACGGAAACCATGCGTAAGCTGTTGACTATCAATAGGCATTAACCGTTGGGCAAGTAAGAGTTGGCCCATCTACCAGCTTCCATACAGGACCCTCCTCCCGAGGAGGCACTATTCCACAATACACTGCAGATGATCGTGCTACCACAGCCACTACAGTTGACATAGGAGTTGATACCCGAAATCACTCCAATCAGAATTACCATCAGTAGGGACATGCTCCAGAGCCATATGTCCCAGAAGACGTCGAGCCAAGGAGGCGAGATACGGATCATCGACAACGCCCGATCCCACCTCGCACTGTGGAACCCGACCACACTTTGGCACACCACACACAGAATGTTCTGATCCCAAACCTCTCAGCAATGGTACGACAAATGATTCGCGAGAGTCAAGGCCTAACAAATGACGATTGGGGAATCTCCCAAAGTCATACCCCGTTCACTGATGACATATTATATGCTGAACCTCCTCGGCGATTCAGGATGCCAACCCTGCCCATGTATGAAGGGAATTCCGACCCAAATCAACATATTTTGAAATATGAATGGTCGATGACTGCTGCGAGAGCTGATGACGCAGTAAACTGCCGTAGTTTTTCCATTTCCTTAGGGAGAATTGCGACGATGTGGTTTACACGATTACCGCCACGATCTATTTCTTCATTTGATCAGTTAGCTACCAAATTTTTTGAGCAATTTCGCATGCATATTGCCAGACCTAAAGATGTTAATACCTTATCAAGTGTCACTCATGCTCCCGGAGAGACACTTAGACGATATTTGGAGAGATTCAATGCTACATGCGCAGAGATCACCAATCCCAATGATAATTCTATCTTAATGGCTTTGACCAAAGGAATCGACCCTGATTCCGAGTTTGGAAATTGGTTAGCTGGAAAGCCTCCCGCATCGTTGGACCGTTTATATTCCAAAGCGGCTCAATTCTTGAGGCGAGAGGATGCGAAACAGTCTAGGAAGCAGGACGATGCAAGGCCCAGCAGTGAAGGCATTCAGAGTAATGTTGCGGTTAAACAGTCTGGCGAAAGTTCAGGAAAAGTCCAGTTGAATATTCAAAATAAGCAGACTGAACAACCGAGGAACGGTGATAACCGGAGCAAGAAGCAAGACCAGAATCGTGGTCCGAGGCGTAGAATAGCAATGTTTGACAGTTATACACCACTTAACACGTCACTGGAAAATGTATACCTACAGACTAGTAATACTATGCAATACAAAAAGCCTGCTCCGAAGCCATCGTCGGAGAGGCAGATTCAAACAGGAAAATTCTATAGATTCATGAAAGTTATGGACATAACACCAATGAGTGTAGGCATTTGCAAGACCTCATTGAAAAATTGATCAGAGAAAGAAAGTTGGATCAGTTTGTTCGGGCACCACTGTCCGGTGAGGCGGGCCCATCCAATCAAAATCGAACGCAGAATCAGGAAAGACAAGGCGAACCCGCTTGTACGGGTGGGAGGTTGGTTATCAATACAATAAGTGGTGGTCCCCATCCAGCAGACAGAAGCTGGAGAGAAATGGAGTCATATGCTAGCTCGATCAGGCATGTGGACTTTGAATGCTATAGTAACTCTGAAGACGGAACACCGGCTAAACAACAAAAGACGATGGTTGACGAAATCGTATTTAGAAATCGAGATGCCGATAAAGCCGAAGCCCCCACAATTGACCCACTGGTCATATCCGCTCGAGTTGGTCCTGCTTGGATGAAGAGGATCTTGGTAGACAGTGGGAGTTCCGTGAACATACTGTTTAAAAGAGCATACGATTTAATGAAGATGGAAGCTAAGGACTTAAAACCTTGTCAATCACGAGTCCACGGCTTCAACGGAAGTGCGACAATACAAACCGGAATGGTTGAATTGCCGGTGGAGTTGGGAGTGGGAGAATGCCGAAGAGTTCGGATGTTGCAATTTGTTGTCTTGGATATTCCTTCTCCGTACAATGCCTCTTTGGGCCGACCGGCCCTTGCTGAACTTAGGGATGCTATTGCCGCATGGTGTTTAACTCTGAAGTTCCCTACTGACCACAGGATAGGAGTTGTACAAGGAGATCAGGCTGCTCGAAGAGCCTGTTATGTTGCCGAGCTGCGGGAGGCGCAGCGAAAAGGAAAAGGAAAGGGCGTAGAGGAATCTCTCTGCGTCCGTTTCACTGACGATAGACAATTAGCGCCTGGGCCTCAGCCTGGGCACCACAACCAATTACAAAAGGATCTTGACCTAAGGGACAATGATAATAAAGAATCTACGGAAAGTAAAGCTTCTCTGGCTGAGCTAACCATCGATGTCCCGATTGACGATGATGACAATGACTCGAGAATGTTGAAGATTGGGTCTCAGCTGAACCAAGAGACACAACAAGAATTGGTTGATTTTCTCCGGGCGAATCTCGACGTATTCGCCTGGACGCACTCTGATATGTGTGGAATCTCGCCGGACATCGCGAGCCACACTTTAAATATTGACCCGCGGTATATCCCGGTCAAATAGAAAAGACGTGGTATGGATCCAGAGAGATCTGCCGCCCTTAAGGAAGAGGTCGACAAATTGAAGACGAATGGGTTCATTAGAGACGCATTATATCCAGAGTGGGTGTCCAATCCCGTACTCGTCCGGAAACCAAACGGGAAACGGAGAACGTGTATCGATTACTCTGACCTGAATAGAGCCTGCCCGAATGACAGCTTTCCACTTCCCCGAATCGAGCTTCAACCGTCGGACATGAATTATTATCCTTCATGGATGCTTACTCAGGTTACAATCAGATACCCATGCATGTACCCGACCAAGAGCACACAAGCTTCGTAACCGACTTGGGATTATACTGCTACAAGGTCATGCCTTTTGGATTAAAGAATGCTGGTGCAACTTATCAACGCTTAGTCAACCGAATGTTTGCCAATCAGATTGGGAAGACTATGGAGGTTTATGTAGATGACATGTTGGTGAAATCACGATACTCCGTTGATCATGTCAAAGACTTAGAGTCAATGTTCAATATACTCCGGAAATACGGGATGAAGCTTAATCCACTAAAGTGTCATTTTGGAGTAGCATCCGGAAAATTCCTTGGGTTCATTGTCAATGCCCGAGGAATAGAGGCCAACCTCGAGAAGATCTAGGCTATCAGAAATCTTCAAACTCCGAGAACCATAAAGCAAGTTCAGAGTCTTAATGGGAAAGTTGCAGCACTGAGCAGGTTTATCTCGAAGTCGACCGACTAATGCATTCCCTTCTTCGATTTGATTCGAAAAGGGAAACGAAACTTCGAATGGACTGCAGAATGTGAGGGCGCATTTCAATCGCTAGTCCAACATCTTTCCGTACCACCGCTCCTTTCAAAGCCTGTAGATCATGAACAGTTATATCTCTACCTGGAGGTATCTGAAAATGCAATCAGTGCTGCATTAATTCGGGAGGAAGACCGAGTGCAAAAACCGGTCTACTACGTGAGTAAACGATTGACCGGAGCCGAGAGAAATTATCCAAAGCTTGAAAAGTTGGCATATTTCCTAGTCATTGCCTCGAGGAAACTCCGTCCATATTTTCAGGCTCATCCTATTACTGTGTACACCGATCAGCCGTTACGACAGGTCCTCACGCGGCCTGAGACGTCTAGTAGGTTAGTAAAATGGAACATCGAACTGAGTCAATTCGACATCACTTATACTCCGAGAAGGGCCATTCACGGCCAAGTCCTAGTAGATTTTATAGCCGAATTCACTGTTCCTGAAGACTTGCCCGAGACCAGCAAATCTCCCGAATACATCTGGAAGTTGTACACCGATGGGGCGTCAAACGATCGGTGCTCAGGAGCTGGGGTAGTGCTTGAAACCCCCGAGGGACGATCCATATGTTATGCTTTAAAGTTCGAGTTTCGCGCAACCAACAATGAAGCCAAGTACGAAGCTCTACTTACCGGACTAAAGCTTGCCCGTGATCTGAAAATCATCGCTGTAGAGATCTACTGTGATTCCCAGTTGATAGTATGTCAAGTTCGAGGAGAATATCAGGCCAAAGACCAAAGATTGGCCGCTTATCTAACTCGAGTTCTGGAGATGCTTGATCAGTTCGATTACTATGCCATTTTCTACATACCCCGAGAGCACAATCAGAAAGATGATTCGTTGGCGAAGTTAGCAAGTACGGGTGAAGCTCTGCAGTTGGGGGTCGTTCCGGTTGAAACCCTATCCTCCCCGAGCATTGATCGAAGGGAGACCGATTTCACATTTGAAGCTACCTCACATAGGGAGTCGTGGATGACTCCTTATCGAGATTATATCGAACGTGGTGTATTGCCCAAGCGTCGAAGCGAGAAAAGACAAGTTCTACGAAAGGCCTCGCAATTTGTTATTCAAAATGGAGTCATGTACCGGAGAGGATACTCTGTTCCTCTCCTCCGGTGTATCGCGCACAATGAAGTCAAATGAGTGTTACACGATGTACACGAAGGAGAATGTGGCGATCACACTGGGGGGCAAGCACTTGCAAAGAAAATACTCCGATATGGGTATTATTGGCCTACTGTTAATCACGATGCTGCAGACTATGCTAGAAAGTGTGACAAATGCCAGAAACACGCTCGAATTCCTAGAGCCTCGCCTACCGATATAACCCAAATGGTCAGTCCTTGGCCATTTGCGGTATGGGGAATACATATCATCGGCACATTACCTCTGGCCAAAGGTGGCGCGAAGTACGCCATCGTCGCAGTTGATTATTTCACCAAATGGGCTGAAGCTGAACCTCTTGCAACAATTATGGCAAAGAAAGTAATCAACTTTGTAGTACGTAACATCATCTGCCGGTTTGGTCTCCCACATACTATCATCACCGATAACGGAGCCCAATTGGACAGTGCTGAATTCAAGAATTTCTGTCAACGATTCCACATCCATAAGAAATTCTCTACAGTAGCGCACCCTCAAGAAAATGGTCAAGTCGAAGCTGTTAATAAAGTTATCAAATCCATTCTAAAGAAGCGACTGGAAAAAGCCGGGGGCAAATGGGTCGACGAACTTCCTATGGCGTTATGGGCCTATCGAACGACTCATAAAACTGCAACCGGTCATACCCCGTTTTCTCTATCCTACGGCTCTGAAGCAGTTATTCCAGTCGAAATGGAAGTGCACTCTCATCGTGTAACATATTATGATCCGAAAACAAATGCCATACTACTTGCTGAATCTTTGGATTTACTCGATGAGAAGCGCGAAGAGGCTGACTTGAGGGCAGCCGCATATCGAAGTCAAGTCGCCCGACTGTATAATGCCAAGGTCCTCCCGCGAACCTTCGAACTCGGCGATCTCGTACTCAAAAGAATCTATCTGGTTCCTTTGCACATGAAGCCAAATTGGGAAGGGCCGAATGTGATTTCACAAAAGCTCGGAGATGGCACGTTCAAATTATCGACCGTTGACGGTCTTACTTTGCCGAGAGCTTAGAATAGCGAAAGTCTTCGTCGCTACTACATATAAAATACTTTACTCATTTATTTTTGTCAATTTATCCCTTTGCATTTTATTCTAGCGTTTCGAGATTTAAATTTGTAATAAGGCAACTGACTTTGCCATATTTTCTCGTTTCAGCAATAAAATGCCATCTCTTCGAGCCAGAGCTGTGATTTACTGAATATGACGTACAATATCACGATGCACGGAGAGCTAAGTTCCATCATGCGGTAGGATTTATTCAAATAGGGAGTGACTGTGATACGACCGGTCACTCGCTAAGTGAAATCCGAGCTCGGGGGCAGAACACTACATCAACATCCACAGGGATTGATACACGACAATCCCTCCTCCAACTCCAACTTCCTAGAGCACGAATTGGAGTATAAACTTAAACTCTCGGTTCCCGGAGCGTGAACCGGAGTATAAATCCATCGCTCCTAGAGTGTGAGCTAACTCCAAATTCCCAGAGTGCGAATTGGAGTATAAACTTCAACTTTTGGTTCCCGGAGTGCGAGCCAGAATATAAAACTCTATCTCCAAATTCCCAGAGTGTGAATTGGAGCATAAACACCAACTCTTAGTTCCCAAAGCGCGAACCGGAGTATAAACACTAACTCCAAGTTCCCAGAGCACGGACTGGAGTATAAAAATCAACTCTAAATTCCCGGAGCGCAAATTGGAGTGTAAACATAAAAATAACCCCAAGTCCCCAGAGCATGGACTGAAATACAATCACTAACTCCAAATTTCCAGAGTGTGAATTGGAGTATAAACATCAATGACAGGTTCCCGGAGAGTGAACTAAGTCATAAACATTGATAATTAATAAGTTCCCAGAGTATGGGCCGAACTGCTAATTGCAAATTGTGTTAAGTCCCCGGAGTATGGACATGTATTCAAGGCTTATGACATATGTGAGCACGAGCTAATCAACACAATACTTAAGCAAAAGAGAAAAGAGTTGTTTTCCATTTTATCAACAAACAAAAAAAGGAGTTTGATTACATGACAAAACAAAAAATAGTCCATAGAGTGGATGCCGAATCCACACTTATACACGGCTCAAAAAAGGAGAAGTAAAAAGATTGCTAATAACATCTGCATCGCACGACATGAAATTCAGTCCTTCTTCTTCCGAGACTTCTTCCTTGGAGTCGAGCCGCCAGATCCACTACCGGATTTCCTTCGAGACTTCCGTCTCTTTTTCGGTTCGTCTTCAAGATCTGGCATGATATCAATATCTTCTTCGGAGCTAGAAGGGACGGAGATTCTCTTGGTAGGACGAACCGGAGGCAGAGGAGCCGTAACAGGTAGTGGAGCTTCGGCACTAGAAGTCATAACTGTGCAGATAGGAGAAACAACCATTAAAGGAGCTAAGCTTGGTGGAGCAACATCACTTCCGGAACAACCAACCGTCGTCGCCGCAGCAATTTCAGCGCTTATTTCGGCAAGGATTTCTTCTTCTCGGGAAGATCGAGCAGCGCTGAACACATTGATAGTCGGCATAAACGAGCTAAAAGTTGGAGCGACTTCACCCATTGCAAAAGAAGGATCGGTAAAAGGTTCACAGGGCTGCTTGAGAAGTTCCTCAATCATCTGAGCATCAAGTGACATTGAACTCCCCTCTCCAGTCTCGCCGGTTATGGCGGTAGTCGTAATAGCCTCAGTAACGACAGCTCCTTGCATTGACTGTGAAATTTATGGTACTGGGAGTGCTGGCGCATCACTTTCAGTCATTGATCAAAAAGAAACGAGAATAATCAGTCAAATGATCTGTTCCAAGTTCGTCATTGTAAAACACTTAAGGAATATTTGAAATACCCTCTTTGCCTCGGCTCGGTGATGAGACGAGTTCGGAAATAACAGTTGTACCGAGAGACAGTTCCGGTTTATCCGGGTTATATGCAGGAACAACATGTGGACCAACTGTAGCAGTAACTCCAGACGAGGTCGGGGCAGCAACTGAAACATCCTCACTACAATGTGCAGCTCTAGAATCCTCGCCAGTCTCCACATGGTGAAAACCAAGTCTCTCTCTCTCAGCAGAAATCATCGCTTCATGGAGAAGTTTCCTTTCCTCCTCGCTCAACAAGCGAGACTCGAGTTCAAATTCATCCACTGCACCTTCGGGGAGAGATGCTTTCTTGCTCTCCACCAATTTTCTCCAAGCATTGAGTAGAAGCATAGAATAATCTCCGAGCCACGAGAGATTCCTGTGCTCAAGCACATTAGCATTATAAGTGTCAAGGAGCTCATCAAACTCGGCTTCTACCCTGAACAGCTCTGCCTGGACTCTCCCCTCCACTTCTGTCTCCACCGCTTCAACTTTAGCAACCGCCGCGTCTCGCTCAGCTCGGAGAGACACAGCTTGCTCACACACTTCTTGTGCGGCCATATTAGCATTGTCTTTTTCCTTGTTTATGTCGGCAAACTTAGCCTTTAATTCCTCTAGTTCTTTGACTGCCGCATCCCGCTCGGCCTCAACATTTTTGTACCGATGGCCCAAGTCTTCAACTATAGTGCAATGCACCTGTTGCATCTTTGCCATCTCAACTAATGTCTCATCGACCTTTTTTAGCGACTCAACTTCGGCCTTACGAGAGGATTCCGCTTCAGATTGAAGTATATCAACAATACGGTTCTTCTGAGCCAAGTCGGCTTCCAGTTTCTTAATAATTTTGGCTCGATCGAAGGCTGCTTTCGAAGCTTTAACAGCCGCCTTATACCATTCTTTTTTACTGAGCATAGAAATCGCGGGTATAGCTGAGGGCGGTGTTCACAGCCTCTTCGGGAATTCTTTTGAGATTGGGAGGAAAGATGTAAGCGTCGAAGCATATTTCTGGAAAATCTTTCTTCAGTTAAGCAATTCTTATAGCCCCTTCACCAAATGGTTCGAGAGAGGCCTCCTCCACAGTTATGGTCGTAGCCGTATCAGTCCTAGAACGATGTGGACCAGGTTTTGAGATCTGTAAAGATGGTTGTTGTCGTAAAGGTTCAAGTGCAGGTGCATGGCTTCTGGATGGCGAAGGAGAACGAGAGGGTGAACGGTACCTTCGGTCCCTATTAGAACGCTCCTGGCTAGAATAATATCGGGAATGGTCCCTCTCACAATGCTCTTCCTCATAATGCCTCCGTTCACGATCACGATCAGAATCCCTACGGCGAGATTCGTAATAAGATGAAGAATGATGCACTCGCTGAAGTCTATCAAGTGTAGAAGGACGATCCGACATAGCACCTGTAAAGAAGAAACAATTCAATTAAGTACCAAGGAAAAGCACTACAATGCATGTGGAAGTCGTGAAGTGTTGTGAAAGTGTATAAATGTGCAAACCCCCCGACCAACCAGAAGTGTCGATTACACTAACGGGTAAAGACTCGCTTATTTCAAGCGCTTCCCGGAGCTCTTCTATACCGGACCCGTGGTGGAGAGATACGTAGTCCGAAATGGGAATATCGTCCACCCCTTTGAAAAAGTCTCCGGACTGGCTAGGAGCGGCGCCGGAGATAGTAACCCCAGGTATGGAACGGGTTACGACTACAGACTTCCATCTCTTAAACTTAGGTACAACGGCCTTGTCCTTCCGACCCTCTTCTATTCGGGAAAGGTCAACTGCTGTCTCAGTGTTCATGGGCGTTCTTTCAACATCGCTTGCTTCTCTTATCACAATGCCAGGTTTTCTTTTTACAACTTCCTTCTTCTTCCTCGAGGCCAGTTTTGCCAACCCTTCAATTACAATACTCTGGCTCATCTCAATCAAACCCAGCGTCCTTAAGTTATTGTCGGTCAACAACAAGTCGATGTGCCTCGAATCGCTTGGGACCATTTGCAAGCTTTGAACGACGCCTCTATAATGCCCACCGGTAGGTCTCGAAATGATGGCTATAAGTAACAGAGTATTAGTGCAAGTATTAAGAGTGGCCATTCAAGGATGACTTATGATACTTACGTCTAGATAACCATCTCCTGGCAAACCCTGGGGGGCATCGAACAAAAAACCACTCATTCTTGAAATAGCTAAGCCTGGTCCAGGCCCCAGTCACAACCTGATAGTTTCTGACCGCTTCCAGAAAAGTGAAAGATGGGCTATCACCCCTACTCTTGAAATTGAATATGTGCCTGATCTCGTTTGGCCTTGGCGGGCGAAAAAGGCAGTCCATAAATATGACAAAGACGTTATTCATCAATGCATGCCCGTTGGGATGGAGTTGTGAAGGAGCAATTCCTAAGTACGACAGCATCTCTCTGATGTATCGGTTAAAAGGAGGGAGAGATCCAGTCGCGCAGGCATGGCGGTAAAAGGCAGTATATCCTTCAGGTGGGTTATGTGGTCTGTCATTGGCACTAGGTAATAAAACATCGTCCAAGGATATGTTATGTTTTAAACATATCCGGCCCAACAAAGACTCCAAGATACTGGACTGAACAGAATCGACAAGATCTTCGATAAATGTGGCCTCCGACAACTCATCCGGAGCCGGATCTATAACTTTAGGAGGGTTTTCCGGAATCTCAAGCACTGGAGGAGGCGAGCTTTGTACTTCTTATTGTTAAGAACTCGAATATTCCATAATTAACTAACTCACCAGAAAGCGGCGTTAAATACAAAAAAAATCCCATGCATTCCCCCAGTGTAAAGTGTATGAATATGTCGTGCAGTGCAAGTGCTATGCATAACTTAAGCAGATTTTACAAGTTGAAACAAGATGTCCGAACGACGAAACTTTGGAATTTGAGAATGAAAATGACCGTCATCACTGACCGTCACTTCCACGCCACCCAGATGCTACTGACCAATTCAAGTACCATTCTGTTATATTGTTGGTCAAGTCACAGTTTCATCGACGAGCTTCAAAAAGGAGGTCAAGTCAAATTCGATTATGCAAGGTCGAAGCTCGCCGGAGTCAAGTATGCTAAAGTTCAGTGAGTTCGTTATAGTTCAAACTTGAAATTGGTCGTAGTTCAGATGTTGGAGCAAATCAGAAGATCAGAAGTTTCAGATGTCAAAACGTTCGAATCGATCGACTCGAATCGATACGAGTCGAATCGACGGCGTTCGAATCCATACACCTCGACTCCATGAAAGTTCGACTCGGTGAAGCCTTAGGGTGGAAGAGCACTTCGAATCCATAAGCGCTGCATAGCTTCGAATCGATCACATTGCATACCTTCGAATCGATCGGGGTATCACTGCTTCGAATCGAAGCCTCGCGCTTGATATCGATTCGAATAGTTCATTCCTGGATCGATTCGAAATCTTGCATTCTTTGTCAATTCGAACTACACATGCTCAGATCGATGCGAAGCAAGGATGTTTCTCCATGATAACACTTAAGATCAAAACGACTTGGATGGTTTCGCTCCCCAGATCAATTGAGTCGACCAACTCCATTCAGATCTCATGACTCTTCAAATTTGTCAGAAGAAAAGAATTGAAATCGATGATGAAAAGTCCAGTTTCATTGTCTTACACTCGAGTCAAATTCCTTAATTACCTAGTTGGATTCGATTAACAGACGAAAACTTGGAAAAATTGGATCGATTCGTGCAAGATGCAATTGTCTCTGGCTCTGGAGGATCGATTCGAAGATATGGTTAAAGCAATAGAAAAAAGTAAAAAATAAAAAATAAAAGTGAACTTGGCCTTGAGTATTTATATAGGTTCCACAGAAAGCGCGTAACTCTTCGACTCCCGGTTGTGGTGACTTTCTACCACCGGTCACTCGCCATGCTCCATCGATTCGAACGACCGCTCAATAACCCACTACGTTCGAATCCATCCCAGCGTAGAGCCGTTGCTTCGAATCCATTACACGGCTGAGTCCATACTTCACTTCGAATCCATTGCCTTCCTATCCTTTACACGAACGAATCCATCCCAACTTTATCGATGTGAGGCATCATCAATTCGAGGAAGCACTAAGCAAAGGCTGGATTAAAAACCATCGACTCGAGGACAATCGATTCGAACATACGTGACTTCGAATCCATCAAAGGACGTCGATGAGAGCAAACAAATCGCTATGATTTGAAAAATTACTTGTCTACCTTTTATACCGATTCAGGAGAGGATCGATACAAGAGGACGATTACAAACAATCATAAAAACAGTGTTTTAACTCGAATCTCAAGATCGGTTTAGGAGAGGACCGATGCAGAATTCGATAATAAACCGAACTGACAACGACTTGCAATCACGCAACGTTAACCAAAGTCAAGGTGGTACATATATGCACATATGTCTGACTAATGTTTGATCTGTATTATTCACAGGGATCAAATGTCCATTTCGCCATGATGTAGACGACGAACAGCCGATCGCGATCATACGACGATTGGCTACAGCAATAAAGAATACAACTCTTAGCAAAGCATGTTCTAATTGTCCAACGATAGACTGCAGCTTTTCAAAGCACGTCATGTTTACACAAGACGTACTTTGGGGGGCAAATGTTATCCCGCCTTTTGGCAAGGCCGAGATAACCAGGAACTGACTAGAAAAAGACAAGATCAGATGTCCTCAATTTGGAATGATTGATTGGGCAACTACAAATATCGATGAATTATGCCCGAGTCCGGATTGGGCTACGATTGATAAGACACGTCAAGTTAAGCTGTGGAAACCAGCGTTCCAAATTTCAGGGCGATTCGAGTTCGTATGCTCAAGTTGTCGCCAGTAGAAAGTGGAAGGAGTAACATTGTTTCGAACCCAATAGAGCCAATCCTCGAGTTTGAATCCATCAATACATGTGTCACTTCGAATCCGTGAGAAGTGGTTTTGTTTCGAACCCATCGAGCAAGCAAGCAGTTCGACTCCATCCAAGTGGCCATGCTTCGACTCCATCAACCACGCATTGGTTCGAATCCATCCACAAGGCCTTGGTTCGAATCCATCAGTAGTCAGCCATGGTTCAAACCCATCAGAACACACCTTGCTTCGACTCCATCGAGCAAGCTTTAAGGTCGTATCCATCCCATTATGCCTTGGATCGAATCCATCCTTGTATGCCCTAGCTCGAATCCATCGGGGGAAAGTTTCCTCGAATCCATGCAAGTGAAGAAGCCCCGGCTCCATTCCAAAACTCGTCTTCGAATCCCCCAATTGAGGCAACCTCGAATCGATCAAATGCTTTGACCGATTCGAACGAGTACCAGTTCCATCGATTCGAAGGAAGCGTGCCTTCGAATCCAACTCTTCGAATCCATCAGATAAACGCGGCTAAAACCAAGGGTATGACCCAGAAAACTCGGAGAAAAAGGAGGATTGACCCAAGCATACGCACCACGTCATCACTTTCACGTGCAGAAGCATGGATTCGACCCAATGGATTCGAACAATATCGATTCGAACGGGTCCCTGGGGCGAAAAAATCCAACTTGAGTCGATCATAACCCGAGATCTACAAATCCAAATGCTATGAAATTTTCACAGGAGCTTGCATATACATAGAAGAATGTCCACGCCAAGTTTCATCACGATTGGACACTTTTTTGATCGATTTGAACCAAGGGTCGAATCGATCCCAAAGTGGGCCTGGATCTCCAGAATTCGACCATGTGGGCCCCCACACATGCCAGAAGCGGTCTCCCTGAATTTTAGGCGAAATATCAGCCTCCTACACCTATAAATAGAGCCCCTGGTCATTCAAAAAAAAGAAGAGAGAATTTTTAGAGTAAGAGAACGCCCGGACGCTGCCAGAATTGCTTCAGAGCACCACCGCTGCCTTTGATTTCGAATTTTGGCTCACTACTTGCTGTACTTTGACATAAAAAAGTTGTATTCTCCGAATATCAAGCAATAAAGTAACAAAACTTCATAGTGTACGTAGGCAATACACCGAACCACTCTAAATCGTTGTCTCTCGTGCAATTTACTTCCTGTTATTTGGAGTTTTTGTTAGATAATCCACATTTTAATTTACTTCCTTCATTTATTATCTCATCAAAAAACTTTCGACGAGTGTTGTGCCCAATTTTGACACAAACACATTAGATAAAGTTAGAAATGTAATTTCTCAACTTTAGCTATAGATCAATTATTTGTTGTATCTGTTAGCTTCGTTATTGTTCGAGTTGTAATTTGTTATTATAATAATAATAGATAGATTTTTCATCTTCATTTTGACTTTATTTTGTTTCTTTTTTCTTAAATAGGAGTAAATTATCTACGGGTTCTCTCCCCTTTGATCTAACATCATGCATCGCAAATCTTAGGATAAACTGTTAAAATCATGTGGAAGAAGTGAACTTAGTAGTGATATCTTACTGGCATGCTTCCATGGCAACGTTGAAGCCTTGAAATGGCATAAAAGATATTTTCTTCAGAAAACCATTACTAGTGATATGAAAGATCAAATTTCCTATCTCGAGGCCGATATTAAAAGCAAAGATGAAATGATTTCATCACCGAAGCAACAAGTAAAGTAAAATCCTTCAATCGATTTCGATCATAAGATGTCAGAACTTATCCAACAAATCAGCGACTTGGAATTGAAATTAAAGAATAGTGAAGCATAATGCGAATCATTAGACTACGCTGTCGGGGACAAGATTTCGAGTATTGATTTATCGGTTCCTCACACTACTCCCTCGGTACCAGACCCACAAGGTCAACTCACCTCACTGTTCAGAAATTCCCTATTATAACCAATGCTCCCCCAGGCTTAGATCAGAATGTTGTGGGGAAATGGTGTAGGAAAGTTAAGTTCGAAATAGTAGGTATTTTGACGAGCAACAAAAAGCGAAATATTCGCAAAGTGTCAACAAGTATGCCACCAAGGTTCTAAAGATAATTACTTCCTTCAGAAGCGCATTGCAGAGATAGAAAGGGAAAACAAGACCCTCAAGGGTGCAAATAGAGCTTTCAACCGTGCTTTGAAGAAAAATATTGATTCAATCGATGATGCAGATAGGGTTAGGAAGAAGGAAAAGAAACATAAAGAGGTTCTCTGCTCTATAATTCGTCATACAGTAGATCCTTCGATAGTTGAGAATCTTAGCAAGGCTGCTCAAAACTTATGACATATTTGTATGTTTGAAATGTATAGACTTGTCTTGTATGTATGTGAGTAACTTCACAAGTTTTGTAAATAATTTCATGAGTTATGTAAATCATATTAACTTTGTAAATATCACCTGATTTGGAATTTTTTTCTAGAATGTCACTTTTGAAATGCTTTTTGATTGCTCATACATTGATTTCTGTACTTACTAAATCTTTCATTTCTCTTTGAAGTGCTAATTTCCCTGAAAAGTATGAAGCAAACAATATTTTAAATTGTTAGATTAAAATCGACATGCAAATTTATGTATATCATATGTATAGATTAACAAAACATCTTGTTAATCGCATGAAAAGTAGTTTATATCAAATATCTAAATCTTATCTTTAACGGTAATAAGAAGTAATTATGAATTTAACTTCAACCATTTGGCTGGATTGTCTAAAATTCGTTGATAGGAAATCCTGCCCTATGATAAGGGCATATATGCTGGAAAGTGATTTTCAAGAGGGATTTAATAAAGAGCTAAATCCAAAAATCATATCTGAATATTTGTAGCACAAACCCACTGACCCATTCTCGGGTATTAATGAAATTAGAAAACATAGAAATCCAAGACCAAGATTTGGGTAGTAATAAAATATACTAATAATCTTCTTGGGAGTATTCTTTGACTAAGATTCGGGCCTTTTTGATGGATAAATAAAAATCTATTATTGAAATCTTACACCTAGATTAGGGTACAAATAAATAATAGCCTTGAAACTCAGATTTGGGTATAATAAAGTTAGTTAGTGATTGATAAAGACCCAAAACCTAGATTCATGTATTAGTAAATGAAGTTCTGAAATGAATATCCCGAAACCCAAATTCAGGTATTAATTGATGAAATTCGGATATGAGAGACTCGAAAACCAAATCCGAGTATTAATATATGATGTTTAGAAAGAAAGTCTCGAAACCCAGATTTGGGTATCAATAAGTGGAGTTCTATTCTACTCCTTTGATGCATGAACCCTTCAAGACTAGTGTAGAAGTAATTTGATTAGTTGCCTCTTAAGGTCGGAAATCTTAGTCCATAATTGGATATGCCATTTCTCAGGCTTGAACATCTCAGACCACGATTTGATGAGCCTCCTCTTGGGCTTCGACATCTTAGTCCATTGTTGAATGAGCCTCCTCTTGGGTTTGGAAGTCTCAGTCCATTATTTGATGTGCTTCTTCTTGGGCTTGGACTTCTTAGTCTATAGTTTGATGGGCCTCTTCTTGGGCCTGGACATCTTAGTCCATTGTTTGATGGGCCTCTTCTTTGGCCTGGACATTTTAGTTCATTATTGTTCGGTACTCTTGGTTAGCTCATCTTAGAGGATGTAACCAAGGACTTACCCTACCTCCCTCTAGGAGGCCCCTTGACTTTGCCCGAGATGCGGTCAAGACTCGTCCGGTAGTTTAACCTGGCCATCTTCTGGCGTGGATAAAGGCTTACTCCGACCTTCCACCAGAAGGCGCCTTGGCCATAGCATGGCGCGGATAGGGGTTGTTCGATGCTTTACCTGGCGATCTTATAGCACGGATAAAGGCTTACTTCATCCTCCCTTCAGGAGGTGCCTTAACCTGACCAGAGGCATGGCCAAGGGCTTATCCGGTGCTTTAACCTATCCATCTCATGGTGCGGCTAAAGGCTTACCCGTCCTTCCTCTAGGAGGTGCTCTGCGCTGGCCTACTCAACGCGGATAGAGACTTTCTAAAATCTTAGGTAGTATCCAAATATAAGGAGTATTTCACTCCCAACCACATAGATTTTTTTGAAAAGAAACTCTTTATTGATGTTTCTCAAATTATTTTTACAAATTCATGAATCTTGCTTTGTCGGAATAAATTGATAACCAACCCCTTTAGGGCTCAGTGATGATTGGTTTCATATCCATCCATTATGTGGTAGTAACAGTAGGATCCTCGCAGATCCCATTCATGTTTTGGGTTCTTTTTCCATGATGGCCAATAGTCAAGCTCATCCTTAGTAAGCAAGTAGACATTCTCTATGGATGTTGTTAAGTTACACTCTTTTGGAAGTCTAGACTTGAAGCTTGATTCTTGAGGATGGCTTTTGAATATTTTTTCTTTGGCCTTATAGTTTCATATTCTTTAATTGCTTTTCTTTTTGCCACTCTTTGTAGCTCTTGTGTAGGAAGTGTTGTAATGGTTAGTTGTTGCCATTTATTTGCTAAGGCAATGTAATCATCCATTATCTAGTTTTCAAAGATTGTGCCTTTGGAATAGAGTTTCAAGGTTCTTCTCATTCGATTGAACACATTATCACTTCCATTTGTCATTTTTCCTAAAGCAAAAATAGGGTGGGACCAATATGAAAGGGGTTTAAACTCCATTTCTTAGGATCGTATGATTCTGCTTTTTTCTTGTTTTATAATTCTTAGGGCTTCTAATCTGAGCCTTTGCTCTTCATGCTGATTGGAATCCTTGACGATTATTGGGGAGAATCTGTCAAATGTGGTTCAAAAGCCCTTTGTTCAGATCTTATGATTCTTTTAGCCATGATTAGACCACTGCAGATGAACTTGAGGTCATGCTAAGCGGTGTTAGAGAATAGTAGTATTGGATGTTCAACCAATTCGAAGGTTCAAGCCCTCCTTCTAGTGCCAAAATGTTAACAAGAAATTTTGTCAACACCCCAAAGTTGAGTTATGGAATAAGGTTTATCCATTGGGTTGATGAAAGAAGTGGAAAAGATATATCTTCTATGAATTTCCTTTCTAGTAGATTACTGAAGTAAAAGTTGTTCAGATAGTCCTTTCGACTAAGTCAAAGGGGTCGACTTCTTCCTTTATTAACCTTTCTATTCTGTTGAGATAAATTGGCTTTTCCTTCGAAAGCCAACCTTTCAAAATAGTTGTGATACCATAGATAAGATTTTCCTTTCTTGGTTTCGACCTTATCGAAGGCGTTAGTTGTTGTGTAGCTAGGACTTTATCTAAGAATCTGAAACAGCGGTTTTGACCCTGTCGAAAGCAATGTTGTTTTGGTGTTAAAACTTGAACTAGGAATCTAGGGTTGGGGTTTCGTCCTTGTCGAAAGTTGTAAGCTTAAATGTCTCAGGTTTGGATCGGGAATCTCAAGTTGGAATGATTTGGAACTAGGTTTCGACATTGTCGAAAGCTAGACCTTTTGGCACACTGTATTCATCAAAGGTTTCGGTAAACTGAAGCTTGATTTTGACTTCTCGAAAGCAGAAACTCAGGGAAAGGTAGCTTGAAATATGCAACTGAGGTTATTTAAATCTGCAAGGTTTCAACTGTGTCGGCGGTGACCTTTTGATGTAGGCGACACCTGAAACACAAAATTAAACTTCAAAAGCTTTAAAAACAATGAAGATATTTGAAATACTTGAGGCTTCCTTTTCATAAGATAAAGAAGAAAATATTACAAGAAATCAGTTTTGTAATTAAGGTTTTACAACACTTTTGATTAACAAAATACAAGTTTAGAATGGAAAAAATTGGATCCCCCAAACCTGATCCCTTGGGTCTTATGTATAGATGCGAGTCAGCACCTTTCAACCTTAATGCTTTCGACTTGGTTGAAAGGTGGCTACCGAATAAATCTAATATGCTTCCGCCTTTGTCGAAAGGAATGGTTGCGCTTCTCTTCTTTATGTTGCCTTGTAAGTGCTTTCGACATTGTTGATAGGCTTTATACGAGGGTTTCGATGATGTTGGTTATGTCTGAGCTCTTGCTTGCGGAACTCTCTTGGGTCACAAGGGCTTCGACTGATTCGAAAGTCTTATTATAGCTTTCAAAGGGGTTGTCCAGGACAGTACTTCTTTCGAGTAGTTTGACGATGGCGAAACCATCAGCTTCGAATGGTTTGACACATATAAAAAGAGTTATTCTTCATTGTCTTTGAAAGATGTGTCCTTGAATCAAGCGAAAGATTTTCATGCGTAGGGAATCACCTAGTCGAAAGGTGGTTACTGAAGGCGAAAGGGTACTTTCGACTCCTTTGACTCCTTCGAAAGGTAAGAACCTTCTAAACCTCGATTGTAGGAACCTTTTAACACCTTCGACAGATTCTAAAGCTTGACTTTGGCGGTAGCATCCCTTCTAGCATCCCTTCGACTCTTTTGAAATGTCAACCTTTTTCTTGCTCTTCTTTGACCGCTACTCAAATTGGTTTGACTAAGTCATAAGGTGAATTTTAAGAGTAACAATTTTCATCATTATAAATTTCTCACGGTTACAACACTTTGTAACTACTATCACAAAAAATGCATTTACGGATTTTCTATTAAATATAGGTTTAATTTAATTAATTAGAAAATATAACACATTACATTAAGGATATAATGTATGGGCCAACCAACAATAGAAGTTTTGGGTGAATTTCAATCCCTTATTGGATCTATTTTGAATCTATGAAGTATAATTTATTTAGAAAATTTGTAAATTTTATTTAAATAAAATCTCTTATTTTATTTAAATCAATAATATATATGAAAGATTGTTTCATTTATATTTTGTACATATAAATGCACACATATGTATCACATACATACATATGTGTATGTGTGCAGCGTGTATATATAACATGATAATTCGTGGAAGGTGTAACAAGCCCGTGTATAGATGTTGGGATTAACATCGCAACGGGCACGTTAGTCCATCCAATATGTGTTGTATATCATCCAAATATATGTATGTATCTAAAATTATTATTTATAAAAATATAGTAATTCTAAATATATGTATATAAATATATATATATATATATATATGTTGATTTATTTAAATATTTTATAAGAGTGAAAATATTTAAATATGTATGTGTGTGTGTGTGTAAAATTTATATACATAGATGTATGTATGTATGTATGTATGTATGTATAACCTTAATAATATATATGTTTATTATTATAGTAAATATTACAATAATATATAAAATACATATTAATTTAAAAAAATTAATTTTTTTTATATATGTGTGTGTTAACCCAAAAAATGGATCAACACTCGGAAATCGGATGAAAACACTAGTTCAGATAAAAGTAAAAGAGAAAGTAGAGAACAGATAAGAACACACAGAAGTATTTATAGTGGTACGGCATAATCTTTGACCTAAATCACTTTAATTAAGTTTTATATTGGTTGTTAGTTGTTATATATCCAGATTACAACCATTTTTTCCCTAGATCTAAGTTACAATAACTTTGAACAAGTATAGGAGAGATAAGAATTGAATAAGGTATTGGTGAAGCTCCAAGTCCAATTGTGCTAGTAGAGATTCAACGGAGAGAAGATCCTTTTTCTAGTATATTGGTTGGTATTTACAGAGAAATTGGGCAGCATTGAGTCAATGGCCCAATAGAAATGAAGTCTAGAAGATAGCACGAAGTCACACCGAAAGAACCAAGCTATTCAGATTCAAATCTTTGACTCAGAATGAGTTAAGGTTCTTTGTTACAGTCAAGGTAAAAAAATTCTAAGTCCTTCTTTTGCCCTTTCTATGTTCTCTCCTAAAATTTCATGTCATTTCTTCTTCGTCTCGATGTTTTCCTTAACTCATGACAAGTTAAGACTTAGCTGATTTCTAACTAGTTGACTCAAGACCTTAACTCGAGATGAGTTAAGGACTTAGCAAATTTTTTAACCAATTGACTTAAGGCCTTAACCGAGGATGAGTTTGGGACTTAGCCAGTTTTCCAATCAAACGTCATAAGCTCAATTCTCTAGTCTCTCTAAGTGTGCCTCCCAATTTTCAAGTCGTCTCATCCTTGTTCGAATCTTTTGAGTCCAGTTGAAATCTACTTTGATAAAAAGCAGGTTAACACTTGCCCCACAAAGTACACCTTTCGAATGAAAGGTGTGCTTTGCTCAATAAGAAGTTTTAATAATCAATCTTCATGGTTAATCTCTCCAACGATTTCAATCTTGGTGAATCACCTAGTTCTTTCGAATTCTCTTGTCAATCATGGGTCATCAAAACTATTACAGCCTAACACTTTAGACTGTTATACATCACAATCATTTCGATTTCATTTGGAGTTACTATATCACATATCTCTTATTATATTTAATTTCCAAAATTGTCCCGTGTTCGTCCTGGATTTATCAGTTTTATTCTAGTTATAAGGTATTTAAATCCTTTTATGAAGTCTATTTCCATTATAGCGTCTAAACCCTTTGAATCATCTTCCATTTAATTTAATGTGAGACCTCTTCAGATTGTTTATCATTTAAGCATAAGAGAATGTTCTCTTCGGATCTTTTAATGTTTAATTTAAGGGGGACAAACTTTTCGGGTCATTTAGTGTTCCAATCTAGGGTTTCAATCTCTCCACATCCATGTTGATTCTGTTCGCTCTCCGGTAAAGGGACTCAATGACTAAGCAAGCCCATCCTCTCACTCTCTGATGAGCGGCCTTATTTCATGCACTCCGGCCTGCCTCTCCGGGCAGTAGTTGTATATTGACCAAAGAAGCACATGCTTTTCACTCTCTAATGGCGTGGCTCACTCCTTACACTCCGACCCCATCCTTCGAATGGTAGCTCTAAGGCGATCCAAATCTTTCAAGCCCATCCACTTGCTCTTCGATAAAGGGACATGAACCATGCACTCCAGCCCCGTCTTTCTAAATGGAAGTTTAAAGGCGATCTAAATTTGTACAAGCCTATCTACTTGCTCCTTGGCTAGGGGACTTGCACCTTGCACTCCGGTCTCGTCTTTGAACAAGACATAAAGCAATAAATATCAGTCATTACGTTCCCATGGATTTTTCAAAAGTCAAATGAGAAGAAATCCTAAGTATTCACTCAAGACATCCAACTCAATGCATGCCTAGAGGCCAATCTAGGTCTCGTACACGTTTAAGCAGTCTGTGGTTATTATTATACTAATAGTCGTCGTAGACATCTAACGCAGAGTGTGCCTACGGACCATTCGGGATCTCGTACACGTGTAAGCAAACTGAGGTTATACTGCATCATTTATTTCAAGTTAAGGTAAAGGAATCGAACCTGACCCCAATTTGCCTCCATCATGGGGTTGTAATCTAGTAGAAGTATCTGATCCATAACTTCATTTTATCCCACGTTCCAATGGTGCGCTTTTAGTTCCAGCTCCCGCTGTCATGCATCGTATTTTGACTTGTCAGTTTAGCTCCAGCATCGACTGTTTTAGGCACTAAAGATCATTCTAGATCCACCTCGATCAGGCCCCGAGTCGTGGGAGCATCATTTCATTTTCTTTACTCTATCTTCAGATGCTCCCGTGTTAGCTACCTATCCATGGTTTTGAATTTCATCAACTCTTGTTATTCCTTATTGTCCCACCCTTTGGAAGAATCCTTCTATCATCTCCTGGTGCCTAGCCATTATCCCATCTTGCATTTCCATCATCGTCCACTCCACCTCTTCTCTGGTCGCATAGTTAGAATAATGAGAATTTGAGGACAACTGTTAGCTTCCACTAGACTCTGCTTGAATATACTTCTTAAAATCTCAGATTCAAGCTTCAAGTCTTTAGATTTCGCTCTTGGTTCTCAATTAAAGCACCAAAATGTTAACCCAAAAAATGAAATCAATACCGGAAAATCAGATAAAAGCAATAGCTCGGATAAAAGAAAAAGCAAATGTAGATAATAGACAAGAATGCAGGGATGTTTTTATAGTGATTCGGCATAATCTCCAGCCTACGTCCACTTTAATAAAGTTTTATTATTAGCTACTAGTTGTTATCTCTCCGGACTACGGCTAGTGTTGTTACGACCCACATTTTCGAGCTTGTAAAACCACTGAAAAACTCATTTGTTCTAAAACTATGAATGAAAACTACCAACTTAATGCACAATTTTTGATAAATATTCAACACCACTAGGTGTATAGGATGCAATTTCAGTTATACAACTTATCAGAGTAGTTAATTAATATATTATATAAGTTGTGCATACCGAACTCAAACATAATAAATCTATCGTTGCATACTTTGATAAGAGAGACAACAATATCCTTACCTTCGAACTCCATAAATAATGTAAATGTAGAATAAAATAGTAAGGGGGAAAGATGCAACAACACATGATAAACAACAACCAATAACAGAGAAAAAGAAAAAGGGTTATATTACAGTATTACTTTAGAGGCTGCATCACTCCCAATTATGACTGCCTACATATCCCTATCTAATTAGGTACCTAATTAGATACAGGATCAAGCCAAAGTAGTTCTCCTACCACAAATAGGGCTCATGGAGCCTGCGATGGAACAAACAATATGCAATTCCCAAAACTACCCAATTAAACTTAATCTTCAATTTTAGATTTTTAAAATCTAGTTAATTTTATCGAAATTATCATTTTGTAATTTATTCAATAATTCTTATTTCAAAACTTTTCAAATATATATAATTTCTATACAAACTAGTCCTTTTACTTCGGATCCGAAAACAAATCACTTTTTGAAACGTCACCAATATGCAAGCATACAAATTATATGCTACCAAATCTTGGGAGGTTTCTAGCCATAACCAGCCCCTAAGCTCCAGCCTTCCAAATAAATAATGGATTGGTGCATCTCTCTACTCTGACGGACTACACCAAGGCTACAGAACATCCACACCTCCATTGCCCATGTGTTTCATAGATTATGGATTACCGAATCTTTGGTAACATTTTATATCCTGAAGTATCAAAAATCATTTGCACTGAAAATTTCAAATACTTTTAAGGGGCATTTCACTAGAAGGACAAACTTTGCAGTCCAATTAATTTCTAGGACACTCATCCACAGGAATTAATTTTAAGGCCAAAGTCAACAGAATAATTACTTTTAAGGACAAAGTCAACCGTCTAATTACTTTCAAGGACATAATTTCATAGGTTTTTAGGCCTTAAAATTTAATTATTTTGCATTTTGTCCTTAAAAATAATTATTTCAGTTGTGTGTCCTAAAAACTAATTGCACATGCTAAAGAAGCCCGTGTGGCTAATTTCCACTACTTTTTAATCTATAATAATTTCCATTTCCAAGTCCTTTCAAAAATCATCTTAAAACCATCGGGTTTAGTCCTCGAAATTCTGTCTACATTATAAAAAAGTTTTATAAAACTATTTTTTGTAAAACCACTCATATCACTTCAAAATATTTATTCTTAAATATCTCTTTTTTCTCTTTTAAAAGAAAACATTCATAACATTTAAGCTTAAAAACCAATTTTTAAAACAATTTACTTAATTGAACTGAACCAAATATTATCGCTAAACACCTTATAGTCAAATCATGAAATAAATCAAAAGGTGTTAGCCTACAATTATTTTCTGCCCAGCCCATGATATGGATAATTAATTGCTCATAAATTGGTCGAGCCTAATTAAAACAATCTATCAGTGAAATAACATAACAACAAACGATAATTAATGCTTCACTTTTAAGGGGCATTTCACTAGAAGGACAAACTTTGCAGTCCAATTAATTTCTAGGACACACATCCACAGGAATTAATTTTAAGGCCAAAGTCAACAGAATGATTACTTTTATGGACAAAGTCAATAGTCCAATTACTTTCAAGGACATAATTTGATAGGTTTTTAGGCCTTAAAATTTAATTATTTTGCATTTTGTCCTTAAAAATAATTATTTCAGTTGTGTGTCCTAAAAACTAATTGCACATGCTAAAGAAGCCCTTGTGGCTAATTTCCACTACTTTTTAATCTATAATAATTTCCATTTACAAGTCCTTCCAAAAATCATCTTAAAACCATTGGGTTTAGTCCTCGAAATTCTTTCTGCATTATAAAACAGTTTTATAAAACTATTTTTTGTAAAACCACTCATATCACTTCAAAATATTTATTCTTAAATATCTCTTTTTTCTCTTTTAAAAGAAAACATTCATAACATTTAAACTTAAAAACCAATTTTTAAAACAATTCATTTAATTGAAGTGAACCAAATAATACCGCTAAACACCTTATAGTCAAATCATGAAATAAATCAAAAGGTGTTAGCCTACAATTATTTTCTGCCCAACCCATGATATGGATAATTAATTTCTCATAAATTGGTCGAGCCTAATTAAAACAATCTATCAGTGAAATAACATAACAACAAACGATAATTAATGCTTCGTTCTATCAAATATTTATAACACTTTTTATTTTATCTTAGGTTAAAACGATTTGATATTAATTTTGGAGCATCCGGGCTTTACCTTCGACACGTTTCGTCCCTCCCCCAAGTCTCCTTGGATCTCATAGACTAAACGCGTGTACTAGTCATTTTCGTATACCCCATTAAGTATTTCACTTCTAAATTTTGAAATACTTAATTAACCATCCAAATCGTCAAACAAGGAAATAAAACTATTGTTTTAGCAAACAAAGTAAACAAGCATTCAATAAGAGTTTTCAAACAACACTTAACACTTAAAGTTCCTTCAACTTATCGGTGATTTTAATGAACTTAAAGGAAGAAATATATCGCTTTAGATTCCACACCGTCAAACTTTAAGGAAAGGAACCGCAGATCTAAACCATACTTGTTACCAATTTATCTAACTTTGTCACTATATATTTGACTATAGTTTCGCTAATATTTTTCGAAACTGCTTGAAATCTGGCTATAGCTTTATAATCCTAGAAGTTGAGATCAAAAAGGTGGAGATGGCTTCTAGGTAGGCATGGACTTGGGTGGATGGATGGAACTTACTAGCTTGAACTTGACTTAAGTGGTATACTTTTTTCTCGATTATTTTTTCCATAACTTCGTCATGCTTTTGGGATTTTTTTCGAGAGGCATGGAAGCAATTAAATCACTAAGGAAAAAGATGGAGAAGCTTAGAAAAGGAAGAAGAATGGAAAGTGTGTGGAATTTGTGAAAGAAGTGGTAGGTATTTATAGAAAAAGTTTGGAATAAAATATTATTATGTGAAATGACAAAAATACCCTTACTTGAACTTAAAGTAAGCTTACATTTTCAACATTTATCATCTTCTTTCGCATCTTACTTCATGTCTTAGTCACTTAAGGCTTAAGCAAAAGTATTTGGATGGAAAAGTGGACTATAGAGAAGATTTGATTTTTGATGTGATTTGATTTGTTATTTACTTTTTTAACCTTTTTCCTAACTTGCTTTTCTTAATTATATTCTAAAAGTTTCATAATCATAATTAGTAAAAGTAAACTTTTTTAGACAATAAAAGTGTAATATATATTGTAAAACATTCTAACAAAGGTGCAACAATGTTGCGGCAACATATTTTGAATAAAAACGTTGATATTCGACAAAATATTTTACGGTCACATTTTGATGTTTTTGTTAAACTATTTATTTATGTTAAAATACTTGAAAATAAATTTATTATCATCTTTAATTAATTAAAAAAGTGTACTTGACTTAGAAAACGATATTAAATAATATTAAAATTCAAATTAAAAATACAACGTCGATTTGTCAAAATACGACGAAGTTTGTGTACTTTTATAAAACAAGTATACATGTTTATAAAACCATTATGAATCAAATTTAAATTATTACCATATCACTATATAAACTTAGAAAATTTATTTACCATTTACAACAATTATTGGAATGTATATTAAATTTTATTGAAACCCGGCTTTTGTCACTTTTCGACAAAAATCCAACTTCTTGATTTTGTAACCAAACTTTAAAAATAAGTTTGTCATTCTTATTTTCACATAAAACATGATTATTATTTTGAAATAAACCTGTATTTAAATATTTTTAAAGTTAAATGTTTCTATTTGCCAAGTGATAAAATTACGAGTCGTTGTATACTTTCCCCCTTAAAAGAATTCCGTCCTCGAAATTCTAAGGATGGAAAAACATAACAATACCAAAAAATTAAGTACACCTAAAAATAAACATCACCCATAATCTTGATTGGAGGTACAGTGCCTTATTCTATCCATTTTATTTATCCAATTAAAGTAGTTTAATTTTTAAAATTCCTTGGTTGATTTACTAAACTAGACAAATTTTTTACTCAGGCACCTAACCGAAGCTTTGATACCAACTACGACAACCCGGATTTTCGAACCAGTAAAAATCGCCGAAAAACCCGTTCGTTCTAAAACTACGAATGAAAATACCAACTTAATACACGATATTTGATAAATATTCAACACCACTAAATGTATAGGATACAATTTCAATTATACAACTTATTAGAGTAACTAATTAATTTATTCTACTAGGTGTGCATACCGAACTCAAATGCAATAAATCTACGCTGCACACTCTGATGAGAGAGACTGCAATATCCTTACCTACGAACTCCATAAAGAATGTAAATGCAGAATAAAATAGTAAGTGGGAAAGATGCAACAACACAAGATAAACAACAACCAATAACAGATAAATAGAAAAATGGTTATATTATTCTAGGAGCTGCATCACTACCAATTGTGACTACCTACATACCCCTGTGACGCCCCACCTCTATACCCACGCTAGCCAAGAACATTACTGTGAATGCTGTCAACTAGCACGGAGAATAAGGCTGTTGAGGAGTGACCATCTGTATAATTGCTTTGTGCGAGTACCGATATACCGGATAAAAATATAACTTTTCATCTCGAGAGGAAATCCGACATACCGACACAAACTCAAAGCTACTACACAGTGGCTATAATTTCTTCGGAAACAAATATAGAAATAAACATAACATAAATCAGTCACAGACAATTCATATCACAAAGGCGGAATAAGATATGAATACTACACTAGAAAGTGTACATCAGAGTAGTGGTCTAAAAAGATCCACAAAATCACAAAAGAATAGTTACACGAACTACACAAAAGAATAAGTATACATTAAGGAGTCTATATCTCAAAGGTATACAACAAAATAACTACTAATCTAAGTAGTTAACCCAAAAGTCAAGGAGTTAATCCCGGATGAGAAGTCAAGCAGAAGCACCTGTAACATCTCGGTCTGACCCGAGTATTATTTAATAAGAAAATAATAAACGGATCAGTCTAACTATAAATATCAGATGAAACGATATAGAATAAGACATATGACTAAACACGTAATAATCACAATGCCAAGCTGTGATATATATATATACTTAGTTGATAATCATCAAGAGATTAATCAATGTCACCAAATCTACACAAGAATCAAAGAAGTGTCATACTCTTTATTTCGTTCATCAAACCACAAATGTTGACGATAATATCAATGTCAATCACCAAAGTCAAAGACGCACAAATTCCAGAAGACTACACAAGAAATCCAGAAATCACAAAAGTCAATAACACACAAATTCACCAATGCACAAATATTGATAAAACTTATCAATGGAAATCACGAAAATTGGTGAAACACAAACTCTAGGAATCTACACAAGAAATCCAGAAATCACAAAGGGGGGAAGGCCTATCACAAACGGGAGCATAAAGCTCACCAACACGTGTATCACAAATGGAACGATAATTCCATGGTCGCTAACCATCACAAATTGAGCCGAAGCTCCACAAACGGCCCGAAGACCATGGGTTGCTACCCCATCACAAATTGAGTCGAAACTCCACAAAATGGGGTTTAGTCTCCCTCACAGACAAAGAGACATCGCACATTGCTAGTCTAAATCACAAAGATGATCGTCATGATCAACGAGAAGTATCGATTACACTAAGCTAGTAAATATATGAGTTTAGCTTCATGTCCCATAACCACTTGCTTAACTTAAATATTTACGAACAAACTGTAAGTCTCCACTAGAAAATTGTCACAAGAGGTTCAATCGAACAAGTCCAAGAATTAACCGATAAAGTAAACGCAAGCGTTTCATACCACTTGTTTTACTAAGCCGTTTAATTAGATTTCTCATACGAGTGAGGTAAAGGTTTGTATATACTAATAGATTGGAAAACGGTTTTATAAACGAGTTTGGTATTAAAATAGTATTGAAATCGTTTGAGGAAAGGGTTTTGATATTTACTACTAGTATAGAAAACCTTTATATTTTTAAAGTGACAAATCACGAAGAAGATTGTAAGAACAATCAATCACAAAAATTCACATACGAAGACGTGAATAAAATCCAAAGAAATCGATAAAGAATCCATCGAAATGGATATTCAAAAATCCCTAAAAAGAGTCATCAAAATCATAATAGATGATAACAACAAATAGGATTATCACGAATCGATTTAAATTGGAATTCCAATCCAAAAAGGCAAATTGGACTCAAACAGCAGGTTTAGTCGACTGAACAGAGAATTTCAGTCGACTGACCCTGTACATGGAAATTTTCCAGGTTCAGGAAACTTTCTGTTTCCAGTTTCAGTCGACTGTGCAGAAGTTTTCAGTCGACTGAATCATGCCTGGAAACTCTCGGGTTTCAGGTTCAGTCGACTGAACAGAGATATTCGGTCGACTGAATCATGCCTGGGCTGTTTTTCAGCCTTATACAAATGAAGAGTAAACTCCTCCAAAATGCAACCGGACGAACATTGGCTCTAAGGGTTTATGCCAATCGGCAACCCGGCCCTATATGCTCCTCGATGCATCACCAAAAGCATGATCAAACGTCCATAAAAGGATTTTACACAAATTTGACTTAAAAACCCAAAAAATTGGAATATTCACTAAACCAATCCAAATCAAGAGCAAATGCACATGAAGAAGTGTTAGGAATTCATACCCAACAACCAAAGATAATTATAGCCATAGATGTGAGATAAAAATCTCACCTTTTCACAAAATCGAACAAGAAGAAGCTTGAAAGCAAATGGAGAATCAACCTTTCTTCAATCACAACCCAAATGAGCTTGAATCTAACCTCAAAAACAAGAACATTGCCGAAATTAGGTTTAGGAAATTTCTGAAATTGAATGGAGAAAGAGTTGGAGAAGAAGAAGGAGATGCTTACCAAGGGGTTCTTCTTGAGTTTGGAGCAAGGAGATGGATTTGCAAGAGAAACTAGGGTTTTGGAATTTTAATTTCCAATCTCTCCCACCATTAACACTCTAAAAACTGAAATGAGAAGAGAATGAGGGTGAGTGGGGAAGAGTGGCTCAGATTTGAGCATAAGTTAACATAGGGTTGAGCCCAAAAACCAAACCCAAAGTAAAAAGTAGCAGAAATCAACTTTCTCCAAACATATCGAAGCTTATACTCAAAAAGGTCGCAAACGGCATTTTAAACTCAATGGGAGTGGTCCCGAGTCCTAATTCGACCGTATGCAAAAAGTAGCTTTTCGGACAAAAATCCGACTAACGATAAAATATTTAAATAAAATATTTAAATATAAAATCGACAAATATGCTGGTTGTTACAGACTCCCCTCCTTAAAGAAATTGCGTCCTCGCAATATAACAAGAAGAAGATATATAGTAACAACCATAGAAGCATATTCAACACAAAAGAAGTTTGAAATAGGAAGTTCACCTCAAAGAGCACGAGAAAGTAAGTCCGGATGTGTACGCTCGATGTACTCTCTAGATTCCCAAGAACAATCCTTAGGATTTGAAGACCATTGAACCTTAACAAGCGGAACATCTTTATTTCGAAGTCGTTTGACTTCCGAAGCAATGATACGAATAGGATGTTGCTCATAAGTTAAATTAGGAGAAACTTCAATCTCTTCCACAACACCGGGCTCAAGAATAGAATCGGAATCTCGAAGACATTTCCAAAGTTGAGAAACGTGAAACACGTCATGCATAGCAGAAAATTGAGCCGGTAATAAAAGGCGATAAGCCATGGAACCAATGCGTTCAGTGATAGGAAATGGCCCAATATATCGAGGCGCTAACTTTCTCGATCGACTGAAACGTACAACACCTTTCATAGGTGAAACACGAATGAACACAAGATCTCCCACAAAAAATTCTAACTTCCTTCTCCGGTTATCGGCATAGGATTTTTGTCTACTCTGGGCTTCTTTCATCCTATGACGAATAAGATCAATCTTTTCTGTGGAATCACGAATAAGATCTGGACCAAAAACTAGCTTCTCACCGGCCTCAAGCCAACAAGAAGGAGATCGGCATGGCCTTCCGTAGAGTGCCTCAAAAGGTGCCATACCAATACTAGATTGGAAGCTATTATTATAGGAAAATTCAACAAGTGAAATATGATCTTCCCAACTTCCACCAAAATCAAGAACACAAGCACGAAGAAGATCTTCAAGAGTTTGATTCACACGCTCGGTTTGTCCATCGGACTGGGGATGATAAGCGGTGCTAAAATTAAGCTTCGTTCCCAAAGCTTTTTGAAGACTCTTCCAAAATCCACTAGTAAACAATGGATCACGATCACTAACAATAGAAGTAGGAACACCATGCAATTTAACAATTTCTTTGATAAATATTTTGGCCAAAAGAGGAACGGTTCGATTAGACCGAACGGGAATAAAATGGGCAGATTTAGTAAGCCTATCAACAATCACCCATAAGCTATCATGACCCGAACGAGAACGGGGAAGGCCATCTATAAAATCCATGGAAATTTGATCCCACTTCCAAACTGGAATTTCTAAAGGTTGCAAAAACCCACCGGGCCTTTGATGTTCGGCCTTAACGAGTTGGCAAGTCATGCAACGTTTAACGAAGTTAGCGATGTCAAGTTTCATTCCCTCCCAATAATAAAGTCGCCTCATATCCGCGTACATTTTACTCCTACCGGGATGAAGGGTAAATTTAGAACGATGTGAATCTTCTAAAATATCTTTACGAAGATCACCAATATTTGGCACGACAAGTCTACCAAATTTCCGAATGCCGCCACGAGAATCGATATCAAAGTCTTTTAAACCTTCAATATCCATTTTATCCCTAATATTTTGGCCAAGAAGAGCGAAGTTGGGATCTAGCCCTTGAGCTTCAAGAATGCGGTCTAAAAGAGATGGATGAGCCACAAGGCTACATAAGCGTGCAAATCCCGACTTTGGGTGAGTAGGTTCCGGGTTAGCTCCAGCTGCTTGAGCATTTGTTACCAAATCAAGAAGCGGTTGAGCAGTCATAAAAACTCCATCTTGGGGTGGAGTGCTAGATGGCACAGCTCCGGGGCGGCCAGTTCTAGACATTTCTCTTCCTTAAGAAAGAAAGAAGAAGAAGAAAAGGTTATTCACCAAATTGAATATCAAGCAATCTTGATAGATAAATAAGGAATCACAAGGAAAATAGGATGAATCGGTACGAAGACTCGAATTAAACCCTAAAGCACGACTCCTAAGAAAGACTTAGGACGATGATCCTTGTTATAATATTCCATATTATTTCGAAGTTTGGCTCTGATACCAAGCTGTGACGCCCCACCTCTATACCCACGCTAGCCAAGAACATTACTGTGAATGCTGTCAACTAGCACGGAGAATAAGGCTGTTGAGGAGCGACCATCTGTATAATTGCTTTGTGCGAGTACCGATATACCGGATAAAAATATAACTTTTCATCTCGAGAAGAAATCCGACATACCGACACAAACTCAAAGCTACTACACAGTGGCTATAATTTCTTTGGAAACAAATATAGAAATAAACATAACATAAATCAGTCACAGACAATTCATATCACGAAGGCGGAATAAGATATGAATACTACACTAGAAAGTGTACATCAGAGTAGTGGTCTAAAAAGATCCACAAAATCACAAAAGAATAGTTACACGAACTACATAAAAGAATAAGTATACATTAAGGAGTCTATATCTCAAAGGTATACAACAAAATAACTACTAATCTAAGTAGTTAACCCAAAAGTCAAGGAGTTAATCCCGGATGAGAAGTCAAGCAGAAGCACCTGTAACATCTCGGTCTGACCCGAGTATTATTTAATAAGAAAATAATAAACGGATCAGTCTAACTATAAACATCAGATGAAACGATATAGAATAAGAGATATGACTAAACACGTAATAATCACAATGCCAAGCTGTGATATATATATATATATATATATATACTTAGTTGATAATCATCAAGAGATTAATCAATGTCACCAAATCTACACAAGAATCAAAGAAGTGTCATACTCTTTATTTCGTTCATCAAACCACAAATATTGACGATAATATCAATGTCAATCACCAAAGTCAAAGACGCACAAATTCCAGAAGACTACACAAGAAATCCAGAAATCACAAAAGTCAATGACACACAAATTCACCAATGCACAAATATTGATAAAACTTATCAATGGAAATCACGAAAATTGGTGAAACACAAACTCTAGGAATCTACACAAGAAATCCAGAAATCACAAAGTGGGGAAGGCCTATCACAAACGGGAGCATAAAGCTCACCAACACGTGTATCACAAACGGAACGCTAATTCCATGGTCGCTAACCATCACAAATTGAGCCGAAGCTCCACAAACGGCCCGAAGACCATGGGTTGCTACCCCATCACAAATTGAGTCGAAACTCCACAAAACGGGGTTTAGTCTCCCTCGCAGACAAAGAGACATCGCACATTGCTAGTCTAAATCACAAAGATGATCGTCATGATCAACGAGAAGTGTCGATTACACTAAGCTAGTAAATATATGAGTTTAGCTTCATGTCCCATAACCACTTGCTTAACTTAAATATTTACGAACAAACTGTAAGTCTCCACTAGAAAATTGTCACAAGAGGTTCAATCGAACAAGTCCAAGAATTAACCGATAAAGTAAACGCAAGCGTTTCATACCACTTGTTTTACTAAGCCGTTTAATTAGATTTCTCATACGAGTGAGGTAAATGTTTGTATATACTAATAGATTGGAAAACGGTTTTATAAACGAGTTTGGTATTAAAATAGTATTGAAATCGTTTGAGGAAAGGGTTTTGATATTTACTACTAGTATAGAAAACCTTTATATTTTTAAAGTGACAAATCACGAAGAAGATTGTAAGAACAATCAATCACAAAAATTCACATACGAAGACGTGAATAAAATCCAAAGAAATCGATAAAGAATCCATCGAAATGGATATTCAAAAATCCCTAAAAAGAGTCATCAAAATCATAATAGATGATAACAACAAATAGGATTATCACGAATCGATTTAAATTGGAATTCCAATCCAAAAAGGCAAATTGGACTCAAACAGCAGGTTCAGTCGACTGAACAGAGAATTTCAATCGACTGACCCTGTACATGGAAATTTTCCAGGTTCAGGAAACTTTCTGTTTCCAGTTTCAGTCGACTGTGCAGAAGTTTTCAGTCGACTGAATCATGCCTGGAAACTCTCGGGTTTCAGGTTCAGTCGACTGAACAGAGATATTCAGTCGACTGAATCATGCCTGGACTATTTTTCAGCCTTATACAAATGAAGAGTAAACTCCTCCAAAATGCAACCGGACGAACATTGGCTCTAAGGGTTTATGCCAATCGGCAACCCGGCCCTATATGCTCCTCGATGCATCACCAAAAGCATGATCAAACGTCCATAAAAGGATTTTACACAAATTTGACTTAAAAACCCAAAAAATTGGAATATTCACAAAACCAATCCAAATCAAGAGCAAATGCACATGAAGAAGTGTTAGGAATTCATACCCAACAACCAAAGATAATTATAGCCATAGATGTGAGATAAAAATCTCACCTTTTCACAAAATCGAACAAGAAGAAGCTTGAATGCAAATGGAGAATCAACCTTTCTTCAATCACAACCCAAATGAGCTTGAATCTAAGCTCAAAAACAAGAACATTGCCGAAATTAGGTTTAGGAAATTTCTGAAATTGAATGGAGAAAGAGTTGGAGAAGAAGAAGGAGATGCTTACCAAGGGGTTCTTCTTGAGTTTGGAGCAAGGAGATGGATTTGCAAGAGAAACTAGGGTTTTGGAATTTTAATTTCCAATCTCTCCCACCATTAACACTCTAAAAACTGAAATGAGAAGAGAATGAGGGTGAGTGGGGAAGAGTGGCTCAGATTTGAGCATAAGTTAACATAGGGTTGAGCCCAAAAACCAAACCCAAAGTAAAAAGTAGCAGAAATCAACTTTCTCCAAACATATCGAAGCTTATACTCAAAAAGGTCGCAAATGGCATTTTAAACTCAATGGGAGTGGTCCCGAGTCCTAATTCGACCGTATGCAAAAAGTAGCTTTTCGGACAAAAATCC
Organism: Allium cepa; assembly: GCA_030765085.1. Classification (NCBI taxonomy): domain Eukaryota; kingdom Viridiplantae; phylum Streptophyta; class Magnoliopsida; order Asparagales; family Amaryllidaceae; genus Allium; species Allium cepa. Next base: position 21,761,269 of record CM060931.1, read on the forward strand.
GACTAACGATAAAATATTTAAATAAAATATTTAAATATAAAATCGACAAATATGCGGGTTGTTACAACCCCTATCTAATTGGGTTCCCAATTAGATAAAGTATAAACCCAACCTAGTTCTTCTACTGTAAATAAGATTCATGGAACCTACGATGCAACAAACAATATGCTAGTCCCAAAACTACCCACTTAGCTTAATCTTTAATTTTTGATTTTTAAAACCTAATTAAATTTATGGAAATTATCTCTTTGGAATTTATTCCCGAATTCTTATTTCAAAACTTTTGTAATATATATATATATATATATATATATATATATATATTATATTCAAACTAGTCCTTTTACTTGGGGATCCGAATACAAAATACCTTTTGAAATGGTACCAATATACAAGCAGACAAAACGATATGCTACCAAATCTTAGAAGGTTTCTAGCCAAAACCAGGCCCATGGGTCTAGCCTTACGAATAAATAATAGATTGATGCATCCCTCTACTCTGATGGACTAGACCGAGGCTACAGAACATCAACACTTCCATTGCCCATGCGTTTCATAGATTATGGGTTATCCGAGTCTTTGGTAACATAACAAATCCCTTTATATCCCGAAGTGGAAAAAATCATTTACACTAATAATTACAGATACTTCTAATCTATAATAATTTCCATTTCCAAATCCTTTCAAAAATCATCTTAAAACCATCGGGTTTAGTCCTCGAAATTCATTCCATTTTATATTACATTTTTATAAAACCATTTTTTATACAAACCGCTTCCATAGCACTTCAAATATTTATTCTCAAATATGTCCTTTTTCTCCCCTTTAAAGGAAAACATTTGACAACATTTAAACTTAAAAACCAGTTTTCAAAACAATTCAGTAAATTGAAGTGAACCAAATATTACCTCTAAACACCTTATAGTCAAAGCGTGAAATAAATCACAAGGTGTTAGCCTACAATTATTTTATACCCAGCCCATGATACGGATAATTAAATGCTTAAAAACTGGTTGAGCATAATTCAAACAATCAATCAATGACATAAACATAATAAATGATAATCAATGCTTCACTCTATTAAATATTTATAACACGTTTTATTTTATTTTAGGTTAAAACGGTTTGACATTTATTTTGGAGCATCCGAGCTCTTCCATCGACATGTTCCATCCCTCACCCAAGTCTCCTTGGATGGCATAGACGAAACACGTGTACTAGTCGTTTCTGCATATCCCATTAAGTATTTAACTTCTAAATTTTAAAATACTTAATTAACCATCAATTAATCAAACAAGGAAATAAAACCATTGTTTTTGCAAACAAAGTAAACAAGCATTCAATAAGGGTTTTCCAACAACACTTAACACTTAAAGTTCCTTCAATTTAGTAGTGATTTTAATGAACTTAAAGGAAGAGATAACTCACTTTGGATTCCACTCCATCAAAATTTCAGACAAGGAACCCCAGATCTAAACCATACTTCCTACCAATTTTACTAACATTGTCACTATAGATTTGACTTTATCTTCGCTAATATTTCCCGAAACTTCTTAAAATCCAGCTATAGCTCCACTATCCTAGAAGTTGAGATGAAGAAAGCTGGAGATGGCTTCTAGGCAGGAATGGCCTTGGGTGAATGGATGGAACTTACTGGCTTGAACTTAAATTAAATGGTATACTTTTTTGTCGATTACTTTTGCCATAACTTCGTTACGCTTTTGGATTTTTTTTAGAGGGACATGGAAGCCATTAAAGCTCTAAGGAAGAAGAAGGAGAAGCTTAGTAAAGGAAGAAGAAGAATAATGGATAGTGTGTGGAATTTGTGAAGGAAGTGGTAGGTATTTATAGGAAAAGTTTAGAATAAAATATCATTATGTGAAATGATAAAAATACCCTTACTTCAACTTAAATTAAACTTAATTTTTCAACATATACCATCATCTTTCACATCTTACTTTATGTTTTAGTCACTTATGGCTTAAGCAAATGTACTTGGATGGAAAAGTGGATTAAAGAGAAGATTTGTTTAGATTTATTAATGTGATTTAATTTAATGTTTACTTTTTTAACTTTTTCCCTTACTTTTCTTAATTATATTCTAAAAGTTTGATAATCGTAATTAGTAAAAAAGTAAAATTGTTTAGTTATTAAAATGTGTAGTATATATGTTAAACATGCTAACATAGGTGCAACAACGTTGCAACAACTATTTTGAACAACACGTTGATATTTGACAAAATGTTTTACGGTCATATTTTGACGATTTTGTTAAACTATTTATTTATGTAAAAAAAATTAAAAATAATTTTCTTTTCATCTTTAATCAATTAAAACAAGTGTATTTGACTTATAAAACCATATTTAATAATATTAAAATTCAAATTAAAGATACGAAGTCGATTTGTCAAAATACGATGAAGTTTGTGCACTACATGTAACAAGTACATATGTTTATAAAACAATTATAAATCAAAATTATATTATTATCATATCATTATATAATCATTTAAAATATTTATTTACCATTTACAACAATTATTTGAATGTATATTAAATTTTATCGAAAACCGGCTTTTGTCACTTTTGGGGGAAAATCAAAACTTAATGATTTAGTAATGAAATTCTAAAAATAAGTTTATCATTCTTGTTTTCACATAAAAATGATTATTATTTTGAAATAAACCTATATTTAAATAGTTTTGAAATTAAATGTTCCTAGTTTCCAAGTGATAAAATTACGGGTCGTTACAAGTTTTTCCTTAGATCTGAGTTACAATGATGTTTGGGAGAGGTAAGAAGTGAACAACGTATTAGTGAAGCTCCAAGTCCAAGAATTTTAATGGAGATACAATAGAGAGAAGATCCTTGTTTGGTAGTTGGTTGGTTGGTATTTATAGAGAGCCCAATAGTAATAAGTCTAGGAGATAGGAAGAAGTCACACCCGAAGACCAAAGCAAGCCCAAGTCAAATCTTTGACTAAGGATGAGTTAAGGTCCTTAACTTAGGATGGGTTAAAGTTATTTGGTCCAATCATGGTGAAATTCTTCCAAGTCCTTCTGCCTTTTCTAAGTGTTCTCGCCAAATTTCAGGTCATTCCGTCTCCTTCTCGATGTTCTCCTTAGCATAGAAGGAGTTAAGGACTTTGCCAATTTTCCAACCAATTGATTTAAGGGTGAAGAAACTGGGCCAGCCCGCTGTAGAAGAAATTGGTGGATTTCAAACAGATTAACCATTTTGGATCTTTAATGGGCCTATGAAGTCTAAATTCATTTGGAACCTTTCTATGTTTCTTTCAAATAAAATCGATATACTATTTAACTTCATAAATAAGTTTAGCTTCAATTTAATGTGTATGTAAGTTAGATTATATCAAATATACTCTTATACATAAATTTATTTGTAAGTTTACTTTTAGAATTTATTCAGAGAAGGAAATATTTCATTTTCTTTCTCTTAACTTATTCAGTTAATGAGGGGCCATAAATTTATTTAGAGAATGAAACCTTTTATTTTCTTGCTCTTGAATTATTCAACTAGTGAAGGATCATGCTCGTCGACGGAAATTCTATCGGTTTAGAAAACCGTCGAACGAATTTAAATTAAAAATAACCACAAGCGCATGGTGTACGAATGTAGCATGCGGCGAATACGGGTCGATCCGCAGGGAATTGATGATTTTAAAATTCTATTCAATCAAATTAACCAAAGTTGAAAGTGTGATTAGCTAAAAATGTAAGAAACTAACAAAAACTAGCAAAAGAAAAATAGATAAAAATATGAGAGTTAAATGACAACTTAGAGGCAATTTCCACTCTCTAAATCACATAAATCAACAAAATGAAGTTATGATCTCTCTTTTCTTATCATTAGTGAATTAGTTGATGTGCTTATCATAAGTATGGTATATTTGTGCTATTAATTAGCTCAATATCAACCATCAAACTATAACACAACCACTAATACACTTTTAAATCTCATGAAATATGACAACAAAGTTGAAAGCAAAATCTACTTTAAGCATGGCCTATTAACTATTAATTAGAAATATAAGCCATCAAATTTTAATTTCAACAATCACTTCTTTGCCATAATCATATGTAGATGAAGAGGTAATTTGTGTTTTGTTTGTTTAAGCATAGCCTATTTGTTATGAACAACATAGACTATCAAATTCAAAGCTAAACAACATCATTAAACCACTTCAATCATTCTCATTAAGCACAAAAAGAGAGCATAAACATCAAAATAAGTTGAAGCTACATGATTAGAGAGCTTCATTACCCCTAAATTGAAGGGGTTTAGCCTCTCATATTTGTTATCATATGAACAAATGTAGCTTGCAACAAGAGAGAAAACGAAAAGGAAAAGAGAGCAAAGTGAAATGGAAAACTATTCTACTTGCATAAAAGAGAAGAGATCTATACTACAACATGAAAGTAAATGAACATGAAAAGGAAAGAGCATGTATTAAATTGCATAAAAAAAAGATTACATAAAATAAAAATGGCTAAGTAGCCATGAAAAGAGAAAGAGGAGCTTTCATTTTTATTTTGAACCTAAAACTAAACTAAAGAGAAGGAGGCCTAAGAGAGACTAAGTGAAGAGGAGGGATTACATGAAACATATGGGTAATTATACATGTATGAAACCCTAATTCATATTTTTGGGGAATGCCCAAAATGCCCCTTAGGAAGTGTGGAGGCTAAGTAATCATTAACATGTCTTAATCCCCCATTAAGTATACATGAAACCATTAACTCCAAAAGCATGTGCATTAGCCTTTAATTTGTACATTAAGGTAGGTGGGTAGGAGTGGTCCTCCATGATCTTCACTTTGAATTATTTGCATCTTCATTCCTTTATATTCTTTGTGCATGCATATTTCTTCATGAAACCACTCCTATTTGAGACCAAATTCCTACAAAAATACTAAAAAAAATTCGATTAATTTCTCTCAAAGAAATTTATGCACACAAATGACCTTTTTGCCCCTATATGAAGATGGATATGTGATAATTTGGAATTAATATGAATTTTGGTTAAAACAAGTTAAAATACCCAATATGATCATTTATTTAATTTAAATAGAATAAATATGGTGGTAAAAATATGCACATTTACGTGCACATCAAGTACCCCCACACTTATCTTTTTATTCGTCCTTGAATAAACTAAAACTAAGATCAATCTGTTTTCGTAGGAAGCACGATTGCATTGAGCATATGCAACAAGCCGTTAAACCTCTGGGTGTCTCCAGTAGGACGAGTGTTGTCTCGTGAGGGTTTTCAGCGGATACTACCCACAAAATCCAAATGCAGGATGAAAGTATTTACAAAATTCAAGATTTACTTACAAAGAGATGGATGCTAGTTTTTTTAAAAATATTTACAAATGAAGGATTTATTTAAATCGACACGAATAAGTTAAATATAGGTTTTGGCCATTATCTTGAAATTTACGACATTTACTCGTCAAAATTTCCAACAAAAATCAAGTTATCATAACAAATAGACTATAGTTTAACTCGTTGTTTTGGTAAATAACACGGTGTAACTATGAAATGGATCCTTAGTTGATTATCATAGTTTATCAAAGTGGTATTTTCATTTATTTTCAATAACAAATCAAATCAAATAAGTAAAAATAGTGCTAGGATTTCAATTGCTTGCCCTCTCATTATTTGCAAAAAAAATTACACACCTAGCTAAGGTAAACTGAGGCCAGATATACAACCCATGCACTGCCTTTCGGTCTTATGTGAGGGGAGTACAGAGCATGGTGAGTGCACACACTTTCATGCATACACCTATTGACCGTGGTGGTTTTTATTAAGTTTTTTTTTTACATGTGTTTCATACATGCATAACCGTGAGGACTTATAAATGAGTATGAAAGCACATAATTAAATATTCCAAGTAATTCACCCATGCATAACCGTGAGGACTTTTAAATGAGAGTGAATACTTGGATGTTATTATTTTTTATTTTTTATTATTATTTTTTTAAAGAGAGAGAGTTTTGCAAAATCATCTTAGAACCATTTAACTTAGAAGACAAAAAAAATGTTATATCCTTTACTTTAAATCAACCACTTTTTAAAACAAAGATTTTCAATTAAGATATACTTCATAATTAACACTTATGAATCTTCCTATATACAAGTTAAACCATTATTATTTGTAATCAAATTTCATTTTTATTTTTGTTAAGACAAATAAATTTCCAAAAATTTCAATTTAATAAGCCAAACCATATATTTATCCTATAGTGTTTCTTTAAAAATAAATCAAAAATTCTTAAATAAAATTGTTGTTTTTTTTGTTGTTTTTTTTAGATTTTTTTGCAAAGAAAAAGTAAAAATAAATCATGAAAAATCAAAAACAAATATGAGTCTCCCCCCTACACTTGATTTTGACTGTGTCCCCACAGTCAATCCGAGTGAAAGAAACGTTTATTACTATTTACATGAAAATGAAATGTATTTACACGAGATCAGAAAGTATATCGTCAAAAAGTAAATGAAACGGTCTTCCAAAGACCAATTCATTTGTCTCGTCAAGTATATGAGACACAGCTCAAGCGCAGAAAACCAAAGCGTAAAAGATTTCGAAGTTGAATGTTGATTTGGAAAAACGGATATCGTTTTGTTGAAATTTGAAAGGGTTGTTCTGTTTTCGATGATTTTTGGGGTTGATAAAACAATTGATTGAAATTCAATTTTATTTTCTCCAAGTTGAAGTTCAAACTTATCATTCAAAACTTCTTCAAAATTATCGATTTCATGGTCAAAATGGTGATCGAAATCTTCCCCGTCAGAATTTTAGGACTCATTTTCGAAACGTCCATAAAACTCGTGTTCATTAAATTCATCTTCCTTTATTGGATTATCAACAACTTCATCGTATATATCCATTTCAAAATCAAAAGTTGCTGTATTGAATTCAAAATCAAGAAAAGGAAGGTCGAATTTTAAATTTGTCTCCACGCCGTCAAAGGAATTGAAATCCAACTCAATTACCGTGTTTTCAACAACTTCATTAAGATTTTTATTTTCAGGTTCAAAAGTTGTTGTTTGAAAATCGTCAATTGTGGTAAAAGATGGATTATCACTTGACTCATCACACGTTGGAATTTGATTTTGTTTATCACGTTGTTTCATATATGTTTCAAACAACGAGTTCGTGTGATCATCGTAAATTTCGTTCATTTGCTCAACAAAATCCAATCTATAGTTATTAACATGAGAATTTTCGATTTGAACTCGTTGAGAACAAGAATTGTCAATTTCGATAAACGGTAGATTATTATTTGATTCTTTGCAAGTTGAGATTTGATTATGATTTTCATGAAAAGTTTTGTGTTTTTCAAGTAATAAATCCCCGTTATCTTTTTCCATTTGGTCAACAAAGTCAAATTCATGATTATTAATTTGAAAATATTCATTTTGAATTGGTTGATAACCAAAGTTTTCAATCATATCATTATTGAAACTATTGCCAAAATGATTTGAAAATTGGTTCACATTTTCGTCTTGATTTTGAAATTCATCTTGAAACTCGAAATTGAATTGGCAACACTCGAAATCATTTGAATTTTGAAGTGAATTCAAATTTTGATTATTTTGAAAACCTTGATTCGAGTTATAGCACAAATATGAATTGCACAACTAGTGACAACTCGGAATTTTTAAGCATTTGTAACCGGGATATTTAATTGATTTTAAATATTTAAAGGTTAATTATTAACTTAAATTATGAATATTTTAACTTATTTGACAATTAAATTATTGAATTAAATAATTTAAAATCGGGTAAAATATGAAATCTGAAATTTTATACCTGTTAAAAATAATTTGAAGGCTTGTAAAAATTATGTTGATAACACCGTAGATAATAGAAGTTGTAAAATTGAAATTAACAGTGGTTTGTTCAGTTTTAAAATTTATACTGTTTAAATTGAATTTAAAAATAACCTTCCGGGGTGCAGTCTCGGAATTTGACGAAACTAGTTCCATTGGGTCCGTAATATTGAATTATTACCGGATTCCAAATTTCGTAGCTTTCGGAGTTAACGTGAGAGCGTACGGTATATGAACGCATTGGAATTTATTCCGAGACAATTTAATTTAATAAAGCCTACTTACTTTCTTTAACCCGACCATACGTACAACCTGCCATCATCTTTGTCTCCTTCGTAACCCCCTCCCCCCCTTTTATCTTTTTCTTTCCCCTCTTCACAGAACAGCCGAATGAAAAAAAAAAAAAAGAAGAAGAAAATAAAATGGCTGAACCACCCTCCTTTAAAAATCTCGAACGACAATAAAAAAAACGGAGGGGGGGAACTCGCGTGCTCGAGTACGCGAGGAAATCGCGTCGTCGTCATCATCGATGGTCGTGAGTTTCCCTAATTCGATTTTAGGGTTCACGACTTTGCCTTGTTCGAGGCGTGAATTAGGGTTTTAAGCACGGCGGCGCGGCGTGTCCGATCGAGGTGGAATCCTACGCGAGGAGCGGAGCTCGCGACGTTTTGGTGATGGTTTCGAGCTACGCAAGGAGTCGCGATTGAAGCCTGAAGTTAGGGCCTAGCCTGGGATTTTCGTGGGTGAGATAGGTTCGAATTCTGTAAGTGATAATTTATTTAATTATTTTCTAACTTTCGTTTAACTGCATATGTGTATATATATATAAAAAAAATGTTCACTATTTAGTTTTACAATTCCAGAGTTTAAATATATATATCGTGGTACTTGGTTTTACAGTAAAGAATATTTGTGGTTTCGAATAAATACATATATATATATATTAGAGGGAATTTAATATATATACATAGTAGGATAAAACAGAAATGTTATATATATAAGATTTCGAAAAAAATAAATATTTAGGAAATTGTGAAGGATTAGATTTGTCTATATAAATTATTTCTTATAAGTATATAAAAGTTTCAAAATAATATATTCATATGCCATTCCAATTCACTGTTGTATTTGGGTGGTTAACTCATCTAATAAAACTTATTTAATTTTTCATTTGCCAAGACTAATTTATTAAAGGAGAATTTGTTTAAAATAAATTGTTAATTTATTTAATGGTAATTAATTGTTCGATCAATTAAAATATTAATAAATCATATTAATGCTCACAAGGTCGAAAATAATAAAGAACAAGCTGGTTTGGATTGGATCGCAACAAAGAAAAAGGTGAGTTAATCTCACTCAGTTTAAATTTAAATTTAAAATGATTAAATTTAAATAATTGCTTGAATGGTTGAATGAATTGATGTGATATAGTATGATATTTTGGAATTGGTATATTATATTGTGCTGACGTTTGTGGATGCAGGGAAAAATAGGTTAGAGGGATCCAACTGGATCCCTCAATATTTATTTAAATTATTTAAAACCCTCTGTTGTGATTTATTTGATATCCTATGATGATCTTTATTGGAAAATTTAATGCCATGGTTAGATTGGATATCATTGGGTATGATGAATTACCAAAAATATATAAATTGGATTTGGTAAGATAATAAAAGAAGTGAAATTGTAAGTGAAATTATTATAGAAATTTGAATAAATTTTTAAATGAATTTGAAAAAAATAAAGTGACTTTAAAATTCTACTAAATAGATCCTGGTATAGAATGGAAATTTGGATAATCAGGAAGTTAATGAATTTTAATCTTCAATGATATTAATTTAAAAAATAAAACATTTATTTAAAATTTAAGATCTAAAATTTTGAGAAAAAATAAAGAAGAAGTTGGGAAAAGCTGAAATTTGTATATTTCAGTTAAAAGATTTAAAATCAAATGGGAAAATAATAACAATAATATTTAAGTGCATAATTAATGAAATTTGAAATGAATTGAGTAATTAAAGAAACTTATTTCAAATGGTAAATTGGGAATCAACTTGGAAAATTGATTTAAGTGATTGAAGTTGGAATTCTCCCTGAATAACTAAGTACGTTTTCAAGTAAATTTTTAAATATACGTTAATAGTTTTAAAATTGTTTTAAAAGGTATGTTTTGAAAATTTTATTATTTCTAATGTTTAAATTCTAAAGTAAGTTTTTTCTCAAATCTATTATAGTAGTAATTATTTAAAAAGTGACATAGTATTTTGTTTCAAAAGTGAAAATCTAGTTTTATATTTTATAAAGTAACTTTATTTTCAAATATTCGTATATGATGTATTTTTAACAAATTATTAAAGTAGTTTTAATTTAAATGTTTTAAAAGTATATATATTTCAAAGTAAAGTGTTTTAAATTATTCTAAAATCTAGTTTTGTGCTTGGTAATTTCAGAGGAGATAGAAAATATCTGGGAAAGTTTATTCTAAAAAGAAAGATGGTTTGAAACTATTTTCAAAGGATTGAAAATAAAAATATATCTTATGAAGATATCTTTGAGATAAATAAATAATTTGGGAAATTATTTATTGTTTGATGGATGTTTGTGGATATTAATTGATAGTTAAATAACCGACTATCAATATTGGCCAAATGCATTGATCGTTTCGAAGAGACCGGGATCGAGATTTATTTCTCGAAAACCACTTCGATCCAGTTTGTACGTTTCGTGAAAACGATTTTGGATTCGAAGGTGGAGCAGTGAAGTGCAATGGCTAATCGCTATTAATCCTGAGGATATTTCCAAAATGGATGTAGTAGGAATAGTGCTTTCGGTTCCGTTCGAACCCGAGACGGACTTGTATGGATGAATGCTTGCGAAAACATCGTCAGGTGGACGATGGGCATTCTAAGGGATAAGTTCTAAAAAGGTAACACTTAGCCTCAAGCCTCATCAAATGGGAATGACTGAAAATCAGGGGTTATGCAGCAAGGCTAGGTGGGTAGCACCCAAGCAGGGTGAGGTCATCCCTGTCTAGATGTCCCTTTTTATTTCGGCTTAGTGGGCGGTTGCTGATCCCAACTGCGGGGTGATCTCACTTGGGATTATCCAGTAAGGGGTAGTCCCGGCCTTGCGTTGCAGGGGAGCGGGCGTACTCCTCGGTACGGTGATCTAGGCCCCGTACTGTGACAGGTGGTACCCCAGTGCCTAGTCATTAGTTGCAAATCCATTCTCCCTACGAGCCTTGTACGAGTTTTGTTTGTATTACCCACTTTTGTGGCTAGTAGCTAGAATTTAATAGATGTAACAATTTCGGCTATTTTATAAGTATTTATATATAGACCCTATTATAATATCAGAGGATTTCATAAAAAATTGTTTTAGCTATCGTAAGGTAAAAACCCGACATGTTTATTTATGGCGTGGTCTTACGAGATGCTTTTGTTTTCAAAGGATTGAAACTTTAATAATCAATTAGGTGTGAATTTCTCAAGCTGGTTTTCCAGACTGGCTCGGGTGTTATTTAACTGTAATGCTCGGGTCAGACCGAGTATTATAGGATATAGGATATGATGCTATGGAGCTCAGGAGACGAGCAAGATGACGATACGTACTCGCGTACTTGTTTATATACATATATTCCGCTGTGATGAGTTATTATGTATCCATTTGTATGATATTGATATTGAGCTTTGATTGATGTACTATGATGATGATGTAATATGTAAACAGAAATAATTAATGTTGTGTAAAGATTATTTATTATTTATTATCTATTATATTTTATTCCGCTGCGATGGTTAGATTCTGATGTTGTTTTCTATTTTCTTCTTCTACCTCTTCTTCTTTTACCCAAATGGTTCGTATTTCTGTGCAACTTGGGTTGATTGTTGTAGAATAGTGTCGACTCAAGGGGTATAGATTTGCGGGCTGTTACACAACTCGTTTATCTCTTGATTTTGTTGCGTAAAGAATACAAGTAACGACGAAATGCTATTTTCAAGAGTTGAGGGTTGACCATTATTTTGGAAATTTTGTGGTTCAAAATTCGAATTGTCTAAACAAAAGTTGTTGTTAAAATATCCATACGAATTTGGAGTGAACTCATGTAGATTATATTGATTTTCACAACTAAATTCAAGTGAGTAAAAAAAAGGAAACTCGGACATTTCAAGATCTTTTTTTATTTTTTTATGAAGAAAAATATTTACAAGTAGAATTTATTTTTCAAAATGGAAAATTGATTTTTGTTTTGTTTTTGGATTTTCAATTTTTTTTGGCTTTTTTTAAAGAAAAAGTTTTATATATTTTTTTGGATTTTTGAAATTTCAAAGGAAAAGGATTTAAAAATTTCAAAGAAAAATAAAAGGAATATTTACAATTTTTTTTCAATTTTCAATTTTGGATTTTTGAACTTTTTGTTTAAATATGCATGAACTAATGCTACTAAATGAATGCAAGGGTTAATTACAAATGATTTATCCTAAGTTAAGCCAAAATTGTATAATCACAAACTGTCTTAAATAAACAAGATAGTTCTCAGCTAGGTAACGGGCAGGATTTATCGGTGCACCACGAATCACCGTAGCAACGCAGCCGAAGGTTTAAGTACCTTCAGAGGAACAACCACTATAATATTTACGAATCACTGTAATATTTATAAATGGTTATTACTCTGCCGTAGCCTAGACACCAAGAAATTAAATTATTCAAGGAAGACAACTTGTCAATATACAATTAAGAGCTATCGTTATTATTAATCAAGATTCTAAGATGAAATGCAAAACAGAAATTAAACGTGTATTAACAATGCAACTACAAATGAATTTTTTGTTTTTGTTTTCGAATTATTTTTTTGAATTTTTTTTTAAAATGCAAGCAACCAACTATGCAGATTAGAACTAGAGATTAGAACACAACAGCAGAGCTTTCAGAATTTATTAGCAATTATTCTAAAGCGGAATTCTTTTTTGGCAAGCAAGCTAAGCAGTTCTTCTTTGTAGTTTCCTGCTCTGGCAACCTGAAAATGAAAGGAAGATATATGTACAATTGTTTTTTTTTCTTTTTTCTTTTGGAATTTCTTTTATTTGTTTATTAAAGAAGAAAACAAAACTAGTGAAAAACAATACAAATGAAACTCGACCCAAACCAATGAAACTAAAACAAATCGAAACAAAATTTATTTATTTATTTTTTAAAAAAACTATTAACAAGAAGATATTTAAATAGAAGAAAACAACAGGGTTTAGAATAAAAATAAAAATAAAAATAAACTAATCAACTCGGCCAATGTATCATGGCCCACTCTGACTATTAAACCATGCTTCTTTAGTTACATCATCAAAAAACTTCTTTCTCCCCTTTTAAAAAAAATAAAAATAAAAAAAATCTTAATTCACGAATCAATTCACAAACCAATGTCGAAAACCAATTCCCCAAATTCCACAAACTTGTTCGAATTGTTTATTAGTTTTAGGCGATCGCGATTCAAGTCTAGTTGCGGTTTGTTCAGAGGTCGCGCTTGTAATTTGGGTGATATCAGGTCGAGGCGGTTGGCGATTGGGGGTAGCGGCGACTCGGCGTTGTTGAGGCGTAGGCAATTCAATTCGACTTTGAGATCGTTGATGGAGTTGAGGAGGTGGATAACAGTGAATAGAGGAGGAGCGTGGAACGAGAATGGTTTTGGTGGTGGTTCTGGATGATGATAACGAAGGGGATGGTGATGTTTGTGATGCTTAGAAGATGAAGGCACTATGGTGATGAAGGCACTCTGTGGTATGGAGATGTGGGCTTGCACTGATGGTTTGAACAGTGGGAAAGTTGTATGTTCGTCTAGGCGCGGGTATCTGAGAAGCTCGATGTCGAATTGGATGATTGGCGAGGTCGCAGTGATGTATAGGCGAGGAGATTGTTCTGTTGCTCGCGGTCGTGGTGTGTGGTCAGCGAGGTTGTGGCGATCTTGGCTGTGGTTGAGTGTTCGATTTGGGTTTGAAGTCAATCAATGTACAGGGTAAAGAGAAGTTTTTGGGATGTTCGGAGCTTGCAGGAGGGACTGCCAGTTTGATGTCGATGAGTGATAGAATTGGAGTTCGCGGCGGTGGGTTTCTCCTATCGATGATGATGTGGTGATCGGTGACTGATGGTTTGGTGATAGTGATATAGTGAAATGATATTGAAGGGTAGGAGTGACAGAACAGTAAGGTGCAAAAATGGCAGCAGTGGCGGCTACACAGTTTCTTGTGAAGGAGTAGTTGAATGAAGTAGTGGTATGGAGTAGGTGTTTAGATTGATATGTAGAGGACAGAGGAGATGATGGTTTGATGTTGGAGGATGTTAGGTTTGGGTCTGAACTGTGTATGTTGTATTTAGTGAAGTTGTACAGAGGCGAATAAGGAGGTAGGTGTAAAAGGGAAGTTGTGTTTAGACAGTGGGTTGCGGGCAATAACAGTTGTGGGTAGCTTTGCTGGAGGATGTGTGGATGACAGTAGGACAGGGGTAGTTTGTGGTCAGATGGCAATGTATGGTATGGGTGTTATTCGATGGTTGTGGGAGGTATGGCACTATTGAGTTTGTGACGACAGAAGTGGGAAGGCAGTGTGTATGGTGAAGTTAGTTTGTGGGTTGGAGGAGTTTACAGAGAAGAGTCGTGCAGTAGCAATTGGCAGATGGTGTGGTGGTTTTATATGTGGGAGAAGCAAGGCAATGTGTAGTGGGGAGTATAGTGAAAGTTGAAAGTGCCTATAGTGATGGTGAAATAAGACAATGGGGAGGTAGAACTGAGGTGAAGTGACTGAGTGTTGTAAATGGTGGCAGTATTGGTTAGATGGGGAGTGAAGTTGGTCAGTGAAGGTTTGTAGTGTGGATGATTTGGAAGGGGTTTGGAAGGGCAGTTTGTTTTGATGAAAGTGGAGGGTGGTAGTGGAACAGATGTATAGTGAAGGCTCTGTGATGTTTGAACAGGGGATGGAAGGATGATTGTGGTTGATTTGTTGAAATGGAGATGTGTGAGTAGGTTGAATGAATGAAGAAGGAATTGTCTGTATAGTAGAAGGGTGTGTGCTGGTTGTTGTGGTGGTGACTGTATTGTGTAATATAGAGGGGAGTTGAGCACTGTTGACTGGAGTGAAGTGTTGAAGCAAGATAGTGGTAGCAAGAAGGTGGGGTAGCTGCCGTCTGCACTGGTATGTGCACAGATGTGCACAACAGAGGAACAGAGAGGAGAAATACACAAGAAAAGGAATAAAAACAAGAAAAACACAGAGAGGAGAAAAACTGTAAACAAATGAAATATGTAAATGAGGAAGAAATAAAATATTTTTGTTTTTGTTTTGAAATTTTGTATTTTTTTAATAGAAGTAGAAATGCAAAATGAAAAACTACAAACACACAAACAAATACAAGCACAAATCAAACACACACAACAATTTTTTTTTTAATTTTAAAATGCACTCAACACACAAAACAAACACGCAATATAATCAAAAGAAAATAATTCGAAGAATAGAAAATAAAATCAAAATTCCCCGGCAACGGCGCCAAAAACTTGTTCGTCGACGGAAATTTAGAAAACCGTCGAACGAATTTAAATTAAAAATAACCGCAAGCGCACGGTGTACGAATGTAGCACGCGACGAATATGGGTCGATCCGTAGGGAATTGATGATTTAAATTCCCTACTCAATCAAATTATACCAAAGTCGAGAGTGTGTTTAAGCTACAAAATGAGAAAATGAACTAACTAACAAAAAGAAAAGAAATGCAAATATGAGAGTTAAAGGACAATTTAGAGAATAAGTCCACTCTCTAGATCATGTAGTTCAACACTTGAAATCATGATCTCTCTTTTATGGTCATAGTGTTTTAATTGATGTGTTTATCATAAGTATGACATATCTGAGCTATTAATTAGCCAACATAAGTCATCAAACTATAACACACCCCTTAAAACACTTACTAACTTTCATGAAACTTGACAAACAAAATGAAAATGAAATCTATTTTAAGTATGACCTATTAACTATTGATTAGAAACATAGACCATCAAATTTTAATTATAAATCACTTTCTTATGTCGTAATCATATATTGATGAAGAGACATTTGTGTTAGTGATTTTTTTAAGCATAGCCTATTTGGTGTCAACAATATAGGCTATCAAATGCAAAGCAAAAACACAATTAAACCACTTCATTGATCATCATTAAGCACAAAAAGAGAGCATGAATTAACAAATAGTTGAAGCTACATAATTAGAGAGCTTCATTACCCCCTAAATTGAAGGGGTTTAGCCTCTCATATTTGTCATTTGCTTAACAAATGTAGCTTGCAACATGAAAGCACAAAGAAAAGGAAAAAGAAAGCAAGATAAAGAAAAAATTATTCTACTTGCATAAAAGAGAAGAGATCTATACTACAACATGAAAGTAAATGAACATGAAAAGGAAAGAGCATGTATTAAATTGCATAAAAAAAGATTACATAAAATAAAAATGACTAAGTAGCCATGAAAAGAGAAAGAGGAGCTTTCATTTTTATTTTGAGCCTAAAACTAAACTAAAGAGAAGGAGGCCTAAGAGAGACTAAGTGAAGAGGAGGGATTACATAAAACATATGGGTATTTATACATGTATGAAACCCTAATTCATATTTTTAGGGAATGCCCAAAATGCCCCTTAGGAAGTGTGGAGGCCAAGTAATCATTAACATGTCTTAATCCACCATTAAGTGTACATGAAACCATTAACTCCAAAAGCATGTGCATTAGCCATTAATTTGTACATTAAGGTAGGTATGTAGGTGGGGTCCTCCATGATCTTCACTTTGAATTAATTCCATCTTCATTCCTTTATATTCTTTGTGCATGCATATTTCTTCATGAAACCACTCCTATTTGAGACCAAATTCCTACAAAAATATATAAAAAAATTCAATTAATTTTTCTCAAAGAAATATATGTACGCAAATGACCTTTTTGCCCCTATATGAAGATGGATATGTGATAATTTGGAATTAATATGAATTTTGGTTAAAAAAAGTTAAAATACCCAATATGATCATTTATTTAATTTAAATAGAATAAGTATGGTGGTAAAAATATGCACATTTACGTGCACATCAGATCATACATTTAGTTAGAGAATGAAACTTTTCATTTCCTTCTCTTAATTAAATTGAATAATTGATTAATAAAATAACATTAATGTGTAATCTAAATATGACATGAATTGTAAATATATTTAGAGTAAATATTGAGTGTACATAGTCAGTGGTAATTGATATGTATACATAAAATAAAGAAGAACAATTTGAATGGTTATTGCATAGGAATTGAAATGGAAATAGATAAAGGATTACAAGGGTGCTTGATATAGTTCCCCTTTTAATAAACTTAATTAATGCAACTTATTAATGACAATTAATAGGCATCATAACGCAAGAATATAGAAGGCAAGCAATGAATTGTATGTATACTTTATTGTCTTAATTAAAAAAGAGAAATGATTTCATGCTATGACAATATATGCTAAGAAAAATACATTTTATATGAATACATACAAGTAGATACAAAAATGTATATATGGGATTCAATCAAAGCTTTGTAATAATAAAAATTAGATAATTATTGTAATCACTTTCAAAACTTTAATTTGTTGTTAAAATTCCTTTTATTCATATGTAAATATCTAATGAAATAAAAAGTACAAGTAATACTTGCATGAATAAGTTCATATATTGATATTCAAAACTAAAATTACACTTTGTTATGAAAGATTAAAATATAGATCTACAATTGAACTATTGCATTGACTCCATATAAGTTCCATTTTTAACTTTAAATATAATTCAATCAATCAACATGAAAATGTAAATTTCCAAAATTAAAGAAATGGAATTTAAATTAAATGTTAAAACATAGAACTTAAATAAAACATTGTATTTTAATATATAAATATTTAGTTTTATTTTAACAAAGTAAAGAAAAACGTCTAATCAATTCGAACATGTAAACATTTCGATCTAAAGAATTACAATTTAATCAGAATGTTTAAAAACATAGATCTACACTAAATATTGTTTTAAAAGATAAACAAATTTTATTTTAATCTATCTAATGAAAACTCCATCATATCATTCAACAAATAATTCAATCTTCATAGACAATTTTTTAAAATTAAGCAAGACTGTAATACATCGTACAAATTATGAAAGTCAAATTAAATTTCCATCAAATATTGCAAGATCACTGTCTATATACAGAAAATGACGTACCTTGCTACACAATCCTTAAAACACACCTTGTTAATATTGTCTTTGATTAGCACCTCGAATGAAGAATGCTTCTTGATCCAATTGAATCACCTCCGGATGTTGCCTAGAAATCACACCTTAAATGATGATATCACCTCAGACTTCAAGATCCACATCCTATCCTTGCACTGGATGAACCACTTTGTTTTATTTTATTTGATATTTTATTTGGAGTTGAAAGATTTTGGAAATTCCTTTTTTTATGCCATGAAAAGTTAAGAGGAGAGAAAGAGAATGAATGAATGAATGAATGAGAAGGAAAATGAATTGTACGTGCAGAATGAATTAGAGAATATGTTTTATTTGAAATAATGAAACTCTCTCATTCTTTAATCAAAACTTCCCTAATTAATTCCCTTGATTGTTTCTATCTTTCCGATCATTTCTTTATACTATGTCATCAAATGATATAAAATTTCCACAAACAATGTCATCAAATGATATAAAATTTCCATAAATCATGTCATTAAATGACATAAAACTTCCACAAATCATGTCATCAAATGACATAAAATTTCCACAAATCATTTCATGTAATTATCTTTAAATTATATCGATATTGTATATCAATGCATGCTAATATAACTTTTATAAATATTGTAAAATAGTTACAAATAACTTCCAAACATGAAATAAATAATAACTAATATTTCTCAAATGTTATCTGATTTAATCAATTTACAACGTTTTATAAATTAATAAAATCGTATGTTTTTTCAAAAAATTCATCATTACGTTTGTACAACCCATAAGTATAAATTTAGTCAGCGATTAATATCGAACAATTCAAATTATTAAAGTTCACATGTCACTTAGGAGGTGGTGTGACAGTTGGGCTGAATTTATCGCTTACACATCTTTTGGTAAAATCCAATTTTACTTATTATAAGCGGTACCTAATAGTGACATTTATTTACATCAGTTCTCTTTGTCAAAACTATATCACTTTGGATTTATGGAATTTGGTAATGGTCAAAATTCCAATATCATCGACATTCAACTTTATAGTCCAAACACAAAGTCCTTGGCTTAATAATAACAATTATTATTAATTAAAATACTCTGGCTAAAAACTTTGGCTTCGAGTTGACTTCAGTTGACTGTAGTACTAACCTCATATAATTGAGGAGACGAATCCTCTCTTGAATAGTGTTTCACTTATAATGCATCCACTCGACCCAAATATAGTCATTCGATGGACGACATGCCATGATTAGCTGTAATCAAAGTGAAGCTTCCACATTGAAGATTAATAGTATTCACAAGTCGAGAGAACTGTGTAAATTAGTTACGTCGATATTCTCTGCATAAACTTAGTTATATTAACCAACAGAAAACTATCAAGTGAGTCATTCCATAGTTATCCAATAACTATCGGTAAATAACCCCTTGGTGCCCCTACAGTCATGAGTAATACATTGCCTAACATTTGGAGAGCATTACATAATGTAATCTCAATGGATACATCGATATCCAGTCTAGATGCATCTTGACTGGGAACATTAAAAATGGTATACTTGTTTCATTGTGATAAATTACTCAAGGTTCCAACACTTTGTAACTACTCTCACAAAACATACCATTTATGGGTTTCTTATTAAATGTACTTCTAATTAAATTGATTAATATATATAACCATATTATATCATGTATGTTTGCACCAAAATTGGGCAACACCCTTCGGGAGTTTTTTGAAGAGATAATAAATGAAGAACTTAAACTGAAAATGAGGATTATCTAACAAAAACTCCAAGTCACAGAAAAGTAAATTGCACAGAAGACAAGAATTTAGAGTGGTGAAATTTTCACAGTAGCTTACTGCCAACCTGAGGAATGTTCATGCCAAATTTTAGCTCAATCTGATGAATTCTTGATCGATTCGAAATTGAGTTCAAATCGATCCCGGACCGAAAAACTCCAACTTGCATCCATCATAACTTCGGAGATGGGTTGACTCGCTGGATCTGGGGAACGAATCCATATGATTCGAATCGATCCTGTGTGTTGTCGAGGAGAGGTGTAAGCAATGATGGATGTGGTCATTCTTCCTTGCCTCGCACCGACCCGTGAATGATCATTTCGAATCGATATCCAGGAGAAAGCTTCGAATCCATCAAGAACCACCGATGAAGATGGACAAAATCGTTTCGAATATGAAAAGTTACTTGTCCACCTTGTATACCGATTCAAGAGAAAATCGATACGAAATTCAATAGCAAATAAAACCAACATGACTCATGGACGCACGACGTTAACAAGGGTCAAACTAATATATGTGCATACATATCGAACTAACATTTGATTTTAAACATTTACAGGGATCAAACACTCATCCTATTACGAATACAACAGCCAACGGCTAAGCGCTATTATACAAAAATCAATCATATCAACGCAAGGTTATAGCAATACAGCGTACGAGTCTCAACAAAAAGAGAGAAATAATTTTTCAGAAGAAATGGAAACTATTCAAAGCACGTCATGTTCTCACAAGACGTACTTTGGGGGGCAAAGTGTTATCCCGCTTCTTGGCAAAGCCGTGATACCAAAAGATCGATCGAAAACGAAGGACAGTTCGTCTCAGAAATTGATCATACTTAGCTTCGCTATGGATGTCGATGAATTTTGTCCGAGTCCAGATTGAGCTACAATTGATAGGACATGACAAGAATGATCATAGAAGTCCGCATCTCAAATTTCAAGTCAATCCAAGGTCGTATGCTCAAGTTATGATGGATTCAAGTTGAGAGAGATGGACCTTGCTCGGTTCGAATCCATCACCCCTTCATTTGGTTCGAACCCATATAATTCGAAGCCATCTAGTTCGAATCCATCAGCCAGTGCTTACCTCGCACCCTTCGACTCCATCGAACAAGACCTCAACAGCCATGCTTCGAAGCCATACGCGCATACCTTAGTTCGAATCGATCGACCACACATCGATTCAAATCCATCCCAGTCACCTTGCTTCGAACCCATCGTCACACGCCCACGTTCGAACCCATAATGGCTTCGACTCCAGGCCGTAGCATTCTTCGAATCCAGTGAGCTAAGGAAACTTCGTATCGATCAACCACGGCCTTCCACGATCGATACGAAGGAACATGTATTTAATCGACTCGAAGGGAGCACTTCTTCGAATCGATAGCCTCGAATCCATCAAAGCACCACGTCGCCGCCTCCACATACAAAAGGATCGATTCGAACCTATGGATTCGAAACATATGGATTCGAACGAGTCCATAGGATCGAGTCGAAGAAAACAAGGTACACGAAGATGCAATCTTGAATCGATCATATATCTCAATCCCTTGATCCAAACGCTATGAAATTTTCACAGAAGCTTGATTATACACTGAAGAATGTCCATACCAAATTTCGCCTCGATTGGATGCGTTTTTGATCGATTCGAACCTTACTTCGAATCGATCCCAAATTGGGCACGGATCCCGAGAACGCGGGCTTATGGGCCCCCCTCACGTGCCAAGCAGCCTCCCCTGAGTTTTAGGCGGGATTTTGGCCTTCCACGCCTATAAATAGAGTCCCTGGTCATTTAGAAGAGGGGGTCGGAGAATTTGGAGAGATAGAGTACGCCTAAACGCTGCCAGAATCACTCCATACCACCACCTTGGCTACTGATTTCGAATTTAAGTCTGTTGTCTGTTGTAATCTGCTTCAAAACACTTGTAACCCTCAAGTATTACGCAATAAAGTGATAAAACTTCATAGTGGACGTAGGCGCATCGCCGAACCACTCTAAATTCTTGTCTTCTGTGCAATTTACTTTTCTGTGACTTGGAGTTTTTGTTAGATAATCCTCATTTTCAGTTTAAGTTCTTCATTTATTATCTCTTCAAAAAACTCCCGAAGGGTGTTTCCCAATTTTGGTGCAAACAATGTATATAATAGAAATAAAATACCTTTACTTCGAACAAGATTCGCCAATGAGTTGGATACATGTAACAAATTACATAATTTCCCTTAGGGCATACCCTTAACTCTATCGATCTCCTACTTGCACTTGGGGTCGGTTATGGAATCTTATTCCAACTTCTTCAATCGGTTTTCTCAAAAACCAATTGAGTCGGTCCTTTTGTGAACGGGTATGCTATTATGTTTTAATTATCTACTATGTTAGTTAACTCTCTTTGACGGTGATAAACTACTTTATCATGTGGAACAATTCGGAGTAAGTCTCTCAACTTCTAGCGAACTCTAAGTTCTATTAGAACCACATCATGACATTATTATCATATGACAATGTTATGAGATTCTCAACATTTGGAACCGGCACAGTTACAAATTTATGCACTTACAATTTTATTACATTAATTTTATTGCGGCAATATTCAAGGCGATGTACGTAGCCTTTTTTGATTGAATAAGCCACATCTTTTATTCGGAACATTTCCAACTAAAATATTCTTAACTTGAACTGATTATTGACATACTACACTAAATATGACTTATGAAGTTTGAGTTCAAACACTCCTTTGTAAAGAATTTTTGTTTTTATAAATAATTCTCTAGTATTTAATAAATGTATAAGAACACTTTAAACAGCTATTTAGTGATATCATTTTGGATTGGATATTTGCTTCATGTATCAAATACATAAACAAATCATGATTTCATAGAAAACAAAACATATATTATAATTCCTTTTTGCCAATGCAAAGGAATCAATCTTACATGTTCCGTAATAAACATTTCAGTACGGTGTCCTTAGACATCATTTTGGACATTCTCGATAACTTTTATACTTACTATAAAAGATATCGTTTATTAATCCAATGTTGAGTATTAAAACAACTAAGACTGATTTTAACATAAGTACATCATTTAAATTAACAATGTGTTGTTTACTTATAGTTTACAGATATCGGTGTAACATTTAAAGTTCTTTCTTATGAACACACGCTTCCTCTGCACTTTGATTGAAAATCAAACTATTTGATATTTCTATCAAGATACTTTTTCAATCTTGATGCTTATAAAATGATACTTTCATATCATTTCTTGGATCGTATCCAAAGACTCACAAACTCAATATCGCTTCCATTGACTTTGAAACAATTTTGGTTAATATGTGTTAAATGCTTACTCTAATTCATGGTTTAGAATTTTTATTCCTATATATATATATATATATATAATAAATTGTAACGACCCAAAATTTTAACCCATAATAATTAATACATTAATTAATTAAATAATATAATAAATTTGTGGAATTATCAGAATTGAGCCACGAGAATTGCACCATTGTATCTGTGTTAATTTCCTAGTTAATTTCCATATATAGAACGTCAGAATCCGAGCTAATATAAATGAAATACAAAATAATCAAATAAATGAAAAAATATAAATATATATAGGCTAGGTCGATCGGCTCGGTCGGTTCGCCTGCCAATTTTCATAATCGAACGAACGTTCATTTGTTCAAAAGTTAAACACGTAATTTGCAATGTTTAAACTGATCTGGTCCTTCTATTCTTGTATCTGATGGCTTCTATTCAGCATATGACATGGTTTCATCCTATTCGATCCCTAAATACAACGATCTGAGATCCACTTCTACCACTATAAATAGAACCCTAGGCCTAACACTTTTTGTCATTCTAGATTTTCTCCGCTTGGGTTCACCTTTTAAAGAAGGACCCTAAAAGGAAAATTTTCCAAGGAGAGAATCTTTTTAATAAAAATATTTTAATACCCTCAAGTGGATCCAGGAAGACCAAAGGGAAGAGCTTAGGACCATAGGTGACTGATTGTAATTATTTTAAATTTCTTTATTTAATTTAAAATTATAGGATTTCCAATAATTGTAGTTTTACTATGATTTTTGGAATAACCTTTTTAGTAATTTATTTACAGTTTTTATAATTATTTTCAGTCTATTTCTTCTAGCTATTATTTTCAATTAGTTTTAGTTTATTTCTAGCCTTTTCATTTATTTACTGTTTATTTATAGTATTTTAGTTTATTTACTGTTGTTTATACTTTATTTACATCTTCTTCTTACGCCTTGGATTTCGTTCTATTTTCAGTATTCTTTTATTCCTCAACGTAAAATTTGATTAAATTGTAATAAATCTGAAATAATGGAATATAAGATGTAAATTGTAAAAACTTTGTAATATATATGGAATTGGACTAAAATTATGTCTAATTATGATATTAATTGGACCAAAATTTTGTCTAATTATGATATTAACTAGACTAAAATTTTGCCCAATTATGATATTAATTGGACTGAATTAAGAAGATTGGCCTAATTATAACTTAGAATTATAACTAAAAAGAATAAAAGAAGAAAGAATCTTATTTTCACACTTAGACCTTGGGCTAAGTAATAAGCATGATTATAACGTAAGTTATAAATTGATAAACTTGGAAACTATGGTAAACTATGGAAACTATGCCACTTATTTTAAGACTTAGGATAAATTAATAAGTAATAATAGCAATTGATAAAAATAAGGCTTATTTAAATAATTTATCTAAGTTAATAAGAAAAGATAAGAATAGGACATGTACCAAATAGCGATCCTCGAATATTTCTATGGTTATGGTGTTTCACATAATCCTGAAGTGAGACGAGGTGCTTCACATAATCCTGAAGTGAGGTGAGGGGTACGCTTATGTTTATAGTGGTAGTAAATGGTCGGTCTATGGTAGTTCAAATCAAGGGGGTTTGAACAAGGGGTGCAACTAGATTATCGTTTGATAGGGAACGGTACCGACCGCATTTCCTCTATTTTTCTATGGACTTGGTGGTTCACATAATCCTGAAGTGAGAGGGGAGGCTTCACATAATCCTGAAGTGAGGCGAGGGGCATGCTTATGCTAGCTAGGGTAAATAAAAGTTCGAAAGAGGGAGAAATAGGTTGCAAGGGCATGGTGGTAGTTATGCTTGTAAATTCCATTTCGGTGCTCAGTAATCGCTATGAGTTCCAAGCGCTTAGTATGTATGTCTATCGTAGACAATATTGCCTTCTGTGTAGGGAGCTATGTATCGTCTAGTCCACAGTGGATGCTTTGTGTGTCTTTCCTAGTTAACATTGGCTGCTGTGTAGAGAGTTATACAGCACCTAGACCATAGTAAGGTCTATGGAGTAGCAGGCCGATCAAATGGTAGAATTAAGATTTCAGCCTAATTATAGGACTAGGAATTCAGCCTAATCAAGCAGCTATCAAAGACAAGTGCAGGCAATCAAAGTTAACATATCTTACTAATTGGGTAACAGTTTATTCGTATTTATTTCTAGTTTCTCTCTTTGTTATTTCCCTTGTTTCCTTTTATATATTAGAAATATTGAAGGGTCTATTACTTTTACTTTGCTTAAAGATTATAGTATTTATTATCTTTCACCGGACTTTTAGCCTGACCCACTCCTCTATTTTCCCCTTTCCCTCCATAGGAAATCAAGGGAGGGTACATTAGGTAGCAGTTGCTCGGAGGTTTCTTGGAGAAGATTCTGTTTGCACCAAAATTGGGCAACACCCTTCGGGAGTTTTTTGAAGAGATAATAAATGAAGAACTTAAACTGAAAATGAGGATTATCTAACAAAAACTCCAAGTCACAGAAAAGTAAATTGCACAGAAGACAAGAATTTAGAGTGGTTCGGCGATGCGCCTACGTCCACTATGAAGTTTTATCACTTTATTGCTTAATACTTGAGGGTTACAAGTGTTTTGAAGCAGATTACAACAAACAACGGACTTAAATTCGAAATCAGTAGCCAAGGTGGTGGTATGGAGTGATTCTGGCAGCGTTTAGGCGTACTCTATCTCTCCAAATTCTCCGACCCCCTCTTCTGAATGACCAAGGACTCTATTTATAAGCGTGGAAGGCCAAAATCCCGCCTAAAACTCAGGGGTGGCTGTTTGGCACGTGAGGGCGGCCCATAAGCCCGCGTTCTCGGGATCCGCCCCAATTTGGGATCGATTAGAAGTAAGGTTCGAAGATCAAAAACGCAACCAATCGAGGCGAAATTTGGTGTGGACATTCTTCAGTGTATAATCAAGCTTCTGTGAAAATTTCATAGCGTTTGGATCAAGGGATTGAGATATATGATCGATTCAAGATTGCGTCTTCGTGTACCCTGTTTGCTTCGACTCGATCCTATGGACTCGTTCGAATCCATATGGTTCGAATCCATAAGTTCGAATCGATCCTTTTGTATGTGGAGGCGGCGACGTGGTGCTTTGATGGATTCGAGGCTATCGATTCGAAGAAGTGCTCCCTTCGAGTCGATTAAATACATGCTCCTTCGTATCGATCATGGAAGGTCGTGGTTGATCGATACGAAGTTTCCTTCGCTCACTGGATTCGAAGAATGCTACGACCTGGAGTCGAAGCCATTATGGGTTCGAACGTGGGCGTGTGACGATGGGTTCGAAGCAATGTGACTGGGATGGATTTGAATCGATGTGTGGTCGATCGATTCGAACTAAGGTATGCGCGTATGGCTTCGAAGCATGGCTGTTGAGGTCTCGTTCGATGGAGTCGAAATCGATGGGTGCGAGGTGAGCACTGGCTGATGGATTCAAACTAGATGGCTTCGAATTATATGGGTTCGAACCAAATGAAGGGGTGATGGATTCGAACCGAGAAAGGTCCATCTCTCTCAACTTGAATCCATCATAACTTGAGCATACGACCTTGGATTGACTTGAAATTTGAGATGCGGACTTCTATGATCATTCTTGTCATGTCCTATCAATTGTAGCTCGATCCGGATTCGAAAAAAAATTTACCGACATCCATAGTAGACCTATGTATAACTGATCTTCAAGACGAACCGTCCTTGGTTTCTAGTCGAGTTCTTGGTGCCACGGCCTTGCCAAAAGGCGGGATAACATTTGCCCTCCAAAGTACGTCTTGTGTGAACATGACGTGCTTTGAAAACTTCCATCTCCACTATGAATAGTTCCATTTAACTTGTTAAACAGTTATCGTCTTCTTGTTGGAAGTTATGATCGATGCGGTCGCTTGATGGTCGTGATCTCACGAGCATATTAACCACATATACTTTCATTGATCGGCCGATCTGATTTTTGAATGATCTATTAATCGTCTTTTGGTAAGTAGCATAAGCATTCTCCATTTTGAATCCATGGATTGCAACATAGCACTATAGGCTCGGGTCAGTAACGAAATAGTTGTATTCCTTGTCTGGGACATGTTTCAGTATCTTATTTTATTTGGTATTTTGCGTACATGGATGAGAGTAATTCATGTCTGATGATTGAGTCAATTAGTTGTTTGATCATTGGATATGGAAAGCTATGCTTCGCCATGCCTCATGCAAATCTAAGTAGTCGACGTACGTCCGCCACTTTCCATTTGTTTCTTTCGTAAGTAAAGGATTGGATGCTCATTTTGGGTAGAGCGCATCATGGATAAACCTATTGGTTTTGAGTAGATTCGCCTCCTCCTTTAGTGCAGCAGGTCTTTCTAGATCCGTGTCGCTTTGTTTTTATTCACCGAGACATGCTTCGGGTTGACCTTTAATGCAAGGTTCCCAATATTTGGTGAGGGTCCATATGTATATATGAGATCGAGTCCAAGCGGACATATCAAATTCACCTGGAGCAATGCAGTTGACTCTTGCATCATCCTTGCGAAGAGTTTTGATTTGATCTACAGTACCTGTGATGGGTTGTAGGCACTTCATGTGCTTATTTGCAATGGTAAATGATCAGGCTCGTAGGGATGTGGAATTAAAGGCATAGTAGACTTTAGCCTTCTGTCGCATGTTGCAGCATAGCTGGTTGGAATCTTCTTGTGTTTCTGAGCAATGCGCTTTCCATTCAATGTACTTGCAATCCATTGCTCATCGGAAGGGTCAGAATGATGATTAGTTTCCCATAAGTCCAGGCGTCGATCTGATGATTGTATCTCTAAGCATCCTTTCGGTCGTAACTTAAAGTTGTTATGAATACTAAGCACGAGCTATAGGATTTAGTAGTTGTATCCAGTTCTTGGATAATCACATTCATGCCCCCGGTCTCGGGTTGATGGATGTATTATGCGAATGATCGAGCCTAGCTTCTGTTGTGTCTATACTGTAGTCCATGCCGTAAGAGCCAGAGTTGTTCGACGAACGATCAAATTATTTTCATCTTAATTCTTATGCGTGCCAGCAAGGTAGATAATGTCCGCTTCAATTTCGCATTATGTCCCATTGAACCATAGGATCGAGTTAATCAATAGAAAGCTGAGTTGTGCCTTATCCTGCATTCTGTCCAAGTTCTTTCCTCTAGGCAGAATATCTTGTTGCCTTATCGACATTCACTTTGCTGCCTATGTTTTCATACTCGGGGAAACATATGAAGAATAAACTGTCCAGTAAGATTCAATGCAAGATTGATGCTTTCTCGAACCGAGGGTAAGAATTGGTGCGTGGGCATTTAGGTTGTACTTGTTTTGAATTGCTCGTTTTGTCAAATTTTGTTAAGAGCCAAAGAATGAATGGTCACATTGCATTCTTTTGGAGTTAGGTGATCAACTACGTCCGTTTCGACTTACGTTCTCCCGTCAGATCTAGGGACAAAGTCATCTCAAATGCAGTCAGGTCATGCTCATCCAGTCTTATGCACTTCCTGGCGGATCGATGGAAGGCGACGGTGGACGAATGGTCAAGTCACACTCATTCGCGGTTCTATCCATGCTCTGGTGGTCGAAGGTGTTCGATGGGTGCTCGGGTCACATCAAATTGTAGTCGAAGAGGATCAATATTGGTCGTCGATTTAGCGACACAATGTAGAATGTACGGACCTCGTTGCCTATCGATCCCTTGGTATGATATGAAAGGTGCAGATCGATATTGCCCGTCGATCTGGCGGTACGATATAATTGGCTTCTCTTAACTTCGAGCATCATTTTGATTGGTTAGCATTAAGGCCTCCTTGAAGTCGTTGCCTTAAGTTGTAAAGGAATCTGAATAGCTAGCAATGTAGCGAGTCTCATTTCTCTTCTTTCAATGATTCGTTATTCTGCCCACAGTCGTAGAGTTAGTTTGTGGACAGTCTAATTGCACCTGTAGCGAATTTATATTCCTCCCGTCGACTTTTGGTCGGAGTTGGTAAATGAATGGTCGGATCACATTCATTCATTTGTCTACGCTCGTAGTCGTACTCCGGAGATGAGAGTTAGTTGAAGGGCTATTAGTCACACCTGTTTGATATTTACATCCATGTCCACACTTTGAGGACTAAGAATTTTAGCAGAAAATGGTCGAACCACATTTTCCTCGATTAATTCCTCTGGCGCTAGTCAATGGCGAAAGTCGAAGTGTAGTCGGCCACATTGCGACAACTTTAATTTGATGTTCCTCCTGATCTGGAGAAAGGAGCTAATTGGCGGATGGTTGGGTCATATCCGGCCACGTTGCATGCACAACCCGCCAGATCATTAGCTAGAGTTAGAAGATGAATGGTCATGTCACATTCGTTTGCGGTAGGATGGGTAATCACATCCATTTAGAATAAGACGTTCAGCTAGGCCGTTTTTCTAGTCTACATCTCCCTGTCGAATCATGGAAGAAATTCTGTCTTGTTCGGTTGGAGTGCATCCCTATAAGATTATGTTATAGGTCCTATGCCGGGGATAAGTGTTGATGCGTGAACGGTCGTGTCATTCCCGCTTTATGCTAGATGGTCGAAGCATTCGATTTTTAATGATAAGTATGCCCCCATGTCAGGGGAAGATAGGAAAGCCGATGGTTGAATCACATCCACTTTTTGTCTACAGGACTTGCTGTGGGATCAGAGTTGATAGATGGACAGTCGAATCACATCCCTACTGATATTTATATTCCAATTCTAGCTTTGAGGACTGGAGTTGGTTGATGGGTTGTCAGTCAAACCCGTTTGGTATTTATACTCCAGTCTGCGCTCTCGGGACTAGAGTTAGTTGATGTTTATACTCCAGTTCGCACTCTGGGAATCTAGAGTTGGCATGTATATTTTGGCTCACGTTCCGGGAACCTAGAATTGATGCTTATACTCCACTTCACGCTCTGGGAATTTGGAGTTAGCATGTATGTTTTGGGTTTGCACTCCGCGAACCTGGAATTGATGTTTATATTCCAATTCGCGCTCTGGGAATCTGGAGTTCGTATTTGTATTTTGGTTCGCGCTTCAGGAACCTGGAATTGATCTTTATACTCCACTTCACGCTTTGGGAATTTGGAGTTGACATTTGTATTATTTCGGTCCGCTCTCCGGGAACCTGGAATTGATGTTTATCCTCCAATTCACGCTCTTGGAACCTGGAGCTAGCATTTGCATTTTGGATCGCACTCCAGAAACCTGGAATTGATGTTTATCCTCCAATTCATGCTCTGGGAACTTAGAGCTAGCATTGACCGGTTCGCACTCCGGGAACCTGGAATTGATGTTTATACTCCGACTCGCGCTCTGGGAATATGGAGTTAGCATTGACGTTTCGGTTCGCACTCCGGGAACCTGGAATTGATGTTTATACTCCGACTCGTGCTCTGGGAATCTGGAGTTAGCATTTGCATTTTGGTTCGCATTCCGGGAATCTAGAATTGATGTTTGTACTCCGACTCGCGCTCTGGGAATCTGGAGTTAGCATGGATGCTTTGGTTCGCGCTCCGGGAACCTGTAATTTATGTTTATACTCCAATTCATGCTTTGGGAACTTGGAGTTCGCATTGATGGGTTGGTTCGCACTCCAGGAACATAGAATAGATGTTTATACTCCAATTCACACTCTGGGAAGTTGGAGTCAGCCGATAGATGGTCAGTCACACCTATTTGGGCTTTTTAGGAATTCGTTCACACTCTGGGAATGATGGATTTGATGATTATACTCCAATTCGCACTCTGGGAATTTGGAGCCCGTTCACACTTTGGGAACGATTTATTGGATGTTTATACTCCAATTCTCACTCTGGGAAGTGGGAGTCCGTTCGCACTCTGGGAACGATTTATTGGATGTTTATACTCCAATTCACACTCTGGGAAGTTGGAGTCCGTTCGCACTCTGGGAACGATTTATTAGATGTTTATACTCCAATTCACACTTTGGGAATTTGGAGTCCGTTCACACTCTGGGAACGATTTATTAGATGTTTATACTCCAATTCACACTCTGGGAAGTTGGAGTCCGTTCGCACTCTGGGAACGATTTATTGGATGTTTATACTCCAATTCGCACTCTGGGAAAGTGGAGTTAGTGTTTATACTCCGGTTCGCACTCTGGGAACCTAGAGTTGATTGCAGGACTATCGTGTGTCGGTTCGGTTCAGCCTTTGATGCGATGGCTTTCCCCCGAGTTAAGGGTTTCGCTTAGCAAATGATCGGTGGGATCTCGATTACTTTCCACTTATCTGCCATCAATGAAGGATGAGACCTAGTTTATGGACGGATGAATCGCATCCGTGTTCATATGGTCCCGCTTCTGCCAAGCCTAAGGAGTAAGATTAGTGTTATGGCAAGCTTTGAGCTCGAGCAGAGGAGAGGATGGCTGAACTACATCTACTTTGAGTTGTGTATTTTCCCTTAAGTTGGGGGCAAGAGTTGGAGAGTAGACGGTCGAGCTACGTCCACTTTACGCTTTGCGCTCTTCTAGTCGAGTTGAGGAAGAGAGTTGGAATGATGGCTCATGATGATTAGCGAGTAAGCAGTCGGTTGTTGATGACTATAAATTGAGGGTTGGCCCCTGATAAAGTCGGTTTGAGGCATGATTGTTTTGTCGAATCATTGATTCAAACTGGGGAGTGAATGGTCAAAGCATATCCACTATAAATATGTGCTCTTAAAAAAACCCCAAGCGTCCAACGCAGGATTGGATGCATGGACGGTCACGTCCACCCTTGGTATGATTCTGATTCTACTAGGCATCAGAAGAAGCATAAGTATTTTGGCGAGCTTCAAGTACGAGATGGAGAGTGCATTGTTGGGACATATAACTACAAGTCTTTCTCAAATCTCCTAATTAAACTACATAGGCAAATGGGTGGATGGTCGGTTGCATCCACTTTGTACTGGAGTCCCAACCTTTTCAGTCTTTTCTGCTTTAATACCCTGCCCCCAAGTCAGGTGCATATAGCAGCCGACGAGTGGTTGAATCATGCTCGTCATAATGATACCTCAATGATTTGAGCATAGTACACGGAGGTTGTTTTGCACCCATCCTTAAGTACTCGGTTACCTGCATCATTTGCAAGTAGTTTAATTCAAGTTGGTCATATTTCGCAACATAAACGAAATTGAAATAGAATTAATTCAAAAGAGATCGGATTAAATCTCATTGATGTGTGAAGCAGCGTCGTATGCTTGCTATTGCACTTCAGTCTAGCCCTTCTCTGTTGGAAGTCTAATGCAAGTGGCTCAGTTTGACCAAAGTTTGTGACTGATAGGGATCAGGGATTCTCGGCCCTTCGTTTTATAGGGCTCGAACATATTGTTAGAGTTATCCTTTCCAGAGCAGCCTTATAGCGTTGACATCCACGGTAGCCATCTAAAGAAGAGGAGCTTCCTGATTTAGAGCATGGATTTTGCATTTGATGGCATTCATCATTCTTCATGGAATCCATGCACCATTCTCCCTTCATGAGATAGTGTCGGAGGTTGAATTTCCATATTACACTGACATAGTCAGCATGCTGAATTTTTGCTGCAAATTTTGCATGTAGGATGATTTCAATGAATGGGTCCTGATTAGGAGAGATACTAATGTCAACATTATCAAGTTCATTTTATGGCTACATGCTTCTGTAATACTAGCGAATGATGTATGCACAATTGCCCAACGTTCGAGTGGTTGGTAATGCCGGTTGGATGGTGAGTAGATTAAGATGGGATCATAGATTGGTGATTATTTCTGATTTTCACCAGGAAGGAGGCTCGTATAACGTATTAAGGAAGTCCTCCTGAGATTGTATGCCATGGTTTTAGTCATGTGGAGGTGGAATGATTAAGATGCGGGCATTCGAAGATGGTTCAATAGTGACTAGCTATGTTTCGAGTTGGCCGAGTAGACAAGGCAGGGTAGTCGTTATACTAGCCATCGCACCATAATTGTCAGTTTAGGAGTTTTAAAATCTGGTCAATTGGAGGAAGTTGCAGTCCACCTTAGAAGCATGATACATTAATCAACTCTAGTTCTTGGCATATTAGCTAGGTTCTCCAGCCTCTGGGAGCACCAGTTGAATAGTATTTCAATCCCATTCCTCGATTGCAATTCAACAATTGTTGTTGTAGTCTCCTATGTCCCGTCCAGTCATGGAACGATTAGAATGTTCGTTGATTAAATGGAGCTTTGAATTAAGTGGAGCCTCTTTTTAGGAAATTTGGATCGTACCCGAAAATATTTTTTTTTTAAATGATGGATACGAAATGTTCGTTCGCATCGATGGTTCGAGCGCTTAAATGATGGATCGAATTAAAGGCGGATAGATGGATACGAACTGCATGTGCGTATCGATGCGAAATGGAGGCAGATGGATGGATACGAAGTACATGTGAGTATCGATTTGAATTGGAGGCAGACGGATGGATACGAAGTAGCGCTCCCTGATGCATACGAAGTAGCACTCCATGATGGATACGAAGTAGCGCTCCATGATGGATACGAAGTAGCGCTCCCTGATGGATTCGATGTAGCGCTCCATGATGGATACGAAGTAGCGCTCTCTGATGGATACGAAGTGGTGCATCCTGATCGATTCGAACGAATGCTTGCTAAGGGCTACGAACATGGTCGATGCGAAGGAAGCCACCTTTGGATGGATACGAAAATGACTGTATTTTCTGGGTTCGAAAACATGGGTTCGAAAATGACCATATTTTCTGGGTTCAAAAACATGGGTTCGAAAATGACCATATTTTCTGGGTTCGAAAACATGGATACGAAAATGACCATATTTTCTGGGTTCGAAAACATGGGTTCGAAAATGACCATATTTTCTGGGTTCGAAAACATGGGTATGAAATTCATGATGAATGTGGTTCCTCTTAGATCTGCAGCAATCTGAATAGAATAGAAGGAACCATTGAACAATAGATCTGGATCTTCTCCTTAGATTTATGCAATCCGATATCGAAAGTAGATCCAAGGAACGGGAGAAAAACTGGGTTTTTCTCAGTGAAAGCACCAAAGTGTTTGCACCAAAATTGGGCAACACCCTTCGGGAGTTTTTTGAAGAGATAATAAATGAAGAACTTAAACTGAAAATGAGGATTATCTAACAAAAACCCAAGTCGCAGAAAAGTAAATTGCATAGAAGACAAGAATTTAGAGTGGTTAGACGATGCGCCTACGTCCACTATGAAGTTTTATCACTTTATTGCTTAATACTTGAGGGTTACAAGTGTTTTGAAGCAGATTACAACAGACAACGGACTTAAATTCGAAATCAGTAGCCAAGGTGGTGGTATGGAGTGATTCTGGCAGCGTTTAGGCGTACTCTATCTCTCCAAATTCTCCGACCCCCTCTTCTGAATGACCAGGGACTCTATTTATAGGCGTGGAAGGCCAAAATCCCGCCTAAAACTCAGGAGAGGCTGCTTGGCATGTGAGGGGGGCCCATAAGCCTGCGTTCTCGGGATCCGTGCCCAATTTGGGATCGATTCGAAGTATGGTTCGAATCGATCAAAAACGCATCCAATCGAGGCGAAATTTGGTGTGGACATTCTTTAGTGTATAATCAAGCTTCTGTGAAAATTTCATAGCGTTTGGATCAAGGGATTGAGATATATGATCGATTCAAGATTGCATCTTCGTGTACCATGTTTGCTTCGACTCGATCCTATGGACTCGTTCGAATCCATATGGTTCGAATCCATAGGTTCGAATCAATCCTTTTGTATGTGGAGGCGGCGACGTGGTGCTTTAGTGGATTCGAGGCTATCGAATCGAAGAAGTGCTCCCTTCGAGTCGATTAAATACATGTTCCTTCGTATCGATCGTGGAAGGCCGTGGTTGATCGATACGAAGTTTCCTTCGCTCACTAGATTCGAAGAATGCTACGGCCTGGTGTCAAAGCCATTATGGATTCGAACGTGGGCGTGTGACGATGGGTTCGAAGCAAGGTGACTGGGATGGATTTGAATCGATGTGTGGTCGATCGATTCGAACTAAGGTATGCGCGTATGGCTTCGAAGCATGGCTGTTGAGGTCTTGTTCGATGGAGTCGAAATTGATGGGTGCGAGGTAAGCACTGGCTGATGGATTCGAACTAGATGGCTTCGAATTATATGGGTTCGAACCAAATGAAGGGGTGATGGATTCGAACCGAGCAAGGTCCATCTCTCTCAACTTAAATCCATCATAACTTGAGCATACGACCTTGGATTGACTTGAAATTTGAGATGCGGACTTCTATGATCATTCTTGTCATGTCGTATCAATTTTAGCTCAATCTGGACTCGGAAAAAATTCATCGACATCCATAGCGAAGCTAAGTATGATCAATTTCTGAGACGAACTGTCCTTCGTTTTTGATCGATCTTTTGGTATCACGGCTTTGCCAAGAAGCGGGATAACAGATTCTACTATGCATTTCCCTACTTTCATTTCTGTTTTTCTTTCTTTATACTGGCACTTGAGAGGGATATTTTTACTTTTATTTTTGTTGAGACTATGAGCTTTTATTTCATGAGACAAGTTGGTTTTGAGACACGTATGTTGTATTTGGATTTTGACTTATTTGGTTTATGAAGCAATTATGAAGCTTTTGTTCTAAAATTAGTTATTATTTTAGTTTCTTTCATTTTTACCTATTTTTGTCTTGTGAATCTTAGTCTCTGTTAGTTTCAGTTATACCTACAACTCACCATGCCTCTTAATGTGTCCTTTTGGGTATATTAAGGGGTGTGGGGTGTTTCACTTGGTAACAGAGCCTAAGATTGCAGGATTCCTAAAAGTTTATTTTAAAAGTAAAAGTATTTTCCAAAATAACTTCTCTTAAAAAGTATTTATCAGAAAGGAACTCTTAGAAATGGTTTTTATGTATAAAAGAGTTTTTATAAAAAATCCCCTCCAAGTCCAATGCAATCTTCTTTCGATTCTTTCGAGCATAAATTCTCTTTTCTTTGCATACAACGGCTGACTAGTTCTGTAGAACTACGGTACCAGAGGTGCAAGGACAAGTACCCAATACAACACCAGTAGGTGGAAATCCCTTTAATCGACCCACATCAGCCCCCTTTTCTAATCTATACAAGGACTTCTGTAGTATAGGAGGCAGAACGTTGTCTGGCACAGAGGATTCTGAGGAGATGCGGGTTAGATTTTAGAATTTGGAGCGAAGGTTTAGGCGGTTAGGGTTGGAGGACAGATAGAGTGTTTAACGGATATCTTGGCGGTTGGAAGAAGAGCTTAATGGGGTTCCTACCAGCTCTAAGAGGCTATGGTGGAAGGGGAAGAAGGATAAGAGGAAAAGGGAAGGCCCTTGGAAGCGAATCAAGAAAAAAAAGTGAAGTTCCATAGTTGCAGAATGATTGGCCATTACACAAGGGACTGCAAGAAAGAGAAGATGAGGGGAAGCTGTTATAGTTATGGGCAACCTGGTCACTGGAGTAGGAGTTGCCCCCGGCAGATTGGGTAGGGTGCGAGTGCACCAGTAGTATAGATTCAGACTTTGATATAGCACCTTCCACTAGCAGACCAAGTCTAGGTAGGAAAATTTGATTCCTATTTCTGATTTTTCCATTGGGACTCTTTTCGATTCTGGAGCATCACATTCTTTTATCTCTAGTTCTCATATGGATTGTTTGCACTTATACATTTCTTTAGTAGTAGACCCCATCTTTGTTTCAAACTCCATAAGAGGATTGACATCCTTGTCTATGGTTGGTAGGGTTTAAAAATTTATATCCTAAGCGTAAAATTC
The DNA here is from genome assembly GCA_030765085.1 of Allium cepa. NCBI lineage: Eukaryota > Viridiplantae > Streptophyta > Magnoliopsida > Asparagales > Amaryllidaceae > Allium > Allium cepa. Next base: position 21,798,310 of record CM060931.1, read on the forward strand.
TACTGTGACGCCTATGTTTTGGGATTCTAGGGGTATGGGATGATCATGAGTATGGACTGGCCATCCATATATGGAGCTGTATTAGATTGCGAGAAGAGAGTTGTTAGGTTAGAGACATGCATCAGTAGGACTCTGGAGATTTCTTGTGACCTGCAAGGGTAAGTTATGTCGAGCTTCCTTTATTCCCTCGATTCATCATCATCAGAGTTAAATTCGGTCCCTATCGTCGGAGATTTTCCAGATATCTTCGAGGAGTTTAGGGTACTATCACCCCTAAGAGAGATATTGACTTCGGGGTTTATTTTTCCAACCAGTAGCATTGCCTGTAGGGCGCATAGTGCTTAGGGAAAGGAAGGGGTTGAGCAAGTAGATCCGTGATCTTTTGAGAAAGGTTTCATAAGAGGAAAGATACCGAAAGATGGAGCATCATTCGTCTTTGCTACCAAAACAGGTGGTTCTCTTCTACTTTGCATTGACTAGTGAGAATTGTATAAGCTTACAAAGAAGAACCGTTATCCACCCTCTAAAATAGATGACCTTTTTGACCAGTTATTTGGCTCTGCAGTATTCTCTCAGCTTGATTTAGCTACTGTATTTCATCAGCTTAGGGTCGCTGATGACAACAATGATAAGACCGCATTTAGGACACCCGGTAGATTCTTCGAGCGGTTGGTTATGTATTTTGGGTTAACTAATGTCCCAGCCTATTCTATAGATTTGATGAACCATGTTTTAAGAGATATCCTAAAATAAAGTTCGTGGTGGTATTCATGGTCGACATTTTGGGGTTTTCCATGAAGTATGGAAGAAAATGTTATTCATCTAAAGGAGGTTTGTCGTACGCTTCGTGTTCATCAGCTGAAGACCGTGTTCTATAGTATTACTTTTGAAGTGCATTTATTAGGGCATAGATAATGTCTATTCATGGCAGGGATTTAAGGAACGGTTTTGTACATTTAGGATTCGAATTATGGAAATCCAAAGAGAGGTAGGCGAAGATTAGAGATGTACAATAAAATTTAATAGATAAGCAAAGAACAAAGTCCATGTGTAGATACTTGCAGAAATTATAATTGTCTTAAACAAGTGGATTTAACGGTGATGCCTTAGAATAAATGAGTATACAAGAGGAATTGGAGTAAAAGCCTTTAGTTTAAGAAAAGTACACCTAGGTTAGTTAGGACAAAATCCACTTTATTCCAATCCCAATAAAATGAAATTTTTGAAATTAAAAAAGTTGAAGGAAAAAAAAATGTAATTATTAGAATTGAAAATTTTCGTTGTTAACATTTTCTTTGAGAAAATAAATATAGGGTTTCTGACAAATGGTATAAAATTTAAGATTGGTTTTTATATAATGAAAAATTGGAATTCGTTTTGAAGAATTATGGAGTATATAAATAACTCGCTTGTTTTTTGTAACTCAAAAACGATTTTAAATATAAAAACCTAGAGTATATCAAGTATCAAAAACATAGATTACAACTTTTATAGTTGTAATATATGTTTTCGTGAAAAACAAGTGGAGCATAGGCTGTAACACTATTGTTATACTAAGTGACTCCCAAGAGAGATATTTTTACATAGGTATATGAGATTTATTGGTATTTATCTAATTGAATCCATACACTAGTATTTTCTTGGGATTGTAGTAACGGTGTTTTACCTAGCATATATTTTAACCCATATAGTGATGTATTTAAAAAGGTAATTTCTAAGTATAGAAATGAAATGGTTTGTAAAGTACATTTATTATTTTTAATAAGTACAAGGAAATGTTTTTGCGGTTATGGAAATATTAAAAATAGTTTGAAGATGAGTTCTTCTGAAAGGAAAATGTGTAAGTTAGATATTAGAAAATATTTATCATGGAAGAATATAAATTAAACATACTTTAATCTATTGGAATGAAAAGAATAATGGTATGATTTTCTATTAAACCAATAAAAATGTTTTGTGCAAGTTACAAGTTATACATGAAGAGATATACGAGGTATGAAAAGCACCACATTTTGTATAGCCTATTTTGAAAAATATAAAAGAAGTTTTCCTTGTAATTTCACATGAACATGAAATTATCTTTTAAATGGTTCATAGAAGATTTTAGCATTACTAATTTCTTATTTGAGAAAGTAGTTTCAATATATTAAGGTATGAGACTGTAAGGTACAATAAGAAGATGTTTTGGAAACACATAAAAATAGTTTAAAGATATTTAAAAGAAAATGGCTTGGTGAAAAGGTAAATAAGTTTCTGAAATGGAAAATTTGATAAAAGTAGAATTTGAAAATTGAAATTTTTATAGAAAACTGAAAAGGTCTTTCAAAGAAAGCGAGAAAAAAGTTTTGGACTTAGAATTTGAAAGTTTCCCCTATAAGTTGGGAAATAATATTAAGTAACCAAGTATTTTTGAATTTAGTAGAAACTCAAAAATAACATTCTTTAAAGACAAAGATTTTGGGATTGGATGTTCAAAAAATTTAGAAACCTTTATTTTTAAAATGGAACTATAAACACCGAACCAAACTCATAAATGTGAAGTAGATAGGAACCATTTCCAAGGTATAACAGAAAAGGGGTAAGGCTATAATGGAGACATCAGTAATTACTTTTGGAAGTAATAATAGAGTTTCCATAGAGTGTATAGGACCCTATTGAGAACCAAGGAATGTTGATTCATGTGAGTAGACTAAAGAAGAACAGTAAAATGGAATTAGTAAGATAGTAAGATATGCATGGTTGAGAATGAGTATTCTTAATTTTGAGAAACTTGGGAGAAACATCCTCCTTTAGCGGAATTCCCATATGATAGTAGTTTTCAAGCTAGCATTAGAGTGGCACCTTTCGAAGCTTTTTATGGAAGACCACACCAGTCACCTTTATGTTGGATAGAGTCTATAGAGGTATTGCCCTAGTTCCGACACGGTTAAGGAGACTTTAGAGAAAATTAACCTGATTGGGAGAAAATTCGTATCTCATATCTGCATTTCTTTGATAGTAAATTTCTAATTTTTGATTTTCATCTTTAGCTTTGAATAGGTTCTTTCCTTTATTATCCTTTGGGAGGGTAAAAATTATGATTTAACCTATGAATGGTAGGATTTGATGTAAACATGTTAATAGAACATGTTACGAATGACGTATGCTATTGATTGCAAGTGTTTGATAGTGGATGCTATTGGATGCATATAGGTACACTAGGCACTATTATTCTTTAGGGATCGGCCTAATTAGGACACTAAAGCATATGCATATGGACGTGTGTGCATTTTTAATTTATTTCTATGGTTTCTATAAATGGATGTTTACCACATGGTTGTTGCATTTGGATAATGTTTGTAGCATGCATATAGAATTATTAGTTATCATTAGGAAATCGCATTCATTTGGAGGCACTGACGTGACTGCATAAAAGGAGGTCAACCGAATCAGTGGACCGCCTAATCTTTTGCATGTTTAGGGACTTTAACACGACACTAATTGCATAAGTGTCATAAATTGCATTTGAAAAACTTAAGGATGACGGATGAATGGTTGATGATTGAGTAGTTGGTAGTAGAATTGGATAAAAAAATTTAGTGCATTCTTTTATCCTTAGAGATTTCGGGGACGAAATCACTTAAGGATGGGAGAATGTGACAACCCAAAATTTTAACCCATAATAATTAATTTGTTAATTAATTAAATAATAAAATGACTTTTTAAATTATCAAAATTGAGCCATGCGAGTTGCACCATTGTGTCCGTGGTAATTTTCTTGTCAATTACCATATATAGAACATCAGAATCCGAGCTAATATGAACGAAATACAAAATAATCAAAGAAAGGAATATATATATATATATATGCCAGGTCGACTGACCGGTCGACCCACCTACCTATTTTCGTGAACGAACAAACGTTCGTTTGTTCGAAAGTTAAACACGTAATTTGCATTGTTTAAACTGATCTGATCCTTCTATTGTTACGACCCGGCATTTCATGCCATTCGCGTCTGCACATGTCAGACTTGAATTACTCAAAATATCATATTGTTAATTTATATTTGGAAAAACTTAGCATATACAGTAAATAAATAAATCACAGAATCACAAACATAGAGTATTATAAAATAAGCAGCGGAAACAAAAGAATAGCAGTTCATGAAGCTATTATATATATAACAGAGTTAATCAAGATGCAACAGAAGTCTCGAATACATAGAAGTCTCAATACAATAGTCAAATAAAAAAATCTAAATACATCACTGGAATCAACTGAATGACTGAAAGCTGAATCGATGGTTGGATCTCCAAGCGAAGCTCCAAACTCCAAAGGTGAGTGTCAAATGTTGTATCACTCAGTCTGACCCGAGCGTAAAGCAAAACACAAAACACTCGAGTCAGGATTAACATTCTTATATTAATAAATCCAACTCAAGTGAAAATATCAACTAAAATACAAGTAACTTAAAGGATATTTGGGATAACCATCCGCTAAGAATCCATGGAACTATCTACTATATAGTAATATACGCTATTATAATATGTCTATGTTAAAGTAAATGTATTAAAATAGCATTAAGGCGTTACCCATATTCCCCTTAACACATTTAATATATTCCCATAGTCTTTACAGTACCATACGCTCCTCTGAGAGGTTTACACAGAGGGCACCCCATAGGTACGATAGAAAGCAAACTCGTAGAAGGCGCGCTAGGGCATGCGACAAGGCACTCGAGGCAATGCCATTATAGATATACAGTTTGCGGATCCGGATTGGTGGTAACGCGTAGCAGCTACTACCGCCCACCTCGTGACACATTCCCAAATCAAAGGTGCACCCAATCGAATCACAAAAGAAATAGAATGGTATCAAAGAAATGTGTCCGATAGGAGGAATGACCTCACTTGGCCCGACTTGGCACCTGTTTTAGCCGCATCAAGCTGTGTAACGACCTAGAATTTCTATTAATTAAAATTCGTATATTTAATTGATTTTAAATATTAATAAGTGAAATTAAACAATCAAATAAATTTTATTTCGAATAATTGGATTAAATTGGATAATTTAAATCGATAATTTAATAGTTGAAATTACAGAAATAATTGAAAATTGGGTTAAATATGATTGAGAATGATTTAGAAAATTTTATTTAATCATATTGGAGTTAGAATGATGTTATAGAACTTTTAAAATCGAATTAAAAGTTAATTTATGAAAATTGAATATTTTAATATTTAATTGACGAGTTAAATAGCCATTTTTCAAACAATCTCGGATTTCAACGAAACCAGTTTCATCGGATCCATAATGTTATATTATTGTATGGTTTCAAATTTCGTGTCAATCGGATTTACCGTTTGTCCGGGGCAAGCCAAAACGCATAGAAATTAGTTTAAATCGATTTAATTTAAAATTGATCGTTTATTGTCGTAACTCGCACAGATGATCTAATTAGCCTCCGAAACACGTTCCATTGTGTTCGAAATGCGGGGTAAACCCTAGAAACGCCAGTCACCGCACGAGATATGGAGTTTGAAAAATTCAGGATGAATAGTAATTTGGAAATTTTCTATAAAAGGCCTTGGCTTATTCACATTTGCAAAAGAAACAAACCCTAGGGTTTTATTCTTCAGTTCGCTGCTGCTTATCATCAATGGATGAAATAACATCTTCTTCTTCCTCAATTATCTCTTCATCCATCAACAATTAGCGAAATCTTTTAACTGCAATGTTGTAGAGGGGAGTGAGATCTATGATCTCAACGGTAGAGATCGAAAGTGAAGCTTTGGATTGACGGCAATTGGAGCTGGAAGGCGCCACAGTCGGCACGAGTTTTGAGGCAAAATAGGAGGCCGAGTTCCACCAACTTGCAGCTGAAGGTAGCATTCGTCGTGAGCTTCGAAACCGTGTATCCTGATCCTCCTGGAAGTCGATGTGGTAGTTGCATGTATTAGGGCTAAAAGGGGTGGCTATGGGTTTGGAGACGTGCGCGCTCACTGGAGAAGGAAGAAGCATTTTGCGTGGGACGACTTGGATTTCATCAGGGAAATGCACGGCAGATGATGGCTAGGGTATTAAAAAAATAAAATAAATGTTGTGAATTATATATAATAAATCGTGTAACTTTAAAAATGTATAACTTTTTCATACGAGGTCGAAAACGCACGAAACGAATTGCATTGGGTTCGTATGGACGAGCACTACGCAATGGAACTGGATTGGAGTCATTTGTAGTTAGTGAGAATTTTGGGTAAAATTAAACGCGTGTTTAATTTTATTCGAAATAAACGCGAAAAACTGAATTGAAACCAAGGTGAGAACTTCTCACTCAATCGAATCGGTTTCAATTTTAATTTTAAATAGTTAGATTTAAAATTTTTGATTGTATGTTTGAATGATGATTGTTATCTATTGATTGTTAAAATAGACATTATACGCCGTCAGTAAGCGGAGGTTATTTATTAAAAACATATACCGCGAATATTTCACAGTATAGTGAAATTGGTATTATATATGTACTTGGAGTTGATTTCCCGCATTATATAGCAGATGAGACCCTATTGCGCCGTATAATAGCGGATAATATTTTAAATCTATGTACCGCGATATTTCGTTTGGAAACGGAATTAGTATTGTGCTAATGTTTGTGGATGCAGGGAAACAGGTTGGAGGGATCCTACTGGATTCCTCAACAGTATTATTTGATTATAGATATTTTGATATTTTTTTATTATCATATACAGATATATGATGTCGTTGTTGTCGTGATTGACTATTTGGTGTGTAGCATCATTCGGAAAATTTTGGAATTTTAAAAGGATTTTGAAGTGATTTTTGAAAGTATACGTTTTATAAAATATTTTTTGGAATTGATTCATTTTAAATAAATAAACGTTATAATTTTAATGTTATAAAAATTATGATTTTTGAGAAATATAGTTAAAAGTTGATTTTTGAAAATATGGGGTTAATGATTTTATAAATAGTTTAAATTGGGATTTTTGAATTTATTGTAAAAAGTTTAAATATAGGATTTATAAAATTTGATTATTTTATAAATCAAAATGATGAAATTATAAAGGAGTTTAAAGACGTTTTAAAATAATAATATAAATTTATTTATATAAAAGGTTTATAAAATTGATATTTATAAATTAAAATATTGGAATTATAAAACGAGTTTTTATAAATGTTAGAATAAAGTGTAAATGGATTTCATAAGTGAATGAAATTATAGAATTATAAATGGTGAAGTTATAAATGGAATTTATAAGTAGTAAGATTTAAAAATTTTGTAAAGTTATTAAAATAATAGATTTAGGTAAATAAATGAATCTTATAAGTTATAAGATTTATAATTTGGGAAGTTTAAAAGAATGATTTTGTAAACAAATAAATTATAAGTATTTAACTTATAATATGGACTTTTGGTATATAATTGAGTTATAAATTGAATAGGTAAATAAAGGAGATTTATAAATTGAAGTTGTTATAAAATAAATAAAAATAGAATTTATAAACATTGTTTTATAAATCCAAATCAATTGAATTTGATAAAGTAAATGCAGAAATTATTAAAGGAGTTGTATCCATGATTTTGGACAATAGATAATCCTTTAAAATAAAATGGATAGAAATGATGAAATTGGTTAACGAAGTATATCCATGTTTTTGGATAGCGAATAATATGTTAAAGAAAATGTTTTGGATGTGATGTTTTAAATAGAATTGAAACGATTTAACGATGTTTTTAAAATGTGTTAAGGTTCGAAACCATAGATTTCATCATTCATTGTTGAAATAGACGTTTTCGAGAAATAGAAGGAAATGGTGGATTATAACACTGTTGTTATAGTAAATGATTTCCGAAAGGAAATGTTTTATATAGTATTGGGATTTATATATCTATCTTAACTTCGAATCCCTATACTAATGATTTTGAGTTGTCATAACGATGTTTTACGTAACATTCGTTTTGACTCAAATAAATATGTTTAAAAGAACACTTTCCTTAAAGAATAAAATATATACTTAATTGTGATTTAAGTATATTGAATACTTTTCCAAGTGTTGAAAATAAATAGATTTGTGAAATACTTATTATTAATAAGTATGGAAATGCTTTTCCAATATGAAATGAAACGTTTTTGAGAATTTATCTTTGTAAAGATAAATTGGAAATGAATATTTGAAATCTATTGAAAACCGTATATCAGTAGATATTTTGAAATATAAATTCACTATGGAATTTATAAAAGAAAGTGGAATTTGTTTAAAAATAAATATTGATTTATTTTTGAAATATTGAAATTATATATCTTGTAAAGATATTTTTGGAAAATAAATAATTTGGAAAATTATTTGGAATCTGGTGATGTTGTGCATATCCATTGATAGTTCAATAACCGACTATCAATATTTACCTTTGAATGGGTATTTGTTGTGATTTTCTTGAATTTGAATGCCACACTTATTTTTGAATAAGCGCTCACTATTCGGGTTAGCCGGGAAAGGACCTTTGGGTCGTATAACCCATTCCGAATATGTGATACGTCGTTATGGATTGCATTTGATGACCGATGTTAAAGACCGGATATTTTTGAAAACGGAAGGATTACCGTCGAATGTCTCTGCACCGAATGGCCTCGGTATAGAGATTCCATATGCGATGGGAAGTCCGGACGTGATTAGTGAATATCCGGATTGCAAGGGCTTCTTTGGAAGTGCCTTCGGTTTCGTTCGATCCCGGAACGGACTTGTATGGATGTGTGTCTGACATTACAATTTGAGATGTAAAGCTGGTTTCTATCAAATATATTTCTGTTGGTGGCGGAGAATTTATTCTCTTAGCTTAACAGCCTTCTCTGAGACATACGGCTCAGAGGTTGTATGGTTGATGGTTACTAGTGATACATTCCCAAATTGGTAATGTGGCATATGAGTGATGTTGATCATTAGTTGATCGAAGCACGACTTTGTATAAAGCGTAGCTTTGTGGATGAGACTGCGTCGGACCTCACACCCCGAAAATGGTCAAAACAGGAAGGATGCAGCAAGGTTATCGGGGGTAGCGCCCTTTAGTGTATGTCATTCCTTCTGGATAGAGGTGGTATCATGGTATGGAGCCCAGATACTTAACCTATGTTGCTGTTGCAAATTTATTACTTTGTGGTTATTGGAAATCGAGGATCCTCGAATATAGATCGGTTACGATCGGGGGATGGCATATTCGTGTCAGTAGTTACCTAGTTTGAAAGGTAACCCGGCCTTGTGTTGGCAGAGATCCGGTTAGGTTCTCGGGACGTCATTCCAGAGGCGTTTCCATGTGGCAATGGGAAGTTCCTTGGCCTGATCATTTGTTGGAAATCCAAAGAAACAATACGAACCCTGTACGGTTTTAGTTGTAGAACCTGCCATTTAATATGGTAGTTACAGTAGGCATAATATAATGGTACCTATGCTGGCTAAGATTTATATTCTACTTTCGAAATGTTTTCTACACTATGCACTAATAATAATATCAAAATGATTTGATTTTGCGTAGTAAGCATCTTTGACTATCATAAGGAGAAATCTCCCCCAAGTATGCGTTTGCGTTGTGTGTGTGCCGGGAGGCCTTATGGTAGTTTCATTTTTAAAAGCATTTCGAATTGACTTTAAAAATATTCCTCTGTTTTATGTTAAAAAAATAAACTGTTTAAGTTCTCACACCAGTCCCATGACTGACTTGGAGTTTATTGTTTTCCTTCCTAAACTCTGGGTGCCCACCAATTTCCACATGGGCAGTCTAGAGGCAGGTTATCAGGATATTCTGGAATTCGGGAGTTGCTGGAGGAAAGCTGGATGTCATGGCGTATCATTTAGTATATAGTATTTCTTTCCGTTGTTTGTTGTTGTTTGTTGTTGTAAACTATGATGATGTGATGTAATGTGATGTAATGTAATAACTGATATAGTTCTTTTGTTTAAAGAATATTCATTTATCTATTGTATGTTGTTCCGCTGCGATTGTGAGATTCTGATATTGTTCTGTTGTTTTCTTTCTGTTTTGTTCTATGTTTTTCTCTCTTCTTTTATCCTTTTCTTCTTTTTTTAAACCCTAAGAACTCGGTTTTCCGGCGTTCAATTGCTCGGCAGTTGATACAGTGGACGTATTGATGTCGACGTTCGGGCGTCGAAGACCTGTCTCCTTACAAGCTGACTCACGGGAGTCAGGGCTACGAAATACCATATAGAATCGCCACCAAACCATCCTGCTTCATTCTAGAATCTCCACAAACTACACAGTTGTTAAAGTGGTTTTCGGTATTGGTAGAGAGTATGACAATACCCAATCTCGGTCCCTTTAACAACCAATCATTATTATAATACCCTGATCATTTCAAAATACTTTATACTTCAAAACCAAAATATCATATTATTCAAAACTACGTCAATACAATATCATTTTTACTTCAAATATATCCATTTTCAAAATCATAGTACTTTCAAATTTATAACACTTCCGAAACCAAAACACTTGAAATTATAACACTTTGGAAATCATACACTTTGAAATCATAATACTTTGAAAAACCATAACTTTGAAATCATAACTTCCACAACTTAAACAGCTTAGATATTGATAATAGTATATATAATAAAATAGTTTATAAAACAAAACAGTTTATAAAATAAAATGGTTTATATAAAAATAGTTATAAGTTAAAATAGTTTATATTAAAATTACTTATAAAGTAAAATATGATTTTAAAAAAACTTTATATAATAAAATAGTTTTCTCAAATTTCACAAACTGATTCAAATCAACTCAAATTCCAAAATTCCAATTTAATTCAATCTCAATTCTTCAACTTCAATTCAATTCAGTTTCTCGATAAATCATTACAAATCATATCATTTCAAATACGAATTTGAACCACAAAATAAACCATTTCAATTTCAATATATTTCAAAGCTTAAATATTCAAACATTTTCAAAACTAAGTCTGGAAATTTCATATATCTTAAAATTTAACTTCATTATTATTTAGTTTTGAAATATTCACTTAATAAATACAATTCATTTAAATAAAATTTAAAATACATTTGAAATAAACTATATATTCCTTAATTTTATATAAACTTGAAATATTCAATTTATCACTTTAAATCAAATCAATTTGTAGAATCATATCTTAAATCTCAAATTCACTAAGTTTCAAATCGATTTAACTAAATAAAATTCTTAAGTAAATACTATTTCAAATGAATTCAAATTTGTCTCCCCAACCTTAACTAATAAAATCATTCTAAAAATCTATTTTTAAAATAAAATTTTGTGACGACCTGGATTCAGTGTTCGAAAATCGACATCCATACTTCACCTATATTCGAATGCCGCAGATTCAAACGTTGATTCCGATTCGTCGGAGCTTATAACACATTAAGTAAACAACACAGCGGAAACATAAATGAATAAATTTTATTGATACACAATATTCGATACAATAAGAATTTATCAACATTATCAGAGATACAAGACCACAGCGGAAAGAACAGCAGCGGAAAGACGACAGCAGCAGCAGCGGAAAGATATCTTCAATGCCAAGCTGCAAAACACCAAACCAAGAAGCTCGAACCACCATCATGTTGAACTTAAGAAAGTCCGGTCCGAATGCGATTTCCAAACCAAAGACTCCAAAGATTACTCAAGGCTGCACCTACTAGCTGATTATCTGAAAACCAGACTCTAGGCTGCCCGTGTGGAAAATTGTAGGCACCCAGAGTTTAGAAAGGGAACAATAAACTCCAGGTTAGTCATGGGACTAGTGTGAGCAAACAAAAAAAATTTATCTTTGAACAAAAGAAAATAAAAAGAAATTCTCTATGCTTTTTGGAAAATGAAACTACTATAAGGCCTCCGGCCGCACACACAATGCGATCGCACACTTGGAGTAGATTTCTCCTTATGACAGTCAAAAATGCTTGATGCGCGAAAATCCTTTTGATATTATTATTAGTGCATATGGCAGAAAATATTTTCAAGTATAATATTAATCTTAGCCAGCATACGTACCAATATAGTATGCCTACTATAGCTACCATGTTAAATGGTAGGTTTTACAACCAAAACTGTACAGGGCTTGTACTATTTTGTTTGGATTTCCAACAAATTGTAACGACCCGCCTTTTTGGATAGTTTAAACCGACGATCAAATACACATGTCGATTCCAAAACCATTCAAAAGTGCAGATAGTTATTGGGGTAAATAAGAAAAGAAAAGAAAAGAAATAAAGGAAATGAAACAACACAGAATCTCGCAGCGGAACGATAAAATATAATAGTCAAATAAACAGTTCATGAAGCTGTCTACTATACTTTGACAATTATTTATACAACATTTATCAGAGTTATACATATACAGCAGAGCAATTAAATAATGCAGCAGATAGCATGATGCAAGGGTAATAATAGTGATAGTATACCAAATCTTCGTCTTCATCCTCCAGAATAGATCTTCAAAAATCTAAAAAATTCAGGACTGACCCGACCGTAATGAAAAGACAAAACACTCGAGTCAGGACTAAAATATCCTTATGAAAGTTAAATCAATCGTAAATAAATATGAGTGTAACGGCGTCAGAGATGTTTACGGGGTTTGACATCTCATATCCAGTGTCAACGTGCGTGCAATAACTCAAGAGATGTTACGGGATTTTCCATCTCTCAAGGATCCGTGAAACTATCTACTATGTAGTAATATACGCTAAGTAGATAATGTCTATCAGTAATATAAAGTATCAAAATAGCGTTAAGGCGTTACCATAATCCCCCTTAACACATTTTATATTCCCAAAAGCATATACAAGACCGTAGTTTCCCCAAAACCGGAAGTCACCAGAGGGCAATCCATATACTCAAGGTACAAACCAAAACGTAGTGGTCGCGAATAGGATAATCAGTATGACAAGGTACATGAGGCGATACCAACTAGGATACTAGTAGTTGCGTGATCCGGACTGATGTTGAGCATAGCAGCTACTACCTCAACACCGTGAAACAACACTCCCAAATCAAGGGGTGCACCCAAATCAAATCACATATGTAATAGATTTTGTATCGAAGAAGTGTGTCCGGTAGAGGTGGCGAACCTCAATGACCCGGCGCGGCTCCTGTTTTAGTCATGTCAAGGGTCATCCAATATCGTTCTCTTTCTTCAGTCAATGCGTTCACCAAACCATCCACTTCATTCTGGATCAACACTCCACGTATAATAGTTATTAAAGTGGTTTCGGTATCGACAGAGAGTATGTCCATATCCGATCCCGGTCTCTTTAATAACTACGTATTATTACACTGATGGCTCTTTTATATTTCAAATTGATTCATGATTGATAACAAAATATCATATTCGCTTTAAAATCAAATCCATTTCAAAATCATCATATATTCAAAATTATCAATTTTGTCCGATAAATCAATTTCACTTCAAAATTTGATTCGAATTCAATTTAGGTTATAATCTCTACTTTAACCTAGTTCGTATTTAAACCAAAGGTTTAAATATAAACATTTCCGTCTCTTTAACCAGTTTGAATTTAAGAAAATAGTTTAAACAGTTTAAAATAGTTAAATAATTCAAAATAGTTTAATAGAAAATATTTAAATAGTTTAATCGAAAATAATTTGAATATAAAATGGTTTATATATAAAATAGTTTGGAAAAAATCAAAAATTATTTGATAAATAATTCCAAAGTCAAACCGGTCAACTTCCCAAATTTCCTATCCAAATCAAATCCAAATTCCATTTCGATTTAATCGATTTATTCCAATTTCAACTTGAATAAATTTCTATTCCACGTAAATTTCGATTTCAATTCACAAATTTCTTTAAATTTCAATTCAATTCCAAATTAATTTAAATCTAAATTTCAAATAAATTTTCAATTCCAAACTCAAACTTGAAATATCATTTCATATCAATTTTCTTAGAAATATTCAGAGTTCGATTAAAAGTCCAATCTTTTAAAACAAATCAACTTTCAAAAATTTACACCGTATTTCAAGTTTCAATTTAAATCTAAACTTCGATTTTATTTAATAATTTCGTTTACCAAGTTTAAATTCTAACATTTCGAGCTCCAATTCAAAATAATTCAATTTCCATAAATTGGATTTTATTCTTAAAATCAATTTATTTAAATAATTTCAAAACAACTTTTAAAATCATTTAATTTATCCAACTCGGTGTCCGTATATAATTTTCTAACCTATGGCCAAGTGATTAGTTATTACAATTAAATGTCAGTGATGAATATATCATTTAAATCAATCACAGTGTCATATGTATGCATAGCAGGATATATATAAACAAATAAACATCCAAACATTTAAATATCAACTAATAACATCCATCGAAATACATCATCCAATAGGCAATACAATTCACGGCAATTTCATATTTATCAATGTCAGGTAATTTAATCGCAATTCAATTTTAATTTTAGTTTAACTGTCAATTTAATTTTTTTAACGGTGAATTCAAATGACAATCAATATGATAATTAAATTTTATCAAACAACAACAAATAAAAATCATAACTATGCATAATGTCAAATTTAACTAGCATAAAAATATTCAGTACGTTGTGAGCGTTATAAAACACTCACCTTGATTTTACGATTTTAAATCAAATCGAACGACGTTCGATTTAACATAAAATTTTAATGAGCTCCAAACACTTTCGGATCTGCACTGCAGCGCAGCTCTCATTTCCGTGATTCCGGCGCTTCTTCCCCAACGTGAAATTCACGTATGCAAACCCATTAGCCGCCGATCTTCAAGCAATTTTCATGACCACCTCGTCGACTTCCAGAACGATCAGCTAGCGCCACCACGAAGCCCTTCACCAGAGCCACCTACGCGCCAAGTTTCATCCCGTCATTCGCCGTCGTTTGCACGCAATCCAAGGAAATACGTACACACTTCCAAGTCAGATCTGGACGAATCCATGAAAAATTAGCATACATCAACCGTATGGATTTGAAGAGCTCGTCGAGATTTACACTTTTGCTTTTGGAATTTTTCGATTTCGTCGAACGGACTGAGAGATATTAAGGAAAGAAGATCGCCAATTTCTGGCCATGGAATAGGTGGCGGCCATGATTTAGAATTAGGGTTTCTGGGTTAAAATAATAATAAAACTGTCTCGGTTTGCGTGCGCATTTATATAGGTAGGTCCAAAATCATCCGAACTCCAATCGAGACGTGCCGCCAGGCGTTTATAAGGTTTTACCCCCATTCCGGACGCAATGGAACTAGTTTCAAGGCCTAATTCGATCATATCTGGAAGATAGCTTTTCGAAGTCGATTATTTTAATTAAATTCGAAATTAAATTTCTACGCGTTTCAAGCTCGCACGGCCAAACGACAAGTCCAATTGCAACGAAAATTGAAATCCTACCATAATTTACTATTACGGATCCGATGAAATAAATTTCGTCGAAATCCGAGACTGTTTGAAAAATGGCTATTTTAACTCGTCAATTAAATATTAAAATATTCAATTTTCACAAATTTACTTTTAATTCGATTTTAAAAGTTCTACAACATCATTCTAACTTTAATATGATAAAATAGAATTTTACAAATCATTTTTAATCATATTAAACCCGTTATCCAATTATTCAAATAATTTCAAATATTAAATTATTCAACAAATTACATTAATAATCATTTTCCTTCAATAATCACCTTAAATTTTCTAATTAAAATAGCTAAAAATGCGGGTCGTTACACTCTCCCCCACTCAAAACTTTTCGTCCTCGAAAAGGAAAAGAAGGGAAAAGGAACTAAGTATAGAATTCAACATTAGATATATTTTATTCAAAGTTACCAACTTATAAAACAATGAAATTCCATTTATAAAGTCATAACTACGCTTCCACAATGTTACTCCGAACGGCTTTCTAAATTTAAAAGTTAGTTATCAAAACAAGTTATAAAATTTAAAAACTTGAAAATTTTTCTAACACCCGGATTCACGGAAAATTTCGGCAGGGTCTCGTTTGCGCGGCTCGATCGAAAAATTTTACAATTCAATATATAACACAAATATAACCAATATATATCAAATATACATCTCATCTCAATGATGAGGCATCCCATATCTGGGGAAACAACATATATATATCACCAATACCATATAAAACCATAAGCGTACCTTTTATTTAGCATTTATTAGCAGTTTACTTACATTTTGTATTTAACACAGAAGCGAGCTCTACAACGAAGCGCAACCCCTTTGCTACCTACTAAAATGCTCAATAACTAAGTTAGAACCATGCATATAAAGATAGATCGATATATTTAGCCTACACAACATATATATAACCTATTTAGCTTCAAAACTGAGATTCCAATTTCAGGACAGCAAACAAATCTCAGTTTTAGGTCACCTAAACTATAAAATTTGGCAACAGAATCTAAACAAAAGTTGTTGTATTCATTTTAAGCTTTCCGGAATGTCCAAAATCATCGAATTCGGACCATACATTCAAAAGTTACGGCCGTTTTACTTAGAGGATACGCCTCAGCCTGGGCAATGAATTGCGCAGGTCAGCGACGTTCACCCACGTTTTCGACCTTCTAAACGATATCAAAACACAAAACACTTAAAACAAAAGTTTTAGCTTAAGTTATTAGCTTTCCAGAAAGTGCACGATCATCAAAATCCGATAAACAAGTCAAAAGATATGGTGAAAATACTAAGGGTGTATACTACTGATTTTACTTATTTTTACACAAGACAGCGAGTAACATTCAAGTTTTTAACCAAGCATACGAAGGAATTTTCTCAAGTTATCTAAACAAAAGTTGTGCTATAGTTTCTAAGATTTCCGAAAAGTCCAAAATCGTCGAATTCCGTTCAGCCATTTAAAAGTTATGGTTGTTTTCGTTTCAGCATATATTGGACAATGTTGGATTTTTTTTTCCAAAAATTTGCTTTTATTATTTCAAAGTACAAAACATCAAAACTTCAAATTTTCTAAAGAACAATCATAAACACAAAGTCATCTATTTTCTTATTCATCCATGCAATAGGTTTACATTCAATTTGTTTCCGATTTATTCAAGTTTGTTTCATTCACATTTTTAATTCAAGTCAATTTGCTCCCAATTTGAATTTAATTATTTAAAATTTTATTTCGTTTATTCAATTCCATTAACACTAATGAATTCTACTTAATCAATTATCATCCATCTAACAATCAATGCATATCAAACATTAACATCCATCCAAAATCTACACTAAATCAATTATACATTTCCAAGTCAATTTTAATTTCATACACTTCCAAGTTTATTGACATTTAGTTATATTCAAATTTAATTAGTTTCCATTTACCAATTTTATATTTCATTAAGTTTAAATTTTATTCATTCACTTATACATGTATCATTCATTTTACAGCTTAAATTTCTTTTATATTTACGACTATCAATAGATCTTTACATTTTATTTTTCACTCTCACACTGGTATATTATTTCTCTACTTATCCTTATTAGCATTTTAAACCCTTTAAGTATTTAGTAAGTTATAGTTATGCAAATAGAATGTAGTTAAACAACATACAACTTCTTTTCATTTAAAGTTGAATTTTCAATTTATCAATTCTTAAGTCATTACTTAAATCTCACTATAATTTAATTTCACATTTACATTCACATATAGTATTTTCATTTTAAATTAACATAATTGTGAATCACCTTTAAATGTTAATTTAAATTCCAATTATTTACTAACAATTTTATTTATATTTGCAAACCATTAATTAAATGCATATTTCATTATTCAAACCTATACTTGTATATTATCCAATTAACAATTCATATAACATTTTTGAACTTCTTAAGTATTTTGGTAAGTTATATCTAAGCTATAGAATGAAATTTAATACTATGCGAGTTTTACAGTTTCAATTTTATTTTAAGTTCATAATTTCCTAATTCTAAGGATTTCTACTTCAATTGATATTTTCACTTAGCTCTTAGGTTCATTTCTCATTTCACAATTCAGAAGTTCCTTAATGATTCAAGTCTAAATTCATTTCAATCATAAAAAAAAATCATTAATTATTAAAGAACTTAATAATTCCAATCCCGGTTTCATTTCAAATCAAGGTTTGAAATAATATATACTTATATAATTTATATATCAAATCATACTATAGAGAATGCAAAACAAAATAAAATTTGAGTCAAAACAAGGTTTAGACAAGCTATTAAGTGGTCTCCCCCACTCGGACTCTCGAAAATAAACGCCAATGATGCGTGCACACATCATCGAAATCATTTTCTAGCGTCAAGAGAAGGGAATATAACACTTATCATAAAAAAAATCCTTCGAAAACAATTTCAACTCAATTATACTATCATATAATGCTCATATTATATTTTTCAAATTCTTGTAAGTCAATCTCAAACACCGGAATTTAAATTCCCAAATCCAAGTTAAAATTCATTTATATTCATTATCAATTGTGTTTACAAGATTTCATTTTCCTAAATCCATTGTTATTTAATCAATTGTTGTAAATATTGACTGATCAAACAATAACGATAATAATCTAATATTATCATCTCCTAACAATCAATTCAATCAAAATGAATAAATATTCAAATAATTCTTTTATATAAAATATATTCCAAAATGATATTGTGTTGGTTTGTCCTATTCGAGTGTTTAGAAATTCCTATCGACGCCTTGGCGTCCCAAGTATCGACCAGAATTCATAAATACTCAACGGAACAAATTAACACAATATAAAACCATTTTATATCAAATAACAAGTACGCTCTCTCATATACAATCAACTCATTCATATAGTTTACCTCTATTTCAATGAGTTATTCCCCACTAGAGCCAAGGTTTATCGCTAAACCAAAGCTCTGATACCAACTGTAAAGACCCGCCTTTTTGGATAGTTTAAACCGACGATCAAATACACATGTCGATTCCAAAACCATTCAAAAGTGCAGATAGTTATTGGGGTAAATAAGAAAATAAAAGCAAAGAAATAAAGGAAATGAAACAACACAGAATCTCGCAGCGGAACGATAAAATATAATAGTCAAATAAACAGTTCATGAAGCTGTCTACTATACTTTGACAATTATTTATACAACATTTATCAGAGTTATACATATACAGCAGAGCAATTAAATAATGCAGCAGATAGCATGATGCAAGGGTAATAATAGTGATAGTATACCAAATCTTCGTCTTCATCCTCCAGAATAGATCTTCAAAAATCTGAAAAATTCAGGACTGACCCGACCGTAATGAAAAGACAAAACACTCGAGTCAGGACTAAAATATCCTTATGAAAGTTAAATCAATCATAAATAAATATGAGTGTAACGGCGTCAGAGATGTTTACGGGGTTTGACATCTCATATCCAGTGTCAACGTGCGTGCAATAACTCAAGAGATGTTACGGGATTTTCCATCTCTCAAGGATCCGTGAAACTATCTACTATGTAGTAATATACGCTAAGTAGATAATGTCTATCAGTAATATAAAGTATCAAAATAGCGTTAAGGCGTTACCATAATCCCCCTTAACACATTTTATATTCCCAAAAGCATATACAAGACCGTAGTTTCCCCAAAACCGGAAGTCACCAGAGGGCAATCCATATACTCAAGGTACAAACCAAAACGTAGTGGTCGCGAATAGGATAATCAGTATGACAAGGTACATGAGGCGATACCAACTAGGATACTAGTAGTTGCGTGATCCGGACTGATGTTGAGCATAGCAGCTACTACCTCAACACCGTGAAACAACACTCCCAAATCAAGGGGTGCACCCAAATCAAATCACAAATGTAATAGATATGGTATTGAAGAAGTGTGTCCGGTAGAGGTGGCGAACCTCAATGACCCGGCGCGGCTCCTATTTTAGTCATGTCAGGGGTCATCCAATATCGTTCTCTTTCTTCAGTCAACGCGTTCACCAAACCATCCACTTCATTCTGGATCAACACTCCACGTATAATAGTTATTAAAGTGGTTTCGGTATCGACAGAGAGTATGTCCATATCCGATCCCGGTCTCTTTAATAACTACGTATTATTACACTGATGGCTCTTTTATATTTCAAATTGATTCATGATTGATAACAAAATATCATATTCGCTTTAAAATCAAATCCATTTCAAAATCATCATATATTCAAAATTATCAATTTTGTCCGATAAATCAATTTCACTTCAAAATTTGATTCGAATTCAATTAAGGTTATAATCTCTACTTTAACCTAGTTCGTATTTAAACCAAAGGTTTAAATATAAGCATTTCCGTCTCTTTAACCAGTTTGAATTTAAGAAAATAGTTTAAACAGTTTAAAATAATTAAATAATTCAAAATAGTTTAATAGAAAATATTTAAATAGTTTAATCGAAAATAATTTGAATATAAAATGGTTTATATATAAAATAGTTTGGAAAAAATCAAAAATTATTTGATAAATAATTCCAAAGTCAAACCGGTCAACTTCCCAAATTTCCTATCCAAATCAAATCCAAATTCCATTTCGATTTAATCGATTTATTCCAATTTCAACTTGAATAAATTTCTATTCCACGTAAATTTCGATTTCAATTCACAAATTTCTTTAAATTTCAATTCAATTCCAAATTAATTTAAATCTAAATTTCAAATAAATTTTCAATTTCAAACTCAAACTTGAAATATCATTTCATATCAATTTTCTTAGAAATATTCAGAGTTCGATTAAAAGTCCAATCTTTTAAAACAAATCAACTTTCAAAAATTTACACCGTATTTCAATTTTCAATTTAAATCTAAACTTCGATTTTATTTAATAATTTCGTTTACCAAGTTTAAATTCTAACATTTCGAGCTCCAATTCAAAATAATTCAATTTCCATAAATTGGATTTTATTCTTAAAATCAATTCATTTAAATAATTTCAAAACAACTTTTAAAATCATTTAATTTATCCAACTCGGTGTCCGTATATAATTTTCTAACCTATGGCCAAGTGATTAGTTATTACAATTAAATGTCAGTGATGAATATATCATTTAAATCAATCACAGTGTCATATGTATGCACAGCAGGATATATATAAACAAATAAACATCCAAACATTTAAATATCAACCAATAACATCCATCGAAATACATCATCCAATAGGCAATACAATTCACGGCAATTTCATATTTATCAATGTCAGGTAATTTAATCGCAATTCACTTTTAATTTTAATTTAACTGTCAATTTAATTTTTTTAACGGTGAATTCAAATGACAATCAATATGATAATTAAATTTTATCAAACAATAACAAATAAAAATCATAACTATGCATAATGTCAAATTTAACTAGCATAAAGATATTCAGTAGTGAGCGTTATAAAACACTCACCTTGTTTTACGATTTTAAATCAAATCGAACGACGTTCGATTTAACATAAAATTTTAATGAGCTCCAAACACTTTCGGATCTGCACTGCAGCGCAGCTCTCATCTCCGTGATTCCGGCGCTTCTTCCCCAACGTGAAATTCACGTATGCAAACCCATTAGCCGCCGATCTTCAAGCAATTTTCATGACCACCTCGTCGACTTCGAGAACGATCAGCTAGCGCCACCACGAAGCCCTTCACCAGAGCCACCTATGCGCCAAGTTTCATCCCGTCATTCGCCGTCGTTTGCACGCAATCCAAGGAAATACGTACACACTTCCAAGTCAGATCTGGACGAATTCATGAAAAATTAGCATACATCAACCGTATGGATTTGAAGAGCTCGTCGAGATTTACACTTTTGCTTTTGGAATTTTTCGATTTCGTCGAACGGACCGAGAGATATTAAGGAAAGAAGATCGGCAATTTCTGGCCATGGAATAGGTGGCGGCCATGATTTAGAATTAGGGTTTCTGGGTTAAAATAATAATAAAACTGTCTCGGTTTGCGTGCGTATTTATATAGGTAGGTCCAAAATCATCCGAACTCCAATCGAGACGTGCCGCCAGGCGTTTATAAGGTTTTACCCCCATTCCGGACGCAATGGAACTAGTTTCAAGGCCTAATTCGATCATATCTGGAAGATAGCTTTTCGAAGTCGATTATTTTAATTAAATTCGAAATTAAATTTCTACGCGTTTCAAGCTCGCACGGCCAAACGACAACCAATTGCTACGAAAATTGAAATCCTACCATAATTTACTATTACGGATCCGATGAAACAAGTTTCGTCGAAATCCGAGACTGTTTGAAAAATGGCTATTTTAACTCGTCAATTAAGTATTAAAATATTCAATTTTCACAAATTTACTTTTAATTCGATTTTAAAAGTTCTACAACATCATTCTAACTTTAATATGGTAAAATAGAATTTTACAAATCATTTTAATCATATTAAACCTGTTATCCAATTATTCAAATAATTTCAAATATTAAATTATTCAACAAATTACATTAATAATCATTTTCCTTTAATAATCACCTTAAATTTTCTAATTAAAATAGCTAAAAATACGGGTCGTTACACAAATGGTCAGGCTAAGGAACTTCCTTCACCGAATGGGTGCCCCTCTTGAGGGACGTCCCGAGAACCTAACCGGATCTCTACCAACACAAGGTCGGGTTACCTCTGTAACTAGGTAACAACTGACATGAGTATGTCATCCCCCAGTCGTCACCGACATTTATCCCGAGATTCACCAACAAATAGAAACAACCACATAATTTAAATATCTGGGCTCCATACCATGATATCACTTTTTATCCAGAAGGAAATGGACATACCCAAAAGGGCGCAACCCACATAACCTTGCCGCATCTTTCATGTTTCGACCATTTCCGGGTTGTGAGGTTTGACGAGGTCTCGTCCACAAAGCTACGCTTTTCACAAAAGCCATGCTTTAATCAACAAATGTTCGACAGCACTTAGCATGCCACATTACCAAATTGGGAATGTATCACTAGTGACCATCAACTACATAACCTGTGAGCTCGGTGTAATGTCAGACATACATCCGTACAAGTCGGTCCCGGGTTCGAACGAAACCGAAGGCACTTCAAAGAAGCCCTTGCAAATCCGGGTATTCACAATCCCGATCGGACTCCCCATCACATATGGAGATCTCTATACCGTAGCTACTCAGTGCAGAGACATTCGATAGGTAATCCTATCATTCTCGAAAATACCCGGTCTTCACCACCGTCTTCAAATGCTATCCATTTCATCGTATCATTATTCGGAATGGGTTATATGACATAAAGTCCTCTTCCGGCTAAACCGAATAATGAGCACTTAATTTTAAAACCATATGGATATATGGGACCTTGGTTAAGTCACAACTTTCAGCCTAAAACCTTCCTTTTCGAATGGTTTAAACAAATTTCCACTTTTAATCTTTTAACAAAAGATTCACCTTTTAAAATCCACTTCAATTTGAAACAAAGTTTCACCAATCTTTCACAAAGATTCATTCATAGCTTTCAAAACTATTTCCATTTCAAATTTGAAATCCTTTCAACAGAACTGGGAATTCTTTCCTTTATCCAAAAGCTATTATCATTTGAAAAACAAGGGTTTTCGTTTCAGAAAAATCCGATCAAATATGCACAAGTTATAGCCTTTAAAGTGTAAACTTGGATTAATTTAAATTCGCAAAATAATTCCTTTAAAAATGGTTTAAAATCCATATAACTTGTATAATCCCTTTAAATTATAGCTTTCAAATAAACACACACACACACACACACACACACACACACATATATATATACATACATACATATCAACTTCAAAATCTTGGATTCAAATTCAAATTACTTTAACAAATCAAATTATATCAAAAATAATTTTAATTCCAAAATTCCCTTTTCAAGAGTTTAATCCAAATCACCTTCAAACCATTTTGGATTCAAAATTTAACTTTTAAATCATTTTAAATTCAAAAACCCATGACTTAACCGATTTCCCGTGAAATCCACATTTGTGTGTGTGGTGCAGTCCAGGGGTTTAACACAATAGTACTAAATCATCAATCATCACAATCCAAACACAGTAATATCGATAAGCGGTATAATCCTATAACGCTTATCTTCATTAACAGATTCATAGATAAATATGTAAATTCAACATAGATAAATAATTTACACACAGCTTAATTCAAACAATTTACATCACAGAATATTACAGATCAGAGATAACAATCAATTCAAGCATTCAAACATCCATAAGCAAGACTAATTAGTCATTCAATCCCTAATTAATTTAATTTAATCCCCACCAAAACTAAATTAAATTAATTACTTTTAAGTCCTGCTTAATTAACATTAACAAATTATAAACCATTTGTTATTACTTTAATTAATTAATGAAACTAAACAATCAATCCTTGATTACCCATCCTAATTAATTATCTTTAGTTAATTAATTATCCCATAATTAATCATATAAATAAATTAACATTAAGTTAATTACAAAAAAATAATTATAAATCTTTAATCATTAATTAATTCACCTTTAATCATTATTTAATTAACCTTTAATTAATAATTAATTAACCTTTATTCAATAATTAATTAACCTTAATTGACCTTTAATTACCTTCATTAAGTAATTATTCTTTAAGTAATTATCCTTAATTACTTTCATTAAATAGATTATTCTTTAATTACTTAAGACCTTAATAAATCAAAGACAAATCATTACCTTAATTTATTTCTTAATTACCATTTAAATCTTTATTTAATAACCCTTTAAAATAAATTATCATTAACATATAAATTGACTTAATACCTTTAAGTTAATTACTAATCAAAACATTATTTAAGATAAACCATTTATCTTTTTAATCAGCTTTTTAATTAACCTATTAAATTTTATTTCAAAATAAATTTAAGAAAACGAAAATTAATTAATTTATAGAACTTTTATCAGCCAAAAATTAAATCAACTTTTATTATATAAAAGAAATTGTTTTAAGAATAAAATTCTAAAACTTGTTTTAAAAATCTTGTTTAATAATTCTATTTTGGAAACTTGGTTTGTATTGCTTTGAAATTTTTGTTTAACGAATTTACTTTTAAAAACTTGCATTTTGTTTTTAACTTTAACATTTTGGTTTTTCTTTATTTTTAAAAAAACTTGTTATCATCAACAACTCGAGCCAACATCAAATTTTCTCGAGCCCAATCCCGAGTTACCTCCCTGCTTCATTACTTCGAGTCCACAAGATAACATCCCCGAGACCAACCCGAGCATTTCCTTCTTACACAACTTCGTACACAACCCAGATACCCATGTACACAGGTGCACCCGCACTCCGACCATCACTAAGGCCTTCAACATGACACTGACAACTTCGCCAACGATCTCGATAACCCAGATCGTCGAAATTATCAAGAAAATGAAATCGAACTGATAGACAGAAAAGCTGGAACCCAACCATCATCCAAAAATTGCCTCGACGCCGACAATCTCGACCACATTCAGTCCTGCCACCCTGTCCAAAGCAACATCACGATCCAACGCATCGTTTCCCCTAGGTCCGATCGACCCTGATTTACCATCGATGACGAAAAAGCCTCCTCAATCACCTCGACCCAAACATAACCTTAAACACTAAATCGATGAACCCAGACCACTACGGCAACTTATAATTTTTCCGTCTGATGATCACTAGACCTCTGACCATCTCTAGCATCAACCGCGACGAACACTTCGTTACCATTCGAAGAGAATCAACAGAAACAAGTCTTCCGTTCATCTCACAAATTCGCATCTAATTCCAAAGTAAAATTTTTGATTTCATGACTAAAATTCATCGATTTCGATTTCGATTCTAATCATATAATCAAACCATGAAAATTTAATAATCGAATTTCCTGGCATTTATCTATATTTACTATATTTTCTTGATTCCTGTAATTTTATTTGCATTTTATGCTTCCAAATGATTTTAAAATCTGAATCAGGTAAGTAAAACCAAATTTTATTTAAAGATCATTGCCTAAATCTTTTTAGATTTTGAGATAAAAAAAATTCCTGAATTTTGTTAACCTGTTATTAAACAGAGATATATCTATATATATACAGACATGCATCCAACAATATATATATATATATATATACACATATACATACACACACAAACATGCAGGCATCTTCACATTTATACTAACAGCTTCAAGTATTTATCATAGCATCAAATATCATAACAGATTCAAATAAAAAATAGTAGTTTGCTCACCAAATTTGAAAGAACAGTGGCCTGGAAGCTTAAAATTTGAAGTACTTAGATCTAGTAATTTATATTTGATTGATATGAATCTTGGTTTTGATGCTCTGATCTATTGCTTGATTACTTTTGATTTGAATCTACCGTTGCTTAATCCTGATCTTCTTTATGTTTGCTTCAGGTTGAAATTTTCTTTTGTTACTTTGAATCTTTGAATTGCTTGATGTTGAGATGAATTAATTTTGATTTGTAATTTTAAATTGAACTGTAGCTTGAAGCCTTGAATTGCTCAGGTTTGATTTTTATTTTCAGTTTAGAGAAGATGAAAGTGAGGAGTTTAGGAAATAGCCCGATTTTCTTTCTTATACATGTTATTTATATTTTTAAATTTTAAGAGAAACATATTGCCATATGTAATACTAAGTTATAATAATTCTTTTTTACAAATGTCAAGACAATTACTTTTATGTTTAAACCCTTGATTTTATTAATTTATAAATTTCGTTTTAAACCCTTTATATTATTACAAATTATGTAATATGTTTACATATGTTTTTATATATACAACTATTTTTATTTTAAAAAAAGCAAAAGAAACAAACCCTTTATAAAATCCATGTTTATATCTTTTTAATTTCAATATATATATATATATATATATATATATCAAAGATTTTTATTTATTATATTGCTAATTTTAGTTATACATAAATATATACTAGTTTCTTAAAGTTTAAATCCTAACTATTTAAAAGATTTTTTTTGAATTTCAAAATCAAATTTCTATTTACCATATGTATATATTTATTTCCAAACCCAGATTCTATTCACAATCTACTTTATATACATAAACACATATTTATTTATTTTGGAAAATTTTCAAATTAATTCACCAAATTAATATAATACAAAAACTTTATATTAATTACCAATATAAATTTGGCTTAAAACAAGGATCGTTACAGAATCCCCCCTTAAGAAAATTTTGTCTTCGAAATTCGCTAGACAGGGAGACAAACAAAGAATAGATGAACCACATAGAAAGATAGAGAATCGACTCACCAGATCAAGCTGAAATATTTATTCTATGTTTAGCTTACTAAATCAGAATATCATTAAAAAATATGAGAATGAACTTATTTAATACTTTCACAAAATATTTGGGTCATCATGTCTACGAAATATGCAAGGGCATTGGTTAGTTCGAAGGGAGAACTAACCATTCGTAGAATATAACTGGACCCAAAAGAATAGACAAATGGATACAATTTAATTCAGTTTCATATTTTGTTAACCAATTTATTTCAAATAAAATTTCAAATTCATTAAAGTTTAAAACAAAACGACTGATATGAAACCGATGAAGAGAATACGAAATAGGAGTTTTCTACAACAATTTGCAGGGTCAACACCACACCGAAGCTCTTCTGTAGCTGCCAGTAAGTCTTCAAAGAATTGAAATCGAATGATGATTAAAAGAGATTGATAGAAAAGTTTGTTTCCTTGTTGTTGCAGGGTATTTACCATTTGCAGTGGTACTCCCCTTTCCCCTACCTCGTCCTCTTCTGCACTCATACTCACTATCGGTGAATAGTAAGAGAATTTAATAAGGCATACGAACGGTTATGTTTGGGATATACTCATTCTAGGGTGTTTCGAACCCTATCTCTAATGAGTCACCTAATGTGTTATACTCCAAAGCTAAGGTTCTTATTCAACCTTTAGCTCTGATACCAGATTTGATGACCCGGATTCAACGTTTGAAAATTGACATCCATACTTCACCCGTATTTGAATGTTGCAGATTCAAACGTTGATTCCAATTCGCTGGAGCTTATAACACATTAAGTAAACAACACAGCGGAATTAGAAATGAATAACTTTTATTGATACACAATATTCGATACAATAATGATACAATAATAATTGATCAACATTATTAGAGATACAAGTCAATAGTGGAAAGAACAGCAGCGGAAAGACGACAGCAGCGGCAGCGGTGTTATCCCGCTTTTTGGCAAAGCCGTGATACCAAAGGATTGGTCGAAAACGAGAGACAATTCGCCTCAGAGGTTGGTCGCATTCCACTACACTATGGATATCGATGAATCTTTTCCGAGCACAGATCAGGCTACAAGTGATGGGACATGGCTAGCAAATCCACGAGAGCCAACGTTTCAAGTTTCAAGTCAATCCGAGTTCGTATGCTCAAGATATGATGGATTCAGTATGAGAGAAATAGCCCTTGTTCGGTTCGAATCCATTAATTCGACTCCACCTACTTCGAATCCATCACTTTGGAATACTTAGAATCCATGCTACTTCGTGTCCATTGCGTTCGCAGCGGTCAGAAAGGAATTAGCCTCGCGTCTACCTAGTTCGAATCCACCCTCGTATGCCTTAGTTCGAATCCATCAGATATATATTGCTTCGAATCCGTGAGAAGTGGTTTTGTTTCGAATCCATCGACCACGCATTGGTTCGAATCCGTCCACAAGGCCTTGGTTCGAATCCATCAGTAGTCAGCCATGGTTTGAACCCATCAGAACACACCTTGCTTCGACTCCATCGAGCAAGCTTTAAGGTCGTATCCATCCCATTATGCCCTAGCTCGAATCCATCGGGGGAAAGTTTCCTCGAATCCATGCAAGTGAAGAAGCCCCGGCTCCATCTAATAATTGTCTTCGAATCCACCCTGTTGAGGCAAATTCGAATCGATCAATAGTGACTTGCCCTGATCGATTCGAAGGAGCATTGGTTCAATTAATACAAAGGAGGCACGTCTTCGAATCGATCACCTCGAATCCACCAAGTCCATGCAGCTAAAACCAAGGATTAGACCCAGTAAACTCGGACGAAAAGGAGGATTGACCCGAAGCACACGGACCACATCATCATCTTCACGTGCAGAACCATAGATTCGAACCTATGGATTCGAACCATATCGATTCGAACGATCCATAGGACGAAAAACACCATCTTGAATCGATCATAACTTGAGACCTACAAGTCCAAACGCTATGAAATTTTCACAGGAGCTTGCGTGTACATAGAAGAATGTCCACGCCAAGTTTCATCACAATTGGACACTTTCTTGATTGATTCGAACCAAAGGTCGAATCGATCCCAATGTGGGCCCGGATCTCCAAAATTCGGCCGTATGGGCCCCCTCACGTTCCAGAAGTGGTCTCCTCGGATTTTTAGGCGAAATATCAGCCTCCTACGCCTATAAATAGAGCCTCAGGTCATTCAGGAAAAGGGGACCGGAATTCTGAAGCGCAAGACTCTACCGGATTCAATTCTACACCTTATCATCGTTGTTGCATTCGAGTTTCAGAGCTATAGCCCATTGTAACTTGTTGTAATCAATGTAATCATCAAGAGAATATCAAAAAAGGTAGAAAACTTCAAAGTGGACGTAGGCAAGATCACCGAACCACTATAAATCATGTGTCGTTTACTTGTTTTTTGTTGTTTCTGTTGAATGTCCATCATTTTTGTTATCTACAAATTTGAAATTTGTGACTTGTGACTGCGAACGGGTGCTTTCACGACTTTTGGGTGTTTGTGGCCAATTTTGACGCAAACAAGCGGAAAGATATCTTCAATGCCAAGTGTAACGACCCGGAATTTTGGGTCGCTAGATTTGAACATTTAATTCATTTTAAATGTTGAATATGTAATATAATTTGATTTTGAAATAAAAATATTTTGGTTAAATTAATAGAATTAGTTAAATTTCAAATACGGGAATTTAGTTTAAATTTGAATAATAATAATTTAATAGTAGAATTGGGATAAATTGTTTATCTGGAAATAAATAGATATAAAAATAGATTCTAAAATTTATTTTAAGTCTGTTTGGATTTGAAATATAATATTGGATTGTTGGACAGAATTAGAAGTCGATAGGTTAAATTTGGAATTTTATATTAATTTAATAGTGAAATTTAATAATATAATAATACAAATAATCAGATTTTGATTTAAACTGAATCAGAATGATTTCTAATGTGAATATAAATTTTATATGAGTTATAATAGAGTTAATAAAATTTTAAAGGTAAAATTTTAAGTGATTTCGACGATTTTGAAAATCGCTCGAATTTATCGACGAGTAAAAATAGCCTTCCAGGGGACAGTCTCGGAATTCGACAAAACTAGTTCCATTGGATCCGTAATAGTTAGTGATTATCGGATTTCAATTTTCGTAGAAATCGGAGTTGTCGTTTGACCCAGGCAGCTCAATACGCATAGAAACTATTTTAATCAACTTAATTTATAATTGACCGCTATTTCCGTAACTCGCATATATGATCGAATTAGACTTCGAAAGATATTCCATTGTGTTCAGAACGTGGATAAAACCTTAGAAACGCCTGTCGGCACGCGTCTTTTGGAGATCGTGTGAAAAAGTTGTTTTAAAGTGGATTTAATATTAAAATATTGTTTATATACGTGTATATATATACACGTTTTAGGCTAAACCCTACTCCCTTCTTTCGGCCGTCGCATCTAACATTTCTATGGGCGAAATTTAATCACCTTCCACCTCAGATCTACCACAATCCATCGAGTTTTAGAAGATTCTTTCAACTGGAAGATCGTAGAGGGCTTCGAGATCTACGATGTGGACTTCAGAGATCGTGTTTCATGCGACGAGGAGGGCGAAAATCACGGCTACACTATGCCATTCACTTTCGTTTCGCGCTCTATAGGGATGGCCGAGCTTCGCAAAGGTTGGAGCGACGGTGGAGGGTGCAGCGGCGCATTCAGTGGTCGTGCTTGATCAATCTTCGGTCAACCAGGGGCGGAGCGATCTTGAACCCTAGTCGTACGTTGATGGGTTCATGGGTGTTGCGTGTTGCGTGAAGAAGATGATGGCTATGGCCTTGATCTGCTATCAATTTTGAACGACCGTTTTTTTTTGGTAAATATAAAAAAAAGGAATTTGTTTTGAAATTGGTAATTGAACTTCATAAATTCATATCTTGTGCATACTTTATCAGATTTCGACGAAACTAGCGATGCCAGAAGCGCACTGACGAGTACTACGCAATAGGGCAATTCTGGAATCATTCTGAGAAAGTAAAAATTTAGGTTAAATCGAACGCTGTTCGATTTAATTTAAATTTGAACGCTCGTCGAAAACCCAAGGTGAGTTAATCTCACTCACATCTGGATACTAGTTAATTTAAATAGCAAATATTTAAATGTTTGATTGGTTGATTAGCTTAATATGATAATTATTATCAGATTGAATCGATATTTATTGGTTGTGCTAATATCTGTGGATGCAGGGAAACTGTTTGGAGGGATCCAACTGGGTTCCACACAAATAGAAATTTATTTATATTCTGTGATATATCTCATTTATATTCTGCGATTAATTGATTTAGATCTTGTTATGATGTGTTCTATTTATATACTGTGATAGATTAAATTGAAAATTAAATTGTGTTGTGCTATGATTGGGTGAATACAACCTGGGAATTTAAATATAAATTGATAAATTGGATTTAAAGGAAATAAAAGAAATTCTCAAGTAAAGAATTTAAAGGGAATTAAATGCAAGAAATGTGTTGAAAATATGAAGTGTTTGAAACTGTGATTTATTAAGGAAATGTGAATTGTTTTAAAATAATAGTGAAATATTTTTAAAAGTATATATATTTATATTTAAATTAAGTAAGTAAGTAGTTTTATTATAAATGTTTTAATGTATTTTCAAGAATAAAGAATTTAGACTGCTTTAAATCTTAAGTATGGGTACTTGGATGCTTTCAGAGGAAGTAAAGATTTGGGAATTTACTCCAAGAGAAGAGTTGGGTTTGTAAACTGGTTCAAAAGGATGTGAAAATGGAAGTATACCTTGCCACGATATTTTTGAGGAAAATAAATAATGTGGGAAATTATTTATTGTGTGATGGATGTTTGTGAATGTTAATTGATAGTTTAATCACCGACTATCAATACTGGCCGATGCGTTGATCGTTTCGAAGAGACTTAGATCGAGATTAATTTCTCGAAAACCACTTCGATTCGGTTTGTACGTTTTCATGGGAAAACCGAGTTCGGAGTCAAAGATGGAGCAGTGAAGTGTAAGGGCAAGTCGCAACTA
Organism: Allium cepa; assembly: GCA_030765085.1. Taxonomy (NCBI): domain Eukaryota; kingdom Viridiplantae; phylum Streptophyta; class Magnoliopsida; order Asparagales; family Amaryllidaceae; genus Allium; species Allium cepa. Next base: position 21,830,689 of record CM060931.1, read on the forward strand.
ATCCTGAGGATATTTCCATAATGGATGTAGTAGGAGTAGTGCCTTCGGTTCCGTTCGAACCCGAAATGGACTTGTATGGATGGATGCTTTCGGAACATCGTCAGGTGGGCGATGGGCATTCTAAGTGAAACGTTCTAAAAGGTAATGCTTAGCCTCAAGCCTCATCAACCGGGAATGACTGAAAATCAGGGGTTATGCAGCAAAGCTAGGTGGGTAGCACCCATTTCAGGGTGAGGTCATCCCTGTCTAGATATCCCTTTTATCTCGGCTTAGTGGTGCGGTTGCTGATCCCAACCGTGGGTTGATCTTACTCAGGATTATCCAGTACGGGGTAGTCCTGGCCTTGTGTTGCAGGGGATCGGGCATGGTCCTCGGTACAATGATCTAGACCAGGTACTGTGATAGGTTGTACCCCAGTGCCTAGTCATTAGTTGGAAATCCATTCTCCCTATGAGCCTTTTACGAGTGTTGTTTGTATTACCCACTTTGTGGCTAGTAGCTGGAATTTAATCAAGTAACAATTTCGGCTATTTTATAAGTATTTGTATATAGACCCTACTATAATATCAGTGGATTTTTATAAGAAGTGTTTTAGCTATCGTAAGGTAAAAACCCGACATGTTTATTTGTGGCGTGGTCTTACGAGATGCTTTTGTTTTCAAAGGATTTTTGAAACTTTAATAATCAATTTTGGTGTAACCTTATCAGCTGGTATTCCAGACTGACTCGGGTGCTATTTCATTATAATGCTCGGGTCAGACCGAGTATTATATGTTCAGGATAGGATGTTATGGAGCAGGAGAGGAGCTGGAGTCCGAAATGTATTATCCGTACTTGTTTATATCCGCTGCTACGCTCGTTTGAGAATGTAAGGCTGGTAATTGTTGTTTGTTTGTAATACTCTGATGATATATTGTGTAAAATAGATATAGCTTTCATTTTGTGTAAAGAGCTCATATTATATATTATATTTTGTTTCGCTACGATTGTGAGATTCTGTTATTGTTTAGTTCATTCTTTCTTCTACCTTCTTTCTTTTTCCTTAACAATCTGTCTTTTTCGGCACTTGATCGTCGGCATATCATACTATGGAGTATTTTGTGTCGATTTCCGAGGGTCAAGAAAGTCGGGTCGTCACACTTGATATCATAGCTTAGGTTAGCGATAACCTAGGCTTTGGTGGGGAAATTACTCATTAAACATAGTCAATAGTGATCTATAATAAGTTTAGAGTATTAATAGCTATGAGAGCGTACTTGTTAGTGAATATAAAAATTGTTTTTATACTGTGTTGATTTATCGGTTGAGTGTTTATGAATTCTGGTCGGTACGGAAAGTACAACCGTATCGATAGGGGTTTCTAAACTCTTAAGCAAGATAAACCGACATAGTATTGTTTTAAAGAGGGTAAATGAAATAATTTTACTCAAAATTATATTTTGATATAAAAGGAATACTTTTTCTTAAATTATTATATATACATTTGGATGTTTGGTTGTTAATATCTTAATCAAATAAGAATCTAAAGTTTGATCTAAAATTTGAAATGGTTATAACCAAATAAAATTTTATAATTATAAATTATACAAATGAAGAATAACTAAATTTGAATTAAACCATAATTTAAATCTCGAAAATTTTGAAAAGTGTTTTAAATGTAATGAAAACAAAAGTTTGGAAATTTAAAATCTTGGGAATGTTTGAAATGTTTTCCAACGTGTTTGAAGGCAATGATGGAGTATTATTTTGGGAAGTATTTTTGAATGAGAGTTGTTTTGAAATGAATTTGGGAAAGTAAGGAAGCACTGAACTCACTTCAGTCCCTGGAAAATAATCCTGATGATGATGGCCACATCATTAGAATTCATTTTCGAGTTTCTAAAGTAATGGATTGCTTCCATAGTAATTGGGTATGATATCCGTTTAGATTTGTTTGATATAGAAGGTGTTTTAGAAATTTTAAAGGGGAAATTTCTTTTGGTATAAACAAGTTATTTGGAATCCGGAGATTTGATTTGATATACCAAGTAGGTATATGTTGATTATTGTTTCCAAAAGGGTTTTGAAATAAAACCGCGTAACTGAATTCTGGAAAATTCTATTCAAATAATGTGTAAAGTTAAAATGAATCAACTATTAAACTTATTAAGTGAAGTTGATATTAATAAAAAAATGAAGATGAATGAAAATTTTAATCATGAAATTAAAATTTAATTTGAGTGTAGGGAAGTGAATAGAAAATTTGAATTTAACTTGGAAAAAGTTAAATAAATTGGACTTAGAATCCAATTGATTTGGGTTAAATTGAAATGTAAAATGACTTTGTAATTGTGGGTCATTGTGTAATGAATTGTATCCTTAAGCTATTAAGTGTTATATAGATAATCTGGAATTGTGATTATAAGGTGAAAATAACTTAAATGTGCAATACAAACTTTTAAGTAAATAAGTTGGTGAACTTATAAATAGAAAATGGAATTATAATCACAAATATGAAATAGTTGAATTGTATGGTGAATTCAAACTTAATCTCAAATGAAATGTGAATTGAAATAAGGTGAAGAAAATATAAAATATAAAAGATGTGAACGAACTTAAGTTAGTAAACAAGTTTTGAACTTTTATATGGAGAATTAAAATTTGATTGAATTGGATTTAACTTCGATTAAATGGAATTGAGTTGAATTTGGATTGAACTAAAATCAAAATTCAGTTATGTTACAAATAATTTTGAATAGAATTAAATTATTAACTAAAATAGTAAAGGTAATAGTATGAATTTAAGTTGGCTAAATAAAATTTAGTTAAACTTGAATTAAATTTGGGAAAAGAATTGAATTAAATGGAATTTAAATTAAATAAAACTAATATTGAATAATTATATTCTCACTCAACTAAATTCAAAAAGAATTGTTTGGAAATGAATTTAGCATAAGTTAAATTAAATAAAAAGGGTAATGGGATGGATAAAAATTTGGTCGCTTGTTAAAAAATAAAATTGAAAAGCAAAATAAAACCCAGTTCTGATTTAGAATAATTGAAATGGTCATGTTATTAATAAATTCAAAAATGAACTTAGAAGGTGAATTAAAATTTAAAATAGATTGAATAAATAAACAAATTGAGTTAAAATTTGTGAATAGATTGGAATTTGATTTGGATAAGAATCAAATGAAAATAAAATAAAGTTGATACCAAAAATAGGAATATTGTGTAATTGAACCAACTTAAGCAAATTGGAAAATGATTGTGGTCGAGCTTTATAATTGGTCTTGGATAAATTTGTTTAGATAATAAAATTTAAATGCAAGTGAAAGAATTTTAATTAAATATTGTGATGAGATAAGAATGTACGAGTTAAATAATACCAAATGGAATGATATTAATATAACTTATGTTGGACGATGAACTTGAAGTGAGAATAAGGATTTAATTAAAAAATTGTAAGGAAATATGAATATTTGGGATTGTGAAAAATTCTGAATGAAATAAAATAAATATAAACCTAACTTGGAATTAATTTTAAATGGTAATAAGCTTAAGTGTTTGTTACTTGCTTGGATAACTTTTAATTTGCATAGAAATTGGTCGATTGTTGTAAACGGAAGTGGATTGATTTGAAGAAGTAAATAAAATTGGTTTTGACTTTATTAGAATAAGTGTAATATAATTAACTAGTTTTGCATAAAAATGAAACTAGATCATAAAAGAAATGCAAAGGTATCAAATTGAAATAAGGATTTGATTGTAAATCAATTTGGAATTGGATTGGAATAAATTGATGAAAGTAAAGCATATGTTAATCATATTGAAAAGAGAGTGAAATGGGTTGTAGTAAATCTGAATTGTAAATAGTAAACTTGAATGTAAATCAATCAAGAGAAATAAAATGAAGTTGGATCTGTCAGGAAATTAAAATGGTGATTGAAATCTTTGAATTGCTGATAAAATATGGTTAACATGTTAAATTATGAAGTTTGCTTGGTTAAACTATGTAATTGATGTGTTTGGCTAGTTTAATGAATAGAATGTTAATAAATTATCATATTATTGAAAACTCATGTGTTTGTTTAAGTAAGTACAGGTACGGGAGGCAATTGATAGAATTGGAGCGTACGAATGCATAATATATTAGCCGCTTGCTTTTAAAATGCTAATAAAGGTATGCCTACGCAATAAAAATAGGAAATATGAACTGTTTTTGGTTTTCCGACCTTGTGGGTCGAAGTATATATATTTATACCTATTGTGATATTGCAAAAGATCCTCCGCACAAGGGAGAATCTGCCAAAAAATTTCGAAAATTTTGGAAGTTAGAAAATTTTTGAATTTTTTTTTTTGAAATGTTTCGTTAATGACAAATTGATTTCAAATAACAATTAAAATAAAAAGGATTTTGGAATAGGGATCGAAACTAGCAGTTTTGATTTGAAGTTAAAGAATTAAGGACAAGTGAAATTGAGATTTTCACTAAGTAGGTTTTGCTATTGAGTTTGGAGCATTCTTTCTACCTTAGCAAATTTCGGGGACGAAATTTTTATAAGGGGGAGGAATGTAACGACCCGGAATTTTGGGTTGCTAGATTTGAACATTTAATTCATTTTAAATGTTGAATATATATTACAATTTGATTTTGAAATACAAAGATTTTGGTTAAATTAATAGAATTAATTAAATTTCAAATACGGGAATTTAATTTAAATTTGAATAATAATAATTTAATAGTAGAATTGGGATAAATTGTTTATCTGGAAATAAATAGATATAAAAATAGATTCTAAAATTTATTTTAAGTCTTTTTGGATTTGAATTATAATATTGGACTGCTGGATAGAAATTAAAGTCGATAGGTTAAATTTGGAATTTTATATTAATTTAATAGTGAAATTTAATAATATAATAATGCAAATAATCAGATTTTGGTTTAAACTGAATCAGAATGATTTCTAATGTGAATATAAATTTTATACGAGTTATAATAGAGTTAATAAAATTTTAAAGGTAAAATTTTAAGTGATTTCGACGATTTTGAAAATCGCTCAAATTTATCGACGGGTTAAAATAGTCTCGGAATTCGACGAAACCAGTTCCATTAGATCCATAATAGTTATTTATTATCGTATTTCAATTTTTGTAGAAATCGAAGTTGTCGTTTGACCCTCGCAGCTCAAAACGCATAGAAACTATTTTAATCGATTTAATTTGAAATTGGTCGTTATTTCCGTAACTCGCGCATATAATCGAATTAGCCTCCGAAACACGTTCCATTGTGTTTGGAATGTGGGTAAAACCTTAGAAACGCCTGTCGGTACGCATCATTTGGAGATCGTGTGAAAAGGTTGCTTTAAAGTGGATTTAATATTAAAATATTGTTTATATACGTATATATATACACACGTTTTAGGCTAAACCCTACTCCCTGCTTTCGGCTGCCACATCTAACATTTCTATGGCCAAACTTTAATCACCTTCCACCTCAGATCTACCACAATCCATCAAGTTTTAGAAGATTCTTTCAACTGGAAGATCGTAGAGGGCTTCAAGATCTACGATGTGGACGGTAGAGATCGTGTTTCATGCGACGAGGAGGGGGAATATCGAGACTGCACCATGCCGTTCACTTTCGTTTCGCACGCTACAGGGATGGCCGAGCTTCGCAAGGGTTGGAGCGAGGGTGGAGGGTGCAGGGGCGCATTCGGTGGTCATGCTCGATCGATCTCCGGTCGACCAGGGGCGGAGCGATCTTGAACCCTAGTTGTACGTTGATGGGTTCGTGGGTGCTGCGTGTTGCGTGAAGAAGATGATGGCTATGGTCTTGATCTGCTATCAATTTTGAATGGCCAATTTGTTTTGGTATATATATATATATAAAAGGAATTTGTTTTTAAATTGGTAATTGAACTTCATAAATTCATATCTTGTGCATAACTTATCAGATTTCCACGAAACTGGCGACGCCGGAATCGCAGCGACGAGTACTACACAGTGAGGCAATTTCGGAATCATTTTGAGCAAGTAAAAAATTAGGTTAAATCGAACGCTGCTCGATTAAATTTAAATTTGAGCGCTCGTCGAAAACCCAAGGTGAGTTAATCTCACTCACATCTGGATACTAGTTAATTTAAATAGCTAATATTTAAATGTTTGGTTGGTTGATTAGCTGAATATGATAATTATTATCAGATTGAAACGATATTCATTGGTTATGATAATATCTGTGGATGCAGGGAAACAGATTGGAGGGATCCAACTGGATTCCTCACAAATAGAAATTTATTTATATTCTGTGATATATCTCATTTATATTCTGTGATTAATTGATTTAGATCTTTTTATGCTGTGTTCTATTTATATACTGTGATAGATTAAATTGAAAATTAAATTATATTGTGCTATGATTGGGTGAATACAACCTGGGAATTTGAATATAAATAGATAAATTGGGTTTAAAGGAAATAAAAGAAATTTTTCAATAAAGAATTTAAAGGGAATTAAATGCAAGAAATGTGTTGAAAATTTGAAGTGTTTGAAACTGTGATTTATTAAGGAAATGTGAATTGTTTTAAACTAATAGTGAAATATTTTTAAAAGTATATATATTTATATTTAAATTAAGTAAGTAAGTAGTTTTATTATAAATGTTTTAATGTATTTTCAAGAATAAAGAATTTAGACTGCTTTAAATCTTAAGTATGGGTACTTGGATGCTTTCAGAGGAAGTAAAGATTTGGGAATTTACTCCAAGAGAAGAGTTGGGTTTGTAAACTGGTTCAAAAGGATTTGAAAATGGAAGTACACCTTGCCAAGATATTTTTGAGGAAAATAAATAATATGGGAAATTATTTATTGTGCGATGGATGTTTGTGAATGTTAATTGATTGTTAAATCATCGACTATCAATATTGGCCAATGCGTTGACCGTTTCGAAGAGACCGTGATCGGGATTAATTTCTCGAAAACCACTTCAATCCGGTTTGTACGTTTTCGTGGGAAAAACGAGTTTGGAGTCGAAGATGGAGCAGTAAAGTATACTAGTCGCTACTAATCCTGAGGATATTTCCAAAATGGATGTAGTAGGAGTAGTGCCTTCGGTTCCGTTCGAACCCGGGACGGACTTGTATGGATGAATGCTTTCGGAACATCGTCAGGTGGGCGATGGGCATTCTAAGTGAAATGTTCTAAAAGGTAACGCTTAGCCTCAAGCCTCATCAACCGGGAATGACTGAAAATCAGGGGTTATGCAACAAGGCTAGGTGGGTTGCACCCATTTCAGGGTGAGGTCATCCCTGCCTAGATGTCCCTTTTATCTCGACTTAGTGGTGCGATTGCTGATCCCAACCGTTGGGTGATCTTACTCGGGATTATCCAATAAGGGGAGTCCCGGCCTTGTGTTGCAGGGGATCAGGCGTGGTCCTCGGTACACTAATCTAGACCAGGTACTGTGACAGGTGGTACCCCAGTGCCTAGTCATTAGTTGGAAATCCATTCTCCCTACGAGCCTTTTACGAGTTTTGTTTGTATTACCCACTTTGTGCCTAGTAGATGGAATTTAATCGTCTAACAATTTCGGCTATTTTATAAGTATTTGTATATAGACCCTATTATAATATCAGAGGATTTTTATAAAAAGTGTTTTAGCTATCGTAAGGTAAAAACCCGACATGTTTATTTGTGTCATGGTCTTACGAGATGCTTTTATTTTCAAAGGATTTTTGAAACTTTAATAGTCAATTTGGGTGTAACTTTATCAGCTGGTATTCCAGACTGACTCGGGTGTTATTTCATTATAATGCTCGGGTCAGACCGAGTATTATATGTTCAGGATAGGATTCTATGGAGCGGGAAAGGAGCTGGAGTTTGAGACATATTATCCGTATTTTTTTATATCCGCTGCTGCGCTCGTTTGAGATTGTAAGGCTGGTAATTGTTTTTTTGTTTGTAATACCCTGATGATATATTGTATAAAACAGATATAGCTTACATTTTATGTAAAGAGATGATATTGCATATTATATTATATTTTGCTGCGACTGTGAGAATCTGATATTGTTTAGTTCCTTCTTTCTTCTACCTTCTTTCTTTCTCCTCAACAATCTGTCTTTTCCGGAACTTGATCGTCGACATATCATACTGTGGAGTATTTTGTGTCGATTTCCAAGGGTCGAGAAAGTTGGGTCGTCACACCAAGCTCCAAAACACCAAACCAAGAAGCTCGAACCACCGTCATGCTGAACTTAAGCCAGTCCGGTCCGAATGCGATTGCCAAACCAAAGATTCCGAAGATTTCTCAAGGCTACACCTACTAGCTGATTATCTGAAAACCTAACTATAGGCTGCCCGTGTGAAAAATTGTGGGCACCTAGAGTTTAGAGAGGAAACAATAAACTCCAGGTCAGTCATGGGACTAACGTGAGCAAACAAAAACAAATTATCTTTGAACAAGAAAAGAAATTCGCTAAGCTTTTTGGAAAATGAAACTGCTATAAGGCCTCCCGCCACACACACAATGCGATCGCACACTTGGAGGAGATTTCTCCTTATGGCAGTCAAAAATGCTTGATACGCGAAAATCCTTTTGCTATTATTATTAATGCATAGTGCAGAAAACATTTGCAAATATAATATTAGTCTTAGCCAGCGTACGTACCATTATAGTATGCCTACTATAGCTACCATGTTAAATGGCCTGTTCTACAACTAAAACTGTATAGGGCTTGCATTGTTTTGTTTGAATTTCCAACAAATGGTCAGGCTAAGGAACTTCCTTCACCGAATGGGTACGCCTCTGGAGGGATGCCCCGAGAACCTAACCGGATCTCTGCCAGCACAAGGTCGGGTTACCTCTGTAACTAGGTAACTACTGACACGAGTATGTCATCCCATGGTCATCACCGACCTTTATCCCGGGATTCACCAACAAATAGAAACAACCATATAAGTTAAATATCTAGGCTCCATACCATGTTGTCACTTTTTAGCCAGAACGAAATAGACATACCCTAAAGGGCGTAACCCTCATAACCTTGCCGCAGCTTTCCTATTTCAACCATTTTCGGGTTGTGAGGTTTGACAAGGTCTCGTCCACAAAGCTACGCTTTTCACAAAAGTCATGCTTTGATCAACAAATGATCAGCAGCACTTAGCATGCCAAATTACCAAATTAGGAATGTATCACTAGTAACCATCAACTACATAACCTTTGAGCTAGTACGTCTCAGAGAAGGGTGTTAAGCAAAGAGAATAAATTCTCCGCCACCAAACAGAAATTTATTTGATAGAAACCAGCTTTACATCTCAAAGTGTATTGTCAGACATACATCCAGACAAGTCCGTCCCTGGTTTGAACGGAACCGAAGGCACTTCAACGAAGCCCTTGCAAATCCGGGTATTCGCAGTCTCGATCGGACTCCCAATCACATATGGAGATCTTTATACTGTAGCTACTCGGTGCAGAGACACTCGACAGGTAATCCTATCGTTCTCGAAAATACCCGGTCTTCACCACCATCTTCAAATGCTATCCATTTCGTCGTATCATTATTCAGAATGGGTTATATGACAAAAAGTCCTCTCCTGGCTAAACCGAATAATGAGCGCTTAATTCTAAAACCATATGGATATATTGGGACCTTATTTAAGTCATAATTTTCTACCCAAAACCATTCTTTTTGAATGGTTTAAACAAATTTCCACTTTTAATCTTTTAAACAAAAGATTCACCTTTTAAAATCCACTTCAATTTGAAACAAAGTTTCACCAACCTTTCACAAAGATTCATTCATAGCTTTCAAAACTATATCCATTTCAAATTTGAAATCCATTCAACAAAACTGGGAATTCTTTCCTTTATCTAAAAGCTATTATCATTTGAAAAACAAGGGTTTTCGTTTCGGAAAAATCCGATCAAATATGCACAAGTTATAGCCTTTAAAGTATAAACTTTGGTTAAATTTAAATTCCCAAAATAATTCCTTTAAAAATGGTTTAAAATCCATATAACTTGTATAATACCTTTAAATCATAGTTTTCAAATAAAAACACACACACAGATATATATGTATGTATGCATGTATATCAACTTCAAAATCTTGGATTCAAATTCAAATTAATTAAAAAATCATATTATATCAAAAATAATTTTAATTCCAAAATTCCCTTTTCAAAAGTTTAACCCAAATCACCTTCAAACCATTTTGGATTCAAAATTTAACTTTTAAATCATTTTAAATTCAAAAACCCATGACGTAACCGATTTCCCGTGAAATCCATATTTGTGTGTGAATGGTGTAGTCGGGGGTTTTACACAACAGTACAATATCATCAATCATGACAATCCAAACACAGCAATATCGATAAGCGGTATAATCCTATAACGCTTATCTTCATTCACAGATTCACAGATAAATATGTAAATTCAACACAGATAAATAATTTACACACAGCTCAATTCAAACAATTTACATCACAGAACATTACAGACCAGAGGTAACAATAAACTCAAGCATTCGAACATCCATAAGCAAGGCTAATTAGTCATTCAATCCCTAATTAATTTAATTTAATCTCCACCTAAACTAAATTAATTACTTTAATTACTTTTAAGTCCTGCTTAATTAACATTAACAAATTATAAACCATTTGTTATTACTGTAATTAATTAATGAAATTAATTAATCAATCCTTGATTACCCATCTTAATTAATTATCCTTAATTAATTAATTATCCCTTAATTAATCACATAAATAAATTAACCTTAAGTTAATTACAAAATTAATTAACCCTTAATTAATTACATAAAGTAATTATAATTATTTAATCATAAATTAATTCACCTTTAATCATTAATTAGTTAACCTTTAAGTAATAATTAATTAACTTTTAATCAATAATTAATTAACCTTAATTGATCTTTAATTACCTTCATTAAGTAATTATTCTTTAAGTAATTATCCTTAATTACTTTCATTAAATTAATTATTCTTTAATTACTTAAGACCTTAATAAATCAAAGATAAATCATTACCTTAATTTATTTTTTAATTATCATTTAAATCTTTATTTAATAGCCCTTGAAAATAAATTATCTTTAACATATAAATTGACTTAATACCTTTAAGTTAATTACTAATCAAAACATTATTTAAGATAAACCATTTATCTTTTTAATTAGCTTCTTAATTAGGCTATTTAATTTTATTTCAAAATAAACTTAAGAAAACAAAACTTAATTAATTTATAGAACTTTTATCAGCTTAAAATTAAATCAACTTTTATTATATAAAAGAAATTGGTTTAAGAATAAAATTCTAAAACTTGTTTTAAAAATCTTGTTTAATAATTCTATTTTGGAAACTTGGTTTGTATTGTTTTGAAATTTTTGTTTAACGAGTTTACTTTTAAAAACTTGCATTTTTTTAACTTTAACATTTTCGTTTTTCTTTATTTTAAAAAAAAACTTGTTATCATCAACAATTCGAGCCAACTTCAAATTTTCTCGAGCCCAATCCCGAGTTGCCTCCCTACTTCATTACTTCGAGTCTACGCGATAACATCCCCGAGACCAACCCGAGTACTTCCTTCTTTCACAACTTCACAAACAACCCAAATACCTATGTATACAGGTGCATGTGCACTGATCATCCAATACTCTCCGACCATCACCTAGGCCTTCGACATGTCACTGACGACTTCGCCAACGATCTCGATAAGATCGTCGAAGTTATCAAGAAAATGAAATCGAGCCGATCGATAGAAAAATTGGAACCCAACCATCATCCAGAAATTGCCTCGACGCCGATGATCTTGACCACTGCAACCCTGCCACCCTGTCTAAAGCAACATCATGATCCAACCCATCGTTTCCCCTAGGTCTGATCGACCCTGATTTTCCATCGATGATGAAAAAGCCTCGCCAATCGCCTCAACTCAAACATAACCTTAAACCCTAAATCGATGAACCCAGACCACTACGGCAACTTATAATTTTTCCGATCATTTTTCTGATGATCACTAAACCTCTGGCCATCTCCAGTAATAACCGCGATGAACACTTCGTCGCCATTCGTCGAGAATCAACAGAAACAAGTCTTCCATTCATCTCGCAAATTTGCATCCAATTCCAAACTAAGAAACTTGATTTCATGACTAAATTTCATCGATTTCGATTTCGATTCTAATCATTTAATCAAACTATGAAAATTTGATAATCGAATTTCCTGACATTTATTTATATTTACTGTATTTCCTTGATTCCTGTAATGTTATTTGCATTTGATGCTTCCTCTGAATCAGATAAATACAACCAAATTTTATTTAAAGATCATTGTCTAAATATTTTTAGATTTTGAGATAAAAAAAATTCTTGAATTTTGTTAACTTGTTATTAAAAAGAGATATATCTATATATATACAGACATGCATCCAACAATATATATATACACACACAGACATGCAGGCATCTTAACATTTATACTAATAGCTTCAAGTATTTATCATAGCATCAAAATTCACAACAGATTCAAATAAAAAATGGTAGTTTGCTCACCAAATTTGAAAGAACAGAGGCCTGGAAGCTTAAAACTGGAAGTATTTTGATCTGGTAATTGATATTTGATTGATCTGAAGCTTGGTTTTGATGCTTTGATCTATTGCTTGATTAATTTTGATTTTAATCTACCTTTTCTTGATCCTGATCTTCTTTATGTTTGCTTCAGGTTGAAGTTTGCTTTTGTTACAATGAATCTTTGACTTGCTTGATGTTGAGATGAATTAATTTTGATCTGTAATTTTAAATTGAATTGAAGCTTGAAGCCTTGAATTGCCCAAGTTTGATTTTTATTTTATTTTATTTTGATTTATAGTTTAGGGAAGATGAAAGTGAGGAGTTTAGGAAATGGCCTGATTCTCTTTCTTATACATGTTATTTATATTTTTAAATTTTAAGAGAAACAAATTGCCACATGTAATACTAAGTTATATTAATTCTTACACACGTTAATACATGTTATTATATTTTTACAAATGTCATGTAACGACCCGTAAATTTAACTGGTTTTAATAACGTTATCAATTGATATTTTGTGGAATTTAAACAATAAAATTTTGAAATATAAATTTGATATTTGGAATGTGTCTAGTTAAACATAGCAACTAGTAAATTTTCATACGTAAATATGAATGTTTATTTCGTGCGTAAATTCACTTCAATTTAATCAGTAAAAAAAGCGATGAAAGTAAAATATTTTCGAAACCAAAATATTTTTACATACAAAAATTCTAAATCGTCCTCTGAGCAAGACGCCATTTTTCATTTTTCCAAATTCGGACATCTTTAGCTCCGTCGATCTTATTTTCCTGCGTTTTTCTTGCATCTTCCGTCAGTTAGAAAATTCGAATTTTTTAAAACTCAATCGTACCACTGATATCTGTATACTGTTGTGATCGTCTGGTCGAGCTGATCTCTACGGTATATTCAATTCTGTGTTTAGGTATCCTGTACGCGGTAAAGCACGAAAAACGGGAAACGGTTAACCGTAACGGTCCATCTTTTTGTTTTGCTGTGATCATTCGTTTTCCACTATATGATTCGAATAGACATCAGCTTTTATTCTTCTCAGTAATCGATGTCTAAATTTAGATATTCGCACCGTTTTAAATTATTTGTTGTTTCATTCCTTCTTTTCCTCTTCCCAATACTTTGTGCCAGTTCGTTCTGTATTCTATCTTCCCCTGTTCTTCATTTTCACATAGAAATCTGCATGCTGCCTACCTCCATTTTTTTTTGTTGGCCATCACCTCTCTAAAAAAAAAAGCTTAAACTGTAAGAGGCGGTTAGCCTAAAGCTTGAACCCAAGTTTCTCTGAAGATTATTCATCGGCCATGACGTCATCTGTGGTGCTCGGAAATACTAGCAATTCAAGGTGCCTTCAGCTCCCATCTCACTCTTCTAATTTGTATCATTCTTGCTGTAAAAGTGGATTGTCACAGTCTCATTATCTGCAGTCATATCTTGTCAGAGCCAATGTTCAGAAACCGTACGATTCTTCTGCTGCCAGATTTCTCCGTTCTCGATCTATGGCCACTTTCACTCGAACGAAGCCTCATGTAAATGTTGGAACGATGGGCCATGTAGATCATGGGAAAACTACCCTTACTACAGCTATCACAAAGGTACTAGCTGAAGAAGGAAAAGCAAAGGCCATTGCGTTTGATGAAATTGACAAGGCTCCTGAGGAGAAAGCTAGAGGAATTACCATATCTACCGCACATGTGGAATTTGAACGGCTAAACGTCATTATGCTCACGTAGATTGCCCTAGACATGCTGATTATGTTAAAAACTTGATTACCGGAGCTGTTCAAATGGATGGTGGAATCTTGGTAGTATCTGCCCCAGATCCGCCTTCGACTGACTCCTCCCCTTGCCCTTCTATCACCGAGCGCCTCCAGCCGCAAATCCCACGGCTCGACCACTATCCGGTCCCACAACCTCAACTCCGACCCTGGCACTGTCGTTCTCCGTCCCCACTTTTTCTTTGGTTTGCCTGTTCCTTTAACTTAGGCTGCCGAAATGGTATGATACAACTATTCGACGTATATAGATTGTTATACTCTACGTATAGTTTATATATATATATATATATATATCTATATATATATGTGTGTGTGCATATATATGCATATGGAATTTTTTTTAAAAAAAAGGCTTTTACAGAAATATTTATACATTATATAAGCCTATTTCATTTACTAGGTAGTCTACTGGGGTATAAATAAATATGTGTACTACTGCTGCCTTATTCTTATATGTATAGATTTGAAAACAAGGTTATATATGTACACGTAAATTTTAAAATTTTAAGCTTGAAGGTTGATAATTCAATAGTTGCTGTGAATCCGATAATATATGAACTATAGTATATGTTGTGTGTAATAATATTAATTTTTTTATTTTATTTTATAATATGTATGAGAACGTATTCATGAGTTCGGTTTGAAATATAGGGAGATTTATCCCATTTTAGTTTAAAATTTAATAAAGATTTTGTAAGTATTGCTCGGCTATAGTTTATATATGTTATAATATGAAGCTTGGATATTTTGGCATTCCCAGTTTCTAGCATAGTTACTTTGTCTACATACTTATATAAAACTGTTTCATTCATATATTAGTTGTACACATATTTTTTCTGCTCAGTTTTATGTCTGTATGCAAATATTATTTGTTAGTACTGGTTATGTTTAAGGTATATATAAGGTTTCAATGAATATAATATGCATAAATGTTGAGCAGCAGTCTACTCATCATATATATATATATATATATATATATATATAATGTTAAAAGATTGTTGTTTTCACTTTATATGAGTCTACGTAGTTTCAAAGTTATATTGATTGCTGCAGTATATAATAAGTTATATAATAGTGTTTATATATAAATTTCCTAGAGTTATGTATAAGATTTTTATGTGTTTATATTGGTCAACTAGTTTCAAAAGCTGATTGTTTGTAGATCTATATTGGTTACACTTGCATATATATCCTCTTGTTGGTTTACTAATTTTACAGAATATAATACTTTGAAAGAAGTACTGTATATATATTAGTTTTTTATTTATTTAAATTAAACGGTTGATTTCGAGAAAATTTATAATATAATAATATATTGTTTCATTAGAAAATATGTATATAATATGTAAAGGTTAGTATGTCTGAACAAGATTTATTTGATTTATTTAAAGTATTCATTTTTCATAAATACAAATTTTGTGTCTTTGATTTTAAAGACTTATATTTTAACGAATAATGATTTGTAAATTTCCGTAAAGATTTTAATTTTATAGGTGGTAAAGTTAATTACTGATATATATATATATATATATATATAAGTTATATCAAAATGACGCTGACTTGTTCTCATCAATTCCTAGTTATCAGTTTTGATCATCAAATTCGGACCAACCTTTATTCGCTTTGGAATTCATGCTTGGATTCGCGACTCATCTCATTATCGTTCATCTCAGACCTCGAAAGGTGAGCAATCACTCACGATTAATGTTCTTTCATTTATTAAATTTGATTTCAATTGAAACGACAATTGAAATATGCGACTGTTAGTTATTTACACTGTTTTATGTATGTTATTACATGTGTCAGACACCTGTAACATCTGACACCATTATCTGTTATTTACACGATGATAATCCAGTTTGGTTGATAATTGATTGTTTGTTGTTTACATTGGACGTTTAATTGTTAATGTTTAAAGTGATAAAAAATATGAAATTGAATTTGACGTAGGATAGTTAGCGACTTCAAATTGATATATGTTGAATTTAATTAGACAAATTTGCATAATATGACCCTTAAATGTTTAATTATTCGACACGTAGAAAAATGGTTAATTACCCTTGAACCATTTAAATTCATGTCGTATCAATTGATGAAGTATGAAATTTAATATTTGATGTAAAGTGTAGAATTGCATAGAATAATTAGTGTAATAATCTTTAATCTACATGAAATGATAATGTGGATTCTAGAAATAATTAAATTAATTTGCACAAACAACAATGTGAATTAATATGATTATTTTGGGATTATTTGAATAAATTGTTGGATTGTTATTGATTGTTGTTATTGCTTTTTATTTACTTTGACACCATTCCAGTTATCACACTGCAAGTTCCCTTTGTTATGCTTTGATTTTTGAATTGAATTGGAATCGGGTTGAAATGATAAATACCCAAAATGAATTTGACTTAGGATAGAGAATTAAATTGAACCCGATTGGTCAATAATTTGATAAATAAATAAAGATTTTATTTGAATAATAATAAAGTTTTGAAATAAATTTGGAATTTAAAATTTTAATGAAAAGAAATGTGAATATTTGAAATTGGAAACAAAATATTAACGTAATAATTGATTGAAAGAATGTGTTTTTAAAAAAAAATATTTAATGATTAAATTTAGAATTATTAATAATTAAGTTTGAAATCATTCAATAAATAAGTTGAAAATTATTTAATAATTTAGTTTGAATTTACTAAGTTTTAAAATTATTTAATAATTAAGTTTTAAGATTATTTAATAATTGAATAAGATTGAATTAATTGATAATTAAATAAAATTTGAATTCTTTGATAAGAGAAATTGAACTTTGAATAAGTGAATTGGAACTTCGTTAATAAATGAAATTGGGTTTCTTTATTTATTATGTTTGAAAAATTATTTAAGTAAGTTAATAAGTGAAATTGAACTTCTTGAATATGTGAAATTTAGTTCTTTATTAATTGAGTTTTGAAATGTATAACTAAGTAAATAAATAAATGAAATTGAATTTCTTTAGCAAGAAATAAAGGCGTTTTATTGAAATAAATGTAAGTCTTGTGATTTAAAGAATTTGATTTGACGAATTTAACTTAATTAAATCTGTAAGCTTTGATATAATGAAGTTAAACGTAAGTAATTGATTTAATGAATTGGAAATTAAATGGAAATTGTTTTAAATGATAAATTAACTTAACGAATATTGAATGAAGCCGATAAATGATTTTAAATTGATTTGAATGTTAGATTAAATTCATTTAAATGATTTCGGAATGAAACTTATACACGAATTTAAATCAATATTCGAATTGTTTAAATAAAAACTGAATTTGAATTATAGAGTTTTGAAATAGTAATTTGGAAGTAATGAAACGAAAGCTTAGAAATTAATTTAGAAAGACAAACGAGATGTTGATTTACAAATTCTAATTGTAATTGAATTTGATTTGGTTTTGAAATATATTAAACGACCAATCGGTATAATAATTACGAAAGTTATTAAAGAGACCAGAATCGGTTATGGACATACTCTCTGTCTAAATTGAAAACCACTTTAATAGCTATACGCGGAGTGTGATCCAGAATGATGTGGTTGGAATGATGTACGTGATGACTGAAGAAAGCGACGATAATGGATAGCCTTAACACTTGTGTCAAATTGGAAATGACTAAAACAGGAGCCGTACCGGGCCAAATGGGGTTAGCCACCTCAAGCGAACACACTTCTTCGTAAACTACTCATTACTTGTTATTGATTGGTGCACCCTCGTAATTTTGGGAGTGTCGTTTCGCGGTGTTGCGATCGTTGCGGCGATGCGTTTTCACCAATCCGGATCAGGCAAACTGTAGTTTCACTACCTTGAGTATTGCCTCATGTGCCTTGTCATACTTGTATCCCTATATACGCGACCACTACGAATTTGTTTTGTTTTATACCTATGGAGTACTCCCTGATATCCCACCAGTTTACGGTGGAGTTTATAGTGTTGTATAGACTATGACATTTATATAAAATATGTTAAGGGTGATAATGGTAACGCCTTAACACTATTTTGATATTTTATATTACTGATAGACATTATCTATTTATTGTATATTACTACATAGTAGATAGTTTAACGGATCCTTAGAGGACGGTTATTCCAACGTCCTTTGAGTTACTTGTATTTCAATTTTTATTTCACTTGAGTTGGATTTATTGATATAAGAATATTAATCCTGACTCGAGTATTTTGTGTTTTGCTTTACGCTCGTGTCAGACTGAGTGTACCAGTATTCGAGACTCACTTTTGGAGTTGGAGCTTCGCCTGGATGTCCAACTATCTATCCAGCTTTCAGATATTCAGTTGATTCCAGTGATGTATTCAGATTCTTGTATTTGACTATAGTATTCAAAACTTCTGTTGTAACTAATTTAACTCTGTTATATATATATATATATATATATATATATATATATATATATGTTAGCTTCATGAACTACTATCTTTTGCTTCCGTTGTATATTATTACTCTGTGTATGTGATTCTGTGATTATTTATTTACTGTATATGTTCAGTTTTGCCAAATTTAAATTAACAATTCGATATTTTGAATTATTCAAGTCCGACATGTGCGGATGCGAATAGTCCAAAATAGCGGGTCGTTACATGTCAAGACAATTACTTTTATGTTTAAACCTTTGATTTTATTAATTTATAATTTTGTTTTAAACCCTTTATGTTATTATAAATTATGTAATATGTTTACAAATGTTTTTATATATACAACTATTTTTATTTTAAAAGAAAGCAAAAGAAATGAACCCTTTATAAAATCTATTGTTTATATTTTATTAGTTTCAATATATATATATATATATTTGTATATATCAAAGCTTTTTATTTATTATAGTTTCAATTTTAGTTATACATACATATACTAGTTTCTTAAAGTTTAAATCATACCTATTTAAAAGATCTTTATTTTTGAATTTCAAAACCAAATTTCTATTTACCATATGTACAAATTTATTTCCAAACCCAGATTCTAATCACAATCTATTTTATATATGTAAATACAAATTTATTTTTATGGAAAATTTTCAAATTAATTCACAGTTTAATCCAACAAATTTATATTAATTACCAATTTAAATTTGACTTAAAACCGAGATCGTTACAAATTTTAAATAAATACTTAAACATATTACATATTAATTAAATCAAACTTTATTGAATTAAATCTTATTATTAAATCTATTTTATATTAAAACTTATTTATATATAAAAATAATTTCTATATCAAATAAAACCATATATATTTCCTCTTAAAACCAGAGAAATAATTTTAAAATATTTATATATAGACCAACGGTGTCTATATATCATTTTCTATCCTATGGTCAAGTGATACGAATGTTTATCATTTTAATCTGCAATTCAGATATATACGGATATATATCATTTCAACCCGCAATCCCAAATTCAAATCAATGAAAATCTCTGGGGTTTATCATTTCAACCCATAACGATTTTCTCCTATTCTACATGATCGTTCGGGTATGTATCATTTCAACCTAAAGGGAATTCTATACTAACAGGAAACTTACAGAGTGAGAACATATATGATAAAATATAACATATAACAACAGGCATATCATCGGCGATTAAATGAAATATAAACGACAGGATATGGTGTTGTACCCCACAGGCGAACAGTTACAGATAATAGCATATCACATATAATAATGATAAATTAACAGTTCAATTTAGCAGTATATTTCAATTGTCATTTCAATTGAAATCAAATTTAATAAATATAAGAACGTTAATCGTGAGTGATTGCCCACCTTCCTAGGCTAGAATAATTTGATACACAATAAGGTACGGATTGGATCATGTTCTGGATAATCGACAAATCCGACAACAATCTCAAAGTAAAGTAAGCTGGAAGAGGATTTGATGGACAAAGCTAATAGATTGGCAATTAAGAACCAAAAATCAGTTTGATATCTCATAAACGAAATGTACATTATTTTATTATTTCAATAAAATCAATATTTGATTTAAGACAAATATTAAATAAGTAAATTCAAAATCATTATGCTTAAAACTCAAATATTTAAATCAAAGTATATATAAATTATATCTTAAACCAATATCCGAAATTAGTATTTCAAACTTATAAAATAAAACCCGTACTTAAAACCTATAACACATATTATATAGACATATAACTATCATAACTTGCACAGTATAGTCAGCCTTAATATATATTAAAAACTAATATCTTTTGTACACATCTATTTTAAACAAGACTCGAACATCTATATAATATAATATATAATACTTAAATTTTCTTTCTGCAGAAGGTAGAAAGAAAAGTTATTATACAATCTTAAAACTTTTAGTTATTCCAAATCCAACAAAATGTAATATACGCACCATATATATGAATCCCCTATATAAGACACTTATGTAAAACAAAATCTTTAATATATATATATATATATAATTTTTTTTGAAAGTCACCATTGAGTTTAAAACACACACATGTATATATAAACAACAAAATCTTTATATATATATATATATATATATATATATATATATATATATATATATATATATATACAGGGCCGGTTTTTGGGCAAGGCCCAATAGGCCACTGAATAGGGCAACCCCCCTACATGGGGCAACATTTCAGCAAAAAAAAAACCCAAATTTCCAAAATCTCAAATCGCATTGTCTCCTTCAGCCTTTCTCCGATTCTCCTCTGCACACGACACTCAGGGCCGGCTCTGGCGACACTTTCAGTCTTTCTCCTCTGCAACGACGGCAGTCTCCAACATCACCAACTCACTCTGGTTGCTATCTCTCCTCCGGCAGCACAGCCGCACCGCACGGCCCGCACTCAGCACAGCAGTCTCCAAGTTCTCTAAATTCAGTAGGCTGCAACTCTCCAAGCCTGCAGGCTGAAACAGGTAACAACGCGCGCAAAATTCTCCTCCGGCTTCGACAGTTCGACTCTGGTTGCTAATTTGATTACAGTGATTAGTTGTCTCCTGCCTGAAACAATTTGATTACAAGGTAATTACTAATTTAACAGTTAATTTTTTGATAATCAACCCAACCTAGTATTAGATGGGCTGTACAAAAATGTTTGCTATTTTATTGTGTTTACAAGAATGTGGTTCAGTGGTTGCTAATTTGTTTACAAAAATGTGTTTGCCTGAAACATTTTTTTGATAATTACATAAATGTGTTTGCTACTTTATTGTGTTTGCTAGTAAAAAAAACATATATGATATCATATATGACAGTAATAGAAACATGTATGACAGTAACAAAAATGTGTTTGCTATTTTGAGTTTTTGAATTCATTTTACAACAGAAAATTTTGAATTCATTTTGCAATGCAATTGCTTGACTTATAACAAATGAAATATATTCTTATAAATTATGTACGATGTTAAAACTTCATTTTTTCTATTGAATTGGAAATCTATAGGGAATATGACGAAGAATGAAGACGACAAAAATCGAGTTAGATTTCGTAAACAAAACTCCGGATTTTACAATAGAAAAGTTAAGCAAAAGAAAGGTGAACTTGCAAAATCTCTCGTTGGTTCGATCTCTAACTTATTTCAAGCACAAATTCAAAAATCTCAATCTACAACTTCAAGTAGAATTGAAGAGATGGATGAAAACGATCATATTGAGATTCATGAAATAGATGTTGATGTTGATATCAATGAAGAGGCTATTGAAAATGAAGAAGAAGATGTAATTGAAGAAGAGAATTTTATTGTGCTTGATCTTGAAAAGGATGTTGATGTCAGTTATGATCCGGGATTATGGGGAAGAATAACCAATAGTAAAAGGATAATGCTAGTTAAACGAGGGCCTATCAAAATTGTGAAAGAAAATGAAGATTTTCCTAAAAATGAAATTGATGGTAGACATTTTTCTTCTAAACATTATTTTAGTTGTTATCCACGAGGAGAAAAACATGAAAGAAAATGGCTAATTTACTCAAATGAAGTAAATAGAGTCTTTTGTTTTTGTTGCAAGCTATTTAAAAACCCACAAAAAAAGTTTAAATTAGGAGAAGAAGGAATGGATGATTGGCATAACATTACAACCAAGTTAAGGGAGCATGAAAGTAATCCGGAGCATACCGCAAATCTTATAAAGTGGGTTGATTTGTACAAAGGTCTTCAAGAAAAGGCAACAATTGATGAAAAAATGGAATCTTTAATCGATCAAGAGAGACAACGTTGGAAAAAGGTATTAGTGCGTATAATTGGCATTGTGAAAACTCTTTCTCGAAATAATTTACCGTTTCGTGGTACTAATGAAAGAATTTATGAAAAGAATAATGGACTTTTTTGCCAACTTGTGGAATTTGTAGCCGAATTTGATCCAATCATGGAGGAGCATCTTAGAAGAGTGGTAAATAATGAAGTAAATCATCATTATCTTAGCCATAGCATTCAAAATGAATTAATACTTTTGTTGGCAAAAAAGATTAAAGAGACGACGCTTTCAAAAATATTAAAGGCAAAGTATTATTCAATCATTCTTGATTGTACTCCGGATTTGAGCCACAAAGAACAAATGTCAATTATTATAAGATGTTGTGACATTGATGATGCTATCAAGGTGGAGGAATTTTTTCTTGGCTTTATAGAGGTTGATGATACATCGGGACTTGGTTTATTTAAAAAGCTTCAAAATATTCTAATTGATCTTAAACTTAACATTGATGATGTGAGGGGCCAAGGTTATGATAACGGATCAAATATGAAAGGTATGTTATATTTTATAACATGAATTTACTAGTTTAGTATTATTATATTATATCATGTCATAAATAACTTAAATTTGATATTAGGTAAACATCAAGGGGTACAAAAGAGACTTATCGATCAAAATCCAAGAGCATTTTATATTTCGTGTGGGTGTCATAGTTTAAATCTTGCCCTATGTGATATGGCAAAATCATGCATGAAAGGTAGAGATTTTTTTGCATATGTCCAAAAAATCTATATTTTGTTTTCCGGTTCAACTCAACGGTGGGAAATACTTAGACAACATGTAAAAGGTTTAACGCCAAAACCATTATCGGCAACTCGATGGGAAAGTCATATAGAAAGCGTAAAAGCGATAAGACTTCAACCGGCGGAGTTCAGAGATGCTTTAATTGACATTGCAAATAAGTATAAAGATGATAGTATCATGAGGGTGGAAGCTAAATGTCTATGTCAAAATGCTTTAGAAGATTATGAGTTTTTGATTAGTTTATGTGTTTGGTACACTATTTGGATTGTATTAATCGAGTTAGCAAAATACTTCAACGTGAAGACATGGATATTGAAGATGCAATTATTAAAATAAAGGAGCTTATTGCATTTTTTGAGAAATTTAGAGAGGATGGATTTGCAAGCATGATAATTGAAGCTAAAGAACTCGCGGATGAAGTTGGCATTAAACCTAAATTTGCTAAAAAAAGAATTATTCGTAGAAAGAAACATTTTGATGAGGATATGGATGTTGATGGTCATGAAAGTCAATCTTTGGAAGATAATCTTAGAACCACTTACTTTCTTCATATAATAGACCAAGCTCTTTCTTCACTTAAAGATCGGTTTGAACAATTTGAGCTTTATGAAAGGATTTTTGGATTTTTGTTTAATGCAAAGTTCAAAACTATTGAAGAAAAACAATTGAAAGAGCAATGCATGAAACTAGAAAGTTTTTTGGAAGATAATCAAGAGAGCGATATATGTGGAAAAGGATTATTTCTTGAACTTAGACAATTGAAAAGAATATTGCCATCGAAAACAACGAAATCAATTAGTATCCTTGAGTTTTTAAAATCCTATCGTGATGTGAATGGATTTCTAAATGTATGGGTTGCATATCGAATTTTATTAACTATACCGGTTACGGTTGCTTCGGCAGAAAGAAGCTTCTCTAAGTTGAAGTTGATAAAAACTTATCTTCGAACTACTATGTCGCAAGAAAGACTAAGTGGGTTGGCAATGATTTCAATCGAAAATGGATATTTGAATAGTTTAAAATATGATGATATAATTGAAGAATTTGCTTCCAAAAATTCAAGAAGAAGTTGTTTTCGTTGAATGGGATTGATATGGTAAACATATTAAAGTATGCGTATGAAGTTAATGAGAAAATATTTTGGAAGAATGGATGAAATATGTATTTTGGATAAACTTTGTTATTATGTGAAATTAATGAAAAATATTTACAATGTTATAATGTCATTTTTTTCTAGAAGTTGATAGTAGTCTTTTGATTCTGCTTCTTCTTCCTCCATGTTTGTACTGCCACATCGAACACTAAGGCTAACTGAACTGAAATAAACAGCAGTATTAACTTTTATGTTCATTCAGTATATGCAGGTTACTGTGGTTGCTTATTTGGGTTTTGTCTGACTTGGATGAAAAGTTCTCTGATAATTTTTAAATCTCCTGATTTTTGACTTTAGACTTGATAATTGTTATAGAGGTAGTGTGTTCAAAGAAGATATTTTTGGTTTTCAGGTTGAAATTTACTCAAATATCCACAGCAACAATTCAATTTCTTATGTAAAACATAAAAAAAATTATGCTCGCCTAGGGCAACCAATAGGCTAGAACCGGCCCTGTATATATATATAAACTAGATTTAAACATGTTTAGTATATATACTACTGCAATTATTATATGTATACAAATACCTAGGACATTAATATATACTGACCAAACTGTGTTATACATATAAATGTAAACAAACTATTCTATTTATATAATTAAAATATTAACAAAACTTGCTATAGATATATACTATAACAATGTATGATACAACCTTTAATTTATAATAACCGATCAACTGAAGTTTATAGTTTATAATACTGCCTTTAGAACCAAGGAATGGCCATCAACTCATAATATAAAACTACCCATATATATATTAAACCGCATAAACACATTATTATACAGAAATCAAAATCAAATATTAAAACGCATACCAACTATTAGTTATATAGATATATAAAATAGCAATATTTATATATAGGCGATATATTCATATATATATATGCAGGAGAATAAAAATGTTCAACATTGCTTTAAGGTATACATATACCTCTTATATATTATGACAGAAGCTGAAGGAGGTCGAGCAAGCTAGAACACGCTGCGTGACAAGGCAAGGCCGATGTGTGGAGATGGGTGATGGATGGCCACGCTGGCGAAGGAAAGGCGGAGGACCGGGGCATGGAGAGGAGTTGCAGGTGGCGGGTGGTTCGGTGAGGCAGAGAACGGCCGGAGGTGGCATACGACTGGGCGGAGCAAGGGGAAAGGAAGGGTGGTGGAAAAGGATGTGGGTCACAAGGCATAGGTTGAGGTGGTTGAGCGTGTTCGGTGGTTGAAGTGGGCTGTTATAGGGGTTTCGGTTGCAAGGTGGGGAAAGCGGAGGAGCTGTGTAGAGGATGAAGTTCGAATGGCTGCTGCCCGTACTCGCTTAGGTTCTCGGCTAGGGGTTGGTGGCAGGCAGCCGATGGTAGGCATCAGTGAAGGGTCGAGGCGAGATTTGGGTCATGGCAAAACAAGGAAGAAGACAGGCTTGGATAACTTCAT
Source organism: Allium cepa (assembly GCA_030765085.1). Taxonomy (NCBI): domain Eukaryota; kingdom Viridiplantae; phylum Streptophyta; class Magnoliopsida; order Asparagales; family Amaryllidaceae; genus Allium; species Allium cepa. The sequence goes on from CM060931.1 coordinate 21,856,649, forward strand.
TTATACGAACAGTTTGAGTGGATCTTGCAGCAAACAATGAAATGAAACAAGCTTTATGTATATATTTTTTGATTTATAAATAAGCATAGGAGAATTTGGAAGAGTAGAAGGAAATTGTGGAAGAGGAATGTATGGGAGAAATAAATGAACAGGTATGCTTTATGTATTTTTGAATCTTTTGAACCGAATGAAAATGGACTGGGGAGTAGAAAGCCACAAGAGAACTGCAATAAATTGAATAGATGGGAAAAGCATACGTCACACGTCAATTCAGGTATAATAATCAAAGCAACTGGCAATATAAAATAAAAGAGTGGAGAAGACATGAGTGTAGCCACTTGAGAGAGCCAATTGTTCAAAACCATATATATATATATATATATATATATATATATCAACTATATATATATTTTTTCATTTCAAAAGCAACGGTCATAATTCCGATACGACGTACCGTCGTTTCAGTCGCATACCGGATCTCAAAATACAGAAATAAATATACTGCGGAGATCAGCACGACTGGGCGAGTAGAACAGTACACAGATATCAGTGATACGATCATCATATCAAAATTCGAAAATCGGTACCGAAAAATGCTGCTCAAACGCCGAAATTAAGATAACCGGAGCAATAACAGTCCACATTTGACGAAACGAAATATGACGTCTCATTCAGAAGATGATTTACAAATTTATTATATAGAAATACTTAGGTTTGGAAAATACTTTATTATCGCCAAATATTAACAGATTTAAATTGAAATAAAAATTACACAGTAAAATAAACTTCCATATTATCTGATGGAAATTTACCATTTGCTATGTTTAAGTAGACGTATCCCAAATATTAAATTTTTATTTCCAAATTCAATTATTTAAAATTTCACAAAAATTCAGTTATTTACGTCATAAAGTTGTTAAAATTTACGGGTCGTTACACTCTCCCTCACTCAAAACTTTTCGTCCCCGAAAAGAAAGGAGGTAGGAGAATGGAAAGAACCAAAAGAAAAGATAGATTGAAATACCAAATATCAGATACCACAATTTATTCCAAAACCAAACAAATTTCATTTATTTTAAAATTGGTTTATATTCAATTAATTGGTTTCCAATCATTTAATTTAATCAATCAAATTTATTGTGTTCACATTGAATTGAATTCAATTCCATATATTTTTATTCAATTGATTTGTTTCCCACTTATTAACGTTTATTACAAAAATTTCACAACAAAAATTGTCTTATTTTACCCATTTATTTAATCTTTTTGATCAATCATAGTTAATTCCATCTCAAAATTCAACTTCAACTATTCAAAACCATATATATTTCAATTAATATTCAACAAATTTGGTTTAATCCATTTTATTCAACTAACAAATAGTCATCAATTTAAAATTGATTTCCTTTCATCTTGTCTACATTGTTTCAACAAATTCATTTTTTCTATTAACCCATTTATTTTATCCATTTATCTTCCACTAAGTTGATTCCCCTAAAATTCAAGTTCACCATTCTTAAGTTGATAGTCTTCATTTTATTTGTTTACTTTATTCCACTTAACATATTTTGCAACATATGTTCGGTGTATACCTTTGATAACCATATATTATTCAACAAATAAAATTTCCTTTTTATTATCCAATTTATTATCCAACTTATCCAATTTATTACCTGTAAATTCCCTTAACAAAACACCATCTTTGATATCTTATTGTTTATATCATAGTGTATACTATCCAATTACATTCTAATTACATTTAAACTTTTCTAGGTAAGTTATATAAATGTTTCAGAACGTAATTAAATACTATAAAAATTTCATTTTATTTACAAATTTTTATTAAGCCAACATTTAGTTTGAACCATTTTCTTACTTAAGTTTTCTCTTGTATAACCTTTAATTATACCCTAACTTTAACTTATGAATATTTTAGGTAAGTTATATATATTAGAACGCAATTTAGTATTATACAAATAGATTTTATTTAAATTCAACTTTTTCAAGTTGGTTAAATCTTCATTTATCATTTTGTATATTCCAATTATTCAAAATTTTCACTTAATTTCAATAATTGAGACCATTTCTTAATATAAAACTTAAGATTCAAATTTCTGGTTTCATTTCAGACTATTTTGAAACAATTATATACATATATATTTTATAAATCAATTTATACAAAAGAAATTTAAACAAAATTCATTGTCCAAAACAAAAGTGTAGCAAAGCTACTAAGGAGTCTCTCCACTCTGAAACTCAAAAATGAATGTCAATGATGCGGCCGTCAATACCGAAATTATTTTCCAACGACAAAAGAGAAGAGTACAGGTTTTAAACTTTAAAATTATTCATTTAGAACAATTTCTATTCGAAAATACATTCAAATAATATATTCCAAAACTTAAAAACCAAATTCTTAAAAATTACATAAATTTAAATTATCAAATTCTAAGTTTAAATTTATTTCAATTCCAAATTAAAATTTTAAACCATGTTTTACAATTTCAACTTCTTATAACATACAACAATAGTTAATGATTGACAAATAAAAAATGATAATCTAGTATTATCCTTTCCAATAACCAAATTTTATTAACTATCCAATTTCAAAAAATTATACTTATATATATATATATATATATATATATATATAACTATACATGAAATTATTTCATTTACAAATTTTGAATACAGTATTGTGTCAGCTAGCTTTGTTTAAGTGTTTTGGAATTCCTATCGATAACGTTAGCTAGACGAATCGATGGAGATCCAAAATTCAAACTTAACATCTCAAATAACACAATATATAAAATATTTTTATATTGATTACAAATACACTCCCTCACTCGATGATTCAAGAATAAATTTCAAAGAAATGATAGAGATTCAAATACAAGTGTGATGACCCGAAATTTTGGGCAATATCAATTTAATAATATGCATAAAAAATAAAATTGATTTGATAATCATTGTTAATAAATTTGAATTGATTTAATAATTTTCCTTAATAAATATTTAATTGGTAGATATTTTTTAAAACTAATAAAATGTTTTCTACTTATAATGAATATATATTTGTATATATTGTAAATGGATAAGCTTTGTTTTAAATTTAACAAATAAAATTATGTTTTTAAATTCTAATATATTTTGGTAATTTGGAAATCTTGATTTAAATCTAATATAAGCTTTTCAAAGCTATTTAATAAATAACTGTATATTTTTAAAATACATAAGATAAATGTTTAAATTGTTTAAAATATATTTTAACTTAAGTTTGAATATTAATTTAGATTAATAAAAATGTTTTGTTTTATTCTCTTTTTAAATATTGCTTAATAAATATGATATTTAATTCATTTAAGTAGTTCATTAATAATAAGACAATTTCTTTTATACATTATTTAAAATTGATAAATGTGTTATTTTCAAACTATATTAACAATGTATTGTTTGTATATATAAATATATATGGATTTTTAATAAAAATAGAATTGTTGATTCAAACTGGATTTATGTAGTTATATATGTATATATTACTTGATTTTAAAATTGAATTTTAGAATTTCATTTGAATTTGAATTTAAAGTTTTGAAATTCAAAGTACAAATATTTTAAATTGTTTTGGATTTTAAAATATTTGTATAAACTTTTATTTTATAAATATAATTGGTTTTATTTCTTTTAAAATTATCTATACATATAAATAAGTATTTATAAACTTATTAATTAAGCATAATCTTATATTAAACTTTAATTATAAATTCTAATTAACTAAAAGACATGTGTTAGCTAATAAATTAAGGTATAGGACAAATGTTAATATTTAGGACAAGTTTCGTGTTTTAATTTTCATTTTTCTTTGATTTTTATTAAACCATAAATTAAGTTATATAAGCATACATCTCTCATTTATTTTTCTATTTCTCATTTCTAAACAAAGGAAAACTTCAGCTGAAACTTATTTCTCAAAATCAGATCTGAAATTAATATTTCACAAACCAGGAATAAATTCAAACATGCAAACCTATAAACATCATGTTAAATCTGGAACAATCCTACATTTTTTCTTCTTCAATCTATTCAAAAGCCTGTAGTTCATTTTCAAATCAAAAGCTAGTTCTTCTTCAACCTGAGATTTTCAAATGCCTCCATCTTTTCAAACTAAAGCAAGTTAAAAAATCACAGCAACTCAAGTTTTTAAAGCAAGGGGCAATTCAGTTTTAAAGTATCAAAGGCATTTTCAAAAATTGGAGGCTCTGTCTTCCTTCACAAAACTGGTGAGTAACATCACTTTAAAAAGCTTAAGTTTTTGAATTATGTGGTTGCATGCAAGTTTTTTGGAATGGATATGTATTGTGTATATATACAAATGAAATACCGCTGAGTACATATGGGTGTAATGTATGCATATCTATTTTATCCGAGTCCTCTTTTATTTTATAGTTCTCTGGTTCAAGTTTGATTTAAATTCAAAATCTTTAGGTTATGTCTCTGTTTAAACTTAAGATTCAAATAAAACTTGTTTGTTTAATCACAAACTTTAGTTCAAAATTATACTTAAGTTAAAATAATATGGAAATGTCTTTGGAAATCATAACAGCTGATCAAACTTTGAAATAGTGAAAATTCAAATACCATGATTCTATGTTTCAGGGTTAGGATCTGAAACACCATTCAAAATTATGATTTTAAAACTAAATTCACAACTTTTAATACTATTTTGAAGGTGCAGTTCTTGTTTGAACTAAAAATGGAAATTTGGGTAATTCTGGTGATCTCGAGGATCTAGGAGGTTGTAACTTTCTGTGTTGATGCATGAATGATGGGGAAGTTAGGGAAAATTGCCAGTAAGTTGATCAAAGTACGGTGGAGGTGGTGGATGATGTTTGAAGTTTGTAAACCTAGTTTTAACTAGGTTAGGTTTTTGGATCGGCTCGTCTTCCCTAGTGGATTGAGTGCAAAGGGATTTTGGGTGATGGAAGCTTGGTTGTTGACGAAGACTTGGCTGGAGCTTCAGAAGTAACGGCGGTCGGAGGATCGTGGACGAGGCAGTTTCCAAGTTTGATACGGTGTTCCTGGTTTTGTTCCAGGTATGGTTTGAAGCTCGAATTTGATTTTGATTTTGTTGTAACGATCTGATGATCGTGTTTAGGTGTGAGGATGATCGATGACTTGGGGAGATCATCGGTGGCGATAGGAGTTGAACGGCGCCACCATGCGTGTGCACGGTGCACCTCTTCGATTCTAATGAGTTGGGTTATTGTAGAGGGTTTGTACTCGAGTAAATTGATGATTGACTCGAAGCAATTTGATTTTTTGGCTCGAAGTCATTTAAGGATTGGCTAGGTTAAAATGTTATGTAACAGGTTTTTAAAGAAAACCTGTTCTGTTTTTAAAATTTTAGAATAAAGTTTAAAATGTAAATCAAAGTTTTAAACTAAGTTTTAAACCAAAGTTTAAATCGGGATTCAAGTTAGTTTGAATCTTAGTTTTGAAATAATTTAAGTTTTTCAAATTTAAACTGTTAACAACTTTTAAAGTGTTTAAAGTATATTTGGTTTGAATTTAAAAATGAAATTTTAAACTGTAAAGTAAAGTTTTAAATCAAGTTTAAATCTGGATTCAAATCAAAATTTGTATCCTAGTTTTGAGATAAAAGAAAGTTTTTAAAATTTAAAATGTTTTAAACAACTTTGAATGTTAAAGTATATTTAAATATGATTTGAATTTAAAATGGATTTGGCTTTTAAATTCTTTTAAACATCTTTATAAAATAAGTATTTCCTTGGCATGAGATTCTAAAAGGTTTTTAAATTGTGGTTAAAACTTTGTTAAAGTTAAATTTGTATTCATTTTAAATCTTAAATTTAAAATGAAATTTAAAAGTAAATTTGAAAGCAAATTGTTTCTGAATGCTTTGATTATGTAAGAAATGTTTTATCTTAAAGATAATTATGAATTTAATGATTTGTGATTCATTAAATTGTTAAGGTAATTAAAATGGAAAAGTTAATTAATTAATTAATTAATGATTTGGATTAATTAATTAAATGTTAAGAGTTTAAATGAATTAATTAAGGTTTAAGTTAATTAATTAAGGAATGATTAATTTGTAATTAAGAATCATTTATTAGATAAGATTAGAATATTAATTAATGATTAGAGATTAATTAATCTAGTAATTAAAAATAAATTAAGTTACAGTTAAAATTAATTACTTAAATAATTAGGGATTAGTTAATTGAGTAATAAAGATTAATCAATTTGTAATTAATATTGATTAATGTAAGTATAATTACTTAAGAAAGGCAATTAAAGAATTGTTAGTAGTTAATAAGGGTCATTAACTTGAGATTATTTAACAATTATTTACTGTAATTAATTTTAATAATTAATTAGATTAATTAATTTAAAAATAATCAATTATGAAGTTGTTTAAGTGTAATTACTTAATGAAAGGAGTTAAAGAATTAATTACTCAATGTAATTAATTGAGTTTAATGTGATTAGTTAAGTTAATTAATTAAGTTGAATTAATTTAAAGTAATCACTGGTTGATTTGCTAGTATAATTACTTAATGTAAATAATATAGTGAAATTACTTAGTGAAGTAATTAATGATAATTACTAGATGTAATTAATTAAATGATGATTTGTTAATGGAAGAAATTTGAGTTTAATTACTTTGTGAAATTAATCAAGGGATTAATTGAGATAATTAATTAAGGAGTAATTAATTTAATGAAGTAATTAAGGGTAGTTAATTACTGAATGTGATTAATCAAGAATGATTAATAATTGTGGTTTAATTAAAGATTAATTACTTAAAGTAATTAATTTAAATATAATAATTAATTAAAATGTAATTAAAGATAATTAATTAATATAATTAATGATGTAATTAAGGTTGATTAATTAAGATTAATTAATCAATGGTAGGTGATTAAAGAAGTAATTCATTAATGTAATTAATTAAGGATTAATGTAATTAATTATAGTTAATTAATTAATGAAGTTATTAAAGGTTAATTATGTAAGTGGTTAAGAATAATTACTTTGTGAAATTAATTAAAGGGTAATTACTTGAATGTAATTAAAGGATAATTAATCAAGGGTGATTAATTAAGATAGAAACTTGATAATAATTAATTAATTAATTTGTAGTTAATTAATGGTTAAGTAAGCAGGATTTATAGAATGAAGTAATTAATTTAATTCACTTTAAATTAATTAGAGATGAAGTAATTAATTTAATTCATTTTAAATTAATTATAAATGATGTGATATTAATCCTTGCTTATGCATGGACGGATGATATTGTTGTCTTAGATGGTTTGAGATCTCTGATATGAGATGAGTGATGCTACGTGATATGGATACTTTGGTTGAAGTATGATGATAGTTGAACTATCTATTTGTGATGATAATGTGGATTATCTGTTTGTGATGATAATGTTGATTATCTATTGTGATAGGTGAATTATCCATCTGTGTGTATATAGATAATAGAATTGAATTGTTTTAAACTTTAAAATAAGCTGGCCTTAAAAGATATGTTTTGGATTTCGATGAGATCGGGATCGGGTTTCCAGATTTGGATATCCGAAAATCACATCGATCCAAATTAACGATAGGTCTTGAATCTCAAGTGAAGATGAAGATTCAGAGTGCAAGGGTTATTGTCGTTAACTCTGAGGGTGATTCCAAAACGAGTGTAACGAGATAATGCCTTCGGTTTCGTTCGAACCCGAAACGAACTTGTATGGATTGAATGCTTTCAAAACATCGTCAGGTGGACGATGAGCATTCTAAGAGATGTGTTCTCTAAAGGAAATCGTAGCCTCAAGCCTTATCAACCGGGAATGGCTTAAATAGGGGAGGCGTAGCAAGGTTAAGTGGGTAGCACCCATGTAGGATGAGATGTACCCCTGTCTAGAGTTCCTTTTATTCGGCTGTGTGGGCGGTTGCTGATCCCAATTGCGGGGTAGTCTTATTCGGGACTATCCAGTAAGGGATGGTTCTGGCCTTGTGTTGCAGGGGATTTAGGGTGGATTCTCGGTACGTTGATCAAGGCCACGTACTGTGATGGGCGGTACCCCAGTAGCCCTGCCATTATATGGAATCAAATCTCCAATAAGAGCCATACGTATTAGTTGTGCCCAACTATGTTGGAATATGAAATGCAAGCATTCCAGCTATTTCTGTATAATACTTGAAAACCCTAGACCCTATTATAATATCACTGGATTCCTATCAATGTTTTGGTTAGCATAAGGTAAATACTTACCCATGTTTATTTGTGGGAAGTCTTGCGTGATACCTTTTGTTTTCAAAGGTTTTCAAAGTTAAGTAACTTTAACCTATTGCTCACACCATACCCATATCTTACCCACAGTTTATTTCTATTTTTCTTAAACTCTTGGGTACTTAAATTTTTATGAGTAGCCAAGAGATTCAGGTTAGCTTTGACGAATTGTGGAGGAGCTATGGAGTAGGAGACTTCGGTGTTGTAGATACACACACACACACACACATATATATATATAATGTTCCACTGTGTTGGTTTCTCTGTGTTGTATTGAGTTGTAATAACTAGACAGTAGTTTATAACTGTCTAGTATGTGTTGTATAAGTTGTGTAGCTCTGATTGATGTTGTATATTATGTAATACTTATGTTATTAATATAACTTATTCGTTCCGCTGTTGAGATTCTGATGTTGTTCTTTCTTTCTTCTCTTTCTTTTCTCTTTTCTATCCCTTTCTTTCTTCAAGATGGTGCGACTTTCTACGTAGAAAAAGTCGGGTCGTCAAAGTTAGTATTAGAGTACTAGGTTGAGTGAATACCTGGGCTTTGGAGTGATTTTCTTCTCGAGAGATCATATTTGTAATTTTGATATATATATATATATATACATATATATATATATATATATATATATATATATATATATTTCTACCTATTTGTTGGGTTACTTGTTTGGGATTTTCCAACATAAGTTATAAAGGTAGATAAGGTAGTGGCGTGTGTAATACGACTACCATTGGTTGGAGTCCGATGTTTGAGGTTGGAAGTGTATTTGTCGAGACTGTAGGCCTAATGCCATCTCGAGTGAGATTTAAGGATTTCGTCGATCTCTGAAGGGAAACTGTTAAGGTTCAGAGTCCATCTTTGAAGTGTAAGTTGGATGAGTAGAGTTTAGATCTGTCGGTTAGGCAGAAGAAAGTGATGATATCTTGGCAACCTCAGGAAGTAATAGCTGCGTGATGAGATGCAGTGACTATGGATGTTCCAGAAGATGTTTCTTTGGAACAAGTTTAAGGAAGTGTGTCTGCATGGGTGTTGTGACTGAATTCAGCAGAGTGTTTGTGTTTGGTTTAAGGTCTGAGTTTCTTGAAGAGCTTTCGATTAGGAAATCTTTGGTATCTGTGTCAGCAGTGCAGCTCGGAGTGTTCTGTGTGCCGGCCAGAGGGTCTTCTGGCTGAGAATTTTTTCTGGAGGTAGAGTTCAGAAGCAGTAGAGTGGATCCATTTCTTCGATGGATTGGCTAGATTAGCATAAGCTGTTCTGATTGGTAAAGAGAAAATAGTTTTCTTTGGAATTAGGCGGGATTGATCGCAAAAGTGACTTGCGATAGTTTGAGTGTTATCTTGAGTTGTTAGAGTTCTTTTTAGGATGTCTTCGGGAAGTCAGAGGTTTGTCTGCATCTGGAGATTGAGTTTTCTTATCGACTGGATTCCAGGAGTGGTACTGGTGGTTTAGCTTAGTAGAAGGATGGTTCCTAGAGAGAGTGTTTGGTGAAGCAGCTCAGATTGTGATGGAACTTCTGAGTTTTCTTCTATGGATTTGATGAACCATATTTCCAAGATATGTTGTCCAATTTGTGCTCGTGTTCATCATCAGCATTCTCATCTACTTTAGATCAGAGTTGTGGAGCGGAAGCAGTTTGGGAGTGCATCTGTTTATCTTTTCCGGATAGGAGAAGTAAGTTCAGTCTTCTGATGTTTGTGGAGTAGATTTTGTTCTTGAGTTTGGTTGATCTTGAAAGGATCATTTTGATGGGTTATTTTTGGATCTAGTTTGTTTCTAGAAGTATCAGCGTAGGTGGAGCTAATCAGGGAGGATGTAGGCAGCCCAGGATCATCATAAGAATTTTGTGGATAAAGACGAAGAAATTTGGATTTCGGAGTCGGACATTTGATTTTGGATAAGTTTTCTCCGATCTAAGGGAGCTATAAGATTGGGTAAGTCTGGGAAGCTAGCTCCGAGGTGTTTTGGATCTTTTCTGTATTCTTATAAGGATTTGTGTTTGGTCTTCAAGATTTAATTGCCAGTTGGATATCTGGGATTCAGTATGTTTCATGTATCTCTGAGGGAGTACGTGTATGATCCATCTCTGGTTGTGGAACCAGCAGTTCAGGAGGTTTGGTTGTTGAGTCAGACTTGTTTGTGGTCTGATATCCTATTCAGTTTTGTAGATCTGGTTGTATAAGAGCTCTATAGCTTAGTAGTGTGGATTGTTTGATTTCTATAGAGCAAGTATTCCGATATTTATACCTAGGAAACTCAAGGAAGTTCTATGTAGAATTTTGTCTGGATAGTTAAATTTGTTTGTTTGAGTGAATTGGTTGCTATGGTTGTTAGCAAATGATCGATAATATACGCTTGTGATTTAAAATTAAATCTTTAATAAGATTATTAAATTACCTTTGTTTTTAAATTTCGGGGACGAAATTCTTTAAGGAGGGATGTGACGCCCCACCTCTATACCCACACTAGCCAAGGACACTACAGGGTAATGTCGTCAACTAGCGCGGAGAATAAGGCTGTTGAGGAGCGACCATCCATGTAATTGCTTTGTGCGAGTATCGATATGCCAGATAAAAATATTACTTGCATTTCAAGAGGGAATCCGACATACCGATGCAAACTCAAAGCTACTACACAGTGGCTATAATATCTTCAGGAACAAATATAGAAATATCATAGCACAAATCAGTCACAGAAGTTCATATCCCAAAGGCGGAAACAAATATGAATATTACACATGAAAGTGTATATCAGAGTAGTGGTCAAACAAGATCCACAATATCACAAAAGAATAGTTACAAGTGCAACATAAAAGAATAAGTATACATCAATAAGTCTATATCTCAAATGTATACAACCAAAAACTACTAATCTAAGTAGTTAGCCATAAGTCGGGATAATAATCCCAGATGAGAAGTCAAGCAGAAGCACATGTAACATCTCGGTCTGATCCGAGTATTATTTAATAAGAAAATAATAAACGGATCAGTCTAGCTATAAATATCAGGTAAATATGAGATAGAATATGAGATATAACAAAAAAATGTATGATAACAATAATATCATACCATGAAAAGTATACATTAGAAATTCTACCAAAATCATACAATATCTCAAGAGTCTCATAACATCAAAAATAATGTCATATTCTTTATTTTATTCACCAAACTACAAATATTGATATCATATCGCTGCTAATCATAAAAGCTGGTGAAACACAAATTCTAGAAATCATCAACTAAAAATCCAGAAATCACAAAAAGGGGGAGGCATATCACAAAACAGGAGCATGAAAACTCACCAATACGTGTATCACAAACAGGACGCTATCCCATGGTCGCTAACCATAGAGCCGGTGCAACGACGTAGTACAATATCGGTACGCCTGACGAACCTGAAACTCGAATAATTCGAAACAATGACGTAGTACAACTGTACGCCCGATGATCCTGATAAGTTGGTGCAACAACGTAGTACAAAGGTACGTCTGATGGACCGAACTCCATAAAAGAACATGGGTCGCTAGCCCGCAAAAATTGAGTCGAAACTCCAAATAATACATAGGTCGTTAGCCTATAAAAGAAATGAGACGAAACTCAATAAAACAAGGTTCCGTCCCCTACGTGGACAAAGAAACATAGCATATCGCTAGTCTAACTCACAAAATGATCATCATCGATCATCAAGAAGTGTCGATTACACTAAGCTAGTAAATATATGAGCTTAGCTCCATGTCCCATAACCACTAGCTTAACTTAAATATTTACGAACAAATTGTAGATCTCCACTAGAAAATTGTCACAAGAGATTCAATCGAACAAGTCTAAGAATTAACCGAAGAAGTAAACGCAAGCGTTTCATACCACTTGTTTTACTAAGTCGTTTAATTAGATTTCTCATACGAGTGAGGTAAAGGTTTGTATATACTAGTAGATTGGAAAAAGGTTTAAGAAACGAGCTTTGTAATAAAATAGTGTTGAAATGTTTTCATAAAAGAGTTTTGATATTTACTACTAGTATTGAAAACCTTTATATTTTAAATTAACAAATCACAAAAATGATTGTAGAAACAATCAATCACCAAAATTCACTTTCGAAGACGTGAATAAAATCCAAAGAAATCGATTCTGAATCCATCAAGATGGATATTCCAAAAAATCCCGATATAAAAGTCATCAAAGTCAATAATAAATGATAACAACAATTCGAATAATCGTGAATCGATAAAAAAATTGGAATCTCAAGCAAAATAGGCAAATAAAGCCTAGACAGCAGATTCAGACGTCTGAAAACAAGGATTCAGACGTCTGAAATCAAGGATTCAGACGTCTGAATTTGGAAAATTAAATGTTTTCCAGAACAGTATTCAGACGTCTGAACCATAGATTTTAGACGTCTGAAAATGGCATTTTAAGCCTATTTTCTTTCTTGTTGCATTCGAGCTAATTCGGACGTTTGGAAGTTTGGATTCAGACGTCTGAATACTGGGGAATAAAAATTCCCAGTATAATATTCAGACGTCTAAATCCTACGTTTCAGACATCTGAAACTGAAGTTCAGGGCATTCTATGAACCTAGGCCAATGATGCCAAAACGATTATCGGAAGCGATCGGACGAGCAACAACGACTAAGGATTTATGCCAAGCGACAACCCAGCCTTAAAGGCTCTTTGATACACCTCGAATATCAATGTCCAAATATCCATATAAGGATTTTCATAAATATGCGGGTTGTTACAGACTCCCCTCCTTAAAGAAATTGCGTCCTCGCAATCATAAGGAATAAATGAACCAAAAAGTAACAACCATAAAAGCATATTCAACACAAAGGAAATTTGAAAATAAAAAGTTTACCTCATAGAGAACGAGAAAGTAAGTCCGGATGTGTTTGCTCGATGAATTCTCTAGATTCCCAAGAGCAATCCTTAGGATTTGAGGACCATTAAACTTTCACAAGCGGGACATCTTTATTTCGAAGGCATTTCCGTAGTTGACAAACGTGAAACACGTCATGAATAGCAGAAAACTGAGTCGGTAATAAGAGACGATAAGCCACGGAACCAATACATTCGGTGATAGGAAATGGACCAATATATCGAGGTGCTAACTTTCCCGATCGACTGAAACATACAACACCCTTCATAGGTGAAACACGAATAAACACGAAATCACCCACAGAAAATTCAAATTTCCTTCTTCGGTTATCGGCATAGGATTTTTGTCTACTCCGGGCTTCTTTCATCCTATGACGAATAAGGTCAATCTTTTCTGTGAAATCACGAATGAAATCTGGACTAAAACCAGCTTCTCACCGGCCTCAAGCCAACAAGAAGGAGATCGGCATGGCCTTCCATGGAGTGCCTCGAAAGGTACCATACCAATACTAGATTGGAAGCTATTATTATAGGAAAACTCAACAAGAGAAATATGAACTTCCCAACTTCCACCAAAATCAAGAACACATGCACGAAGAAGGTCTTCAAGAGTTTGATTGTAACATCCCCGGATTTTAACCCAGTTTGATTTGATAATTGAATTAATTTTTGAAATTAATTTGTGGATTTAATAGAGTTTTTCAAAATAAATATCAGTTGTTTATAGATGTTAATTTTGAATATTTATCAAAAATCTAAAGTTTACTTATATAAAATAAATACATTACATACATATATATATTACATACTTATTCTTTCATAGCCTATATAAATTATAAAAAAGGAACAATTGTAAGTATATTAATATATGTAAATTAAATCGAATAAAAGGTTTAAACAAAAATTTATAAATTAATTAAAATTGAGGGCTTTAGCATAAAAACACATATCATAACAAGTGTTAACACAAGTGTACAAGTGTAGGTTTACTTAAACAAGTGGCAAGTTAAACATTTTCTTTTAGTTCAAATTAGAAATACATAATGAAAAACTAAAAAAAAAGTAAATTCAAAAGAAATCAAAACCCAATCTCTAAGAAAGTAAAACCAGATCTGAAAACAAAAGTAAATCCAAAACAAGTGCAGAATTAAAATCAGTACAAGCCTGGAAATGATGTTTTGGAAATCAGGTCAGCAAAAGATCAAAACAGAATCAAACTGAAGCAAGAATTCAAAACTGAACTAGTTAAAAGAATCAAACAAATTCAAGCTTTAGCATAAACCATCATTTCCAGATCAGAAACAGAGCATTGGTCTCTGCTTTCAAACATTAAATTCCTGGTGAGCAAATCCTTAACCTTACCTACATCCTGGTTTGCATGCAAGTAGAATTGATGTTTGCCTGTGAATGAGTTTGCATATGCTATGATATGTGTTTGGATGTTGATATGAATATGCTTGTGCATGTCAGAATACAGACATATAGTTCTGCTTTCTAGTTCCAGGTTTTCAAAAATTGTCCAAAACCAAATTGCTTCTTCTCTGTCTTCAATTCAAATCATCAAGATCCCTTTTCTCAGACCTTGTTTAGCTTCAATCCTTGAAAGGAAATTGACTACAACATTACAATATTATTTTTAAAATAGTGTCAAATGAAAATATTTAGGAATTATTCAGAGAACAAGTGATTACAGTGGAAATCATATGCAAGTTGAAAATTAATGTTCGAGTTTTTGAATTTGGATTTCATAACATGATTTGTGATAGGAAAAAATGATTTTTAATGATAAAATCAGGATTTTAAAGTTTTTATTTGAAGAGAAATCACAAGTTGAAAAAATTTGACATTTTTATAACAATCTGATGATCGGCATGGAGTTAGTAGTCAGGATTTATGGTGGAGGTGGCTTGGATGTTGTGGAATCATGGAAAAATACTCGCAAATTTTATAAAATGCTGGGGTGATAGACTGACGTGATTTTAGGGTTTTGTACCCTGATATTGTCGACGAAGTTTAGGAAGAATTTCGTCGTAATGGGTGAACTATTGGCGATCGGTCCGGTGGGAGTTGCAGCATGTGGTCAAGACGAGGCTTCAGTGAAGTTTCCATGGCCTCCGATGGCCAGAGGTGAGGGGACAATGTGTTTATGGTGGTTCGGTACTGTTTCAATCTGGGTGTTGAACTACTCGATTTCAATTCATGGTCAATTTCAACGATCTGGGTTGTCGTGGTGACTCAGGGGATGATGGGTGGTCTTTCGATGATCAGAGCATCGAATGGAAGTAGCCGCGTCGATCGTGCACATGCACGCGCCATGATCTGTGCATCTGGAAAGTATAGTAGTTGGGGAAGATAACAGTAGTTGGGGTTCGTTCTCGAAGCAATATGTGTGGCGACTCGAAGCAAGGTGGGATCTGAGTCGAAGTAATGCTAAAGGTTCTCGGGTATATCGTTTTGTTTTCGGGTTTTAATATCAAAACAGAAACCTGTTCTTTTGTTTTTAAATTTTAAAGTAAAGTTTAAAATACAAACTGGAAATTTTAAATAAGTTAAAATGAGTTTGAATCTGATTTCAATGTGTTTGAATCCGAGTTTTGAAATAATTTAAATTTTGAAATTTAAATTTGGTTTAGAAACTTTCAAGTGTAAAGGTATATTGGGTTTTGATTTGAACTGAAAGTAAAATTTGTAAAATAGAAATTTGAAATAAGTTTAAATATGAGATTTTAAAATTTGGAGTTTGGGTTGAATTTCATAAAATAAAAGAAGTTTTAAATTTAAATTGTTTAATCACTTTAAAAATATGGTTAAATGAATTGAATTTTAAAATGAAGATGTAAAATGTAACTAAAGTTTTTAAAGATTTAAGTTAAACCAGGAATAAAGATCAAATATGTATTTCAGTATTGAAATTAAAGGAAAATTTTAAATTGGAATGGTTTTAAAATTCTTTTAAATTCCTTTATAAAAAAAATAGATTCTTTAACATTTAATTAAAGGATTTGAATTGTTTAAAGGCTTTGTTAAATTGTTTCATTTTAAATCTTAAATTTAAAATGAAATTTAAAGGGAAATTTAAAGGCAAATTGTTTTAAAATACTTGTTAATGATAATCTAATTATTGATAATATTAATGTTTATCTTAAAATCAATTAGAATTTAATGATTCATAATTCATTAAAAAGATTAAGGTAATTAAGATTTGTAATTAGTTAAACTAAATTAATTAACTTAACTAATATTGATGATAAATGAATTAATTTAAGATATCTTCTTAAGGAGATAATTAAAGAAATGTATTCATTAATGAAAATAATTAACTAGGGGTTATTAAGTAATTGAATTAATGTGATTTGTTTTTTTAATTAGATTAATTTGTTATATAATCAATTATACATTCTTGAATGTAATTACTTAATGAAAGTAATTAAGGGATTAATTACTTATTGTAATTAATTGAAATTAATTAATTTAGTTTAATTAATTTAAGAAAATCATTTGATAATTGAATAAGTGAAATTACTTAGTGCAGTTAATGGAGATAATTACTTAGGGAAGTAATAAATGATAATTACTGGGAAGTAATCAGTGAATACGATTTATAAATGAAGTAATTTGGGTAATTACTTTTGTTATTAATCTATGGTGATAAAAAATTGTGTTTAATTAAAGATTAATTACTTAATGTAATTAATTTAAATAAAGTAGTTTAATTTAAATATAATTTGAGATCATTAATTAACTTGTAATTTGTAATGGACTAATTAAGGAATAAATAAATAATGAGGTGATTAATTGATGTAATTAATTAAGGTGATTGATTAATTAATTTATATTAAATGATTTGTAATTAATTAACGAGGATTGGATAATAAATTCATAAGTAATTAATTTAATTGGAAATTAATTGAATTAATTAGGATTAAACGATTAATTAATCCTACCTATAAATGATTATTGAATGTTGGACCTTGCTTATGAATGTTTGCCTTGTATGAATTGCCTTGAATTGATTGATCAGTGATATTCTGTTCTGTGAATTGAGTTGTGTGTAATTTTTTCTTTTTTATTCATCTGTGATACATTTATCTACGAATCTGTAAATGAAGATAAGTGTTATAGATATACCGCTTATCGATATTTCTGTGTTTTGATCTGTGATGATTGAATAATGTTACACTATTGTGTTAAACCCCTGGACTACACCGTACACACACAAATATGGATTTCACGAGGA
Organism: Allium cepa; assembly: GCA_030765085.1. Taxonomy (NCBI): domain Eukaryota; kingdom Viridiplantae; phylum Streptophyta; class Magnoliopsida; order Asparagales; family Amaryllidaceae; genus Allium; species Allium cepa. Next base: position 21,874,072 of record CM060931.1, read on the forward strand.
AATTGGTTAAGTCACAGATATTTGAATTTAATATTTTGAAATGGTTTTAAAGTTTGAATTTTGAATTCAGATAACTATAGAAATGGAATTGGGTTTTCTGAAACGGAAACAAGAAGTTTCAAATAATATTTATGATGAAAAGATTTCAAATTTGAAATTGAAGGGTTTTGAAAGCTGAAATTGAATCTTTGTCAAAGGTAGTTGAACCCTATTTTAAAATTGAAGAGGATTTTGAATGATGTACCTTTTATATAAAAGATTTGAATCCCGAAATTGTTTTAAAAGTTATGAATGAATCTTTGTTTAAAAGATTGGTGAACCTTGTTTTAAATTGAAAGGGGTTTTAAAGATAAATCTTTTGTTTAAAAGATTAAAATGTGGAAATTGTTTAAACCATTGAAAGGTTTCTGGAAGTGAATCCTTTTGGTTAAAAAGATTTATAAATGGTAATTCGTTTAACCATTTTAAAGAAAGTTTTGGGTTTTAAAGTTGTGACTTAACTGAAATCCCATATCCATATGTTTTTAAAATATTGCGCTCACTATTCGGTTTAGCCGAGAGAGGACCTTGTGTCATATAACCCATTCTGAATAGTGATACGACGTTATGGATAGCATTTGAAGACCGGTGGTGAAGACCAAGTATTTGCGAGAACGATAGGATGACCTATTGATTGTCTCTGCACCGAATAGCTACGGTATAGAGATTCTCTAAGTGATGGGAAGTCCGATCGGGATTGTGGATTCCAGGATTTGCAAGGGCTTCTTCGGAAGTGCCTTCGGTCCCGTTCGAACCCGGAATAGACTTGTATGGATGTGTGTCTGACACTACACTTTGAGATGTAAAACCGGTTTCTATCAAATACATTTCTGTTTGGTGGCAGAGATTTATTCTCTTAGCTTAACACCCTTCTCTGAGACGTACGAGCTCAGAGGTTATGTAATTGATGGATCCCAGTAATACATTCCCAATTTGGTAATGTGGCATACAAAGTGCTGGTGATCATTTGTTGATCAAAGCAAGGCTTCGTGAAAAGCGTAGCTTTATGGACGAGACTTCGTCGAACTTCACAACCCGAAATGGTCGAAACAGGAAGAATGCAGCAAGGTTATTTGGGGGTAGCGCCCCCTGAGGGTATGTTCATTTCCTTCTGGATAGAGGTGATATCATGGTATGGAGCCCAGATATTTAACCTATGTGGTTACTAAAAATACATTACTTTGTGGTTGTTGGTATCGAGCGATCGGATAAAGGTTGGTTACGACCGGGGGATGGTACACTCGTGTCAGTAGTTACCTAGTTGTAGAGGTTGGCCTTGTGTTGGCAGAGATCCGGTTAGGTTCTTGAGGCGTCCCTCCAGAGGCATGCCCATGTGGCCCAGGAAGTTCCTTAGCCTGACCATTTGTTGGAAATCCAATTACCAATACGCGCCTTATACGATTTTAGTTGTAGAACCTGCCATCTAACATGGTAGCTATAGTAAGCATACTATAATGATACGTATGTTGGCTAAGATTAATATTATACTTTCGAAATGTTTTCCACTATGCACTAATAATAATATCAAATGGTTTTCGCGTATCAAGCATATTTGACTATCATAAGGAGAAATCTTCCCCAAGTCTGCGTTTGCATTGTGTGTGTGGCGGGAGGCCTTATGGTAGTTTCATTTTCCAAAAGCATTAAGGATTTCAAATTTTTAATTCTTTTGTTTGTTTAAAAGATAAAACTGTTTTTGTTTGCTCATAGCAGTCCCACGACTGACCCGGAGTTTATTGTTCCCTTCCTAAATTGTGGGTGCCCACTATTTTCCACACGGGCAGTTTAGAGTTGGGTTTTTCAGACATAGATATCGATTCAGTAGATTCTAGCTTCCTCTTTGGTATTCTTTGGAGATCTCGGATATTAGAGGTTTTGGATTCATGGACGAGACTTGCCTAGCTTGGTGAAACGTGATGGTGGTTCGAGCTTGTGGTTTGGAGCCTTAGCTTTGGAGCATTGGATTGGAGTTATCTCTTGGCTATTTGTTTCCGCTGCTGTTTTTTGTCTCTGTTATTTCTTGTATCATATATATATCATTGTTGTATCATTCTGGATATTGTATCATTGGTCGTATATGATATTCATTTCTTTTTCTTTCGCTGTGTTGTTTTACTTAATTGTGTTATAAGCTCCGGAGAACCAGATTCGACGTTTGGATCTGCGGCATTTCAATACGAGTGTTGTATTCGGTGTCGATTTTCGAAGGTCGAACCTGGATCGTCACATTCGGTATCTGAGCTGAAGGTTGAAACTTTAGCTCAGGAGTATAACACATTAGGTAACTCATTAAAGATAGTGTGAAGTATACCCTAGAATGAGTATATCCCTAAGATATCTGTTCGAATGCCTCAGTAAATTCTCTTATTAACCACTGATAGTGAGTATGAGTGCAAGAAGAAGACGAGATATGGGACAGGAGAGTACCACTATAAATGGTCGATACCCTGTGACAATGGAAACAACTTTCTCTATCAATATCCTTTGATTCGTCTTTTCAATTCTTTGATGATTCCTGGTAGATCCAGAAGGAAGCTTTGATATACTTTGCATGGAACACAAACTCCAGATGGGCCAGAATTGTTTGTTTGAATGAATTATTTTCTTTGATTGCTATGGTTGATAAATATATTTTGGTTGTATAAACTAACAAATTTTTGGATTGTATCCATATATCTGTTTATTCTTTAGGGTATTCCGACTTGAGCTTGGAATCCATACCCAATGTTTGAGAATTATGGAAAATTGAATTCATTTATTTGTTCTGTTAGGTCCAGAAATATTTTACGAATGGTTAGTTATCTTTTGAACTAATCAATATCCCTATATATTCGTAGATCTGGTGACCCGAGTATCTTGATTCGTTCTTGTATCCATTTTTGATATTCTGATTTGGTAAGCCAAATGCAGAATAGATATTCAATTTGATCTGGAGATTCATCTCTCTATCTCTCTATATTTCTTTCTGATCTCCCTACTTTCAGATTTCGAGGACAAAATTTTCTTAAGGGGGGAATCTGTAACATCCCCGGATTTTAACCCAGTTTGATTTGATAATTGAATTAATTTTTGAAATTAATTTATGGATTTAATAGAGTTTTCAAAATGAATCTCAGTTGTTTATAGATGTTAATTTTGAATATTTATCAAAAATCTAAAGTTTACTTACATAAAATAAATACATTACATACATATATATATTACATACTTATTCTTGCATAGCCTATATAAATTATAAAAAAGGAACAATTGTAAGTATATTAATATATGTAAATTAAATCGAATAAAAGGTTTAAACAAAAATTTATAAATTAATTAAAATTGAGGGCTTTAGCATAAAAACACATATCATAACAAGTGTTAACACAAGTGTACAAGTGTAGGTATACTTTAAACAAGTGGCAAGTTAAACATTTTCTCTTAATTAAAATTAGAAATACATAATAAAAAAACTAAAAAAAGAAAATTCAAAAGAAATCAAAACCCAATCTCTAAGAAAGTAAAACCAGATCTGAAAACAAAAAGAAATCCAAAACAGTTTCAAATCCAAAATAAGTGCAGAATTAAAATCAATACAAGCCTGGAAATGATGATCTGGAAATCAGGTCAGCAAAAGATCAAAACAGAATCAAACTGAAGCAAGAATTCAAACCTGAGGTAGTTAAAAGAATCAAACAAATTCAAGCTTTAGCATAAACCATCATTTCCAGATCATAAACAAAGCATTGGTCTCTACTTTCAAACATTAAATTCCCGTTGAGCAAATCCTTAACCTTACCTACATCCTGGTTTGCATGCAAGTAGAATTGATGTTTGTATGTGAATGAGTTTGCATATGCTATGATATGTGTTTGGATGTTGATATGAATATGCTTGTGCATGTCAGAATATAGACATATGGTTCTGTTTTCTAGTTCCAGGTTTTCAACAACTGTCCAAAACCAAATTGCTTCTTCTCTGTCTTCAATTCAAATCATCAAGATCCCTTTTCTCGGACCTTGTTTAGTTTTAATCCTTGAAAAGAAATTGACTACAACATTACAATGTTATTTTTTTAAAAAGTGTCAAATGAAAATATTTAGGAATTATTCAGAGAACAAGTGATTACAGTGGGAATCATATGCAAGTTGAAAATTAATGTTCGAGTTTTCGAATTTGGATTCATTAACATGATTTGTGATAGGAAAAAATGATTTTTAATGATAAAATCAGGATTTTAAAGTTGTTATTTGAAGAGAAATCACAAATTGAACAAATTTGACATTTTTATAACAATCTGATGATCGGCATGGAGTCAGTAGTCAGGATTTATGGTGGAGGTGGCTTGGATGTTGTAGAATCATGGAAAAATACTCGAAAATTTTATAAAATGCTGGGTTGATAGATTGACGTGATTTTAGGGTTTTGTACTCTGATATTGTGGACGAAGTTTAGGATGAAATTTAGTTGCAATGGGTGAACTATCGACGATCGGTCCGGTGGAGGTTGTAGCATGTGGTCAAGACGAGGCTTCAGTGAAGTTTCCATGGCCTCCGATGGCCAGAGGTGTAGGGACGATGTACTTATGGTGATCCGGTACTGTTTCAATCTGGGTGTTGAACTACTCGATTTCAATTCATGTCAATTTCGACGATCTGGGTTGTCGTGGTGACTAAGTGGTTGATGGGTGGTCTTTCGATGATCAGAGCATCGAATGGAAGTGGCCGCATCGATCATGCACATGCACGCGCCATGATCTGTGCATCTGGAAAGTATAGTAGTTGGGAAGATAACAGTAGCTGGGGTTCGTTCTCGAAGCAATACGCGTGGCGACTCGAAGCAAGGTGGGATCTGACTCGAAGTAATGTTAAAGGTTGCTCGGGTATATCGTTTTGTTTCAGGTTTTAGTATCAAAACAGAAACTTGTTCTTTTGTTTTAAATTTTAAAGTAAAGTTTAAAATACAAACTTGAAATTTTAAATAAGTTAAAATGAGTTTGAATCTGATTTCAAAGTGTTTGAATATGAGTTTTGAAATAATTTAAATTTTGAAATTTAAATTTGGTTTAGAAACTTTCAAGTGTAAAGGTATATTGGGTTTTGAATTTGAACTGAAAGTAAAATTTGTAAAATTGAAATTTGAAATAGGTTTAAATCTGAGATTTTAAAATCTGGAGTTTGGGTTGAATTTCATTTTTTATAATAAAAGAAGTTTTAAATTTAAAATGTTTAATCACTTTAAAAATATGGTTAAATGATTTGAATTTTAAAATGAAGATGTAAAATGTAACTAAAGTTTTTAAAGATTTAAGTTAAACCTGGAATAAGGATCAAATCTGTATTTCAGTTTTGAAATTAAAGGAAAATTTTAAATTGGAATTATTTTAAAATTCTTTTAAATTCCTTTATAAAAGAAATATATTCTTTAACATGCAATTAAAGGATTTGAATGGTTTAAAGGCTTTGTTAAATTGTTTCATTTTAAATCTTAAATTTAAAATGAAATTTAAAGTGAAATTTAAAGGCGAATTGTTTTAGAATACTTGTTAATGATAATTTAATTATTAATAAGATTAATGTTTATCTTAAAATTAATTTGAAATTAATGATTCGTAGTTCATTAAAAAGATTAAGGTAATTAAGATTTGTAATTAGTTAAACTAAATTAATTAACTTAACTAATACTGATGATAAATGAATTAATCCAAGATATCTTCTTAAGGAAATAATTAAAGAAATGTATTCATTAATGAAAATAATTAACTAGGGGTTATTAAGTAATTGAATTAATGTGATTTGTTTTTTTAATTAGATTATTTTATCAGATAATCAATTATACATTTTTGAATGTAATTACTTAATAAAGGTAATTTAGGGATTAATTACTTATTGTAATTAAATTTGGTAATGTGATTAATTTAAATTAATTAATTTAGTTTAATTAATTTAAGAAAATCATTTGATAATTGCATAAGTGAAATTACTTAGTGTAATTAATGGAGATAATTACTTACTGAAGTAATAAATGATAATTACTGGGAAGTAATTAGTGAATATGATTTATAAATGAAGTAATTTAGGTAATTACTTTTGTTATTAATCTATGGTGATTAAAAATTGTGTTTAATTAAAGATTAATTACTTAATGTAATTAATTTAAATAAAGTAGTTTAATTTGAATATAATTTGAGATCATTAGTTAACATAATTAATGATGTAATTTATAATGGACTACTTAAGGAATAAATAAATAATGAGGTGATTAATTGATGTAATTAATTAAGGTGATTGATTAATTAATTTATATTAAATGATTTGTAAATAATTAATCAGGATTGGATAATTAATTCATAAATAATTAATTTAATGGGAAATTAATTGAATTAATTAGGATTAAACGATTAATTAATCCTACCTATAAATGATTATTGAACGTTAGACCTTGCTTATGAATGTTTTCCTTGTATGAATTGCCTGAATTTATTGATCTGTGATATTCTGTTCTGTGAATTGGGTTGTGTGTAATTTATTTATTTATTTATTCATCTGTGATACATTTATCCGCGAATCAGTAAATGAAGATAAGCGTTATAGATTATACCGCTTATCGATATTTCTGTGTTTTGATCTGTGATGATTGAATAATGTTACACTATTGTGTTAAACCCCTGGACTACACCATACACACACAATTACGGATTTCACGAGGAAATCGGATAAGTCACGTATATTTGAATTTAATATTTTGAAATGGTTTTAAAGTTTGAATTTTGAATTCAGAAAACTTTAGAAATGGAATTGGGTTTTCTGAAACGGAAACAAGAAGTTTCAAATAATATTTATGATGAAATGATTTCAAATTTGAAATTGAAGGGTTTTGAAAGCTGAAATTGAATCTTTGTCAAAGGTAGTTGAACCCTATTTTGAAATTGAAGAGGATTTTAAATGATGTACCTTTTATATAAAAGATTTGAAACCCGAAATTGTTTTAAAAGTTATGAATGAATCTTTGTTTAAAAGATTGTTGAACCTTGTTTTAAATTGAAAGGGGTTTTAAAGATAAATCTTTTGTTTAAAAGATTAAAATATGGAAATTGTTTAAACCATTGAAAGGTTTCTGGAAGTGAATCTTTTTGTTTAAAAAGATTTATAAATGGTAATTAGTTTAACCATTTGAAAGAAAAGTTTTGGGTTTTAAAGTTGTGACTTAACTGAAATCCCATATCCATATGTTTTTAAAATATTGCACTCACTATTCGGTTTAGCCGGGAGAGGACCTTGTGTCATATAACCCATTTCGAATAGTGATACGACGTTATGGATAGCATTTGAAGACCGGTGCTGAAGACCGGGTATTTGCAAGAACGATCGGATGACCTATCGATTGTCTCTGCACCAAGTAGCTAGGGTATAGAGATTCCCTAAGTGATGGGAAGTCCGATCGGGATTGTAGATTCCCGGATTTGCAAGGGCTTCTTCGGAAGTGCCTTTGGTCCCGTTCGAACCCGGAATAGACTTGTATGGATGTGTGTCTGACACAACACTTTGAGATGTAAAACCGGTTTCTATCAAATACATTTCTGTTTGGTGGCGGAGATTTATTCTCTTAGCTTAACACCCTTCTTTGAGACGTACGAGCTCAGAGGTTATGTAATTGATGGTTACCAGTAATACATTCCCAATTTGGTAGTGTGGCATACGAAGTGCCGGTGATCATTTGTTGATTAAAGCAAGGCTTTGTGAAAAGCGTAGCTTTGTGGACGAGACTTCGTCGAACTTCACAACCCAGAAAGGTTGAAACAGGAAGAATGCAGCAAGGTTATTTGGGGGTAGCGCCCCCTGAGGGTATGTTCATTTCCTTCTGGATAGAAGTGATATCATGGTATGGAACTCAGATATTTAACCTATGTGGTTACTACAAATACATTACTTTGTGGTTGTTGGTATCGAGCGCTCGGATAAAGGTTGGTTACGACCGGGGGATGGCATACTCGTGTCAGTAGTTACCTAGTTACAAAGGTAACCCGGCCTTGTGTTGGTAGAGATCCAGTTAGGTTCTTGGGGCATCCCTCTAGTGGCGTACCCATGTGGCCCAAGAAGTTTCTTAGCCTGACCATTTGTTGGAAATCCAATTACCAATACGCGCCTTGTACGGTTTTAGTTGTAGAACCTGCCATCTAACATAGTGGCTATAGTAGGCCTACTATAATGGTACGTATGCTGGCTAAGATTAATATTATACTTTCGAAATGTTTTCCACTATGCACTAATAATAATATCAAATGTTTTTTGCGTATCAAGCATATTTGACTATCATAAGGAGAAATCTTTCCCAAGTCTGCGTTTGCATTGTGTGTGGCGGAAGGCCTTATGGTAGTTTCATTTTCCAAAAGCATTGCGGATTTCAAATTTTTAATTCTTTTGTTTGTTTAAAAGATAAAATTGTTTTTGTTTGCTCATACCAGTCCCACGACAGACCCGGAGTTTATTGTTCCCTTCCTAAACTCTGGGTGCCCACTATTTCCCACACGGGTAGTCTAGAGTTGGGTTTTTCAGATATAGATATCGATTCGGTAGCTTCTAGCTTCCTCTTTGGTATTATTTGGAGATCTCGGATATTGAAGTTTTTGGATTCATGGACGAGACTTGCCTAGCTTGGTGAAACTTGATGGTGGTTCGAGCTTGTGGTTTGGAGCCTTGGCTTTGGAGCATTGGATTGGAGTTATCTCTTGGTTATTTGTTTCCGTTGTTGTTTATTGTCTCTGTTATTTCTTGTATCATATATATTGTTGTATCATTTGGATATTGTATCATTGGTCGTATATGATATTCATTTCTTTTTCTTTTGCTGTGTTGTTTTACTTAATTGTGTTATAAGCTCCGGCGAACCAGATTCGACGTTTGGATCTGTGGCATTTGAATACGAGTGTTGTATTCGGTGTCGATTTTCGAAGGTCGAGTCAGGATCGTCACATTGATTCACACGCTCGGTTTGTCCATCAGACTGAGGATGATAAGCGGTGCTAAAATTAAGCTTCGTTCCCAAAGCTTTTTTAATACTCTTCCAACATCCACTAGTAAACAATGGATCACGATCACTAACAATAGAAGTAGGAACTCCATGCAACTTAACGATTTCTTTGATAAAGAGCTTGGCCAAAAGAGGAACGGTTCGGTTAGATCGAACGGGAATAAAATGGGCAGATTTAGTAAGTCTATCAACAATCACCCATAAGCTATCATAACCCGAACGAGAACGGGGAAGGCCGTCAATAAAGTCCATGGAAATTTGATCCCACTTCCAAATTTGAATTTCTAAAGGTTACAATAACCCACCGAGCCTTGATGCTTGGCCTTGACAAGTTGGCAAGTCATGCAACGCTTAAAAAAGTTAGCAATATCAGATTTCATTCCATCCCAACAATAAAGTCGCTTCATGTTCGCATACATTTGCTATTACTGGGATGAATGGTAAATTTAGAACGATGAGAATCTTCTAAAATATCTTTACGAAGATCACTAATATTTGGCACGACAAGTCTACCAAATTCTTAAATACCGCCACGAGAATCAATATCAAAGTCTTTCAAACTTTCAATACCAATTTTATCCCTACAACTTTGGCTAAGAAGAGCCAATTCGGGATCTAGCTTTTGAGCTTCAAGAATTCGGTCCAAGAGAGAAGGATGAGCCTCAAGGCTACATAAAACAAGAGATGCACACAAATTGGATTCACGATCTCGAATCTCACAAGTGGATAAAGTCTCGAGATCATTCCATTCGGATATCATCATGAAAACAACCGCTTGTTGCTTACGACTAAGTGCATCGGCAACTCGATTCCCCTTTCTGAAAGTATAAAGAATATAAAGATCATATGATGCAAGGAACTCTAGCCAACGTTGTTGACGCAAATTAAGTTCCTTTTGAGAAAATAAATACTTCAAAGATTTATGATTGGTGTAAAGAATAAATTTTTCTCCCAAAAGATAATGATGCCAAATTCGAAGGGCGAAAACAATTGCCGCGGGCTCTAAATCATGAGTGGCATATCTAACCTCGGCTGGCTTCAATTACCTAGAAGAATAAGCAATAACACGTTCTCTTTGCATAAGAACAACACCCAAACCAATGCGACAAGCATCGGTATAAACAAAAAAATCTTGATTCCCTTCTGGAATAACAAGAATAGGAGCATCGGAAAGGAGTTCTTTTAATTTCTGAAAAGAAGCTTCACATTTGTCCGACCAAATGTATTTAACTCCCTTCTTTGTCAAACTAGTAAGAGGCATGGAAATTTTGGAAAAATCTTTTATGAAACGGCGGTAATAACCTGCCAATCAAAGAAAACTACGGATCTCCGTCACACTCACCGGTCTCTTCCAATTTTGAATCGCTTCAATCTTTGAAGGATCCACGAAAATTTCGAATTCGGAAGTAATATGACCAAGAAACTTCACACGTGATTGCTAAAAGTGGCATTTAGAAAATTTTGCTTTCAATTGCTTGCTCCTAAGAGTTTCCAACACAATCTGAAGATGCTTTTCATGCTCCTCCTCGGTTTTAGAATACACAAGAATATCATCAATAAAGATGAGAACAAATCGATCGAGGCTTTGAAAACTCTATTCATAAGGTCGACGAAATAAGCCGGAGCATTCGTTAAACCAAATGGCATAACAAGCCGTTCGTAAGATCCATAACGCGTATGGAACGATGTCAAAGGAATGTTATCCTCTACAATACGAAGCTGCTGAAAACCGGTTGCTAAGTCTAATTGTGAAAAGACTCTAGCACCACTAAGTTGATCGAATAGATCATCAATCCGAGGTAAAGGATATTTAATCTTGATAGTAAGATCATTAAGCTTGCGGTAGTCAACGCAAAGCCTAAGTGTACTATCGGATTTCTTCACAAAAATAGAAGAAGCTCCCCAAGGAGAGGAACTAGAACGAATAAATTGCTTCGTCTCCAATTCGGATAATTGTTTGCACATCTCCTCACTTTCTTTATTGGACATACGATAAGGAGGACGGGTAATTGGTAAAGCTCCAAGAATTAGATTAGTTCTGAATTCAATAGCTCGCTTAGGTGGTAATCCTAAAACGGGCTCAAATATGTCGGAAAATTCACGAACAACGTGAATAAGAGAAATGACATCTTCCTCATCATCATTATCGTCATCATGAGGATTTAAAGAATATAAAGATGCAACCAAGTTGGAATTCGAATCTTTAAGATCAACATAAATCTGCTCAACAGATTGAGGATGTTGAAGATGAATAGTCCGCTTAGGACATAGGATTTGAGCTTCATAGCGGTTAAGCCAATCCATTCCCAAAATCATTCCAAAGCCTAAATAACGCATGACATGCAAATCGGCTCGGAAAGAAAAATCACACAAAGTAATCTCAACATCTTTACAAAGTAAACTAATTGTTACGGATCCACCAACCGGATTCGCAATTCTCAAAGAAGTCATTAAAGCAACAATACTTAAAGAAAAAGTATCAACAAGTTCCTTTGATATAAAAGAATGGGACGCATCCGTATCAAAAAGAACTCGAATAGGTTGACCATGAAATAAAATAATGCCATCAAGGATAGAATAAGAAATACCTTGACCACGAGAAGTGTTGCTAGGGGCTTGTGCAACATTTAACTTTCCCTCCTTCTAGCCTTGAAGTTTGGGACATGAAGATAAAAGATGACCCGAACTTTTGCAATAGCGACGAAAGAGAGGTTTCGGACATCTATTAGCATAATGGTCTTTAGAACCACAATTGTAGCATTGCCCACTACTAGGGGAAGAAGTCTTTGCCACCGGAGTTGCTTGCTTCCCTTTCTTATTGAGATTAGGGCCTTTGAATTTAATAGGCCTTTTATTGTTGTTGTTGAATTTTGGTTTGGCACCCAGAACTTCAACATCACTTTCTTTATCTGCCTCTTCAAGTCGAAGAGCGATATCAACAAGTTGATCAAAAGAAACTTCTAAATTTAGAAGTAATGGCTTCTTGAGATTTTTGTTCAAGCCATAGACAAATCTTTGGTTCTTTTTCAATGGGATGTTTATGTATTCGACCCCGTATTTCGAAAGTGACTCGAATGATGCGACATAGTCTGCCACGGAGGACTCACCTTGAACAAAGTCTATGAAACGACGAGCCAATGTCACCTTCTCAGCTTCTGGCACAAATTTCAACTCGAATTGTTTCCGGAATTTCTCCCAAGTAAGATCCGCTTCAATAATTTCAGAAATAAGAAGCTCATACCAATCTAATGCTCTTTCTTGGAGCATACTTGAAGCCACTTGGACACGGTGAAGATCAATTAGATTCATGCGAGTAAAGGTGCGATCACATGTTTTGAGCCAAGATTGGACTTGAACGACGCTTTCGGAACCCTTAAATGGCTTCCCACCCAAGTTGGTATAGTCAATGCACAAACGTGCAAATCCGGACTTAGGGTGAGTAGGCTCTGGATTGGGTCCGACAGCTTGAGCATTCTTTACTAGATCTAAAAGCTGTTGGACAGACATAAATACTCCATCCTGGGGAGTAGCACTAGATTGACCGGCGCTGGGACGGCCAGGTCTAACCATATCTCTTCTTTAAGAAAGAAAGAAAGAAGAAAAAGGTTATTCATAAAATAATTATCAAACAATCATGATTGATAAAACAAGGCGTCGCAAAGAAAATTGGATAGAACGGTTCGAAGACCCGAATAAAATCCTAAGGCACGACTCCTAAGATGGACTTAGGACGATGATCCTTGTTAAAGTATTCTACATTGTTCCGAATTTTGTCTCTGATACCAAGCTGTGACGCCCCACCTCTATACCCTCACTAGCCAAGGACACTACAAGGTAATATCGTCAACTAGCGCGGAGAATAAGGCTGTTGAGGAGCAACCATCTGTGTAATTGCTTTGTGCGAGTACCGATATGCCAGATAAAAATATAACTTGCATTTCAAGAGGGAATCTGACATACCGATGCAAACTCAAAGCTACTACACAGTGGCTATAATATCTTTGGAAGCAAATATAGAAATATCATACCACAAATCAGTCACAGAAGTTCATATCTCAAAGGCGGAAATATATATGAATATTACACATGAAAGTGTATATCAGAGTAATGGTCAAACAAGATCCACAATATCACAAAAGAATAGTTACAAGTGCAACACAAAAGAATAAGTATGCATCAACGAGTCTATATCTCAAATGTATACAACCAAAAAATACTAATCTAAGTAGTTAGCCATAAGTCAGGATAATAATCCCAGATGAGAAGTCAAGCAAAAGCACCTGTAACATCTCGGTCTGACCCGAGTATTATTTAATAAGAAAATAATAAACGGATCGGTCTAGCTATAAATATCAGGTAAATATGAGATAGAATATGAGATATAACAAAAAAAACGTATGATAACAATAATGTCATACCATGAAAAGTATACATTAGAAATTCTACCAAAATCATACAATATCTCAAGAGTGTCATAACATCAAAAGGAATGTCATATTCTTTATTTTATTCACCAAACCACAAATATTGACATCATATCGCTGCCAATCATAAAAGCTGGTGAAACACAAATTCTAGAAATCATCAACTAGAAATCCAGAAATCACAAAAAGGGGGAGGCCTGTCACAAAACGGGAGCATGAAAACTCACCAATACGTGTATCAAAAACGGGACGCTATATCATGCTCGCTAACCATGGAGCCGGTGCAACGACGTAGTACAATATCGGTATGCCTGAGGAACCTGAAACTCGAATAATTCGAAACAATGACATAGTACAACGGTACGCCCGATGATCCTGATAAGCTGGTGCAACAACGTAGTACAAAGATACATCCGATGGACCGAACTCTATAAAAGAAAATGGGTCGCTAGCCCACAAAAATTGAGTCGAAACTCCAAATAATACATAGGTCGTTAGCTTATAAAAGAAATGAGACGAAACTCAATAAAACGAGGTACCATCCCCTACGTGGACAAAGAAACATAGCATAACGCTAGTCTAACTCATAAAATGATCATCATCGATCATCAAGAAGTGACAATTACACTAAGCTAGTAAATATATGAGCTTAGCTCCATGTCCCATAACCACTAGCTTAACTTAAATATTTACGAACAAATTGTAGATCTCCACTAGAAAATTGCCACAAGAGATTCAATCGAACAAGTCTAAGAATTAACCGACGAAGTAAACGCAAGCGTTTCATACCACTTGTTTTACTACGTCGTTTAATAAGATTTCTCATATGAGTGAGGTAAAGGTTTGTATATACTAGTAGATTGGAAAACGGTTTAAGAAAGGAGCTTTGTAATAAAATAGTGTTGAAATCGTTTTGATAAAAGAGTTTTGATATTTAATATTAGTATTGAAAACCTTTATATTTTTAAAGTGACAAATCACAAAAATGATTGTAGAAACAATCAATCACCAAAATTCACTTTCGAAGACGTGAATAAAATCCAAAGAAATCGATTCTGAATCCATCAAGATGGATATTCCCAAAAATCCCAATATAAAAGCCATCAAAGTCAATAATAAACGATAACAACTATTCGGATAATCTTGAATCGATAAAAAAATTGGAATCTTAAGCAAAATAGGCAAATAAAGCCTATACAGCAGATTCAGACTTCTGAAATCAAGGATTCAGACGTCTGAATCTGGAAAATTAAATGTTTTCCAGAATAGTATTCAGACGTCTGAACCAAAGATTTCAGACGTCTGAAAATGGCATTTTAAGCCTATTTTCTTTCTGCTTGCATTCGAGCCAATTCAGACGTCTGGAAGTTTGGATTCAGAGTCTGAATACTGGGGAATAAAAATTCCCAGTATAATATTCAGTCGTCTGAATCCTACGTTTCAGATGTCTGAAACTGAAGTTCAGGGCATTCCCAGAACCTAGGCCAATGGTGGCCAAAACGATTATCAGGAGCGATCGGACGAGCAACAACGACTAAAGATTTATGCCAAGCGACAACCCAGCCTTAAAGGCTCTTTGATACGCCTCGAATATCAATGTCCAAATATCCATATAAGGATTTTCATAAATTTGCTTTCAAAACGCCAAAAATTGGAATATTCGCCAAAGCAATCCAAACCAAAAGCAAATGCACATGAATAAGTGTTAGGAATTCATACCTAACAACAAGAATAGATATAGACATAGATGTGAGATAATAATCTCACCTTTAAACCCAAAACTATGAAGAAGAAGCTATAGAGCAATGGCAAGAACTATCACTCTTCAATTCCAACCTAAAGAGCTTGAATCTAAGCTTAAAAGAAAAATATTTCCTAAATTAGGTTTAGGAATTTCTAAAATTGGTAAGAGAATGAGTTGGAGAAGAAGAAGAGGAGGCTTACCAAAGCTTCTTCTATAAATTTGGAGCTAGAACTTGATTTGCAAATAGAAACTAGGGCTTGGAGTTTTAATTTCCCATTCCTCTCTCCACTGTTGCTAAAGCTTGAGTATTAGGAAATGGAAATGAAGTAATGAAGAAAAGAGGGGTGAAGCTTGGGTCTAATGGGCTGAAACAAAACCAAAGCCCTAAGTGAAAAAGTAGCAAAATTCCACTAACTCCAAACATATCAAAGTTTATACTCAAAAAGGTCGCAAACGTCATTTTGAACTCAATGGGGGGTCTATTTTAATCAATAGATTTTATTTTTGTAAAACTAATAAAATGTTTTCTATTTATAATGAATATATATTTGTATATATTGTAAATAGATAAGCTTTGTTTTAAATTTAACAAACAAAATTATGTTTTTAAACTCTAATATATTTTGGTAATTTGGAAATCTTGATTTAAATCTAATATAAGCTTTTTCAAAGCTATTTAATAAATAACTATATAGTTTTAAAATACATAATATAAATGTTTAAATTGCTTAAAATATATTTTAACTTAAGTTTGAATACTAATTTAGATTAATAAAATGGTTTTATTTTATTCTCTTTTTAAATATTGCTTAATAAATATGATATTTTAATTCATTTAAGTAATTCATTAATAATAAGACAATTTCTTTTATACATTATTTAAAATTGATAAATGTGTTATTTTCAAACTATATTAACAATGTATTGTTTATATATATAAATATATATGGATTTTTAATAAAAATAGAATTGTTGATTCAAATTGGATTTATGTAGTTATATATGTATATATAACTGGATTTTAAAATTGAATTTTAAAATTTGATTTGAATTTGAATTTAAAGTTTTGAAATTCAAAGTATAGATATTTTAAATTGTTTTGCATTTTAAAATATTTGTATAAACTTTTATTTTATAAATATAATTGGTTTTATTTCTTTTAAAATTATCTATACATATAAATAAGTATTTATAAACTTTTTAATTAAGCATAATCTTATATTAAACTTTAATTACAAATACTAATTAATTAAAAGACATGTGTTAGCTAATAAATTAAGGTATATGACAAATGTTAATATTTAGGACAAGTGTCATGTTTTAATTTTCATTTTTCTTTGATTTTTATTAAACCATAAATTAAGTTATATAAGCATACATCTCTCATTTCTTTTTCTTTTTCTCATTTCTAAACAAAGAAAAACTTCAACTGAAACTTATTTCTCAAAATCAAATATGAAATCAATATTTCACAAACCAGGAATAAATTCAAACATGCAAACCTATAAACATCATGTTAAATCTGGAACAAGCCTGCATTTTTTTCTTCTTGAATCTGTTCAAAAGCCTGTAGTTCATTTTCAGATCAAAAGCCACTTCTTCTTCAACCTGAGATTTTCAAATGCCTACATATTTTCAAACTAAAGCAAGTTAAAAACATCACAGCAACTCAAGTTTTTAAAGCAAGGGGCAATTCAGTTTTAAAGTATCGAAAGCATTTTCAAAAATTGGAGGCTCTGTCTTCCTTCACAAAACTGGTGAGTAACATCACTTTAAAAAGCTTAAGTTTTTGAATTATTTAGTTGCATGCAAGTTTTCTGGAATGAATATGTATTGTGTGTATATATAAATGAAATACTGCTGAGTACATTTGGCTGTGTGGTATGCATATCTGTTTTATCTGAGGCCTCTCTGTTTTATAGTTCCCAGGTTCATGTTTGATTTAAATTCAAAATCTTTAGGTTATGCCTTTGTTTAAACTTAAGATTCAAATCAAACTTGTTTGTTTAATCACAAACTTTATTTTAAAATTATACTTAAGTTAAAATAATATGGAAATGTCTTTGGAAATCACAACAACTGATCAAACTTTGAAATAGTGAAAATTCAAATACCATGATTCTATTTTTCAGGGTTAGGATTTGAAACATCATTCAAAATTATGATTTTAAAACTAAATTCACAACTTTTAATACTATTTTGAAGGTGCAGTTCTTGTTTGAACTAAAAATGGAAATTTGGGTAATTCTGGTGATCTCGAGGATCTAGGAGGTTGTAACTTTTTGTGTTGATGCATGAATGATGGGGAAGTTAGGGAAAACTGCCAGCAAGTTGATCAAAGTACGGTGGAGGTGGTGGATGATTTTTGATGTTTGTAACCCTAGTTTTAACTAGGTTAGGTTTTTGGATCGGCTCGTTTTCCCTGGTGGATCGAGTGCAAAGGGATATTGGGTGATGGAAGCTTGGTCGCTGACGAAGACTTGGCCGGAGTTTCAGAAGTAACGGTGGTCAGAGGATCGTGGATGAGGCAGTTTCCAGGTTTGATGTGGTGTTCCTGGTTTTGTTCCAGGTTTGGTTTGAAGCTCAAATTTTATTTCGATTTTGTTGTAACGATCTGGTGATTGTGTTTAGGTATGAGGATGATCGATTACTTGAGGAGATCGTCGATGGTGATAGGAGTTGAACGGCGCCATCGTGCATGTGCACAGTGCACCTCTTCAATTCTGATGAGTTGGGTTGTTGTAGACGGTTTGTACTCGAGTAAATTGATGATTGGCTAGATGCAGTTTGATTTTTTGGCTCAAAGTCATTTAAGGATTGGCTAGGGTAAAATGTTATGTTACGGGTTTTTAAAGAAAACCTGTTCTGTTTTTAAAACTTTAAAATAAAGTTTAAAATGTAAATCAAAGTTTTAAAATAAGTTTTAAACCAAAGTTTAAATCTGGATTCAAGTTAGTTTGAATTTTAGTTTCGAAATAATTTAAGTTTTTTAAATTTAAATTGTTTAAAAACTTTTAAAGTGTTTAAAGTATATTTGGTTTGAATTTAAAAATGAAATTTTAAATTTTAAAGTAAAGTTTTAAATCAAGTTTAAATCTGGATTCAAATCAAAATTTGTATCCTAGTTTTGAGATAAAAGAAAGTTTTTGAAATTTAAAATGTTTTAAACAACTTTGAATGTTAAAGCATATTTAAATATGATTTGAATTTAAAAAGGATTTGGTTTTTAAATTCTTTTAAACTTCTTTATAAAATAAGTATTTCCTTAAGAGTTAAGGTAATTGAAATGGAAATTTTATTTAATTAATTAATTAATGATTTGGATTAATTAATTAATAATTAAGAGTTTAAATGAATTAATTAAGGTTTAAGTTAATTAATTAAGGAATAATTTATTTGTAATTAAGAATCATTTATTAGATAAGATTAGAATAATAATTAATGATTAGAGATTAATTAATCTAGTAATTAAAGATAAATTAAGTTACAGTTAAAATTAATTAATTAAATAATTAGGGATTAATTAATTGAGTAATAAAGATTAATCAATTTGTAACTAATATTGATTAATGTAAGTATAATTACTTAAGAAAGGTAATTAAGGAATTGTTAGTAGTTAATAAAGGCCATTAACTTGAGATTATTTAACAATTAATTAATATGATTAATTTTAATAATTAATTGGATTAATTAATTTAAAGAAAATCAATCATGAAGTTGTTTAAGTGTAATTACTTAATGAAACTAATTAAGGAATTAATTACTCAATGTAATTAATTGAGTTTAATGTGATTAGTTAAGTTAATTAATTAAGTTTAATTAATTTAAAGTAATTACTGGTTGATTTGTTAGTGTAATTACTTAATGTAATTAATATAGTGAAACTACTTAGTGAAGTAATTAATGATAATTACTGGATGTAATTAATTGAATGGTGATTTGTTAATGGAAGTAATTTGAGTTTAATTACTTTGTGAAATTAATCAAGGGATTAATTGAGATAATTACTTAAGGAGTAATTAATTTAATAAAGTAATTATGGGTAGCTAATTACTGAATGTGATTAATCAAGAATGATTAACAATTGAGGTTTAATTAAAGATTAATTACTTAATGTAATTAATTAAAATGTAATTAGAGATCATTAATTAATATAATTAATGATGTAATTAAGGTTGATTAATTAAGATTAATTAATCAATGATAAGTGATTAAAGAAGTAATTAATTAACGTAATTAATTATGGATTAATGTAATTAATTGTAGTTAATTAATTAATGAAGTAATTAAAGGTTAATTACTGTAAGTGGTTAAGAATAATTTATTTATGAAATTAATTAAAGGGTAATTACTTGAACGTAATTAAAGGATAATTAATCAAGGGTGATTAATTAAGATAGAAACTTGATAATGATTAATTAATTGATTTGTAATTAATTAATGGTTAAGTAAGAAATATTTATAGAATGAAGTAATTAATTTAATTCACTTTAAATTAATTAGAGATGAAGTAATCAATTTAATTCATTTTAAATTAATTATAAATGGTGTGATTATTAATCCTTGCTTATGTATGGACGGATGATATTGTTGTCTTGAATGGTTTGAGATCTCAGATATGAGATGAGTGATGCTGTGTGATATGGATGCTTTGGTTGAAGTATGATGATAATGTGGATTATCTATTTATGATGATAATGTGGATTATTTGTTTATGATGATAATGTTGATTATCTATTGTGATATGTGAATTATCTATTCGTGTGTATATAGATAATAGAATTGAATTATTTTAAACTTTAAAACAACTTGGCCTTAAAAGATACGTTTTGGATTTCGGTGAGACCGGGATCGGGTTTTCAGATTTGGATATTCGAAAACCACATCGATCCAAATTAACAATAGGTCGTGAATCTCAAGTGATGATGAAGATTCATAGTGCAAGGGTTATTTTCATTCTTTAAGGGTGATTCCAAAACTAGTGTAATGAGATAATGCCTTCGGTTTCGTTCGAACCCGGAACGAACTTGTATGGATTGAATGCTTTCAGAACATCGTCAGGTGGACGATGAGCATTCTAAGAGATGTGTTCCCTAAAGGTAATCGTAGCCTCAAGCCTCATCAACCGGGAATGGCTTAAACAGGGGAGGTGCAGCAAGGTTAAGTGGGTAGCACCCAAGTAGGATGAGATGTAACCCTTTCTGGTGTTCCTTTTATTTGGCTGTGTGGGTGGTTGCTGATTCCAACCACGGGGTAATTTTGCTCGGGACTGTCCAATAAGGGATGGTTCTGGCTTTGTGTTGCAGGGGATTTAGGGTGGATCCTCAGTACGTTGATC
This sequence comes from Allium cepa, assembly GCA_030765085.1. Lineage (NCBI taxonomy): Eukaryota > Viridiplantae > Streptophyta > Magnoliopsida > Asparagales > Amaryllidaceae > Allium > Allium cepa. The sequence continues at coordinate 21,894,626 of CM060931.1, forward strand.
TAGGCCACGTACTATGACGGGCGGTACCCCAGTAGCCCTGCCATTGTATGGAATCCAATCTCCAATAAGAGCAATACGTATTAGTTGTGCCCAACTATGTTGGAATGTGAGATGCAAGCATTCTAGCTATTTCTGTATTTTACTTGAAAACCCTAGACCCTATTATAATATCACTGGATTTTCTATCCAATGTTTTGGTTAGCATAAGGTAAAAAATTACCATGTTTATTTGTGGGAAGTCTTACGTGATACCTTTTGTATTCAAAGGTTTTCAAAGTTAAGCAACTTTAACCTATTGTTCACACCAGACCCATGGCTGACCCGGAGTTTATTTCTGTTTTTCTTAAACTCTTGGGTACTCAAATTTTTACGAATAGAAAAAGAATTCAGGTTAGCTTTGACGAATTATAGAGGAGCTATGGAGCAGGAGGCTTTGGTGTTGTAGATATATATAGTGTTCCGCTGTGTTGGTTTCTCTTTGTTGTATTGAGTTGTAATAACTAGACAGGTGTTTATAACTGTCTAGTATGTGTTTTATAAGTTTTGTAGCTCTGATTAATGTTGTATATTATGTAATACTTATGCTATTAATATAATTTATTCATTCCGCTATTGAGATTCTAATGTTGTTCTTTATTTCTTCTCTTTCTTTTCTCTTTTCTATCCCTTTCTTTCTTCAAGATGATGCAACTTTCTGTGTAGAAAAAGTCGGGTCGTCACAACAAGGAGGCTCTAATAAAAAGAATTCTAACTTGAATATAGGCTCGAAACATAGATAAGATGATTAAATAACAAAAGAGGAAAGATGGATTAGCTTATATGAATCGCGAGCGACCTTAACCGAGTCAACCACGACTTCAAGAATAAGATTGATGTAGAATTCTAAGGCAACCGACTTCCGATCACAAGGGATAGAATTCGGGCATAACAAGAGATAGCAACATCCTGTGCAGTTAAAGCACTCGGCAGATTCAAAGCGGTGGAGGTGCAATCATAGCGGGATATAGCGGATAGCTCTAAAATAGCATATAAAACTCGTACTTAATGTTTTTACAAATATATAAATGGTAATTAAATGAAAAATTATCATTCAATTGAATTATAATTAATACAAAAATGATTTTAAACAAAAAACATGTGCGAATATACTTTAAATAAACGTAAAACTGTTATATAACTTAATTGAATTTAGTAGAATATTAGAGTATTTTCATTTCTGAAAATATATTAAAAATTAAATTAAATTAAATTAGTTTCATAATTTTTATAATGTATAAATGCAATTTTTTAATTCATTTTATTAAAGAAGATATAGCGAAAATAGCAAAATATAGCGGGAATAACGGGATATAGCGGAAATAGCGGGGATTAAAGCGGAAAGGCTATATTTTGAGGCTACATGGAAAAATCATAGTGGTAGAAATCCGCTATGAGATATTGCGAGGTTATAGCGGGGCATTAACAACACAGGCATCATCTAAACCGAGGAAGGGACCGCCGATTCATTATAGAGATCAATCGAAGTGGAGTTATGGGATACTCCACAATCATAAAAACACGAATAGGAAGGGACCAGAATGGATTCCACAACGAAGGGGAAAGTTCAATAGTTTGAAAGAAATCTGAATCAAAGAGGAAGAAATTCAAGCTCGAACGAAGTTGATTCTATAATTAAATTTACTTTATATGCTGAGTTTTGCCTAAAACCAGAGCTTGGATACCAACTGTAATGACCCGGTATTTCGTGTCATTCGCATCCGCACATGTCGGACTTGAATAGCTCAAAATATCATATTGTTAATTTATATTTGGCAAAACTCAATATATACAGTAAACAAATAAATCACAGAATCACAAACATAGAGTATTATAAAAATAAGCAGTGGAAACAAAAGAATGGTAATGCATGAAGCTACTATATATAATAGAGTTAATCAAGATACAGCAGAAGTCTCGAATACGTAGAAGTCTCAATACAATAGTCAAATAACAAAATCTAAATACGTCACTGGAATTAACTGAATGACTGAAAGCTGAATCGATAGTTGGATCTCCAAGCGAAGTTCTAAACTGCAAAGGTGAGTCTCAAATGTTGTATCACTCAATCTGACCCGAGCGTAAAGCAAAACACAAAACACTCGAGTCAGGATTGACATTCTTATATCGATAAATCCAACTCAAGTGAAATATCAACTGAAATACAAGTGACTTAAAGGATGTTTGGGATAACCATCCTCTAAGGATCCGTGGAACTATCTACTATGTAGTAATATACGCTATTATAATATGTCTATGGAAAAGTAAAGGTATTAAATAGTGTTAAGGCGTTACCCATATCCCCCTTAACACATTTTATATATTTGCATAGTCTATATAGTACCGTACACTCCTCCGATAGGTTTACACAAAGGGCACCCCATAGGTACTGTAACATCCCTGAAATTTTAGTTAAGATAATTTGATAATTAATTTAATTTTTGAAATTAAATTGTGAATTTAATTAAGAATTAATTAGAAAATTTCTATAATAAATAAAAATTTTGGATTATAAAAAGAATTTGATTTGGAATTTAAGAATAAGTATTTATAAATAAAAAATTGGATTTAAAAGTTGTAAAGGTATAAAATGAGATTTAATAAAAGATTTAAATTACTTGAGAAAATATATATATGTAGTTAGCATATATGCAAAGCTTTAATATGAATATGCCTTTTGAAAGTATAAGTTTAAAAAGGCCTAACAAATAGTTTGTATATTTATAAATTTAAATTGTAATAAAGTCATTTACATATGATAATACATGAAATATAAATACTTTAGGGGTTTAAAAAAACAAAACTTATAAAATTATTTAAAGAAGGACTTAAACATAAATTTTGTGATTTTTAACATTTGTAAAATGATTACTCAAGTAAATGACAATTGTTGAGTGAATTAACAAGTGTCTTCATTTCTTTTAGAATTGAACATATAAGATATATGTAAAGGTAATAAAAACAAGCTATTTTCAATTTTTTTTAAAACTTCTCAGTTTTGAGAAAACAAAATCTAAAAACTATCTTCAATCTAAAACCTGAAATACACACTAGAAAAATTCAAGCGAAGCAAACAAATGAAATTAAAAGACTGAAAGCAATTCAAAATCTGGAATTCAAAGCAAAATTTGTTCAATATCAAAGCCAGGAAGAAAAGAAATAAAGCAATCAATTTGAAAGTAAAGTCAAGTTCAACCTGATCTAAAACTGAAAGATGAAGCTACAGATTCCACTCAGATAAATTAGGCGGCAGATCATAATCAAATTCCAGTTTTATAAAAAGCAATTTTTAGAAGCCTGGAAGTTAAAGTCCAAAATCTTGAAGCTACAGATCATCTTAAAGCAAAGTATTTCATTTTCAATTAGAGGCAAACAGCAAAGCAAGTTTCAACCCAGTTTAAACCAGATCAGGTTCGACTCAAACCAAATCAATATTTAGCAAAGCAAAGATCAAATTTAAAAACAAAAGGCTCTCTCTATTCTTCTTTCCAAAGGTGAGCAAAACTACCCTTTTTAATTCTTAAGTTCGTTATATCTGGAAGTGTGTGGAAATCTTTGAAGTTATGAAGTGAAATAGGCTTGTGTGATTGTGTAAATGTGCCTGCATGTATGTATACTTGTGTACATTTCTGGAAAATATGCAGATAAGCCTTTGTTCAACATTTACAGGTTTTAAACCTTTTTAAAAAAAAAATCATAATCTCATCCTAGAATCATCTATAGGCTTTGATGTCTAAATCAATTATTGTTGTAAGATCAGGATTTAAGTTTTAAATTTTGTTTCATATTAAATTATAAAAGGGTTTGCTAGAAAATCTGGAAATACAGTAAAAACTTTTTAACACAGAAAAATCAAAGATTTTTATTTTCGATTTTTGATCATAGGAAGAGATTCGTATTCAAAAATTACGATTTTTGATAATCATTTCAAAATTTTTAAGGTTATAATTAATGAGAAAAATCAAGTTGAACAGAAAAGGAATTTTGATTGAATTCCGGTGATCGCAATGTTGTATAAGCACGGGTTTGTTTGAGGTGATAGCTGGAGGGATGTTGACTGTAGGAAAAATTGTGGAGAAGCTTATAAATCGTCGACACGGTGGAGTTTCGTGGATTTAGGGATTAGAAACCCAGTATGGTCGATAGCGTTCATAGGGGAAATTCGTCGTCGTCAAGACGATTCAGGCAATCGGTCATGGAGGAGTAATCGCATGGTGGCGTGATGAGGTTGTGGTCGAAGATCTAGGGTCACAGTTGGCTCGTCGTAGTGGGGCAAAGCTATTTTCCTTATGGTGGTTTAAGCACAGGGGGTGGTCGTATGGTTCGATTTCAAATTCCGATCAATTGGGTAACCTGGGTTGTCGTGGTGTCTTAGGGGAGGATGGGTGATCTTTCGATGATCAGAGCATCGACTGGAAGTGGCCACGTCAATCGTGCATTTGCACGGCGTCGTAATTGTGTCAGTGAATCTGGGTTTTGAAGAAGGAAGGCATCAGCACGAGGTTGGACTCGAAGTTGTTTCGTGATTTTGTCGAGGAAGATGGATAGTTGACGTGCGTATCTGGGTAAATAAAAGCTCGGGGAAGAAGAAATCCTCGAAGTTGAGCTCGAGAAAGATTACTTTGGGCTTGAGTTGATACCTGAAGCAATTGAAAGATTAAACAATTTTAAGTTTAAAAGAAAAGCAGGTTTAAAATTTAGATTAAATCTAGTTTAAATGATATTATGATGGTGTTTTCAATTTATTTGATTAAAAGAAGTTATAAATTGCTTAACCTAATTTTGTTAAGTTAAGTGTTTATTTTATTACTTGATTTAATTTATAAAAGGTTATTAAAGATAATTACTTTATGTAATGATTAAGTAAAGTTAAATTAATGACAAGTAATTAAAGGCAATTAATTACTTAAGGATAATTACTTATTTAAAAGTAATTAATGATCAAAGTTGATCAATCAAGTGATTAAAACTAATTTGTGATTATTAATATTGGTGATTAGAGATAATCACTTATTAATTAGGGATGATTAATTTAATGAGGTTAACTAATTAAGGTAATTAATTTGAGAATAACTAATTAATTTAAAGGTTAATTAATTAAGAAAATTAATTAAGGAATAATTAATTAATGAAGGTGATTAAGACTTAATCAATTGTAATTAATGATAATTAATCATTGATTTAAAATAATTAATGAAAGTAATTATGTGGTTATTAATTTAAACCACACGATTTATTCATCTTAATTAAAGATGTTTGATTGTTATTGAATGTTGTGTATTGGATTGATATCTCTGTTATGTGATTGTGATGCTATGAAATATGAATTGCTTTGTGCTGAATTGTGATATTTTTTTGATTTGTTCTTGTGTGAATGTGAAAACCTCTTGGCCGTAAAACAGCATTTGAATTTCGACACGACAGGGAGTCGGATTCCAGTTGGTTATCCGAAACCCATATCGAATTGTAATGGTGAATCTTTGTGATTGATAAATTTACTCTATCTGTTAATCTGTGAATGAAGATAAGCATTATGGATTTTACCGCTTATCGAGATTGATATGATTGAATCTGTGATGATTGATGATGTTGCACTATTGTGTGAAACCCCTGGACTACACCATGCACACACAAATATGGATTTCACGAGGAAATCGGTTAAGTCACAGATATTTGAATTTAATTCAAAATAGTTTTAAAAGTTAAATTTTAAATCCAAACGGTTTTGGAAATGAAATTGGGATAAATATGAAAAGCTTTTGAAAAGGGGTTTTGAGGATAAAAGTTATTTTGAATAACTTGATAAAGTTTTGAAATTTAAATAATTTGATTCAAATTTGAATTCAAGATTTAAAATTGGAATCTGTGTTTGGAAACTATGGTTTAAAATGGTTATACAAGTTATAAAGCTGTTTATATGGGTTTTAAACCATTTTAAAAGTATTGTTTTGAGAATTTGAATTCAACCCAAGTTTTATACTTGAAGGGCTTTAACCCATGCAAATGTAATCAGATTTTTTCCGAGATGAAAACTATTTGTTTTCAAATAATAGAAGCTTTCATATAAGGAATGAATTTCCAATTCATGTTAAAGATATTCCAACTTGAAATGGAAATTGTTTTGAAAGCTATGAAATGACTCTTTGATTTAAAGACCGGATGAATCCAACTTGAAATGGAAATTGTTTTGAAAGCTATGAAATGAGTCTTTGATTTAAAGACCGGATGAGTTAATCCAATTTGAAATGGAATTGTTTTGAATTGCTATGAATGAATCTTTGTGAAAGATTGGTGAACCTTGTTTTAAATTGAAAGGGGTCTTAAAAGTGAATCTTTTGTTTAAAAGTTTTAAATGTGGAAATTGTTTAAACCATTGAAGGTTTTCGAAATGAATCTTTTGTTTAAAAGATTGGAAATGGTAATTTGTTTTAACCATTTGAATGAAAAGTTTTGGGATTTAAGATGTGATTTAACTAAGACCCCAATATCTATATGTCTTTTTTAAATATTGCGCTCGTCATTCGGTTTTGTCGGGAGAGGACTTTGTGTCGTATAACCCATTCCGAATAATGATACGACGTTATGGATAGCATTTGAAGACCGGTGGTGAAGATCGAGTATTTGCGAGAATGATAGGATGACCTATCGATTGTCTCTGCATTGAGTAGCTACAGTATAGGGATTCCCTAAATGATGGGAAGTCCGATCGGGATTGGGAATACCCGGATTGCAAGGGCTTCTTTGGAAGTGCCTTCGGTTCTGTTCGAACCCGATACAGACTTTTATGGATGTGTGTCTGACATTACACTTTGAGATGTAAAGATGGTTTCTATCAAGTACATTTTTGTTTGGTGGTAGAGATTTATTCTCTTAGCTTAACACCCTTCTCTGGGACGTACGAGCTCAGAGGTTATGTAGTTGATGGTTACTAGTGATACATTCCCAATTTGGTAATGTGGCATATGAAGTGCTGCTGATCATTTGTTGATCGAAGCATGGCTTTGTAAAAGAGCGTAGCTTTATGGACGTGACTTCGTCGAGACTCACAACCCGGAAATGGTCGAAATAGGAATGTTGCGGCAAGGTTTTTAGGGGTCGTGCCCCTAGGTTATGTCCATTTTCTTCTGGATAAGAGGTGGTATCATGGTATGGAGCTCAGATATTTAACCTATGTGGTTACTGCAAATTCATTGCTTTGTGGTTGTTGGTTGTCGGAATCCCGGAATAAAGGTCGGTAACGACCGAGGATGGCATAACTCGTGTGTTAGTTACCTAGTTACAGCTTGGTTAAAGCGTGAGGTAGCATCGGCCTTGTTTGGCAGCTGGTTAGGTTCTCGGGGGCGTCCTTCCAGAAGCGTTCCATTTCGGTAAGGAAATTCCTTAGCCTGACCATTTATTGGAAATCCAATCTCCAGCACGCGCCCTTTATGATTTCAATTATATAACCTGCCATTCTTAAATGGTAGTTATAGTAGGCATACGACGAAATGTGGTATGCTAGCTAAGATTGATATTATACTTTCGAAATGTTTTCCGCACTATGCACTAATAATAATATCAAAATGGTTTTCGCGTATCAAGCATTTTTGCTGTCATAAGGAGAAATCTTCCCCAAGTGTGTGCTTGCATTGTGTGTGTGGCGGGAGGCCTTATGGCAGTTTCATTTTCCAAAAAGCTTTGTGGATTTTAACTTTTAAAACCTTTTGTTGTTTTGAAGATAAAACTGTTTTTGTTTGCTCATACCAGTCCCATGACTGACCCGGAGTTTATTGTTCCCTTCCTAAACTCTGAGTGCCCACAATTTTCCACACGGGCAGTCTAGAGTTTGGTTTTTCAGATAGTCAGATAGTAGATATCGATTTGGTAGCCTTAAGCGTTAGGTTTGGTATTCTTTGGAGTCTTTGGAGTGCATGGGCTGCATTTGCTTATCTTTGTGCAACCTTGATGGTGGTTCGTGCTGGTGGTTTGGAGTTTGGCTTTGGAGCATTGGATTGGAGTTATCTCTTTTGCTATTTGTTTTCTGTTGTTGTTTATTGTCTCTGATATTCTTGTATCATTGTTGTATATCATTGGATATTGTATTCATTGGAGTTGTATATGATATTCATTTCTTTCCTTCTGCTGTGTTGTTATGCTTAATGTGTTATAAGCTCCGACGAGCCAGATTTGGCGTTTGAATCTGCGGCATTTGAGTACAAGTGAAGTAGGAGTGCCGATTTTTGAAGGCCAAGTCAGGATCGTTACAATTCTTATATTTATTTTCAATTCATCACTTTGGTTTATAACCATTTATTTTTAAACTGGATTTCTGATTCAATATGAATTCACTTTACCTTTCATTTACAATTATTGAATTCTATTTACTTCAAACAATATTTAACTTGTCATTCCTTCAATTAATTTCACTTACTAATTTTTATTTCAATATTTTGCTTCATTTGATCCAATTTGACAAATTTTCGATTTCACTTAGTTTATCACATATCAAATTCAATTTCCAATATTCAGCTTCAATTTTTTTTAAAACCCCTAAAGTATTTATATTTCATATCTTACCATATGTAAATGACTTTATTACATTTTAAATTCATAAATATACAAACTATTTGTTAGGCCTTTTTAAACTTATACTTTCACAAGGCATATTCATATTAAAGATTTGCGTATATACTAACTACATATACATACATACATACATACATATATATATATTCTCAAGTAATTTAAATCTTTTACTAAATCTCATTTTATACCTTTACAGCTTTTAAATCCATTTTTTTATTTATAAATACTTATTCTTAAATTCCAAATCAAATTCTATTTATAATCCAAAAAAATTATTTATTCTAGAAATTTTCTAATTAATTCATAATTAAAAAAATTAAATTAAATATCAAATTATCTTAACTAAAATTTTAGGGATGTTACATGTATCTTACAAAGCAAACCCATAGAAGGCGCGCTAGGGCATGAGACAAGGCACCCAAGGCAATGCCAAGGTAGATATACCCTTTGCGGATCCAAACTGGTGGTAACGCATAGCAGTTACTACCGTCCACCTCGTGACACACTCCCAAATCAAAGGTGAACCCAATCAGATCACAAAAGCAATAGAATGGTATCAAAGAAATGTGTCTGATAGAAGTAATGACCTCACTTGGCCCGACATGGCTCCTGTTTTAGCCGCATCAAGCTGACTCACGGGAGTTAGGGCTATGTAAATACCATATAGAATCGCCACCAAACCATCCTACTTCATTCTGGAATCTCTACCAGGTACACAGTTGTTAAAGTGGTTTTCGGTATTGGCAGAGAGTATGAAAATATCCGATCTCGATCTCTTTAACAACCAATCGTTATTATAACACCATGGTCATTTCAAAATACTTTATACTTCAAAACCAAAATATCATATTATTCAAAACTACGTCAATACGATATCATTTTCACTTCAAATATATCCATTTCCAAAATCAGAGTACTTTCAAATTTATAACACTTCCAAAACTAGAACACTTGAAATTATAACTCTTTGGAAATCATACACTTTGAAATCATAATACTTTGAAAAACCATAACTTTGAAAAACCATAACTTTGAAATCATAATTTCCACTACTTGAGCAGTTTAGATATTGATAATAGTATATATAATTAAATAGTTTGTAAATAAAATAGTTTATAAAATAAAATAGTTTATATAAAAATAGTTATAAGTTAAAATAGTTTATATTAAAAATAGTTGATATTAAAAATACTTATAAAGTAAAATAAGATTTTAAAAAAATACTTTATATACTAAAATAGTTTCCATAAATTTCACAAACCGATTCAAATCAACTCAAATTCGAAAATACCAATTTAATTCGATCTCAATTCTTCAACTTCAATTCAATTTAGTTTCTTGATAAATCATTTCAAATCATATAGATTTCAAATACAGATTTGAACCACAAAATAAACCATTTCAATTTCAGTATATTTCAAAGCTTCAATATTCAAACATTTTCAAAACTAAATTTGGAAATTTCATATATCTTAAAATTTAACTTTATTATTATTTAGTTTTGAAATATTCACTTAATAAATCCAATATCATTTAAATAAAATTTAAATTACATTTGAAATAAACTAGATATTCCTTCAATCTATTTAAACTTGAAATATTCAATTTATCGCTTTAAATCAAATCAAGTTATAGAGTCATATCTTAAATCTAAAGTTCACTAAGTTTCAAATCAATTTAACTAAATAAAATTCTTAATTAAATACAATTTAAAATAAATTTAAATTTAGCTTCCCAACCTTAACTTATAAAATCATTATAAAAATCTATTTTTAAAATAAAATTTTAAATAAATACTTAAACATATTATATATTAATTAAATCAAACTTTATTAAATTAAAGCATATTATTAAATCTATTTTATATAAAACTTATTTATATATAAAACTAATTTTAATATTAAATAAAACCATATATATTTCCTTTCAAAACCATAGAAATCATTTTAAAATATTTGTATATAGACCAACGGTGTTTGTATATAATTTTCTATCCTATGGTCAAGTGATATGGATGTATATCATTCAATCCGCAATTTATATATATATATATGGATACATATCATTTCAACCCATAGTCCCAAATTCAAATCAATGAAAATCGCTGGGGTTTATCATTTCAACCCATAACGATTTTCTCGTATTCTACATGATCGTTCGGGTATGTATCATTTCAACCCATAGAAAATTCTATACTATTAGGGAACTTGCAGAGTGAGAAAATATATGATAAAATATAACATATAACAAAAGGCATATTACCGGTGATTAAATAAAATATAAACGACAGGATATGGTGTCATACTTCACAGGCGAACAGTTACAGATAATAGCATATCATATATAGCAATTATAAAATTAACAGTTTCAATTTAGCAACATATTTCAATTGTCGTTTCAATTGCAATCAAATTTAATAAATATAAGAACATTAATCATGAAGATTGCTCACCTTCCGAGGCTAGAGGAATTTGATATGCAACAAGGTACGAATTGGATCACGATCTGGACAATCGACAAATCCGACAACAATCTCATAGTAAAGTAAGCTGGAAGACGATTTGACGGACAAAGCTAATAGATTGGAAGTTAAGAACCAAAAATCAGTTTGATATCTCATAAACGAAATGTACATTATATTATTATTTTAATAAAATCAATATTTGATTTATGACAAATATTAAATAAGTAAATTCAAAATCATTATACTTAAAACTCAAATATTAAAATAAAAGTATATATAAATTATATCTTAAACCAATACCCGAAATCAATATTTAAACTTATAAAATAAAACCCATACCTAAAACCTATAACACGTATTATGTGGACGTATAACTATCATAACTTGCACAATATAATCAGCCTTAATATATATTAAAAACTAATATCTTTTGTACACATCTATTTTAAACAAGAATCGAACATCTACTATATAATATAATATACGATACTTAAATTTTCTTTCGGCTGAAGGTAGACAGCAAAGTTATTATACAATCTTAATACTTTTAGGTATTCCAAATCCAATAAAATGTAATATACGCACCATATATATGAATCCCCTATATAATACACTTATGTAAAACAAAATCTTTAATAATTTTTTTTGAAAGTCACTATTGAGTTTAAAACACACACATGTATATATAAAAAACAAAAGCTTTATATATATAAACTAGATTTAAATACTTTTAGTATATATACTACTGCAATTACTATACGTATACAAATACCTACATATATCCATACATACATTGATACGTATAAGATTGTAGGACATTTATATATACTGACCAAACTGTTGTATACATATAAATGTGAACAAACTATTCTATTTATATAATTAAAATATTAACAAAACTGGCTATATATATACTGTAACAATGTATGATACTGCCTTTAATTTATAGTAACCGATCAACTGAAGTTTATAGTTTATAATACTGCCTTTAGAACCAAGCAATGCCATCAACTTATAATATAAAACCACCCTTATATATATTAAACCACATAAACACATTATTATACAAAAATCAAAACCAAATATTAAAACACATACCAACTATAAGTTATATGAATTAGATATATAAAACAACAATATTTAAAACATCAAGCACAAATTACTGTTGGGCGAATTTTCACCCAGAAGATCTCGAGACCAAGAAGCCACAGTTTCACGCGGGTTCGCAATCTCCACTTCATTCAGCACGACCAGTCACCTTCCCATTCGGCCTCCTCCTCATTCGGCCTCCTTCCCATCCGGCCTCTCCATGTCATACCGGACCAGAATTCATTCGGTCAGCCCCATTCGGCCACAGAGCCAACATTCCTCCATCTCCATTCGGCATACCGAACCAGGGGCACCACCGAACCAAACCTCTTCCCCACAACCGGTCCAAGAAGCACCGAACTACCTCACCACCGGTCCACACCTATCACCGGTCCACACTCACTGCCGGTCCACATCCACACCGCTACCACCGGACAACACCTACCACCGGTCCAAGCTCCATGCCGAATGAGACCTCCCTAAACCAAACAGCTGCCAGTCCAGATTGCTTCAGCCCGGGCCCACCAGCAGCTATATACATCCAAGACCCCTGCCCCCTACCTCACTCTATAAATAGAGGGGCAGGGGTACAACAATGGCAGACAAGTTTGAGAGCTCAAGCAAGGAAGGAACTTTCAAACTACTTTCATATACTTGTATACGAAGCATTGTACTTGTAATCCGAAAGAAAGAAGATAATAACATATAAAGTGGACGTAGGCATATTCCGGCCGAACCACTATAAATCTGCGTGTCTTTTACATTTCAGCCCCTACTTCTTTTATATTTACATACTCATCTAAAATCATTGAAAATCACATATAATCAACTAAATAATACGACTTGGAGGTGTTTGTCCATTTTTTGTGCAAACATTTTTGGTGCTTTCACTGAGAATAGAACTCAAGCTTCATCTTCTCCCACTCAACCTTCTTCCTAACAACATCGCTCGTTGCTTAGAAATCATGCCTTCCAAACAGAGAAGGGATGTTAACAAAGGAAAGAACATCGCAACTAGCAGCCTTCCAGATCCAGCAATCGCAGATCAGCCCACTTCAACAGCAGTACCAGATGAAAATCAGGAAAATCCAACTGGTCCCGCAACGAAACAACCAATCACTAGGGCAGATCTGGACAGGGTTGTGACTGAAGTAACTAACCGCTTCACATCCCAACAAGAAGCTTTGGTGGACCAACTCATGTCACGCTTAAGGGATGCTGAAGAGTCCAACCACAACACTGAATCATGGGGTGAGTCCCAATCCGGAGGATCTCGGAGGCAACAAAGGTCTTCCCTCTTCGAAGAAGCTATCAACAGGAACAACAATGATAGGGGCCGCGCCCGGACCTAGCCCGAATTCCGACTCGAGGAAGCCCTTGGAACCGAACCCAGCGGGGGAGGCACCAGGCGAGGGTCGGATGTAGCTGAGCCAGTCATGCCACCTAATCATAGAAACCCCGCTGAACGGAGCCGAGCTAGAACCCAGCCCGAAGTTGACCCCATGGATGTGCTCGAAACAGAACCCCACAGGGGAAGATCAAGGCAGGGGGCAACTGTAGCTGGTCCTAGCGTGCATCCGAGCAGCCAAAGACAACCACTGGATAATGCTAGAAGTGATAGACTGTACCATCCCTACAGGTCATCTGGACGAGATAGATCCCGCAGGGAAGAACCAAGCTCATTTTTGTCCGCTCCAAGTTCTGACGAACAAATGGCACGATTATTCAGAGAATGTGTCCAATGGGAGCAAAGGGACCGGGGAATAGGCGCTAGGGTCACCAGTCCCTTTACCCGAAATATCGAAACTGCCATCACTCCCCGGGAATGGAAAATGCCAACCATGGAACCTTACAAAGGAACTTCCGACCCCATCGTACACTTGCAGAGATACACCCAGCATATGCTCATGAGTGGAGCAACAGAAGGAGTATTATGTAAATGCTTTCCGCTATTCCTAGCAGATCTAGCTACCTCCTGGTTCTGCCATCTACCCCAAGGATCCATCAGCTCATGGGAGATGTTGAAAGAAAGGTTTATTAGCCAGTTCCGCATCCATGTGGAACAACCCAAGGATGCTTATTCTCTATCCAATGTCAAACAGAAATCCGGAGAGACGCTGCAACAATATCTAACACGGTTCAACGCCGCAGCGGCAGCAGTTCAAGATGCCGATGAAAAACTCACTCTAATGGCCCTCTGTAGTGGTGTACATCCAGACACCAAGTTTGCCAGAAGATTAACTAAGGAAAAACCAGCTACCTTGCCTGATTTCTTCCACGAAGCTGGAAAGTATATGAGACTTGAAGACGCTGCTACGGAGAGGCAGTCAGGGCAACAAGGCAAGATAGTTCAGGACAAGGTTCCCACTGCAGCTAAGGACGTTCGAAGAAATGAATCTAGAGACAATGCTGGGGGCAGAAAGGTCGAAAAGCGCCAATATCGACCAGGACCGAGATTTGACTCCTACATTCCTTTGAACGACACAATCAAAAATATCTTCCTAGCCACTCAGGGCGAACTAGGATACAAGCGTCCCCCGCACAAGAAAGAATCAGATAACGCACTCAAGTCCGGAAAGTTCTGTCGCTTCCACGAATCCCACGGACATGACACCAATGAATGCCACCATCTTCGGGACTTGATCGAAGAACACATTAGAAGAAGAAGACTGGAACGCTATGTGAAGGGTCAGAACAGGACTCCAACTCCAGCCAATGAGAACTCAAAGCAACCCCTCCCAGAGGTAGGCGGAGGGAATCGCAACAATCACAACACCAGTGGCTCTAGTCAAGAGAAGATAGTGGTCCTTACCATCTCAGGAGGACCACACATCGCCGACAGAAGTTGGGCAGATATGGAAAGGTACGGCAAGTCGCTTAGAAATGCAGAAGGCTATGTTAACTCCATCACGGAAGAACGCCACCCGAAACGAAAAGTGAACGACGACATCATATTCAGTAGGCGTGATTTGGAAGGAAGACAGTACCCACATATGGATCCCATGGTCATCTCTGCCTAGTTCGGTCCAGCTAAAGTTTTTCGGATTCTAATAGACACAGGAAGCTCCGTAAATATCCTATTCAAACATGCTTTCGACAAAATGAAGTTATCAATGAAGGATGTATCCCCCTGTGACAAACCACTGCACG
This sequence comes from Allium cepa, assembly GCA_030765085.1. NCBI lineage: Eukaryota > Viridiplantae > Streptophyta > Magnoliopsida > Asparagales > Amaryllidaceae > Allium > Allium cepa. The sequence continues at coordinate 21,909,930 of CM060931.1, forward strand.
GTTTCACTAGAGATGCAAAAATGCCCCTCGGGCAACTTGACCTCTTCGTCGAAATAGGAAGTCATCCCCGCTCCGTTGTGCGAAAACAAACGTTCGTACTAATAGAAAACCACTCGGCTTACAACGCCTTCTTGGGAAGACCAGCCTTGTCTGACTTCCAGATTGTATTAGCCCCCTGGTGCCTGAAAATGAAATTTCCAACAGACAACGGAGTAGGAGAAGTAGAAGGGGATCAAGATGCTGCCCGAGACTGCTACGTAACTGAACTTCACAATAACCGCAGAAAGAATAAAGGAAAAGATGCAGAGACTACTCTCTGCATGAAAAGCTTGGAGGCATAGCAACTAAAGAAAGCCCCTCCTCTTCGATACACAAGCGATCCCTTCAATGAACTAGACCCCAGGGATAAAGAGGAGGAGGCTACCGCCGAGCCTGCAGAGGCTATGGAATTCGTATCTGTAGACAAGCACGATTCAAGTAAACTATTAAAAGTCGGATCTCAGCTAAAAACGGAGTTGAAAGATCAACTCATTGACTTTCTCCGCCACAACTTAGATGTATTTGCATGGACCCATGCCGATATGACAGGAATCTCCCCCGACATAGCATGCCACATGCTGAACATCGATCCCACCAAGGTACCAGTAAAGCAGAAAAAGAGGAGCATGGGGGCAGAGCGATCGGCAGCCCTTGATGAGGAAGTAAAGAATCTACTTGCTAATGGCTTCATACGGGAAGCCATCTACCCAGAATGGATCGCTAACCCAGTGCTAGTAAAAAAGGCCAATGGAAAGTGGCGAACATGTGTTGACTTCTCCAATCTGAATGACGCTTGCCCAAAAGATTGCTTCCCACTTCCCCGAATTGACCAACTTGTGGATAGCACAGCCGGACACGAACTCCTATCTTTTATGGATGCATACTCCGGATATAACCAGATTCCCATGCATGCTCCTGATCAAGACCACACTAGCTTCATCACCGACCGCGGACTATATTGTTACAAAGTCATGCCTTTTGGACTCAAAAATGCTGGAGCTACCTATCAGCGCCTCGTCAACAAGATGTTCGCGGAACTAATAGGACGAACTATGGAAGTGTATGTGGATGACATGTTGGTAAAGTCCAGGAAAGCCGACGACCATGTGAGCCACCTGGGCGAGATGTTTCAAGTACTTCGCCGATATGGAATGAAGCTGAATCCTCTAAAGTGCTCCTTCGGAGTATCTTCAGGAAAATTCTTAGGATTTATCGTCCACGCCAGAGGAATCGAAGCAAACCCTGAACAAATCCGGGCTCTAAAAGAAATAAGGATACCCTCCACTCGAAAAGAAATGCAGAGCCTAAACGGAAAGGTGGCCGCCCTAAGCAGATTCATTTCCAAGGCAACTGACAAGTGTGTCCCTTTCTTCGAAGCTCTCAAGAAAGACAAAGGGAGATTCGAGTGGACCGATGAATGCTTAAAAGCCTTCCTCAACCTAATCGAACACCTTCAGAGACCACCAGTACTCTCAACTCCAAATGAAGGTGAAGTGTTATACCTATACCTCGCTGTATCATCTCATGCTCTAAGCGCCGCCTTGGTAAGAGAAGAAGACCGCACACAACGCCCGGTTTACTTTGTAAGTAAGAGATTTACAGGGGCAGAGGCCAGATATCCTAAACTAGAGAAATTAGCATATTGTTTATTGATCGCGTCACGAAAACTGCGACACTACTTCCAGTCTCACTCCATCAGGGTTCTAACCGATCAACCGCTAAGACAAGTGCTCCATCGTCCTGACGCTTCTGGGCGACTCCTCAAATGGTGCATCGAACTAAGTCAGTATGATATCACCTACCATCCTCGCACCGCTATCAAAGGACAAGCTATGGCCGATTTCATTGCCGAATTCACTACCAACGAAGGCAAGGAACAATCCGAAGTAGCAAAAAACATCAAGTGGAACCTCTTTGTAGACGGAGCATCGAACGAACAAGGCTCGGGGGCAGGTATTGTGATCATCACCCCCAGGGGAAGAAAGTTGTACTACGCATTAAGGTTGGAGTTCACGGCCACCAACAACGATGCTGAATATGAGGCAGTAATAGCGGGATTGGAGCTTGCCCTAGAAATTGGAATCAATTCCTTATGTCTTCATAGTGATTCTTAGCTTATCGTAAACCAGGTACTAGGAGAATTCCAGACTCGAGGAGAACGACTCACAGCATACCTAAAGAAAACCAAACTGCTGCTCGATCAATTGGACCACTATCTAATCAAACACATTCCTCGAGAAGAGAACCAAGAGGCAGATGAACTTGCAAAGCAAGCTAGTATGAAGAATAGCACCATTTCCGGAGCATTAGCCATCTCAAGGCAGCTAGCCCCAAGTTTCGAACAAGTGAATCTGATAACTGCAATCGAAGAAGGAACCTGGATGACTCCTATCCGGAAATATTTGCAAGATGGCACACTACCCGACAGGCGTGACGAAGCCAAGAGGATCTTGAGAAAAGTTCCCCACTACACAATACAAGAAGGCATCCTCTATCGGCGTGGCTTCTCTAGCCCCTTATTGAGATGCGTCGCCGGAAGGGAAGCCAAGGAGATCTTATCAAACATCCATCAGGGAGGATGCGGAGATCACACTGGAGGGCAGACTTTGGCAAGGAAGATACTCCGATATGGATATTACTGGCCCACACTAAACAAAGATGCCCTAGACTTCGTCAAGAAATGCGACAGATGTCAGAAGTTCGCCAAGATTCCTCGACTACCCACAAACGAAATTACTCAAATGACCAGCCCTTGGCCCTTTGCTGTATGGGGAATTGACTTAATTGGCGAACTGCCAACGGGCCGAGGCGGATCCAAATATGCTATAGTGGCAGTCGATTATTTCACCAAACGGGTGGAAGCAGAACCTCTAAATAAAATATCTTCAGCAAAAGTTATAAACTTCTTGATCAAAAATATTCTGTGCAGGTACGGAGTCCCACTCAAGATCATATCAGACAACGGACTCCAGTTTGACAGCGAAGAATTTGCCGACTGGTGCCAAGAGCATGGAATTCATAAAAGCTTCTCATCAGTAGCTTATCCTCAGGCAAACGGACAAGTTGAAGCCATCAACAAAATTCTCAAAACCCTAATCAAGAAGAAACTTGAAAAGTCAAAAGGCGCTTGGGTGGACGAACTTCCTACGGCACTATGGGCGTACCGCACATCTTTCAGAACATCAACGGGACATACTCCTTTCTCTTTGGCATATGGATCGGAGGCAATGCTCCCAGTTGAGACTATTGTGCCTTCCCACCGTAGGATCCACTACAACCCAGAGGAAAACGAAGAACTCCTCCTCATGTCTTTGGATCTGATTGAGGAAAGGAGAAACGATGCAGCACTCAAAGCAGCAGCTCACAAACAAAAAGTGGCAGCGCTATACAATTCCAAAGTCAAGCATCGCAGCTTACAAGAAGGAGATCTTGTCCTCAGGCGAATCTTTCCGCGCCCCGGGGCACTAGACCCCATCTGGGACGGACCGTATGTAATTCATAAAGATCTCCACAACGGAGCTTATATTTTGTCAACAGTGGACGGAGAGGTGTTCCAGAGGGCATGGAACATCCGACACCTCCGTCGATACTTTTCTTAACTTGTACTGCCCATATGAAGTGAATTAACAAAGAGAATCAGTGGACGTAGGCACTTTCGTGCCGAACCACTTTAAAAAATCTTGTCTCTTTTTAGCTTGTTCCTTTATGTCTTGGCTACTTGTTAAGTTTTATCCCTTTCTGTTGAACAAAATCCTATGGCATCTCCACTCAAGACGCACCGCGGCCTCATCTGGACTAGGCCTAACTGGTACGCTACGATTCTATGCACTCGCCAATGAGACACTTTTGCTCCAGCATCCCTCTGCTGCGGGTTAACTCATTGCGCGCCTGCCCTCAAAGCCAACTGTAATGAGCCGATTATAAGTCATCATAAAGGCCGACTATAGCCGATGGCAGCTCATTACGGCGTTCGGCTCGCCGGCAACTGTGAACCTACTTTAAGCCCCAACATAAGGTGTGGCCAGCCAGGGGTAGTTCACGGCCAACGGCACCCACGCTAGCCGGCCACGGTAAATCGAATAATACCCACGATTACGGACCATAATGGTTCGGGTAGTTACCGTGCGCGATCTCGGCTCCGATGTGTCTTAAGTGCGGCTGTGGTAAAAAAGAAAACTCCCCGCGGAGGCGTAAGATGGGTGACAAATGTCTCCAAGACCCACAGCTAGGGAAAGTGACTACAAAACCCGTTTGCCACGAACTTAAGCACATCGACGGCCTTCTGTGACTGGAAGTTTTACTTTTACTATATTTCCATTTCATTTAAATACTTTTCTCCTATCCTGTATAACAAACTCTAAAGTACAGGAAACCAAATAGGAAGCATTCGCTCATAAGAAACTAAGTCTGCATACTGGGTGGCAGGGTACTCAGCTATATCCGTGAACAGTTACATAAGACACTCTAAGCTACCGCCTGCGAATGAAACATAAAGGGCGGTACTCTCTTTTCTTGTACATAAATACGTAACTATAGCTTGTTCGTACAATAACATTGCAACACATGAAATTATATTTCTAGCAAAAAACTTAGCATCAAACACAACTAGAATCACAGGCATATACATAGTTATATTTCTCACGCAGCACATCAAGATGACAACAACATTTAAACATAACAACATCAGCTTATATTATAAAATCACACGAAGTTATTCTTTGCAAATAATATTATTATAGTTACATGTCAATGACTAACGTAAACAGTGATAAAAAGAAATAAAAAGGTGGCAGCCGCGTCCACACTCCATCACCAACTTCCCCAGTCTACTTAGTCGCAGGATCAGAGCCCCCAGCATGTGGATCAGGAGTCCCACCTGTCCAGTTCAGAAGAGGAATTCATTAAACGAACAATCAAGTTATGAAAACACGGAAAGGAAAGAAAGGGAAAAGAATAACTCACCAGCATCCGCCGCTTGATCCTCATCATCCAACTGCACGCCCGCTTCCTCTGCAGCAAGCAGCCGCATCCCCTCCTTCACCGCCGCTTGCTCCTCCTTCGAGAACTGGGCAGTAACCGCATCCAAATTGAAAGCCTCTCCGCCTTCCTTACCCGCGTTCACCCTGGCCTCCTCTAAAGCCTGGAGATACACCTTGGCCATCACCCGAGGGTAATCGTCCATCCAAGACAAGCCGCCCTCCTTCCAAGTGTGGAAGTACATGTCCTGCAGCATCTCATCCATCATCCCCTCATTCTCCTCAAACTCCCTCACCCGGGCCTCGGAAGCTTGCAACTTGGCGACGGCAATGTCCCTCTCTGATTGGTATCTCAAGCAGTCAGCCTGGAGAGACCTCCTCATTTCCTCCTCCTTTAACTTAAGGGACCTCCTCATCTCCTCCATCTCCTCCTTCAACTCGGCCTGAGCCATCTCTGCAGCCTCGAGCCTCCCAGACAACTCCTCTACCCGCTCAAGATCCGCATTTCGAACCTCGTCCACCGTCGTAATGGCCATGTTAATCCATTCCCTGCAGGCGACCTCCATCTTCCGTAATTCCGCCCTACTGGCCTTCTCCATCGTCTCTTTCAGCCGCTTGGAGGCTTCCTCATGCTGAGAAATCTGGATGGCTTGATCGGCGAGCTGCTTGGCCTGATCGGCAACTTTTAACCTCAACCGAATATTAGCACTCCCGATCTCTTCCCCGGCCTTGGCCAATCTAGCATGATGCTCCATTAACTTCTTGGTCTCTGCGGCCACCCGATCGATGTTAGCCTTGGCTTCGTCCCCCATGGTGACTACCCGTGTAGTAAGTAAATCAAGATCTAAAGACTTGGCCTCGTCCAGCACTCTTACCATGGGGTTGCGGGGAAGGAGGTGCTCGCCCGTGGCCTCATCAAATGAGATATCCTGAAAGCTCGGATCTAAATCAGGATGACCGGCAAAAGGGTCACGAGGCACGGGGCGAGGCACATCAGGACGCCTAATACGAATAACAGTTGGGCTCTTGAAAGGAGGATGAGGGGGGCCGGATTCCGTGCTCTCCTCCGTAGTATCACGAGGAGGCTGAGTAGGAAGCTGTGAACCAGGGGAAGACTCAAATAAGGAACGGCTCCGCTTCTTTTTCCGAATGCCCTCTTCAATGACCCCAAGAAGAGGGCGATAACTGACCACATCCCCAGTGCGACCAGTAGAGGGTTTCGCAGAAGCTCTCCTCGACTTAAACTGCTCAAGGCGGTGTCGAACGTCCGACGTTTTAACCACCTGGCCTGCCCCTGGAATAAAGAACAAGTGTTACGAACATACAATAATCCACAGTTCGAAAAATGTGTTAAGTTAAAAGGAAAGAAAAGTGAGAAGACACATCTATTATACAAACCCGGCGGAGGAGTGGGATACTGCAATAAGTCCTGGATCTCATTCCAGGACGGAAGTGAACCGTAAAAAATTTCTAAGTCCCTATCGAAAATGGAATCGGCAGAGGACAAAAGTTCACCTTGCATCGCCGGAATCGCCCTAGCTGAGGAACCCTTAGAGGATGGGTCAGTGCCAGCCACAGCTTTGCCGGTTTCCTTTGCCTTCTCCGTTTCCGACTCTCCCTCCGACTCCCCGAAGGCCCGACGGAGAGCCTCATCCAGTTCAAGGTCTTGCTCAGAGGTTAGGGCACCGACGCCACTACCACCTTGACCGTCGCCATCTTCTCCACCCTCCGACCCTTCTCCAACCTCGCCTCCTTCCTCCTCTTCTACACCTCCCTCCTCCGGGACAGTCGGAAAAGTACTTGGAGAAGGGCCATCAGACTTCTTCAGTTTCTTCCCCCCGACAACGGGACGCTCTGCAAAAGGCTCCCTCTTACCGCTCTTCACCATAGCCCCCTCCTTAGCTTTAGCAGCCTTCTCCTCAGCCGTGTCTCTTTGCTTAACCACGGACTGGTGCGGTAAGATCAAATTATACTCCAAGAGGGTTGCGTTCCTGATTAAGAAGGAGGCCGACCGGTCCCGTGCCGGAATAGCCTTTAGTTCAGCAGCCATTCGTACCAAGGAATCATCCTCCACGACTGCAATACCACCTGTCGCTAGCCAGAAATAGAAGCATGTCAGAAAAAACACTACAGTCAAAACATGGAAAGTATAAATGAAATCCATCTTACAGCCGGAAGTGAAAAGGCGGAAAGAAACAGCATCGTCCTTGATGAAGAACCACTCTTTCTTGAACATGGTAAACTTGGAATATAAGTCCAGGACTGGTTTGAAGGGCACGGCCGCTTCCAGACTGATATACGGAGACCCCTTCTTATAGCCTCTCAGGTTGTACAAATATCGAATTTCCCGGTTAGAAGGAGGACGCCCGTACCTCCTCTGGAAGATAACAAAGAGGCTCACCAGGATGGCATAAGAGTTAGGCTGAAGCTGGAAGGGAGCCACCTTCAAATATGTGGTGAAGCTTACTATCCAAGCGTTGATAGGAGGGATAGCACCGCACATGCAATGGTATCTGCTATAAGAAAAGTAGCCCTCAGGAGGATTATATGGCATCACTCCATCTCCCGGCAGCAGCATAAGAGCCCTATCTATCCCGAAGGAACGGGATATGACGTCAAGTTGCTCCTCCTTTAGGGAGCTAGGAAAGCAATCAGGAGGGGAGATCAGAAGTTCCTGTGGACCGTATCCATCCACTAGAGACCTCGGAATAGGTCGATGTTGCCCGGATCCTGGTTGGACTGGGGGCAAGGAAGAAGAAGACTCTCCTGTGCCTCTAGACTTCTTTCTGTCCGATCGTGTTTCCGCTTTGCGAGACATTTTCTGCAGCACAAGAAAAACTTGATATTAGAATAAGAAGTACAGAAAAATAAACAAGCAAGTATCTAAAGCAAGCGTGCAAAGAAGTCTAAGATTCCGCTCAAGGTTCAAGTATGAAGTCTCATTCGGCGGTGCAAGACGAGTTCATTCGGCGTCAAAAGCATATGGTCATTTGGCATTAAAATCCCATGCTCATTCGGCATACATATCATTCGGCCCTAAGACATGAGTCTCATTCGGCATACATATCATTCGGCCCTAAGACATGAGTCGCGTTCGGCATACATATCATTCGGTCCTAAGTCTCATTCGGCTATCCAATACACACCGTATACATTCGGCAAATAGGACCATTCGGCAATAGGGTACATACCTGATTCGGTAGGAGATTGATTCGGTAGAAGGTTGGTTCGGCAGAAGATTGGTTCGGCTCTCTGGTTCGGTAAGAAGAAACCAAGGGGGGTGTAGCCTCTATATATAGGCGAGCTCAGGATTGCCGAACCAACTGGTTCAGCCTACCAAACCGGAACACCGGACCAATACCAAACATACCGAACCAAACGAATACCGAATGAACCCATCCATGCCGGACCGACCAAAGGACCGAATGAAGCTATCTCCACCAGCGAAAACCAGGAACAGGGGGCACGCAGGCTCCTCACTCAGATAAGTACCGAACTCTAGAACCTACTAACAAAGTAAAGAATATGATAACGATGGATGAGTCGTAAATCTCTCACCAATGTGGGTTAATCATTTACACGTGTACACGACCACGAACGGTCCATAGGCACGCTCTGAATGGCTATTAACCCGATCGTCGTGAGAATTTGCACTTTGACATCCTTTTTAAACTCGTAGGTTAAACGGATATTTGATTCTGATAATTATGAAATGGCTAAGCTACTTACACATGTATGGGGTCGCGAACGATCCCTAGGCATGCTCTGAGCTGGCGATAAACCATCTTGACAAACGATCCAAGGATCCACTCTGACATGAACCTGGCATCGATGATGCTAAGCCCCCTCGGGGCTCACTCTCTCGTCCCGAACGACACAGTTCACTTCATCTCGAATATTTCAATCACGAACGGTCGCTATTTGAAGTAACACTAAAACTGTAAATTCCTTTGCAGGACACCAACAGGATATGAACATCCAGCCCGTGGCACTACAAAACAAACCTTCCTACCACAGGGAAACAAAGCGCGACACATGCAAGCACGTGCCCCACTTTGGGGGGCAAATGTTGGGCGAATTTTCACCCAGAAGATCTCGAGACCAAGAAGCCACAGTTTCACGCGGGTTCGCAATCTCCACTTCATTCAGCACGACCAGTCACCTTCCCATTCGGCCTCCTCCTCATTCGGCCTCCTTCCCATCCGGCCTCTCCATGTCATACCGGACCAGAATTCATTCGGTCAGCCCCATTCGGCCACAGAGCCAACATTCCTCCATCTCCATTCGGCATACCGAACCAGGGGCACCACCGAACCAAACCTCTTCCCCACAACCGGTCCAAGAAGCACCGAACTACCTCACCACCGGTCCACACCTATCACCGGTCCACACTCACTGCCGGTCCACATCCACACCGCTACCACCGGACAACACCTACCACCGGTCCAAGCTCCATGCCGAATGAGACCTCCCTGAACCAAACAGCTGCCAGTCCAGATTGCTTCAGCCCGGGCCCACCAGCAGCTATATACATCCAAGACCCCTGCCCCCTACCTCACTCTATAAATAGAGGGGCAGGGGTACAACAATGGCAGACAAGTTTGAGAGCTCAAGCAAGGAAGGAACTTTCAAACTACTTTCATATACTTGTATACGAAGCATTGTACTTGTAATCCGAAAGAAAGAAGATAATAACATATAAAGTGGACGTAGGCATATTCCGGCCGAACCACTATAAATCTGCGTGTCTTTTACATTTCAGCCCCTACTTCTTTTATATTTACATACTCATCTAAAATCATTGAAAATCACATATAATCAACTAAATAATACGACTTGGAGGTGTTTGTCCATTTTTTGTGCAAACAATTACAATATATAGGTGATGTATATATATATATGTAGGAGAATAAAAATGTTCAACTTTGCTTTAAGGTATGCATATACCTCTTATATGTTATGACAGAGGCTGAAGGAGGCCGAGCAAGCTAGAACACACTGCGTGACAAGGCAAGGCAGATGTGTGGAGATGGGTGATGGATGGTCACGCTGGCGAAGGAAAGGCGGAGGATCGAGGCGTGGAGAGGAGTTGCAGGTGGCGGGTGGCTCAGTGAGGCGGAGAATGGCCGAAGGTGGCATACGGTGAGGCGGAGCAAGGGGAAAGGAAGGGCGGTGGAACAGGCTGTGGGTCGCAAGGCACGATTCGAGGTGGCTGAGCATGTTTGGTGGTTGAAGTGGGCTGTTGTAGGGGTTTCTATTGCAAGGTGGGGAAAGTGGAGGAGCTGTGGAGACGATGCAGTTTGAATGGCCGCTGCCCATGCTCGCGTAGGTTCTCGGCTAGGGGTTGGTGGAAGGCAGCCGATGGTAGGCGTCGGTGAAGGGTCGAGGCGAGATTTAGGTCACGGCAAAACGAGGAAGAACAAGCTTGGGTAGCTTCATGTATACGAATAGTTTGAGAGGATCTCTCAGCAAACAGTGAAACAAAACAACCTTTATGTATTTTTTTTGTTCTATAAATAAACACAGAAGAATTTGACAGAGAAGAAAGATATTGAGGAAGAGGAATGTACGGGAGAAATAAATGAACAGTTATGCTTTATGTATTTTTATATCTTTTGAACCGAATGAAAATGGACTGGGGAGTACGAAAGCCACTAGTGAACAGCAATAAATTGAATAGATGGGAAAAGCGTATGTCACACATCAATTCAGATATAATATCAACTATATAAATTGAGTGTAGGCACTAGACAGAGCCAGATGTTCAAATCCATATATATATCAACTATTTTTTTTTATCATTTCAAAAGTAACGGTCACATTACCGATACGACGTACTGTTTTATCGTTTCCGCGGCATATCGAACCTCAAAATAAAGAAATAAATATATGGCGGAGATCAGGACGACTAGGAGAGTAGAACATTACACAGATATCAGTGATAAGATCATCGTTTCAAAAGTCGAAAATCGATACCCAAAAATGATGCTAAAACGCTGAAATTAAGATAACTGGAGCAATAGCAATCCACATTTGACGATACGAAATATGACATCTCACTCAGAAGATGATTTACAAATTTATTATGTGAAAATATTCAGGTTTGGAAAATACTTTATTATCACCAAATATTAACAGATTTAAATTGAAATAAAATTACATAGTAAAATAAACTTCCATATTATATGATGTAAATTTACCATTTTCTATGTTCAAGTAGATGTATCCCAAATATTAAATTTTTATTTCCATATTTAATTATTTAAAATTTTACAAAAAGTCAATTATTTACATTATAAAGTCGTTAAAATTCACGGGTCGTTACACTTTCCCCCGCTCAAAACTTTTCGTCTCCGAAAAGGAAAGAGGTAGGAGAATGGAAACAACCAGAAGAAAAGATAGATTGAAATACCAAATTCCAAATACCACAATTTATTCCAAAACCAAACAAATTTCATTTATTTTAAAATTGGTTTATATTCAATTCATTTAATTTAATCAATCAAATTTATTGTGTTCACGTTTAATTGTATCAATTCCATATTTTTTTATTGAATTGATTTGTTTCCCACTTATTAATGTTTATTACAAAAATTTCACAAATTTTTTTATTTTACCAATTTATTAAATCTATTTGATCAGTCATACTTAATTCCACCTCAAAATTCAACTTCAACTATTCAAAACCATATAGATTTCAAATAATATTCAACAAATTTGGTTTAATCCATTTTATTCAACTAACAAATAGTCATTCAATTTAAAATTAATTTTCTTTCATCTTGTCAACATTTTTTCAACAAATTCATTTTTTTTATTAACCCATTTATTTTATCCATTTATCCTCGGCTAGGTTGATTCCCCAAAAATTTAAGTTCACCATTCTTAAGTTCATAGTCTTCTTTTTATTTGTTTACTTTATCCCACTTAACATATTTTGCAACATATATTAGGTGTATACCTTTGATAACCATATATTATTCAACAAATAAATTTTTCTTTTTATTATCCAATTTATTTTCTGTAAATTCCCTTAACAAAACACCATCTTTTGATATCCTATTGTTTATATCATAGTGTATATTATCCAATTACATTCTAATTATATTTAAACTTTTCCAGGTGTTAACGCTAAAATTTGAACGCTAACACCCCGGTGTATAAAGTGTAGTTGTGGAAGCAACACCCGATGATTCGGGAATAGAGTATAAGCAGAAAATCACAGAAAAAGCAGTGAATAACAACGATTTTACAGTGGTTCGGCTCAATATTTTGCCTACGTCCACTCTGAATATCTTTATTGATGATTTCGTTACAAGTCGATACAATTCTTCCCCAAGTACAATACACTTTGAACTACTAAACACTTTGAATGAGTAGCTTAAACTTCAATATAAGTGAAGGTCCTCGAATCCATGTCGGATGCATGAGATTTCTTCTTGAAGTTGTTGATAGTGTTCCACGTGTCTTGAAAGCTTTGGGTGTTGAGTTAGTTTGGAATGTAGCAGAGTATCGGCGTTTGAAAAGAATGAGCCCAAAGTCCCCCGAATGTTGGAGATGGCTTTCTATTTATAGGCAAATCTGGGTAAGAATTTTTCACCCAAGTCTTGAGTCGTCACCGACTTTAGTTGAGTCGCGGCCGACCTATAGAGGCAAATTCACGGTCTAGTAGAGTTAAGCCGACTTACCTGATTTCATGCAAGTCCAAAGTCGTAAACGAGTTATGGGGCCAGGTCAAAAAATGAGGCATCCGATTCGCTTGCTTAGGTCGTGAACGATCCACCATAGGCCTTAGGTCGGTTTTCCCCATGAGTCGGCCAACATCTTTAAAGCATCAAGGTTATAATCCGGTGAGTCGCTGTCCCTGTTAAGTCGGCAATAAGTTGAGTCGTCACTTATTCTGAGTCGGTTCATACGTTAGGTCGGCAACAAGCTAAGGCTGTTGAGTCGAAACTTCCTTTGAGCTTTAAGTCGATCTGCTTATCAAGTCCCTTAGGTCGGTATCCTTCTTAAACCTTATGCAGTTAGGTCGTCCTCCTTTAAGGCATTAAGTAGTTAGGTCGGTGCCCATTCGAGCCTTAGGTCGGCATCCTTTGTTAAGTCGGCAGAGTGTTAGGTCGTTTACTATCTTAGATCGGTGAGCCACGGCCGAGGCGAGGTTAACATTTGCCCCTCGAAGCATGCGCCTAATGGTTAGGTCGTATGCTTCGATACTCTTTAACCCGTTCCTTTTTTAGAACGGTAGGTCGTAAACGACCTAACAGTTAGATGGCCTAAGTCGCTTCAGTCTCTACCTTAGTGAGATATAAGTCGTCCACATTCTCTTCTTTTTCCTCTTTATTACTTACTCCCTTGGTCGATTCCGCCATTAAAATTTTCTCAAGCTCCTAAAGGCGATCTCATCCCATCTGATCATCTATAACCTCTGCCGTTAATCGCGTAGGTAATCTCATTCCTCTTCTGATTGTAGGTCACTGTCGATTCGTAAACCTTGTTGCTCAAACTCAAATTGTTCCTTTGCACGTCGCCCCATCACGAAATTCATCAAACTCATAATCGGCAAGGTGTAGGTTGCTCGAGGTGATCATTGGTGCAACAAAGGCAGTTTACTACCTCAAGTTAGATGATTTCTAATGGCATGGCATTGAACTTGTGACAATTTTTGAATCGTATTATTGGGTGATTGGTTGGTCATGAATGGAGGCGTCTGCTAATGGAATGGTTATTGGGTTAACGGGTTGGTGGAGTGTGATGTTGGTTCGGGAGTGAGTTAGTGAATTTGGGCGGCTTAGTCTTGGCCGACCCGGCTCTTAGTGACCTTAAGTCGCGGCCGAGATAATACTTGGAGAAGTTCTTGCCCTTTTGGATCGGAGCTTACTTTCTTATCTCTTCCTTGCGACCTAGAGGACTGAGCTGCCGAACTAACTTTGACTCTGACCCGTTACCGACCTAGCCTTATCTCGCGAAAGACTTTTAAAGTCGTAGCCGACCTAATACTTGAGCTTTGGATGTGTCATCATCTAGGAGACCAGTCCCATTTTGAGTATTTGACTTGAACTGCTGAACTAAGTTTGCCTAAATTCAGAACTGCCCCAACCTTAAATTTGCCTGAATCCCATTGTATTATTTCACAGACCGCATTAACTTATAAGCTGCCAACCTGCTGAAAATAACAAACAAAGAAACCAAGGCGAAAATACTACCATTGACTGCCCACATCAAATGACAGATTAGTCGAGACGAGACAAGCAACTTAAATATATTGCATAAAATGTTTGTGAATTAATCAACTAATGTTAAACATTGATGTAAAATATCAACAATCTGAACTGATTTGTCTGCATCAATATTATACTTGCATATTTAGTCTTAAAACAATAATCCCTGGGTTTCATAACTAACAAATGCTTGCTAGTTTTCATTCCAGTTATATTTGTTTATTGCTTTGTTAATTTTATACAACACCTCACACACATTTTAGGAAACGTTCACCTCGATGTTTGAATATCCAGTTATTTATGTAGAATGACTTCTCATCAAGAAGAAATGGCAACTCAAGATGAAGAAACTTTTCCGGTAGCTCTACCTATAGAGAACCCTCCAGAGAGAACTCCAACCATTCTAACCCCGAGAGCATTTACTCAGCTGCGCACTCAATTTGGTTTTACTGAAAGTGATGTCCTGCTCCCTGGGCCAAGTGATACTGCCGACAGTCCTCCCCGTGGCTTTATTGCAATCAATCGTCAAATGTGTTTAAGCGGAGCGAACCCTCCTTTTAATGACTTTCTCCGAATTCTTCTCCTTCGGTTGTCAATCTCTCCATCCCAACTTCATCCTAATGGTTATGCCATCTTGATGGGGTTGTGCGTTTTGTTCAGAAGAACTTTTGATCGCTTACCAAGTTTTGAAGAAATTCGTTACTTATGCTCGTTTGCAAAGAGTAGAGATCATCCTTCCCTTATAATTGTGAGGAGTGCTAGAAACCACAAACTTATTTCTGACCTTACCGAAAGCGTTCATGGATTTCTGAACCAATTTTTCTTTGCTCGCTTCCCCCCAGGGTTTTATGCCGATTGGAGAGTAGGAAGTAAGATTACTTGTCTTCATTTTTAAACTTTCTCGAGATCCAAATTAACAATTGATAATTTCATTCTTTGCTCTTTTCAACACTTCCTCTTCCCTCTAGAGATCCGGTCCATAAGCAGACTTTTGATAGATTGAGTGCCGTGGCCGTAGCAGAGAGAAGCATCAAGTTTTTGTTGGGGGATGAATTATTGCACCAATACGGGCTTTTACATACTTCTCGTTCTACACATCCTCATGAAATCCCAGACTCCCCGGCTAGAGCATTGGATGCCCCAGTTTCTACAGATACATCGATACCAAAAGGACCTGCTCCCGAGGCTTCGCTAGTGAAGTGCTCCACTTCTGTTGATTTTGCGGGGCCATCTGACGAACTTGCCCTGGTTATTGAGGAAGAAGAGCCTCGGGGATCTCCCCGACGTTCACAGAAATCCGGCGAAGAAGCCGAGAAAACTAGCCTTGCCAAGCAGAGCAGGGATGATACTTTCGAAGGGCTGAGCGACCTCTTTGCCACCTCGCAAGAGATCTTTAAAGATGATCCTATCACTACCGGGGTTTCTTCTTCAGTAGTCGAAGCAACTTCCATCCTGCAACAGACTCCGTCAACTCAAGAGTTGAAGCTAACTATTACACCCACAACCACTCCTCAATTAAAGAGTGGTTCGTAGTCTGATGCGCGTAGTTTGCACATCACACACACTTAGAATTTTTTCGGCACTTTTATGTTTCTCACTTTTTGTACTTTGAAGACCTCTAAAACTTATCTCTTTTTATTTCAGATTCTCCGATGGGGCGCAGCAGCTCATACTACGATGATTTCCAGCGCTACGGGAGGCGTAGCCAATATGATTATAGGCGTTACCTCCCCTCTTACAGAGAATCCGATGAAGAAAGAGCCGCCCGAAAGGCTCAAGAGAAGAGGGCTCAAGAGGAGCGCTATGAAAGAAGAGAGAGGGAAGAGCGCCACGATTCTTCACAGAGAGGTGATGATTCCCATAAAAGAAAAACCCATGATGACAGAGGAAAAAGTCATATGGTTGAAGATTCGAGCAAGCGAGCCCGACATGGTGAGAAGCACACCACTACAACTCCTGAAAAGGTTACTGCCCCTGCCTCGCTTGATATTCCTTCCGGCTCTCCCGCTCTTGGGAAGTCAGACATCCAAACAATAATTAGCAGACCCAAATTCCAAGTTGGACCGGGTCCTGCCACTTTGCAAAGTCGGTTTCCACAGTGGTGTCTGAAGGGAGTAAGGTTTGACCTTGACTTGGTCCTCATTGACAAGTCTGCCATGTTACGAAACCTTGACGCCGTCAAGCTTGATATTGAGAGGATGTCGAACTGGCAGAAACTTGTTGACGAGCTTCAGAGGGTTAATCGTGCAAATATAGAGGCCATGCTTACTATGGAAAATGATAAAGCCGAATGGAAAAAGGTGCTTGAGCAACATGACACTGAGATGAGAAGCATTGCTTCTTACAATAAGGAGCTTGAAGCAAAAGTTGAAGAACTGAAACAAGAGCTTGCTGCTTCCTCTACTTCTTATTCTCAAAAAGAAGAAGTGCTCCTAAAACAAGTGAGAGATGCTCATGCCAGCCAAAGGGATGCCGAAGACAGGCTTGAAGTGTAGAAAAGAATTAGTGATGGCTATGTCGCTGACATTGAAGAGCTTCGGAAGAAGAATAGCTCCCAAGAGGCGGAGATCCAAATGCTTAAGCTTCAACTTTCTAAAGTTGAAATGGAGCGTGATGAGGTCGTTGCCGGCAAAATTGCAGCTGAAGAATCTCACGAGGCAACGAGGGCCAACATCAGCTCAACATTATTTGATTTCTATCTGCATAGCATCTTGGGGCGCGGTAGCCTCACCTTTCTAGGCCCCAAGTATGAAATTACACTGGCTGAAGTTTGGGAGGCCGCACTTGATATGCTCGGTGGTAGCGGCGCTGGCTATGCTTAGTCAGCTCTTGAGGAGCACTATCTTGATGATGATGCTCGTGCCGCTCTCGCTAGGGGGAGAGAACAGCTTGCAAAATTAAGGGCCGAAACAGCGGCAGGAGAATATTCAGGAAAAATCACCTCAACTGCTCCAATTCAACCTTCTCCTTCAGCCGAAATTGACATTATCGGTTCTAGTTCTCGTTCCCCATCTCCTACTAAAGTCACCACTGATATTACAAGCATACAAGGTGGAGATGAGGGCGGCGAGAGTGCCGAGGCATAGGCTTACGAAGTTGACGTCAGGGAACCGACTTCTGTAGGTAACCCTACTGACAATCTTGCCCAAGTAGACTGCTAATCTGTTTCTTATGAACTTGATGAGCTTTTTGACTACTTCTTGAATCTCAGCGAACCTTTATCTCCGCTTTTTGCTGACTTGAACTTTTTTCCTTCTGCAGAGAAAACGTCGGGCATTGTTCAGGCTTCTCCTCCTCCAATTATTCCTTCCCTGCCTCTTAAGGTCGCTCCTCCTTCTGCTTCGCAACCCAGGTCACAAGAGGAGCAAATAGAAGCTCTTCACGGCTTAGATGATACCGTTGCTTCTCAAGATCCGAAAGGAGAAGAAACTGAAGGAAGCGAGAGGACTCCAGAACCAACTGGCTCCGACGCTGAACCGTTATCCAAACTTCTTCTCCAGGGAGTGGGTCTTCCTCCAAGAAGAGAGGAAAGCAGGGAGTTTCCAAGAAGAAGAATAAGAAGGGATCTTTAACTGGCGAAGAAGAGACGGAAGAAAGTCCGATCGAGCCCCTTTCTCCTCCATCCCCTACCCTTACAAGCCGGCCTAAAAAGTTGGTCATTCGGCCAGGTGCGGGCTCAAAAGGTGGGCGGAAGAAGAAATGATGGCTCTGGTTCTGTGGCTTTCATATCGCTTTTTTGCCTTTTTTGCATGCAATGACCGGAAATTGTGCGGGTACCGGCCCCCCGCTTTTCTTTTGTTTTTTACTTTGGAACCTGTACCTGTATATAAAATAGTGTTGAATAAAATGATTCTTTTTCTTTGTACAAACTTCTGTCTGTATCTGAGAATGCATTTATTATTCATTTTTGTACAAGTTCCTTTGTACGATATTGCAGTGAGCTTGTGGTATATATTGTTCGAGCGCAATTTTACCGATGCAGATATACCATGTTGCCCCTATACCATAAGCTCATTATTTTATTTTATGAGGAACTTGTACTTCTATTTTTTAAAGAATAATTATTCCTCATTTGGAGGAATATTATCTAGTTAAAAAAAAACAGGGCACAAATAAGTTTTTACGCTTCATCCTTTGAAGATATCACTTTTTATTTTGTGCATATATACATTTTACTGAATGAAATCTTCTATGTGGTAAAGCGGGTATTTGAAAGGTACTTCAACTTCTTTTTGAGGAAGAGAATTTTCTAGAATAAGTAATTCATTCTTCCTTTGAAAGTTAAAGTGTGCCTTTGATGAGGATTTTTTTCCTTTTTTTTTTTTACTTGTCACAGTAGAGGACTTCTTGATTTTTGTTTCTTTGAAAAGTTGGACCTCTGCGGAAGACTTTTTTCACATTTCAACACCTGGAAGTTTTATTTCAATTTTGGTGAAATGTGTGCCTCCGAAGAGGTCTTTTTGCTTGATTGTGCCTCCGGGAGGAGGTCTTTTCATTTCTGCCTCTGGGAAGAGGTCTTTCTGTCTTATTGTGCCTCTGGAAAGAGGTCTCTTTGAAATGGGCCTCCGAAGAGGGCTTTTATTTTGTTTTACATTTCAACTCTGGTGAAGTGAAACTCCGAAGAGCGGTTGTTACACTTCAACTCCTGGTGAAATGGGCCTCCGAAGAGGGCTTTTATTTTGTTTTACATTTCAACTCTGGTGAAGTGAAACTCCGAAGAGCGGTTGTTACACTTCAACTCCTGGTGAAATGGGCCTCCGAAGAGGGCTTTTATTTTGTTTTACATTTCAACTCTGGTGAAGTGAAACTCCGAAGAGCGGTTGTTACACTTCAACTCCTGGTGAAATGGGCCTCCGAAGATTGCCTGGAAGTTACTCTCTCATGGTTGGAGGGTCATGACTCCTCCAATCTTTTTTGGTTGAGTAGAGAACTTTCTTTTTTTTGCGGCATATGCCTCGTTAGAGGTCTTTATCCTCCGAAGAGTTGTGCCTCCGAAGAGGACTTGTGCCTCCGAAGAGGGCTTTAGTTGTTCCTTGTCCACTTGCTTATGCCTTTTCAGTGATTCTCTATTTTTTTTTTCTTTTCAAGCTCGCACTCCCTTCTCTTACAAGTAGTTTGTTTAATTCAAAGAAGTGTACTTCATTACTAGGCCAGTTCGTGAGAACGGACATAGGCTTCTTAATTGGATGCTTGTTTGTTCAAACTTTTCAATTTATTAGCTAGAGCCCGTTTTCGACGAAATCATTGACCGTTCAATTGAAGCACTTCTTATCTAGGATTTAAATTCGGGAATTTTGTGACTTGGAATTTGTTTGTTGAATGATAACAAGAATCACTTGAGCTTTAAGTCGGTCTGCTTCTCAAGTCCCTTAGGTCGGTATCCTTCTTAAACCTTATGCAGTTAGGTCGTCCTCCTTTAAGGCATTAAGTAGTTAGGTCGGTGCCCATTCGAGCCTTAGGTCGGCATCCTTTGTTAAGTCGGCAGAGTGTTAGGTCGTTTACCATCTTAGATCGGTGAGCCACGGCCGAGGCGAGGTTAACACTAGGTAAGTTATATAAATGTTTTAGAGCATAATTAAATACTATAAAAAAATTCTTTTATTTACAACATTTATATTAAGCCAACTTTTAGTTTGAACCATTTTGTTACTTAAGTTTTCTCTTTCATAACCTTTAATTATACCCTAACTTTAACTTATGAATATTTTAGGCAAGTAATATATATCGAAATGCAATTTAGTATTATACAAATAGATTTTATTCAAATTCAACGTTTTCAAGTTGGTTAAATCTTCATTTATCATTTTAGATATTCTAATTATTCAAAATTTTCACTTAATTTCAATAATTGAGACCATTTCTTAATATAAAACTTAAGATTCAAATTTTCGGTTTCACTTCAAACTATTTTGAAATAATTATGTACATATATAGTTTATAAATTAATTTATATATAAGAAATTCAAAAAAAATTCATTGTCCAAAACAAAAGTGTAGCAAAGCTACTAAGGGGTCTCTCCACTCTGAAACTCAAAAATGAGTGTCGATGATACGGTCGCCACCATTGAAATTATTTTCCAATGAAAAAAGAGAAGAGTACATGTTTTAAACTTTAAAATTATTCATTTAGAACAATTTTTATTCGAAAATACTTTCAAATAATATATTCCAAAACTTTAAAAACCAAATTATTGAAAATTTCGGAAATTTAAATTCTCAAATTCTAAGTTTAAATTCATTTCAATTCCAAATTAAAATTTTAGACCATGTTTTATAATTTCAACTTCTTGTAACATACAACAATAGTTAATGGTTGACAAACAATAAATGATAATCTAGTATTATCCTTTCCAATAACCAAATTTTATTAACTATCCAATTTCAGAAAATTATAGTTTTATATATATAAAATATAACTATACATGAAATTATTTCATTTACAAATGTTGAAAACAATATTGTATCAGCTTTCTCTGTTCAAATGTTTTGGAATTCCTATCAATAGCGTTAGCTAGACGAATCGATCGAAACCCAAAATTCAAACTTAACATCTCAAACAACACAATATATAAAATATTTTTATATTAATTACAAATACACTCTCTCACTCAATGATTCAAGAATAAATTTCAAAGCAAGAATAGAGATTCAAATACAAGGAGGCTCTAATAAAAAGAATTCTAACTTGAATATAGGCTCGAAACGAAGATAAGATGATTAAATAACAAAAGAGAAAATATGGATTGGCTTATTTAAATCGCGGGCGACCTTAACCGGGTCAACCGTGACTTCAAGAATAAGATTGATGCATAATTCTGAGGCAATCGACATCCGATCACAGGAGATAGAATTCGAGCATAACAAGAGATAACAACATCTAAATCGAGGAAGGGACCGCCGATTCATTATAGAGTTCAACCGAAGTGGAGTTATGGGATACTCCAAAATCATAAATATACGAATAGGAAGGGACCAGAATGGATTTGATAATAATGGGAAAGTTCCATAGTTTGAAAGAAATCTGAATCAAAATAGGAAGAAATTCAAGCTCGAACGAAGGCGATTCTACAATTAAATTTACTTTATATGCTGAGTTTTGCCTAAAACCAGAGCTCTGGTACCAACTGTAAAGACCCGGTATTTCATGCCATTCGCAATCACACATGTCAGACTTGAATTTCTCAAAATATCAGATTGCAAATTTATATTTGGCAAAACTCAGCATATACAGTAAATAAATAAATCACTGAATCACAAACATAGAGTATTATAAGAATAAGCAGCGGAAACAAAAGAATAGTAGTTCATGAAGCTGCTATATATATAACAGAGTTAATCAAGATACAACAGAAGTTTCGAATACATAGAAGTCTCAATACAATAGTCAAATAACAAAATCTGAATACATCACTGGAATCAACTGAAAGCTGAATCGATAGTTGGATCTCCAAGCGAAGCTCCATACTCCAAAGGTGAGTCTCAAACGTTGTATCACTCAGTCTGACCCGAGCGTAAAGCAAAACACAAAACACTCGAGTCAGGATTAACATTCTTATATTAATAAATCCAACTCAAGTGAAATATCAACTGAAATACAAGTAACTTAAAGGATGTTTGGGATAACAATCCTCTAAGGATCTGTGGAACTATCTACTATGTAGTAATATACGCTACTATAATATGTCTATGGTAAACTGAAGGTATTAAAATAGCGTTAAGGCGTTACAAATATCCCCCTTAACGCATTTTATATATTCTCATAGTCTATACAGTACTGTACGCTCCTTTGAGAGGTTTACGCAAAGGGCACCCCATAGGTATGGTACAAAGCAAAATCGTAGAAGGCACGCTAGAGCATGCGACAAGGTACTCGAGGCAATGCCAAGGTAGATATACCGTTTGCCGATCCGGACTGGTGGTAACGCATAGCAGCTACTACCGCCCACCTCGTAACACACTCCCAAATCAAAGGTGCACCCAATCGAATCACCAAAGCAATAGAATGGTATCGAAGAAATGTGTCCGATAGGAGGAATGACCTCACTCGGCCCGACATGGCTCCTGTTTTAGCCGCATCAAGCTGACTCATGGGAGTCAGGGCTATGTAAATACCATATAGAATCGCCACCAAACCATCCTACTTCATTTTGGAATCTCCACCACGTACACAGTTGTTAAAGTGGTTTTTGGTATTAGCAGAGATTATGACAATATCCGATCCCGATCTCTTTAACAACCAATCGTTATTATAACACCGTGGTCATTTCAAAATACTTTATACTTCAAAACAAAAATATCATATTATTCAAAACTACGTCAATATGATACCATTTTCACTTTAAATACATCCATTTCCAAATTCACAGTGCTATCAAATTTATTACACTTCCGAAACCAAAACACTTGAAATTATAGCACTTTGGAAATCATACACTTTGAAATCATAATACTTTGAAAAACCATAACTTTGAAATCATAACTTCCACCACTTAAACAGTTTAGATATTGATAATAGTATATATAATAAAATAGTTTATAAAATAAAATAGTTTATATAAAATAGTTATAAGTTAAAATAGTTTATATTAAAAACAGTTTATATTAAAAATACTTATAAAAATATGATTTAAAAAAATACTTTATATACTAAAATAGTTTCCTCAAATTTCACAAACCGATTCAAATCAACTCAAGTTCCAAAATTCCAATTTAATTCCACCTCAATTCTTCAACTTCAATTCAATCCAGTTTCTTGATAAATCATTTCAAATCATATCGATTTCAAATACAGATTTGATCACAAAATAAACCATTTCAATTTCAATATATTTCAAAGCTTAAATATTCAAACATTTTCAAAACTAAATTTTGAAATTTCATATATCGTAGAATTTAACTTCATTATTATTTAGTTTTGAGATGTTCACTTAATAAATCCAATATCATTTAAATAAAATTTATATTACATTTGAAATAAACTAGATATTCCTTCAATTTATAAAAACATGAAATATTCAATTTATCGCTTTAAATCAAATCTTTAAAGAATCATATCTTAAATCTCAAATTCACTATGTTTCAAATTGATTTAACTAAATAATTTTTTTTATGAAATACAATTTCAAATAAATTCAAATTTATCTTCCAAACCTTAACTTATAAAATCATTATAAAAATCTATTTTTAAAATAAAATTTTAAATAAATACTTAAACATATTATATATTAATTATATTAAAATTTATTAAATTAAAGCTTATTATTAAATCTCTTTTATATTAAAACTTATTAATATATAAAAATAATTTCGATATTAAATAAAAACATATATATTTCCTTTCAAAACCACAGAAATCATTTCATAATATTTATATATAAACCAACGGTGTTTCTATATAATTTTCTATCCTATGGTCAAGTGATACGGATGTTTATCATTTCAATCAGCAATTTATATATATACGGATATATATCATTTCAACCCGCAATCCCAAATTCAAATCAATGAAAATCGTCGAGTTTATCATTTCAAACCATAACGATTTTCTCCTATTCTACATGATCGTTCGGGTATGCATCATTTCAATCCATTGGGAATTCTATACTAACAGGGAACTTGCAGAGTGAGAACATATATGATAAAGTATAACATATAACGACAGGCATATCATCGGTGATTAAATAAAAATATAAACGACAGGATATGGTGTCATACCTCATAGGCGAACAGTTATAGATAATAGATATCATATATAGCAATTATAAAATTAACAGTTCAATTTAGCAGTATATTTGAATTGTCATTTCAATTGCAATCAAATTTAATAAATATAAGAACGTTAATCGTGAGTGATTACTCACCTTCCGAGGCTAGAGGAATTTGATAAACAATAAGGTACGAAATGGATCACGATCTAGACAATCGACAAATCCAACAACAGTCTCAAAGTAAAGTAAAGTGGAAGAGGATTTGATGGACAAAGCTGATAGATTGGAAATTAAGAACCAAAAATTAGCTTGATATCTCTGAAACGAAATGTACATTATATTATTATTTTAATGAAATCAATATTTGATTTAAGATAAATATTAAATAAGTAAATTCAAAACCATTGTGCTTAATACTCAAATATTAAAATCAAAGTATATATAAATTATATCGTAAACCAATGCCCAAAATCAATATTTTAAGCTTATAAAATAAAACCCATACTTAAAACCTATAACACGTATTATATAGATATATAACTATCATAACTTGCACAGTATAATCAGCCTTAATATATATTAAAAACTAATATCTTTTGTACACATCTATTTTAAACAAGATTCGAACATCTACTATACAATACAGTGTATAATACTTAAATTTTCTTTCGCCTGAAGGTGGACAGCAAAGTTATTATACAATCTTAATTCTTTTAGGTATTCCAAATCCAACAAAATGTAATATAGTCACCATATATATGAATCCCCTATATAATACAATTATGTAAAACAAAATCTTTAATATCTTTTTTTTGAAAGTCACTATTGAGTTTAAAACACACACATGTATATTTATATAAAAAAATCTTTATATATGTGAACTAGATTTAAACACGTTTAGTATATATACTACTGCAATTATTATACGTATACAAATACCTACATATATCCATACATACATCGATACATATAAGATTCTAGGACATTTATATATATTGACCAAACTATTATATACATATAAATATGAACAAACTGTTCTAATTATATAATTAAAATATTAACAAAACTTTCTATATATATACACTTTAACAATGTATGATACTACCTTTAATTTATAGTAACCGATCAACTGAAGTTTATAGTTTATAATACTTCCTTTAGAACCAAGCAATGGCCATCAGCTTATAATATAAAACTACCCATATATATTAAAACACATAAACACATTATTATACAAAAATCAAAACCAAATATTAAAACACATATCAACTATAAGTTATATGAATTAGATATATAAAACAGCAATATTTAAAACATCACATATGAATTACAATATATAGGCGATATACAAGCAGGAGAATAAAAATGTTCAACTTTGCTTTAAGGTACACATATACCTCTTATATATTATAACAGAGGCTGAAGAAGGCCGAGAAAGCTAGAACGCGCTGCGTGACAAGGCAAGGCCGATGTGTGGAGATGGGTGATGAATGGCTACGCTGGCGAAGGAAAGGTGGAGGACCAGGGCGTGGAGAGGAGTTGCAGCTGGCGGGTGGTTCGGTGAGGCGGAGAACGGCTGGAGGTGGCATAGGGCGAGGTAGAGCAAGGGGAAAGGAAGAGATGTGGAACAGGATGTGGGTCGCAAGGCACAGGTCGAGGTGGATGAGCGTGTTCGGTGGTAAAAGTGGGCCTTTGTAGGGGTTTCGGCTGCAAGTGGGGAAAGCGGAGGAGCTGTGGAGAGGATTTAGTTCGAATGGCTGCTGCCCGTGCTCGCATAGGTTCTCGGCTAGGGGTTGGTGGTAGGCAACCAATGGTAGGCATCGATGAAGGGTCGAGGCGAGATTTGGGTCACGGCAAAACGAGGAAGAAGAACAGGCTTGGTAGCTTCATGTATACGGACAGATTGAGAGGATCTCTCAGCAAACAGTGAAACGAAACGAGCGTTATGTATATTTTTTGTTTTATAAATAAGCACAGAAGAATTTGAAAGAGAAGAAAGAAACTGAGGAAGAGGAATGTACGGGAGAAATAAATGAACAGGTATGCTTTATGTATTTTTATATCTTTTGAACCGAATGAAAATGGACTGGGGTGTACGAAAGCCACAAGTGAACATCAATATATTGAATAGATGGGAAAAGCATACGTCACACGTCAATTCGGGTATAATAATCAAAGCAACTAGTAATACAAAATAAAAGATTGGAGAAGACATGAGTGGAGGCACTAGACAGAGCCAGCTGTTCAAATCCAAATATATATATATATATATATATATATATATATATATATATACACACACACACACACACATTTCAAAAGCAATGGTCACAGTACCTATACGACGTACAATTTTATCGTTTCCGTCGCATACCGGACCTCAAGATACAAAAATAAATATACTGCGGATATCAGCACGACTAAGCGAGTAGAACGGTACATAAATATTAGTGATATGATCATCCTATCAAAAGTCGTAATCGGTATCGAAAAATGCTTATAAAACGCCGAAATTAAGATAACCGGAGCAATAGCAGTCCATATTTGACGAAATGAAATATGACGTCTCATACAGAAGATGATTTACAAATTTATTATATAAAAATATTCAGCTTTGGAAAATACTTTATTATCGTCAAATATTAACAGATTTAAATTGAAATAAAACTACACAGTAAAATAAACTTCCATATTATCTGATGGAAACTTACCATTTGCTATGTTTAAGTAGACATATCCCAAATATTAAATTTTTATTTCCAAATTCAATTATTTAAAATTTCATAAAAATTCAGTTATTTACGTCATAAAGTAGTTAAAGTTTACTGGTCGTTACATCTATTCTTGCATCCGATGGCCCCTATTCAGCCTATGACGTGGTTGCACCCTATTCAGTCCGCAAATGATTGGTGTTTTAAGATCCATTTCTACCCCAATAAATAGAACTCTAGGCCTAACACTTTTTCTCGTTCTAGATACTCTCCATTTGGGTTCACCTTTTTAGGAAGGAATAATTTTCCAAGGAGAGAATCTTTTTAATAAAAATATTTTAATACCCTCAAGTAGGTCCGGGAGGCCAAAAGGGAAGAGCTTCGGACCACAGGTGAGTGATTGTAATTATTTTAAATTTCTTTAAGTAATTTAGAATAATAGGGTTTCCAATAGTTGTAGTTTTACTATGATTTTTGGAGTAACCTTTTTAGCAATTTATTTACAGTTTTTAGAATTATTTTCAGTCTATTTCGTCTAACTATTATTTTCAACTAATTTAAGTTTATTTCTAGTTTTTCCATTTATTTACTGTTTATTTATAGTATTTTACTTTATTTACTGTTATCTATGCTTTATTTACATCTTCTTCTTACGCTTTGGATTTTCTTCTTTTTTCAGTTTTCTTTTATTCCTCCTTCTTCTTCGCGTATGGATTAGAATAGAATTAACGTGGAATTGGATTAAATTATAAGAAATCTAAAATAATGGAATATAATATGTAAACTATAAAAACTGTAATACAAATGGAATTGGACTGAAATTATGCCTAATTACGATATTTATTGGACTGAAATTATGCATAACTATGATATTGATTGGACTAAATTAAGAAGATTGGCCCAGCTATAACTTAGAATTATAACTAAAAAGAATAAAAGAAGAAAGAAGCTTATTTTCACAGTTAGACCTTGGGCTAAGTAATAAGCATGATTATAACGTAAGTTATAAATTGATAAACTATGGAAACTATGGTAAACTATGGAAACTATAGTGCTTATTTTAAGACTTAGGATAAACTAATAAGCAATAATAGCAATTGATAAAAATAAAGGTTTATTTAAATAATTTATCTAAGTTAATAAGGAAAGATAAGAATAGGATCTATACCAAATAGTGTTCACCTAATATTTCTATGGTTATGGCATTTCACATAATCATGAAGTGAGACAAGGTGCTTCACATAATCCTGAAGTGAGGCGAGGGGTACGCTTATGCTTATAGTGGTAGTAAATGGTCAATCTATGGTAGTTCAAGTCAAGGGGGTTTGAACAAGGGGCGCAACTAGATTATTGTTTGATAAGGACTTTATCAACAGCATTTCCCCTATTTTTCTATGGATAGTGTTTCACATAATCCTGAAGTGAGACGAGGTGCGTCACATAATCCAGAAGTGAGGCGAGGGGCAAGCTTATGCTGGCTAGGGTAAATAAAATGTCAAAAGAGAGAGAGCAACAGGTAGCATGGGCATGGTGGCAATTACGCATGCGAATTCCATTTCGATGCTCAGTAATCGCTATGAGTTCCAAGCACTTAGTATATGTGTCTTTCGTAGATACCATTGCCTTCTGTGTAGGGAGTTATGTATCGTCTGGTCCACAGTGGGTGCTTTATGTATCTTTGGTAGTTACCATTGGCTGCTATGTAGGGAGTTATATAGCGTCTAGTCCACAGTAAGGTCTATAGAGTAGCAGGCCAATCGACGGGTAGAATTAGGATTTCAGCTTAATTATAGGATTAGGAATTCAGCCTAATCAAGTAGCTATCAAAGACAGGTGCAAACAATCAAAGTTAATAGATCTTATTAATTGAGCAATAGTTTATTCGTATTTATTTCCAGTTTCTCTCTTTGGTATTTCCTTTGTTTCCTTTTATATACTTGAACTATTGAAGGGTCTATTACTTTTACTTTGCTTAAAGATTCTAGTAGTTACTATCATTCCCCAGACTTTTAGTCTGACCCACTCCTCTATTTTCCCCTTTTTCCCACCATAGGCAATCAAAGGAGATGAAAGTAGGTTGCATTTGCCTGGAGGTTTCTTAGAGAAGATTCTACTATGTATTTCCCTACTTTTATTTCTGTTTTTATTTCTTTGTACTGGCACTTAAGAGGGATATTTATACTCTGATTTTTGTTGAGACTACGATTTTTTATTTTGTGAGACATGTTGTGTTTTGAGACATGTATGTTGTATTTGGATTTTGACTTATTTGGTTTATGAAGCAATTAGAAGCTTTTGTTCTAAAATAAGTTATTATTTTAGTTTCCGCTGTTTTTACCTATTTTTTTCTTGTGAATCTTAGCCTCTGTTAGTTTCAGTTAAACTTAAAACGAACCACACCTTTCAATGTGTCCTTTTGGGTATATTAAGGGGTGTGGGGTATTTCGTACATACCAAAACACTAGGACTTATCAAGTGATAATTTTGTGAGTAAATCCGAACTGACTTGAGCATGTTGAATATCGAATCTATTGCGCTGGTTTCAACAATTCAAATTTGCGATATTATTCTTATCAACATTGCTCATTTAATACCAACTGCATTAATCTTACTCATAAAGATATTATCGTGGTCGATGGATCATATCCCTTGTGTTATGACCACTAAAATCTATATTGTGATAGTGTACTTGGAATTAATACGAATTTTCGTATCATACAATATAGAGTCAATACTCTCAATGGTTTAATTAAACACCTAGGATTTTATATTTTTGACATTAATAAGAAACTCATAGTACCCCTTCAATGTGTAAAAATACTCTAATATTATGTGTTTGTTTAGGTTAGTTAATTTCATTTCATCTCATATAATCAGTTCTATCTGTGGATCGTGTCCAATTCCATTTTAGTATCAATAGACCCTTAGAGAAATTTCTTCAAAATGAAGTTGGTATATCTTGAAAAAACAATTGTTTCTTAGTACAACATAATAGGTATTCATAAATGCTTTATGAATTTCTTTATTTATAAAACTGATTTGGTTTTTGTTTATAAAACTTATGTTCAAAACATAGATATGTCATCCAATGACAGTCTTTCAAAAACTCTTTTGGGAGGATTCATACAAGATCCCTTACGAATAATTATTACGTGTAGTCTTTCGACTTGCACAACTCGCCAACTCCTTGGTCTAGGATATGTTGGGGTTTCTTATATCCCTCATCTTGTGTGATTTTGTATACTGTTATTTAGATGAAATAATATTTTCTTGTATACTACTTTTAAGTGCATGACCATATAGAAAGAAACTAGCTCAAATTCACTCACGGTTAATCCTACATTGTTCGATAAAGTTTGATTACCACATATCGATGCATCATTGTGTATCACATGGAGGAGTGACTTTTGAGATTACATCTTTATTCATTTTAGGACGTTCGAAACATTGTCCAATATACTCACTCATTCGATGAAATCAAATCATTTCTATCGCATGTTATTTTATTTACTTCTGTTTTGTATTCTATAGGTTTACCATGGACGTACTACATGTGTATTAAATACACATGTCTACGTCGAGAACTCATCAGTGCATATAACGAAGTACGTGGAACCATTTTGGTATTTATAGATTACGATTGCTTACATCTATATATATATATCAATCCGAAGAGTTCATCAACTCTTATGATACTCCCTCTAAATGGGTGCATAGCCCTTTATTCTTTGAGATATAATTAAAAAGTATCATATGATTCAAAATCATACAATAAAATTGTTTCTCAAAACCACGACATAGTCTATAATTATAATACAACTGTAAATAATATTAGATACTTTTTTATTTTCCAATGGATCACTTTTGTTATAGAAAAATAATACCATATTATAGTTTTATTTCAAAAAGAATATTCATAATATTCATATTGACATATAGTTATGTCTATTTTTATCGATACAAAAAAATAATCATTATTTCATAAATAAAGTATGATAAGTTTTACGAAAACAATTTTCATACTATGATCAATTAGTTAGTGCTATATGGCATGCTCCCATTATTTCCACCATTAACATAATAGCGTACTAATTCGGAGGCCCATCATTCAATTAATACGACTTGTTTATTTTATACACTGCAACTATTTACAATGGAGAGTTTGTTGACCAAATATCTTGAGCTCAAAGAAATAAATCTCATAAGAAATAATTTTCTATATGCGTATGCAATATGGAATATAAATCATATTTCTTATTCTAATATTAAGTATCAATCATAATTACAACTCCCATTTTCAATGTTTCTCTATGAAGTAGAAGTGACTATTCCTTCTCCACATCCCAAATATACAATTACATCTATTCTTATACATTTGTTTTCCTTTCAAATGGTCAAATTATTCAAAAGAAAACCTTACTACAATATCCTGACAAACTCTTTACAATAGTGCATTCAATTATTCTTAACATTTAAGGACATCAAATTTGTTGCACTTTACATAAATCGATCAAAGTGACATTTCCCCGATCGAGTTCTCAGATCTATATTACAATTTTTGGCCTTATGTTACATTAACACAATATGATCCCTTTTGTAATTAATCAGATTGAATGCTTGATCTTGCACTAAGGTTTAATTTTTTTTTCGGATGAACTAATTTCATCGAAATACTGTACATTACAAACTTTGACCATTCACTATATAACATTTATATGCAACTACATGTAGATCAAATATCCATAGTCTTGTATTGCTTTTAGAGTTCGAAACTCATAGAATGCAGTATATGGTCATGACCAAATAAATGCATACATGACCAAACTATGAATGTATTCAGTAGTTGTAAAATCAGGCACTTGCAAACGTTAACATGCAATAGGAATTTAATAGTGGGTATTATATTTTTATTTGTCAACTTTCAATTCAGTTCGTTTGTATATGTTAATTGATAAACATTTTATCAATTATATTAAATTCACAAATTTATCATCGTAGATAATTACAACATTATTTAGTATATTCTCTTACAATATAGAAAGGTTAAATGTTACCATTTTAATTTTCTAATAAGGCTCCCATTGGCCTTTTATGTTTCTACAAACTCTAAGATGAAAATAGAAGTCTCCCAGCTTCACTAGTGGATGTTAGGACCTTCCTGATCTGGTATTCTGACCTTGAGTTTGCTCAACAAATCATAGCCCCACAAACGATGGACAACTCCTTATCGGTTGTATCACATACAACCCCTGACCCATTTTTCCTTATCCTAATATCATTTCGACCTTGAGTTTGCTCAACAAATCAAAAGAGATTATTCATTCGTACCTACAATGTTGTGATGGCCTAAATATAGTATATGTACCTTGAGTTTGCTCAACAAATACATATATTTATCTTACCTCTTCTGTTCAATATATTAATAATACTACACATAACATCTCCAGCTTGAGTTTGCTCAACAACTAATGAGTATACAAGTAATTATTAATATATATATATGTGTATGGTAGAGGATAACATTATACTGAAGATTCATAATCTTCAATATATTATATTGAGTGATATCGACTTATCGAATAATGTATTTCTTTTGAAATACCTTCATATTTCAACTATCAGACACATCGAAAATCACAGTATATGTACATTTACGTATGTATTTATTCCTTAAGTTTATTTGGGTTTCTTTATGTTCCATCTTTAGTCTATACATTCATATCATATAAGTTTTATTGGTATATAACTTTTACATTTCATATTACTCATACGATAGTCAAATGTATGATATTTTATTAATATTTAATTAACTCTTTAATTAATTTTAAATTAGTATTCCAATACAACTTTTATATTGGACATATCTACTATAACCTTTTTAGTAAGACATATATATCTTATATATGCATATTTTTAGTTAATTAACTAAAATTTGATTACTTAATTAATCAAATAATTTTTATTAAATTATATTAATTTCGAAAATTTATCTTATATACATACATGCAGAATTATGTTATCTTAAACGCTTTAAAATAACATAACATATATCAACATATATAATACATGCGTATAGAATTAATTAATTAACTAATTTGATTAAATTATATTATTATTAATTTTATTAATAACTTTAAATTTCGAAACTAATATTTACATAGTTCCAAACATTTTGAACTTTTCATTACACTTTCAAACATTTTGAAAATTCATGTAATATTATAACCTTTTATAATAAACATGTTTTTATTTTGAATTTAAGTTTTAAATTTAAAATCATGTTTTAGTTTTCAAAATTATTTTGAAAATTAGCCCAAGGCCAAATTCAAATTGGGTCTTTCCTATTAGGGGCATCCTTTGGTCTCACATAACCTTTCAAGCCAGTTAGGTAACCAGGTAGGACAAGGTACTTGACTACCCAATCCAATCCTAGACATCACCTTTCTAGACACTGTACTAAATGCACAAGCTTAATCAGTTAGCCCTAACATGACTAATTTCGATCGTAGGCCATTGGCCTTTAATACCATTGAAGGAACTTGACTAGCACACCAAGGAAGAAATGGTTGAATTTTAAAAAATTAACAATTTTGGATCTTTAACGGGCATATGAAGTCTATATCATTTAGAATATTTCTATGTTTCTTTTAAACAGAATCAATATATTATTTAACTTTATACACAAAGTTTCAATTTAATTCAATGTGTATGCAGGTTAGAGTATTTCCAATATACTCTTATTATTAGCCATAAAATCTACTTAGGAAAAGTAGTATGGAAGAAGGTTAACGAAAATGTCAGGCTATATTGGAATGATAGGCATAGTTTTCGACAAAGGTCATAAAAGTGCGTTTCAAAGGTATTAAGAAGGTTTTTGAAGGAATCGCAGGTACCAGGCGCCCTTGCAAGTGATAAATAGTGAAAAAGTTTATGAAACATATGATAAATAAAATCGGAGCTACCCTTCCAATATTTTCAACCTTATGATGCAGATGGATTCGCGTATATAGGAAAAGCAAGGATGAGCTTGGAACCACCTTTAGAAGGCAATGAACACAAACCTTCCATATGCACGCCAAACCTTTCGAAGCCAAAGATTTCGCCTTCATTCAAATTGCTCCAAACAACCCTTTCGAAAGCATAGTTAGGCCTTTTGAACTGGTCGAAGCTAGCAACATCAGGAGAAGGTTCCGCATTAATCCTCAAACATGCATTTGGAAGCAACCAACAACACCGAAATCATTGATACTTCAACATCTTCGAAGCCCGAGTAACAACCTATCGACAGAGTCAAAATCTCCTATCTTTACTTTTGATAACGACAAAGAAACATGAAGAGAAAAGTGCATTTGTGGCCCTTCTGACGGCATCGAAAGAGATTCAAGAGAAAGGAGGGAACAGGAACACTAAAAATTTAGCAAAGTCGAAAGGAAGGTAAAAGACCCTTTCGACAAGGTCAAAAGGCATAAAACAAGAAGAGGAGAAGCGCAAAGATGAGTTAGAGGACTCAAAAGAGAAGCCTTTCAACTGTATTGAAGGAAGGCGGGGCCTTTCGACCGTGCCGAAAGGAAAGAGGTGGAAGATAGAAGGACCATTCGGCTAGGTTGGAAGCATTAGCGCGGAAAGAGGCTGACCTGCATCTATAAATAAGACCCAAGGGGTCCAATTTTGGGGACCAAATTTTGGAAGTCCTAAGCTCATTTCTTGTACTTCCACTTCTTTGCAACAACAACGTCTTTGTAAATTTAATCAGTTTGGGGAAAAGCTCTCAATATTGTAGCTAATTTTGGATTAATTATAACAGAGAGATGTGTGGATTCATTAAGGATTTCGATTATGAGGAAGATCATTAGGATCATTATCTAGAATAATGATCAATTGCACATAATGCTATCTTATTTTCTTAATTTTCGTTTGTTTATGCAAATCAATAAGATCGATTTGGATATTTTGCATATGAAACACATCATCATCATGACCAACATTATATAGTGAACAACAAGGATGGTGACGATGTTTCATCTTAAATAATTTCATAGAATTACATATCCAAGATGATTATATTGAACGAAGCTTAGGCAATTGCAAACTAGATATATTTCGAAAGGATAAACCCCTTTCGACATGGTCGAAAGGATAAACCCCCAAGATGATTATATTGAACGAAGCTTAGGCAATTGCAAACTAGATATATTTCGAAAGGATAAACCCCTTTCGACATGGTCGAAAGGGGTGTCTCGAAGAAAATCTGGCCTACAATTGGTAAACTATCAAATGAGGAGGAATCCATTAGAAAGGAACCTACGCTCAACTGCATCAGTATACTTTCAAGGGGGTTCCTCCATAAAAAGGAACAAAACCAATGGGATCGAAGGCAGTTGTTTTACTTTAATTGTAATGACCTGCTATTTTGAATCATTTAAATTGGCAATCATCCACTCATGTCAGACTTGAATTGTTCAAAACAACATATTGTTAATTTATATTTCATAAAACTTAGCATATACAGTAAATAAAATCAATCAAAGAATCATAGACATGGAGTTTACAACAATAAGTAGCGGAATAGGTATATGGTAGTTCATGAAGCTTCTATATAAACATCAGAGTTTAAAGTAAAATATAACAGATATCTCAAATACACAGAATTTACTAATACAAGTTCCAGTGACAAGTCAGAACAAACAACTAGAATAAACTGAAGTAAATGGAAAGCTGAATAGACAAAGACCGATCTTCAAGCAAAACTCCAAACTCCAAAGTCGAGTCTCAAGTGTTGTGACACTCAGTCTTACCCGAGCATAAAGCAAAACACAAAATGCTCGAGTCAGGATTAACATTCTTATACCAGTAAATTCAAATCAAGTGAAATGTTAGCTGAAATAAAAATAACTTAAAGGATGTTCAGGATGCCCATCATTTAAGGATCTGTTAAACTATCAACAAATATAGTACAATATTAAAATAACATTAAGACGTTACCCATATCCCCCTTAACACACTTTTATATATTCCCGTAGTCTATATAGATACAGTAAGCCCCACCAAACTGATGGGATACTCAGGGAGCACTCTATAGGTATGGTACAAAACAAACTCGTAAAGGGCATGATAAGGCATGCGACAAGGCACGCGATGCAATGTGCGGGGTAGGATTCTATAATTTTGCACTCCCAGATTAGTGATAATGCATAGCAGCTACTACCGCCCACCTCGAGACACACTCCCAAATCAAAGGTACACCTAGTCAAATCACAAAGTAATAGAATGATATCAAAGAAATGTGCCCGATAGATGCTGCGACCTCACTTGGCCCGGTATAGCTCTTATTTTCGCCACATCAAGCTGACCCGCGAGAGTCAGGGCTGCATTAATACCTCATACAGAATCATTGCCAAATCATCCTACTTAGTTCTGGAATCTCCACCACGTACATAGTTGTTAAAGTGGTTTTCGGTATTTGCAGAGAGTATGACAATATCCGATCTCGGTCTCTTTAACAACCAAATGCTTATTTCACATTGCAGTCATTTTTATAAACTCATTATTATAATCATTTCGAACAGTTCATATTTCATATCAAAATATCATATTCATTTCAAGATCATATCACTTTCGAAATCATATTCACTTGCGAAACCATATCACTTCCAAAGTCATAACTAGAAAATAGTTTAAACCATCATATCAAAGTATTCGAATTTAAACCCATCAAATCCAAATTATAATAGTTGAAACTTAAATAGTTTGTACAATGAAAATAGTTTATATATATTGAAATATTTATAATTTAAAATAGTTTATATTAAAATGGGTTATAGATAAAATAGTTTATATTTAAATAGGTTATATGTAAAATAGTTAATATACTAAAATAGTTTATATTTAAAATAGATTATAGTTTAAAATAAATTTCAAATTAGAATTGCTTCTTCCAATTTGGAAAATCAATTCAAATCAATTTTAGTTTCAAAATTCAATCTCAGTTCAACAATTTGAATTTCAATTTAATTCCTATTAAAACCTTTTTTAATCTATATTGGTTTCAAATCCAGGTTTGAACTACAATTTAATCCATTTCCAATTTCAAAAGGTTTCAAAGTAAAATATTCAGACAATTCATAATAACCCAATTTGATAAATTTCATTTATATTTTCAAAAAAATAGAATCTTAAATTTATTTAAATTGGAAAATATTCACTTAATCCTTTTTAATAACATTTAAATAAAACCTCAAATAACAAATTAAATCAAAATTAAATATTCAATTTCACTTTTATTTAAATTTGAAATATTCATTTAACCACCTCTTATTAAATCAAGTTATATAAGTCATAACCCAAATCTCAAAATCAATAAGACTCCAATCAATTCTCATTTATATTAAATCCTCAAACCAATTACAAATCAATTTAAATTTATCTTTCCAACCTTAATTTATTAAAGTTATTACAAAATCTGTTTTCAAAATAGTAACACAAATTTAAACAAATATTTGAAAACATATTATATATGTTAGTTAATTTAAATTTTTATTTAAATTAAATTAAATCAAACCTTTTTATTAAATCTATTTAAATCTTAGTTTATATATTTTAAAATTAAATAAAATATAAGAAAAATCTTAAAATTTACATTTTCATAATTTAACTTATAATTTTACTATTTCCAAAACATATAATTTAAAATCTAAAATTTTACACGTATTAAAAATAAAAATCTTATATTATATTTTTTAAATCAAAACTCATATATTTCATTTCAAACTTTGGAAATTATTTTTTTCAAAAATAGAACAACGGTGTCCGTATTTAATTTTCTATCCTATAGTCAAGTGATACGGATATTTGTCATTTCAATCCGCAATAATTAATATTTACAATATGTATCATTTCAACCTGCAATCCCAAAGTTTCAAAATTAATGAAAATCGCTTGGGTTTATCATTTCAACCCATAAGGATTTTCCCCTAATCTATAAAATCATTCGGGTCTGTATCATTTCAACTCGTAGGGATTCCAAAACTAATAGAGAACTTGCAGAGTGAGAATAATAGAATAATATTATAAAATGACATACATATCAATAGCAGGCATATCATCATCATTAAAAATTCAAATATAACGTATACAACAGGTTATGGTGTCATATGTCATAGGTAAAAAGGGTAGTAATTGGTCAATTAGCCTATAGCAAGACAAGGGCATGCTTATACTAAAAAGGTTAGTAATTGGTCAACTGGAAGTCCAAATCACGAGGGATTTGGATAAGGGGCGCAACTTGATATTGTTTGGATGAAGGGCCAGTACCAACAGTATTTCCCCTATAGATTCTATGGACTCATGGTTATCTCACATTAGCCTGAAGTGGGATAAGGGGCAGGCTTATGCTAGATGTTGTGGTAATAAGAAGACCCAATATGTGGAGAAAAAGGTAGCATGGGCATGGTGGCAATTAGGCATGCGACTTCCATTTGGGTGCTCAGTAATAACTATGATTCCAAGAGCTTAGTATGAGTGTCTTTCGTAGACATCATTTCCTTCTGCGTAGGAAGCTATATATGTCGTCTTGGCCTTGGTAACATTTTGTGTAGAGAGTTATATAGTGCCTGGTCCATAGAAAGGTATTGTAGAGTAGCAGGCCGATCAAAAATGGTAGAATCAGGGTTACATTCTGATGACATGATTATAAATTCAGCTTAATCAAAGCCGAAATCAAAGACAAGTGCAAGCAATCAAAAGTTAACCTATATGATAAATTGAGCAATACTTAATCGTACTTATTTCCAATTTACCTCTTTCCTATTTCTTTTATTATCCTTATTCATGCTAGAAATTTTGTAGAGTCTATTACTTTACCTTGCATACAGACGCTAGTAATTACTATCATTCACCAGACTTTTAATCTGATCCACTCCTCTATTTTCCCCATTTCTCCCCTTAGGCAATCAAGGAGGAAGTCAGAAGGTTGCTGAAGCTTGGAGTTCTTTTGGAGGAGATTTCTTCTATGTATTTCTATTATTTCGGTTTTAGTTCTTATGTTGTATTGGCACTATAATGAGGGTTAATTTTACTCTAATTTTATGGAGACTATGGTTTTTGAATAAAGACATATGTAGGTAGTTTGAAATTTGAATTATTTGGTATTTGATGACTTTTTATGAAGTTGGGTTTTGAACAAAATATCATAACTCTTTCCGCTGTGTTATTATTATTATTTAATTCTTGTCTTGTGAATCTTAGTCCCTACTAGTTCTAGTTATACCTAAAATACGCCACATCTTTTAGTGTGTCCTTTCGGGTATACTAAGGGGTATGGGGTGTTTCAGTTGGTCTCAGAGCCTAAGGTTACAGGATTCCAAAAGTAAAGTATTTTCTTCATAATAACTTGTTTTAAAGGTATTTGTAAGAAAAGAACTTTTAGAAATTATTTTTAAATACAAAAGAATTTTTATAAAAATCCCCTCATAAGTCCAGTTCAATTTC
Source organism: Allium cepa (assembly GCA_030765085.1). Classification (NCBI taxonomy): domain Eukaryota; kingdom Viridiplantae; phylum Streptophyta; class Magnoliopsida; order Asparagales; family Amaryllidaceae; genus Allium; species Allium cepa. The sequence continues at coordinate 21,949,067 of CM060931.1, forward strand.
CCCTTGACACTCTTTCCTAAACTACCTTTTCCTTTTCGTAGAAAGGTTGATGCCCCGAAACTTCACGAGGGCATTCCAATCCCAGCCTAGTTTCGTAGATACTTACAAGCCACGACTCTAGAGGTGCACGGACCTAGGCCCAATCCTGCACCAGTGCGTGGGAATCCCATCGACCCACCCCCCGCCATCAATTTCTCTAAGATTTTTAAAGATTTTTCAAGTTGGGCGAGAATATTTTTTTCGACAAGGAGACTTTTGTGGAGGCAAGAGCATTGCTTAGGGATACAGGGAGAATTTTTGATCTTTTGGGATTAGATGGATAGCAGCGAGTTCCGCTGGCGGCTTGGCAGCTAAAGGATGAGGTATCTTATTGGTGTAGGTGATCGAGTTGGAGGGGAGGAATATTACTTAGGATGGATTTAGGGAGAAATTCGATAGGAAGTTTCTATCTCAGGCAGAAGAGAGTGTTCAGTTGGAGAGGTTTATCAATTTAAAGCAAGGGAGTTTGTCTGTTAAGGAATACATCATCAATTCAATGAGCTGTTGTGGTATGGTATGGATTTGGTGAGCACACAGCATAAGAAAGCTATGAAGTTTATGGAGGGATCGAGTCAACCTCTTTAGGGATTACTGCTGCTCATGTACAGATGGGAGCTACTAATGAATCTTTGGTCGAGATGGTGCTTATGTCAAATACGATTAAGGAGAGAAAGTCTAAAAAGGAGGTTAAGTAAGAAGGTCCAAAGAATAAGTGGTGGGAAAAGAATAAGAAGAAGAAGAAAGGTGATGGTCCTCGGAAGCAGATTAAGAAAGGAATAAAGTGCCATGGTTGTGGGAAGCTGGACATATGGTCTAGGATTGCTGGAAGGAGAAGATGAAGGGTAAGTGCTATACTTATGGGTAGCCGGTCAAATGAATAGGAGTTGTCCCCAGGGAGTGAGTGCATCAGTTGCACAGATTCAAGCTTTTGACAAGGCACCATCCAGCAGCATTCCGAATAGAGGTAGGAAAGTCACAGTTGAAGGTTTGATTTCTATATCTGATTTTCGCAGTCGGACTTTATTTGATTCTGGAGCATCACACTCTTTTATCTCTACCTCTCTAGTAGATAGTTTGCACTTGGACCTATTAGTAGACCCCATTATTGTTTCAAACGCCATAGGAGGATCGACACACTTATCTAATGGTTTGTAGGGGTTTAAAAATCTATATCTTAGGTGTAGAGTTTGACTGCGATGCCTATGTTTTGGGATTCTCGAGGATGGGATGATGTTAGGGATGGATTGGCTATCCACATATGGAGCTAGTTTAGACTGCGAGAGGAGATTCGTTAGACTTGAGACATGCGATGGTACGACTCTAGAGGTATCTTGCAACCCGCAAGGGCCAGTCATGTTGAGTTTTCTCTATTCCCTCGATTCATTTTCATCGGAGTTGTATTCATTTCTTGTCATCAAAGATTTTGTAGACGTCTTGAGGAGGTTAGGGGACTGCCCCTTAAGAGCGAATTGACTTCATGATTTATTTGACCGAGAATGCAAAGCCAGTAGCGTTACTTGTGACGCACTTGGAACCCAGGGAGAGGAAAGAATTGAGCAAGCAGATTCGTGTGCTTTTGGAGAAGAGATTCATAAGAAGGAGCATATCGAAGTGGAGAGCGCCAGTCGTCTTCGCCACTAAGGCGAATGGTTATCTCCGACATTGCGTGGATTATAGGGAATTCAATAAGCTCACCAAAAAGAACCGATATCCACATCTTAGGATTGATGATCTCTTTTACCAGTTGGTATGTTCATCAGTTTTCTCTCAGCTTGATTTAGCCACAGGATTCCATCAGCTTAGAGTCGCTGATGATAGTATAGATAAGACTACCTTCAGGACACCAGACAGATTCTTCGAGTGGTTGGTTATGCCTTTTGGGCTAACCAATTCCCCCATCCTATTTCGTTGATTTGATGAGCTGCGTCTTTAGGGATGTCCTAAATAAGTTTGTGGTTGTATTCGTGGATGATTTCTTGGTATTTTCCAAGAATATGGAGGATCATACTGTTCATTTGGAAGAATTTCTTTGCACGCTGCATACTGTTCATTTGGAAGAATTTCTTTGCATACTTCATAGTCATCATTTAAAGCTAAGTTTTAAAAGTGTCATTTTCGAAGAGAGGAAGTTCATTTCTTGGGGCACATGGTCTCAAAGTAAGGTTTGGTTGTTGACTCCGCCAATGTTATTGTAGTGCCAGATTGGAAAGCCCCCAAGAAAGTTACCGAGGTTAGGATCTTCCTAGGATTGGATGGCTACTATAGGAAGTTCATTAGGGACTTTGCCAAGATTTCGGCACCACTCACCTGCCTTACCAAGGAGAATAAAGCTCTCGTGTGGGATGTGGATTGAGAAGATTCCTTCACAAAGCTTAAGAGAGCCCTTACTAGTGCACCAGTGTTAGTTTTACGTGACGAAGCTAAGCCTTTCACTGTATACACTGATGCATGCGGAATGGGTCTAGGAGTAGTGTTGATGCAAGAAAGGAGGGTAATGTGTTATGGTGGTAAGTAGTTGAGGACGCATGAGAAGAACTACCCTACCCACGATTTGGAGTTGGATTCCATAGTTTTTGCACTTAAGTCTTGGAGGCACTATTTGCCTGGAGAGAAGTTTGAGCTTTTTACTGACCATAAGTCTCTGAAGTACTTATTCTCGCAAAAGGATATGAACTTGAGGCAAAAAAGGTGGATGGATTTTTTAGCCTCGTATGATTTTGAGATAGCTTATACCCTTGGCAAGGGTAATGTGGTTGCAGATGCATTGAGTAGAAAGAAAGCATCCTTTATTCCTTTGTTCGTAGAGTGGAAGAGCTTGGAGTTTATTCCTATTTTTGATTCTAATCCCTTTACGGACATTACTCCTGGATTATTGGAGACATCAGAGGTGAGGCCTACCCTTATGGATCAGATTGGCTCAAGGCAGTGGGAGGATTTAGAGCTTATGAACATTATGGATAGGATTAGCCGAGGAGAGGTCTCAAGACATCTCCAACGTTATTCCATTGATAGCAGAGGATGGATTAGGAGAGATGGGACACTTTGTGTTCCATGCGCCAGTGACTTGTTAAGAGTAGTTTTGGAAGAGGCATACCATTCCCGTATGACTATTCATCCAGGTGGTGATAAAATGTATCAGGTTATGAAGAGGATGTACTGATGGGGTGGTATGAAGAAGTACGTTGCGGAATTCGTAGCTAAGTGTCTCATATGACAAAGGGTAAAAGCAGAGCAGCAGAAGCCCAGTGGATTACTTCAGCCCTTAGACGTGCCAGAGTGGAAGTGGGACAATATATCTATGGATTTCATTGATGGTTTACCCCATTCTAGGAAAAGGAACACAAGCATTTGTGTGATTGTTGATAGATTGACCAAGAGTGCCCACTTCATCCCAGTTAAGAGTAAGCGTACAACTTCATGTCTGGCATCCTTGTTTATTCGAGAGATAGTCTGTCTACCCGGAGTTTCTTCTTGCATTGTAAGTGATAGAGATCTCATTTTCACTAGTGAGTTTTGGAGAAGCTTACAGGAGGCGCTATAGATGCAACGTAGGTAGAGTACGGCTTATCATCCCCAGACTGATGGCCAAACAGAGAGAGTAAATAGGGTTCCTGAGGATTTGCTACGGATGTGCATTTTGGACTTTGGAGGTACTTGGGAGGAGCATCTTCCATTAGTTGAGTTCGCGTACAATAATAGTTACCAAACAAGTATAGGAATCGCACCATTTGAGGTTTTATATGGGTGACCTTGCAAGTCTCCATCATGTGGGGTAGAATCTATAGAGAAGTTATTACTTTGGTTAAGGAGACCTCTAAGAGGGTGGGTTTGATTCGACAAAGGATAAAGACGGCTCAAGACAAACGGAAATCGTATGCGGACAAGCGGAGGAGAGACTTAGAGTTCGAGGTTGGAGACTTTGGTTTTTATCAAAGTGTCCCTGCTTAGGAAGGTGGTAAGATTCGGATCAAATGGGAAGTTAGCCCCTAGATTTGTTGGACGATCCTATCACAAAGAGAGTTAGGAAGATGGCTTACTGAATAAGGCTACCTGATAGGCTCGTAGGAGTGCACGACGTTTTCCATGTTTCGCACTAGCGAAAGTGCTTAAATGGCTCAATGGAGGATATGGAGCCTAGTCAGTTGGAGGAGGCGGAGGTAGAAAGGGAAGCTTCTGTTCGACATATCCCCATGAAGATTGTTGGAAGAGACACCAAGAAACTAAGGATTAAGGAGGTTCCACTGGTGAAGGTGCAATGGAGAGATGATGTTGTAGACGCTACTTGGGAAGCAGAAGAGAAAACTCATACTTCCTTTGATAGTAAGTTCTAGAATTCCTTTTTTTCATCTATAAATTTGAATAAGTTCCTTCCTTTATTACCCTTTGGAAGGGTAGAGTTTAGGGTTTAACCTATGGATGGTAGGATTTGATGCAAACATATTAATAGAACATGTTATGAATGATGTATGCTAGTGGTTGCAAGTGTTTGCTAGTGGATGCTATGGACGCATATAGGTACACTAGCACTGTTGGTCCTTAGGGATCAGCCTAACTAGGACACTAGAGCATATGCATATAGATGTGTGCGCATTTTTATTTTATTTTCATGGTGGCTATAAATGGATGTTTATCACTTGATTGTTGCATTTGGGTGTCGTCTGTAGCGCGCATATAGAACTATTAGTTATCATTAGGAAATTTTTGAATTCATTTGGATACATGGCACGAACATGATTGCATAAAAAGAGTTCAACTGAATCAGTAGACCGTCTAATCTTTTGCATTAGTTAGGAACATTTACACTATACTAATTGCATAAGTATCATAAATTGCATTAGAAAAGCAGAAGGACAATGGATGAATGGTTGATGATTGAATAGTTGGTTGTAGAACTGGATGAAAACATTTAGTACATTCTTTATCCTTAGAGATTTTGGGGATGAGATCCCTTAAGGAGGGGAGAATATAACAACCTAGAATTTAACCCATAATAATTAATTTGTTAATTAATTGAATAAAAAGTTAACTTTGTGAAATTATAAAAACTAAGCCATGGAAGTTGCATCATTGTGTCCGTGGTAATTTTCTGGACAATTTCCATATATAGAACGTCAGAAATTGAGCTAATATGACCAAGTTATAAAATAAACAAAATAAACAAAAGAAAGAAAGAAATATATATATACGTAGGTCGACCAGCCGGTCGACCTGGGCACCAAGGCGGTCGACTGCACGGTCGACCTGCCTCTACTAATTTCAAACGAACGAACTTTCATTCGTTCGAACGTTCCACAGCCCTTAGCCGACGTGTTTTGCATCATTTTAACCGATCAGGTCCCTCCGTTTCTACAACAGATGGCCTCTATTCATCCGATGATGTGGTTACATCCTATTCAATCTCCAAATCCAACGGTCCGAGATCTACTTTCACACCTATAAATAGACCCCTAGACCTAACACTTTTTCTCATTCTAGGTTTTCTCCAATTAGGTTCACCTTTCTAGGAAGGGCCCTAAATAGAATAATGTTTCCAAAGGGGAAAATCGTTATAGATTAAATTATTTTACAACTCCAAGTGGATCCAGGAAGACCGAAGAGAAAGCTTAGAACCGAAGGTGAGTGATTTTAATTAGTTTAAGATTTCTTTAAGTAATTTAAAATAATAGGGTTTCCGATAGTTGTAGTGTTACTATGATTTTTGGAATAGCATTTTTAGAAGTTTATTTACAGTTTTTGTTTTAGAAGTATCTTTAGTCTATTTCCTTTCAGCTATTCTTTTCAATAATTTTAGTTTATTTCTATGAATTGTAGATTTGCTGTTTATTTACAGTTTATTTATAGTATCTTAGTTTATTTACTGTTATTTTTATGTTATTTACATCTTCTTTCTACACTTCGAAATTTCCTCTATTTTCAGTTTTCTTTTATTCCTCCTTTTTCTTCGCGTATGGATTAGAGTAGGATTAACGCGAGTATGGATTAAATTGTAAGAAAACTGAAATAATGAAACATAAGATATAAATTTCATAGAATGTAATATAAATGGAATTGGACTGAAATTACGCCTAACTATGATGTTAATTAGACTGAATTAAAAAGATTGGCCTAGCTATAACCTGGAATTGTAACTAAAAAAGTAAAAGATGAAAGAAGCTTATTTTCACACTTTGACCTTGGGGAAAGTAATAAGCATGATTATGACGTAGGTTATAATAAGAAAAAGAATGGAATGAGGCTTATTTTAAGAATTAGGATAAATTAATAAGCGAAGATAATAATAAAAGCTTATTAAAATAATTTATCTAATTTAATAAGCAAAGAAGAAAGTAGGACGTATACCTAATAACATTCCATATTAGACAAAATGGTGGTCTCACATTAGCCTGAAGCAAGACGAGGGCACCGTTATGCTAAAAAGGGTAGTAATTGGTCAATTAGAAGTCCAAATCACGTGGATTTGGATAAGGGGTGCAACTAGATATTGTTTGGATGAAGGGCCAGTACCAACAGCATTTCCCCAATAGATTCTATGGACACATGGTGATCTCACATTAGCCTGAAGTAGGATGAGGGGCACGCTTATGCTAGATGTTGAGGTAATAAGAAGACCTAATAGGTGGAGCAAAAGCTATCATGGGCATGGTGGAAATTACACGTGCGACTTCCATTCGGTTTCTCAGTAATAGCTATGAGTTCCAATCGCTTAGTATTTCGTAGACATCATTGCCTTCTGTGTAGGGAGCTATATATGTCGTCTTGGCCACAGTAACATTTTGTGTAGAGAGTTATATAGCGAGTGGTCTATAGAAAGGTACTATAGAGTAGCAGGCCGATCAAAAAGGGTATAACTAGGGTTACATCCCAATTATAGGATTAGGAATTCAGCCTAATCAAAGCCAAAATAAAAGACAAGTGCAAGCAATCAAAAGTTAACCTATCTTAAAAATTGAGCAATATTTAACAATATTATTTCCAATTCACCTCTTTCATATTTCCTTTATTGTCCTTATTCACGCTAGAACTGTTATAGAGTCTATTACTTTATCTTACTTAAAGAATCTAGTAATTACTATCATTCACCGGACTTTTAATCTGACTCACTCCTCTATTCTCCCCTTTTCCCCCTTAGGAAATCAAGGAGGAAGCCAGTAGGCTGTTGTAGCTTAGAGTTCTGTTGGAGGAGATTTCTTCTATGTATTTCTTTTATTTCAGTTTTTGTTCTTATGTTGTACTGGCACTATAACGAGGGATAATTGTACTCTAATTTTATGGATACTATGGTTTTTGATTAAAGACATATATGGGTAGTTTGACATTTGAACTATTTGGTATTTGATGACTTTTTATGAAGTTTGGTTTTGAACAAAATACTATAATTGTTTCTGCTGTGTTATTATTATTATTTAATTTTTGTCTTGTGAATCTTAGTCTCTTCTAGTTTTAGTTATACTTAAACGCACCACATCTTTTAGCGTGTCCTTACGGGTATACTACGGGGTGTGGGGTGTTTCACAACATATATATATATATATAATATATTTTCTTTTTAAAACCATATTTAATTTAAAACTTATATACATGTATTTCAAAACCAATGTCAAAATAAATCTTTATTACTTATTTTTAAAATCAATAATAAAACATATTAACATAAAATCTATGTATATTATATTACAAAATCATTTTAATCTCATATATTTTAAGATCAAAACATATATATGTATTACATTTTAAAAACAATATTTAAAAATCAATGTTCCTAAAATCAATGTTCTTTTAAATATGTACATAGTATACACACACTCAGGTTGGAAGGTTGATGACAGGCTATGGTTTCTCGGTTGGAGGGTGAGCTCGGGATGGGTTGAAGCAGGGGACAAGTTCGTATGGGAGAGAATGGAAGGCTGGTAGGTTCAGCGATCTGGTGGCAGGTCGGTGATAAAAAGCAGAAAGGGGAGATGGCGGCAGGATATGTAGAGGCACTGTTTGGGTTAAGGAGGCAAACGCGGTTGCTTGCGGCTGTCGGTGGGATGGTGGCTGACAGGTGGTTCGAAGTCAAGGCGGAGGTTATGGGGTTGGTAATTGGGAAGTGGATGTGTGGGTTGTGCAAAGGAAGGGAAGGTCGAACGTTCTCAGGCCTTATATATATATATATATATATATATATATATATATATATATATAAATGCAACAGTATACTTTATGAACAATATTTGCATTCGATATATATATATATTAAAAAGAAGGATGGGCGAATGATCAGGTAGGGTTCAAGGCGAGTTTCAGTGATGGTGAGATCTGAAAGTCGATCAAGGGAGAAGAGAGGCGGCAATTCAGTGAAGGGAGGCTGGGCTGCGTAGGCTATCAGCGTAGGGAGTGGGAAGCTTTTGGTGGTTCGTGGAGATTGGACTTGCTTGAATTTGGTCTGGAATTAAATGGGATAGCATTCGGTGATGAAATGGAGGGTGCGGTTGCGTGTGAGTGGTGGAGACGTGGAGTGGATGAGTTTTCAACACATGGTGGTGGTGGAAGATATATGGTCATGGAAGGTAGGGTTATGGCGGAGCAAAGGTGGCGGAGGTCGAAAGGAAGGGTGATGCGGTGGACGACAATCTCAAGCGAAATGTAAGGAGCAGTGTGGCTTCTTCAGATCTCCAAAAAAAGAGAAGACAAGATACAAGCAGGGAGTTGTAAAGCAACAAAACTAATATATTTTATATTTTTTTATTCTTCGAAAATATGAATAGGAATAGAAAGAAGTAGAGAAGCCGAACCATAATATATATAATAATAGGAATGGAAAAAGTCATGCACGAGAATTTAGGAATATTAATGGAAAAAGGGTATTGGGTCATCAACCGGTGAATAAATGAATGGTCACACGAAAATCAAAAGGCTCAAACGGTTACCGTTATGGCTAACCGTTTTGCAAATTCACCACGTACCAGAAACCGAAACACAAAAATCAAAATACTGCGAAGATTGGCACGACAAGACGAACAAGTGGTACACAGATATTAGCGATACGATCGTCCTATCAATAGTCGATATTCGTTGTCATACCGCTGCTAAAATGTCGAAAATAAGATAAACGGAACTATAACAGTCCAAATTTGGCGAAACGAAATGCGATGTCTCACTCAGAAAATGGTTTACACTTTTAGTATATAAAAATATTCAGGTTTCAAAAATATTTTATTTCCATCAAATTTAACCGATTTAAATTTAAATGAAATTACACAACAAAATAAACTTCCATATTTTCTGATGAAAATCTGACATTTGCTACGTTTAGAAAGTCATATTCCAAATATCAAATTTTCATTGTTAAATTAATTATTTTATTTTCAAGAAAAAGTTCGGTTAACTACATTATAAAAATCGTTAAAATTTTCGGGTCGTTACACTAATAGGCCAAACATACCTTCCAACATGGTCATAAGAATTGGAGTGTACCTTTTGACATAATCAAAAGGTTTGAAAGTTGAGTAGAAACAACCGTCTTCGACTCATTCGAAAGAAGGGTTTCGAGTAAAATGCTTCTTCCTTTACCTGCATTCCTAAGTTAACCTCTAAAAATGTTTCGATCAAGTCACCCTTGTTGAAAGGTGGGTTTCAAAAGAAGTGATCTTTTTAACATTCTAATTTTACATTATCAAATTTTCTATTCACATAGCTTTGGGGATGCTGACAAATTTTCTTTTTAACATTTTTAGCACTAGAAGAAGGGCTCGAACCTCCGACCTTGTTACTATCTTATAGGCTAATTATGGATATTTAACTTGAAATAGGAAAACGAAATCAAAACGATTAAGTGGAATGGATAGGGTCATCCACAAAACAACCCTTGAAGAGAACATAGATCTAACCTTCAACATGGATGGAGTTGTTCAAGGATGACCTTCATCATCAGTGCTGAGGATGAAAATACTGCCAAATCAAGCATTTAGAGCAGCAACTGCATGAAATGTAGGAACTCGTCAAAATGGCGCTTTCTCAAAAGTCATCAAAAATAGCAAGGCCAACACAGAGCGAGGAGGTGGTCCCACCAAGAAGGAAATTAAAGGCTCGTTCAAATAAAAACAAGAGAAAGACAATCTAACATCTTCAAAGAAGAAGGAACATTGCCAAAAAAAAGTATATCGTCAAGGAAGAGTGCTCGATTAATAACTTGAACAATCTGGCAGTTCTACGTCAAAAGAATACCATCCAAACTAGAAAACTATCATGATGTTGAAGCTTATCTGAAAGATGCAGTGGAGAAAGCAATTAAAGATGCAATGAATGCAAAGGAGAAGAGGACTATGGACAAAAATGTCAATGACAACGAGCGAGTGCCACTCTTTAAAGATGAGTTTATGGCAACAATCATCCCATCTTATATGAAGATTACGACAATGAAGTATCATGAAATCACAGATCCAAATGATCATTTCAAGTCTTTCGATAGCTAGATGGATCAATATAATGCATCAGGAGTTGTAAGATGCAGATTGTTTCCTGTAACTCTCAAAGGGCTGCGGCCAAATGATATAGACAATATCGAGAGAAGACCATTTACTCATGGAAGCAGTTTTCCTATGAATTCTCTGCTCAGTTTTGTATATGTAAAGATCCCACCATTGATTACACATGTAACAACCCGCATATTTTACGATTTAATATTTAAATATTTTATTTTAATATTTTATCGTTAGTCGAATTTTAGTCCAAAAAGTTACTTTTTGCATACGGTCGAATTAGGACTCGGGAACACTTCCGTTGGGTCCAAAACGTCGTTTGCGATCTTTTTGAGTATAAACATTCATGTGTTTGGAGTTAGTGGAATTTTGCCACTTTTTCACTTTGGACTTTGGGTTTGGTTTAGCCCCTTTAGCCTAAGCTATTAGTTCTAACTCAACCCCCTTTCCTTCATAACTCCACTTTCATTTCCTAACACTCAAGCTTCATCAAAAATGGAGGAAGGAATGGGAAATTAAAACTCCAAGCTCAAGTTCATTTGCAAATCCAACATCTAGCTCCAAATTCAAAGAGAACCCATTGATTCTTCATTGCTTTCAAGCTTCTCCTTCATTGTTCTTGTGTAAAGGTGAGATTTTTACCTCACATCTTTGTCTATAACTATCTTTGATTGTTAGGTATGAATTCCTAACACTTATTCATGTGCATTTGCTAATGATTTGGATTGAATTGGTGAAAATCCCAATTTTTAATGTTTTGGGTTCAAATCTTTAAAAATCTCAAATTTGATGTTTGAACACGTTTTTGGTGATGAATCGAGGAGCCAATAGGACTGGGTAGCCGATAGGCGTAATCCCCAGCGTTCGTGTTCGACCGGTTGCAAATTGAGTGAGTTTTTGCGCTTCAAAACCCTTAGGTCGTTCGGCCTGCACAATGGTGATTCTCGGCCTGCAGTTAGGTCGTTCGTTCCATAGGTCGCACTCTATAGGTCGCTCGGCCTTCCTTACCCTTACCGTTCGGTCTGCACCGTATAAGCCCCTCGGCCTACAGCTAGCTCGCCTGCTCCTTAGGTCGCGACAAGTTAGGTCGTTCCCCCTTAGGTCGCTCGGCCATTTATGCCATTGGTACCTTAGGTCGCTCGGCCTTCTTCTGCTCCTTAGGTCGCGCCATGCTAGGTCGTCCCCACTTAAGTCGCTCGGCCTGCTTGCACTGTTGAGTCGCACATCTGTTAGGTCGCGCTATGCCTTAGATCACTTGGCTTGTTAGGTCGTTCCAACCCTTAAGTCGCTCGGCCTATTCTCCTCTTAGGTCGTTGCATCACATAAGTCGTTTGCTTTACCCTTCTCGCCTTGCAGTTAGGTCGGCCCACATTAGGTCGCGACCAACTTGGGTCGCGCCACACTTTGGGTCATACCATGTTAGGTCGCTCGCCTGTTTTATGCCACTACCAACTTAGGTCGCTCGGCAGTTAGGTCGCACCACTCCCTTAAGTCGCTCGGCCTGCACTTATGCTGCTAAAACTTAGGTCGCTCAGATGCTAGGTCGTGCCGTGTTGAGTCGCTGGGTTATTTCCATTTTGATGAATTTGGAATCAAATTCTTTGGATTTTTATTTACATCTTCGTAGGTGAATTTTTGTGATTTGATCGTTTCTACGATCATTTTTGTGATTTGTCATTTTAAAAATATACAAGCCTTTACCTCACTCGTACGAGAAATCTAATTAAACGGCTTCATAAAATAAGTGGTATGAAACGCTTGCGTTTACTTCGTCGTTTAATTCTTGAACTTGTTCGATTGAATCTTTTGTGACAACTTTCGAGTGGAGATCTACAATTTGTTCGTAAATATTTAAGTTAAGCTAGTGGTTATGGGACATGAAGCTAAGCTCATATGTTTACTAGCTTAGTGTAATTGACACTTCTTGATGATCGTTGATGATCATTTTTGTGATTTATACTAGCAATTGTGCGATGTCTCTTTGTCTACGAGGGAGACTAAACCCCGTTTCTGTGGAGCTTCGGCTCAATTTGATGGGGTAGCGACCCATGGTCTTCGTGCCGTTTTGTGGAGCTTCGGCTCAAAATTAATGGTTAGCAGCCATGGAATAGCGTTCCATTTTGTGATACATGTGTTGGTGAGTTTTTATGCTCCTATTTTGGGATAGGCCTCCCCCCATTTTGTGATTTTTGGATTTCCATTGATGATTTCTAGAATTTGCGTTTCACCGATTTTCGTGATTTACATTGATATGTGTTATCAATATTTGTGCATTGGTGAATTTGTGTGTCATTAACTTTTGTGATTGGCATTGATATTATTGTCAATATTCATGGTTTGGTAAATGAAAATATAGAGTATGACATTCCTTTTGATCTTTGAGAAGATTCTTGTGATATTGATTAATCTCTTGTTGATTTTTAGTTACTTACTTATCACAGCATGGTATTGTGATTATTATATGTTTTGTCATATTCCTTATTCTATATCATTTTATCTGATATTTATAGCTAGACTGATTCGTTTATTATTTTCTTATAAATAATACTCGGGTCAGACCGAGATGTCACAGGTGCTTCTGCTTGACTTCACTCCTGGGATTATCACCCTGACTTTTGGCTAACTACTTAGATTAGTAGCTTTTGTTGTATACATTTGAGATATAGACTCATTGATGTATCCTTATTCTTTTGTGTATCACTTATAGCTATTCTTTTGTAATATTATGGATCTTGGTAGACCACTACTCTGATGTACACTTTCATGTGTTATATTCATATCTTTTTCCGCCTTTGTGATATGGATATCAGTGACTGATTTGTGTGATGTTTATTTCTATGTTTGTTTCCAAAGAATATATATTTCCACTGTGTAGTAGCTTGGAGTTTGTATCGGTACGTCGAATTTCCTTGTTCTATCTGACATATATGTGCTCGCACAAAGCCATTACGTGGATGGTCGCTCCTCAACAGCCTTATTCTCTGTGCTAGTTGACAGCATTACACCGTAATGTTCTTGGCTAGCGTGGGTATAGAGGTGGGGTCTCACAGCTTGGTATCAGAGCCAATCTTCAGAACAATGTAGAATAATCTAGCAAGGATCACCGTCCTAAGTCCATCTTAGGAGTCGTGCTTTAGGATTTAATTCGAGTCCTCGTACCGATTCATCTTTTTTTCTTTATGATTCCTTGATTATCTATCAAATTGCTTGATATTCATTTGGTGAATAACCTTTTTCTTCTTCCTTCTTAAGGAAGAGAAATGGTTAGACCCGGCCATCCCAGCGCTGGTCAATCTCGTGCTACTCCCCAAGATGGAGTATTTATGTCTGCCCAATAGCTTCTTGATCTAGTAAGGAATGCTCAAGCAGCCGAATCTAATCCAGAGTCTACTCATCCTAGGTTTGGATTTGCACGTTTGTGCGGTGATTATACCAATTTGGGTTGGAAGCCATTCAAAGGATCTGAAACTATTATTGAAATCCGGGCTTGGCTGAGATCGTGCGATCAAATCTTTTCTCGCATGAATCTTATTGATCTTCACCGTGTTCAGGTGGCCTCTAGTATGCTCCAAGAAAGAGCATTATACTGGTATGAGCTTCTTATTTCTGAAATAGTTGAAGCGGATCTTACCTGGGAGAAATTTCGGGAATGCTTCGAATTAAAATTTGTGCCAGAAGCTGAGAAGGTGACTTTGGCTCGCCGTTTTATAGACCTTGTTCAAGGTGAATCCTCTGTGGCAGACTATGTCGCATCATTCGAGTCACTTTCTAAATACAGGGTCGAATATATAAACACCCCATTAGAGAAGAACCAAAGATTTGTCTATGGCCTGAATAAAAATCTCAAGAAGCCATTACTTCTAAAGTTAGAAGTTTCTTTTGATCAACTCATTGATATCGCTCTTCGACTTGGAGAGGCAAATAAAGAGAGTGACGTTGAAGTTATGGGTGCCAGGCCAAACTTCAACAACAAGAAAAGGCCTAATAAGTCCAGAGGTCCTTATCCCAATAAGAAAGGGAAGCAAACAACTTCGGTGGCGAAGACTCCTACCTCTAGTAGTGGGAAATGCTACAATTGTGGTTCTAAGGACCATTATGCAAACAAGTGTTCCAAGCCTCGTACTTGTCGCTATTGCAAAAGCTCGGATCATTATTTATCTTCTTGTCCCAAACTTCAAAACAGGAAGGAGGGAAAGCTTAATGTTGCTCAAGCCCATGGCAACACATCTCGTGGTAAAGGTATTTCTCATTCTATCCTTGATGGCATTATTTTATTTCATGAACATCCTATTCGAGTTCTTTTCGATATAGGTGCGTCCTAATCTTTTATTTCAAAAGAACTTGTTAATACTTTTTCTTTGGATGTTTTGTGTTTAATGACTTCTTTGAGAATTGCGAATCCGGTTGGTGGATCCGCAACAATCAGTTTATTGTGTAAAGATGTCGAAATTATTTTGTGTGATTTTTCTTTCAGAGTCGATTTGCATGTCATGCGCTACTTAGGCTTTGGAATGTTTTTGGGAATGGATTGGCTTAACAACTATGAAGCCCAAATCCTATGTCCTGAGCGGACTATTCATCTTCGACATCCTCAATCTGTTAAGCAGATTTCTATTGATCTTAAAGGGTCGGATTCTAGCTTGGTTGCATCTTTATATTCTTTAAATCCTCGTGATGATGATAACGATGATGAGGAAGATATTGTTTCTCTTATTCACGTTGTTCGTGAATTTTCCGACATATTTGAGCCCGTTTTAGGATTACCACCTAAGCGAGCAATTGAGTTCAAAATTAATCTCATCCCTGGAGATCAACCTATCACTCGTCCTCCTTATCGCACGTCCAATAAGGAAAATGAGGAGATGCGCAAACAATTATCCGAATTGGAGACGAAGCAATTTATTCGCTCTAGTTCCTCGCCTTGGGGAGCTTCAGCTATTTTTGTGAAGAAATCCGATGGAACACTTAGGCTTTGTGTTGACTACCGCAAGCTTAATGATCTTACTATCAAGAATAAATATCCTTTACCTCGGATTGATGATCTATTCGATCAACTCAGTGGTGCTAGGGTCTTTTCACAATTAGACTTAGCTACCGGTTTCCACCAGCTTCGTATTGCAGAGGATAGCATTCCTTTGCCGTATTCGTTATGGATCTTATGAATGGCTTGTTATGCCATTTGGTTTAACGAATGCTCCGGTTTATTTCGTTAACCTTATGAATCGAGTTTTCAAAGACTTCCTCGATCGGTTTATTCTCATCTTTATTTATGATATTCTTGTGTATTCAAAAACCGAGGAGGAGCATGAAAAGCATCTTCGGATTGTGTTGGAAACTCTTAGGAGCAATCAATTGAAAGAAAATTTTTCTAAATGCCACTTTTGGCAATCTCGTGTGAAGTTTCTCGGTCACATTATTTTCGAATCCGGAATTTCCGTGGATCCTTCAAAGATTGAAGCGATTCAAAGTTGGAAGAGATCGGAGGGTGTGACGGAAATCCGTAGCTTTCTTGGATTGGCAGGTTATTACCGCCGTTTCATAAGAGACTTTTCCAAAATTTCTGTGCCTCTTACTAGCTTAACAAAGAAAGGTGTTAAACATTTTTGGTCAGACAAATGTGAAGCTTCTTTTCAGAAATTAAAAGAACTCCTTTCTGATGCTCCTATTCTTGTTATTCCCGAGGGCAATTAAGACTTCATTGTTTATACCGATGCTAGTTGCGTTGGTTTGGGTTCCGTTCTTATGCAAAGAGAACGTGTTATTGCTTATGCTTCTAGGCAATTGAAGCCAGCCGAGACTAGATATGCCACTCATGATTTAGAGCTCGCGGCTATTGTTTTTTCCCTTCGTATTTGGCGTCATTATCTTATGGGAGAGAAATTTGTTCTTTATACCGATCATAAATCATTGAAGTATTTATTTTCTCAAAAGGAACTTAATTTGCGTCAACAACGTTGGCTCGAGTTCCTTGCACCTTATGATCTTGATATTCTTTATACTCCCGGAAAAGGAAATCTTGTTGCCGATGCACTTAGTCGTAAGCAACAAGCGGTTGTTTCTATGACGATATACGAATGGAATGATCTTGGAATTCTATCCACTTGTGAGATTTGAGATCGTTTTTTCGATTTGTGTTCATCTCTTGTTTTATGTAGCCTTGAGGCTCATCCTTCTCTTTTAGACCGCATTATTGAAGCTCAAAAGCTGGATCCCGAATTGGCTCTTCTTGGCCAAAATTTTAGGGATAAAATTGATATTGAAGTTTTGAAGGACGTTGATATTGATTCTCGTGGCGGTATTCGAAAATTTGGTAGACTTATCATGCCAAATATTAGTAATCTTCGTAAAGATATTTTAGAAGATTCACATCGTTCTAAACTTACCATTCATCCCGGTAGTAGTAAAATGTACGCGGATATGGAGAGACTTTATTATTTTGAGGGAATGAAATTTGATATTGCTAACTTTATTAAGTGTTGCATGACTTGCCAACTCATTAAGGCCGAACACCAAAGGTCCAGTGGGTTATTGCAACCTTCAGAAATTCCAATTTCGAAGTGGGATCAAATTTTGATGGATTTTATAGATGGCCTTCCCCGTTCTCGTTCGGGTCATGATAGCTTATGGGTGATAGTTGATAGACTTACTAAATCCGCCCATTTTATTCCCGTTTGGTCCAATCGAACCGTTCCTCTTTTGGCCAAACTCTTTGTTAAAGAGATTGTTAAATTACATGGAGTTCCTACTTCTATTGTTAGTGATCGAGATCCCTTGTTTACTAGTGGATTTTGGAAGAGTCTTCAAAAAGCTTTGGGAACGAAGCTTAATTTTAGCACCGCTTATCATCCTCAGTCCGATGGACAAACCGAGCGTGTGAATCAAACTCTTGAAGATCTTCTTCGTGCATGTGTTCTTGATTTTGGTGGAAGTTGGGAAGATCATATCTCTCTTGTTGAGTTTTCCTATAATAATAGCTTCCAATCTAGTATTGGTATGGCACCTTTCGAGGCACTCTATGGAAGGACATGCCAATCTCCTTCTTGTTGGCTTGAGGCCGGTGAGAGGCTGGTTTTAGGTCCAGATTTTATTCATGATTCCACAGAGAAGATTGACCTTATTCGTCATAGGATGAAAGAGGCCAGAGTAGACAAAAATCCTATGCCGATAACCGGAGAAGGAAATTAGAATTTTCTGTGGGAGATCTTGTGTTCATCTGTGTTTCACCTGTGAAGGGTGTTGTACGTTTCAGTCGATCGGGAAAGTTAGCACCTCGATTTATTGGTCCATTTCCCATCACCGAACGTATTGGTTCTATGGCTTATCGCCTTTTACTACCGGCTCGGTTTTCTGCTATTCATGACGTGTTTCATGTTTCTCAATTACGAAAATGCCTTCGAGACTCCGATTCTATTCTTGAGCCCGGTGTTGTGGAAGAAATTGAAGTTTCACCTAATTTAACTTATGAGCAACATCCTATTCGCATTATTGCTTCGGAGGTCAAGCGCCTTTGAAATAAAGATGTTCCGCTTGTTAAAGTCCAATGGTCCTCAAATCCTAAGGATTGCTCTTGGGAGTCTAGAGAGTTCATCGAGCGAACACATCCGGACTTACTTTCTCATGCTTTTTGAGGTGAACTTCTTATTTCAAACTTCTTTTGTGTTGAATATGCTTTTATGGTTGTTACTATATATTTTATTCTTAAATATTGCGAGGACGCAATTTCTTTAAGGAGGGGAGTCTGTAACAACCCGCATATTTTACGATTTAATATTTAAATATTTTACTTTAATATTTTATCGTTAGTCGGATTTTAGTCCGAAAAGTTAATTTTTGCATACGGTCGAATTAGGACTCGGGAACACTTCCGTTGGGTCCAAAACGCCGTTTGCGATCTTTTTGAGTATAAACTTTCATGTGTTTGGAGTTAGTGGAATTTTGCTACTTTTTCACTTTGGACTTTGGGTTTGGTTCAGCCCCTTTAGCCTAAGCTATTAGTTCTAACTCAACCCCCTTCCCTTCATAACTCCACTTTCATTTCCTAACACTCAAGCTTCATCACAAATGGAGGAAGGAATGGGAAATTAAAACTCCAAGCTCAAGTTCATTTGCAAATCCAACATCTAACTCCAAATTCAAAGAGAACCCATTGATTCTTCCTTGCTTTCAAGCTTCTGCTTCATTGATCTTGTGTAAAGGTGAGATTTTTATATCATATCTTTGTCTATAACTATCTTTGATTGTTAGGTATGAATTCCTAACACTTATTCATGTGCATTTGCTAATGATTTGGATTGAATTGGTGAAAATCCCAATTTTTACTGTTTTGGGTTCAAATCTTTAAAAATCCCAACTTTGATGTTTGAACACGTTTTTGGTGATGAATCGAGGAGCCAATAGGACTGGGTAGCCGATAGGCGTAATCCCCTAGCGTTCATGTTCGATCGGTTGCAAATTGAGTGAGTTTTTGCGCTTCAAAACCCTTAGGTCGTTCGGCCTGCACAATGGTGATTCTCGGCCTGCAGTTAGGTGTTCGTTCCATAGGTCGCATGCTATAGGTCGCTCGGCCTTCCTTACCCTTAGGTCGTTCGATCTGCACCGTATAAGCCCCTCGGCCTATAGCTAGCTCGCCTGCTCCTTAGGTCGCGACAAGTTAGGTCGTTCCCCCTTAGGTCGCTCGGCCATTTATGTCGTTGGTACCTTAGGTCGCTCGGCCTTCTTCTACTCCTTAGGTCGCGCCATGCTAGGTCGTCCCCACTTAAGTCGCTCGGCCTGCTTGCACTGTTGAGTCGCACATCTGTTAGGTCGCGTTATACTTTAGGTCACTTGGCCTGTTAGGTCGTTCCAACCCTTAAGTCGCTTGGCCTATTCTCCACTTAGGTCGTTGCATCACATAGGTCGTTCGCTTTACCCTTCTCACCTTGCAGTTAGGTCGGTCAACCTTAGGTTGCAACCAACTTGGGTCGCGCCACACTTTGGGTCGTACCATGTTAGGTCGCTCGCCTGTTTTATGCCGCTACCAACTTAGGTCGCTCGGCAGTTAGGTCGCACCACTCCCTTAAGTCACTCGGCCTGCACTTAGGTCGCTCAGATGCTAGGTCGCGCCGTGTTGAGTCGCTAGGCTATTTCCATTTTGATGAATTTGGAATCAAATTCTTTGGATTTTTATTTACATCTTCGTAGGTGAATTTTTGTGAGTTGATCGTTTCTACGATCATTTTGTGATTTGTCATTTTGAAAATATGCAAGCCTTTACCTCACTCGTATGGGAAATCTAATTAAACGGCTTCATAAAACAAGTGGTATGAAACGCTTGCGTTTACTTCGTCGGTTAATTCTTGGACTTGTTCGATCGAATCTTTTGTGACAATTTTCGAGTGGAGATCTACAATTTGTTCGTAAATATTTAAGTTAAGCTAGTGGTTATGGGACATGAAGCTAAGCTCATATATTTACTAGCTTAGTGTAATTGACACTTCTTGATGATCGTTGATGATCATTTTTGTTATTTAGACTAGCAATTGTGCGATGTCTCTTTGTCTACGAGCGAGACTAAACCCCGTTTCTGTGGAGCTTTGGCTCAATTTTGTAGGGTAGCGACCCATGGTCTTCGGGCCGCTTTGTGGAGCTTCGGCTCAAAATTAATGGTTAGCAACCATGGAATAGCGTTCCATTTTGTGATACACGTGTTGGTGAGTTTTCATGCTCCCGTTTTGGGATAGGCCTCCCCCCTTTTTGTGATTTCTGGATTTCCATTGATGATTTCTAGAATTTGTGTTTCACCGATTTTCGTGATTTACATTGATATTTGCTATCAATATTTGTGCATTGGTGAATTTATGTGTTAACTTTTGTGATTGGCATTGATATTATTGTCAATATTCATGGTTTTGGTAAATGAAAATATAGAGTATGACATTCCTTTTGACCTTTGAGAAGATTCTTGTGACATTGATTAATCTCTTGTTGATTTTCAATTACTTACTTATCACAGCATGGTATTGTGATTATTATATGTTTTGTCATATTCCTTATTCTATATCATTTTATCTGATATTTATAGCTAGACTGATCCGTTTATTATTTTCTTATAAATAATGCTCGAGTCAGTCCGAGATGTTACAGGTGCTTCTGCTTGACTTCACATCTGAGATTATCACCCTGACTTTTGGCTAACTACTTAGATTAGTAGTTTTTGTTGTATACATTTGAGATATAGACTCATTGATGTATCCTTATTCTTTTGTGTAGCACTTGTAGCTATTCTTTTGTGATATTGTGGATCTTGTTAGACTATTACTCTGATGTATACTTTCATGTGTTATATTCATATCTTTTTCCACCTTTGTGATATGGATATCTGTGACTGGTTTGTGTTATGTTTATTTCTATATTTGTTTCCGAAGAATATATATTGCCACTGTGTAGTAGCTTTGAATTTGTATCGGTACGTCGGATTTCCTTGTTCTATCTGAGATATCTATGCTCGCACAAAGCCATTACGTGGATGGTCGCTCCTCAACATCCTTATTCTCCGTGCTAGTTGACAGCATTACACCGTAATGTTCTTAGCTAGCGTGGGTATAGAGGTGGGGCGTCACAACACAGTTATGTCCAACATATACAAAGGTAAGAGGAATCTTTGGGAGATTGTCTTAAGAGATTCAGCACTAAAGCACTGAAAGCAAAGGGCATGAATGACTGTGACTAGCTTATCGTGGTACATTCCAGCTTAATAGAGAACACCCAATTCTAAAAGCATCCTTTTATCAATGGGTGTAAAGATCTGCAAGATTTCCACTTTCAAGCTGACAAGTTCATTTGAATGGATGAGCTATATCACGATAAAAGAAAAGCAATTCCAAAGAAAGAAGGAGGAAGGGTCAGTCTAGATCGAGGGCATAAAAGAAAGAAATGGGAAGAATCGATTGCTAATACAATCGCTTTGAACAATTCGTTATCCTACAGTTATGCTATGGCAAGGAAAGAGCCAAAATCCCAACTTCTTTCAAGGATAAGAACCTCCCAGAGCAAAGAAATGGACAAGATTACTACGCATACCATAAAGCAAACAGTCACAAGTCCGACAAATGTAGAGTTTAGCCACAATCATCTATAAATTGATCCACGATGGTTATTTAAAAGAGTTTGCTCGAGGTAAGCAGAAGGTTCGATGAACAAGAGATGGCCCAAAAGCTTTTTGTTAATGTTATTAATATGCTGGAGGATGAAGACCCTCTGAGCTTAAGCCTGCTAATAAACATGATCGGCGTAATTTATGGTGGGCCGCATTTGGGAGGAAACAGTAAAGGCGCACGAAATAGATATATAAAGGAGGCTGAAGAGGGTGTCTTCTCTGTCCAAGAAGAGCCTCTGTTGAAGAATCCGCGACTCAATATTCCAATGCCAAATCTTTCCATCACCCCTCAAGAGTTGAAAAAGGGTGTTCATCATCCACACAATGATCCAATGATGATCACAGCTCAAATTGGACTTACCATTGTGTCCAAAATTCTTGTAGATACAGGCAGTCCAGTCAATGTTATCTTTAAGCATAACTTCGACCAAATGAACATCCCTGGAGATAAGCTGGATCCCAGCATGGAACCAATTTTCGGATTCAACAAAAGGGATCAACTCCGGTGGGACAAATGAAACCACTGGTGAAAATGAGATTGCCACCATTTTGCAGTACTTTCAAGACCCTCTTTGTAATCATCAAATAACCATCATATTACAATGCCTTCTTTGGTTAGCCCTCGCTTGATGAAATTGATGGACTTATCTTCCCAAATTACCTGATGGTGAAGTTCTTGACAAAGAAGGGCTGAGGCACGGTCTAAGGAGAGCAGTTCGGCTCTCAAGAGATGTGTTTTTGCCACATCGATCCACGTAAAAGAAAGTATTCTGCTTACTTTGATTCTTCCGCCGTTATTTAGACTTCAAATGATGGACTTTTACATCCAATAATCAAAGAAAAAATTAAAATTAACAAGTCAAACAAGCGCATGTTTGTAGGGCTGTCAATGGATACCCAAAAAATCTGAAATCCATCCGCATCCGAAAGCTGATAAATATCTGATATCTAGAAAACCAGATGCGGATATGAAAACATCCGCATCCGAAAGTTATTCGTCAGTTTATGTCAAGATTATAGTTAAAATTATGTGTATTCTAATGCAGTAAATGAGATTCGTTTATTATTATATTAAGTTACCAGTTTATATTATATGCACTTAATGCTTATTAAACTACACGAAACTATTTATTATCATCATATTTGTTAATTTTTAATACTTTCATAATCAATGAGATTGAAAAATATTTATGTTAAACTAAAATTTTCTTTTTGTAATTCATGATTCATCGGTGATTAGCGGATAGGATAATTATCCGATATCTATCTGTATCCGCGGATGCGGATATCCGATATCTGAAAATGAAATTAGATGTGGATGTGGATATGGCACTATCCGCATTAAAAAGTATCCGTTGACAGGCTTACATATATGAAAGGTACATTTCTCCTGGCAAAAAAAGGAAAAGAGTTAATGCTAATTCCACTAAAGAAAGCCCAATTGTTACTGAATTTGACTGCAGAGGGGAAATAGAAAGAATAAAACTCATATAAGACCTTGATAAGGCATGCATAGATTCAGATAATACTACTAAGGTGGTCAAAGTGGGAAAGGAATTGGATAGTGGCTTGAAGAAAGATTTAATCCAATTTATTAAGGTCAATAAGGAAGTATTTGCCCGGTCAGAATCTGATATGGTGGGGATTGATCCGACTATCATGTGTAATGTGGTTAACATCAATCTATAAGCAACCCCCATCAGATAGAAAAAAGGACAATTAGATAAATTATAGTTTGAAGAATTGAAGCAAGAAGTTGAAAGACTCCTCGAAAATTGGTTTATTTGAGAAATTTACTACCCATAGTGGCTAGCAAGCCCGGTCCTAGTGAAGAAATCAAATGGAAAATGGAGGATTTGCATTGATTATACGGACTTGAAAAACGCATGTCCAAAAGACTATTTCCTGCTACATGGAATTGATCAGTTAGTATATGCAATTGGTGGGCACAAATTATTGTCTATCATGGATGCATATTCAGGATACAATCAAATACCCATGTTCAAGCCCGATGAAGAGCACACTAGTTTCATTACTGAATGGGGAATATACTGCTATAAATCGAAGGATATACTGCTACAAAGCGATGCCTTTCGGTCTAAAGAATGCAAAGGCTACTTATCAGAGATTGGTTAACAGAATGTTTAAAGAGAAAATTGGCCGAAAAATAGAGGTTTATGTGGATGACATGCTAGTAAAAGCCGATGAGGCTAAGAATTATCTTGAGGATCTAAAAGGAATGTTCAGAATACTATGGAAATATCAAATGAAATTGAAGCCACGGAAATAGAAATGCTCCTTTGGGCTCCATTCGAGGAAGTTCTTAGTCTACCCTGTGAGTGCCCGAGGGATTGAAGTTATTCCTGGACAAATTCAAGCTATTAAGGACATGGCTGAACCCAAAACTAGTAAAGAGGTAATGAGTTTAAATGGAAGGGGTAGCCACCCTAAGCACGTTCATTTCAAAAGCCACTGATAAATGTATCCCTTTCTTCGATGCAATCAAGAAAAAGAAGAACTTTGAATGGGGGGGAGATTGTAGAAAAGCTTTTCAAGAGTTGAAAAGCCATTTGGAAAAGCCACCGGTACTATCCAGTCCAGAGGATGGAGAGGTCTCATACTTATAAATGGCAGTTTCAGAGTACGCAGTCGGCTCAGTATTGATTAGAGAAGGAAGTGGAGCTCGACTTCCTATATAATATGTAAGCAGATGATCGAAAGATGCAAAAGTTTGACACCCAGTGATAGAAAAGCTAGCTTATTGCCAGATCCTCACAGCATGAAAACTAATAGCATATTTTCAAGCACACCTGATCAGGGTATTGACCATTTTCCCCCTAAAACAAGTTTTCAGTAAGCAAGAAACTTCAGGAAGGTTGGTAAAATAGGGAATTGAGCTCAGGCAATATGATATAAAATTTCAGTCGTGAGCCGCAATCAAAGGGAAAGCATTGGCAGATTTCATTGACAAATGCACTAACTTCATTAAAAAGCAATTAGAAAAAGAAAAGGATTAGAAGCCTATATGGTAAATGTTTATTGATAGTGCGTCAAATGAACAAGGGCCAGTGCATGATATGTGATAATAACACTGGATGAGCACTTCTTATATTATGCCATGAAATTAGGATTCTCCACAATGAACAATGTAGCTGAATATAAATTAATGGTAGGGAGCTAACTTTCGAATTAGAGCTCAAAATCCCACGGATTCTGTAACAATCCCTATTTTAGGACTTTAAATTTGGATATTTAATTTATTTAAATATTCGGATCTATATTAAATTAAAATAAAATCTATGTTTCAAATTTAGATTTGATTTTGGGTGATGTTTGTTTAATTTAATTTATAGAATTTTTCCATAAATTTTGATTTGGAAAATAATTAAATTTTTTGTTTTATGCTTTTTGCGGCGAACTTCAGTACTTTTAAAACTTCACTAAATAAGATAACTTTTCTATTTTATTATTATTATTTTGATCGTCTCACATTGATTTGTGCGATCGTATCTTTATTTCAGTCATTCGCGGCTAGTACACGAACGAGATATTGTATTGCGATGTACCCTAAAACTTTTGAAATAAAAATTTGAACCAAGTCGGATACAATCATTTTTCCTTCATGTCTTGCATGTCCTTTATTAAACAAATTAGTGGCTTTGCATTAAATACTTGTCTTTGTAGCGTGGTCCTGAAATTTTTGTGCTCATTTTATATATGAGTACACAGTTCGTTTTTACTTTCATTTCTTCCTATGATTCATTCCACTTCTCTATGCTCTCTCTCTCTTTCCTTTTCATTCATGCACAACATCATTCGAGCGCAACCTTCACAAATACTTTCGTCTAGGTGGTGGCATGTAGGTTTGAATGAAACTAAATAATTGTTGGAACATCTAATGGAGTAAGGGTGTAGATCATGGACTAGTGAGCGTGCATAACATGAAAGAAGCATTGCCTGAGCTATGGGATGAAGTTGAGAAGACGCAAAAAATGGAATACTCAAACAAGCTTAATGCGGTGCCAGTGTGTATATGCATGGGGGCCTGTAGCATATGGTGGAGCAGAGGAGTGATGAGGGAAGGCCAAGAATAAGGGAGGACGGATGCATGAGAAAGGGAGTGCGTAAGCCGGAAGGCAAATAAGTGTGCATGCATATAAGGAAAAATAATGTTAATGTTTAATACAAAGGATTTTTCGCTAAAGATCTTGTCGATGTGTTCAATTGCATTATTTAGATAGGAGATGCGGCATCAGGCGATAGTTTATACATGAGTTCAAAGAGAGGTGGATTTAGTAGGATGCTTGTTGGGCCTAATCAAAACCATATGGTGCTTATTGGATAATGGATTCCGTACAATGACCAGTGTAATATCCCGGAATTTCCAAGAATTTAAAATACTGATAATCTCTTAATTTAAATTATTTGAAGTGATAAATTGTTATTTTCAAAGATAATTAACCAAGTAATATTTTAATTATGGTTATAAATTGGTTTTAAAATAAGAATAATTATTTTATTTGAGTAAATAAATTCTAAATAGATTTGTTGTTTTCAAAATTTATAAGTGTGTTTAAAATGCCTTTATATCGGTGTATTTAAATCTGTGTATTTTAAATTGATTTTAAAATAGGATATATTATTTGTAAATAATAATAAGCTTATTTAAAAATAGATGTTTATATTTATTTAAATTTATTTTAGATCTAGATTTTTTAAATTGGACTTTGAAAATTAATATAAATTTGAATTCAAAGAAATACATACATATTACTAACATACTTTGAGTTTAAAATATATAGATAACATTTTAATTAAAAATAAGATTTGTTTTATTTCTTTTATAGAAAATTGATTTGTATTTATTTAATAAAATAAGTGCAAGGCTTTTGAAATAACATTTTAAATAAGTTTGAAATATTGTATATAACTTTATTTAAATTATAATTGATTTTTATTTTATGTTCTTTTTAAAGACTGTATTTTTTATATAAATTTAGGAAACATTTATAAATGAATAAATGTATTAGCTAACTAGGAATTTAATTAGAAATGTTTTTTTTTTTTGAAATTAGAAACATGCTTGTTAATTAGGAAATTAATTTAAAGGGCCTTGAAAATCAATTATAAATAACATAAAAATAAACTAAGACAAGTGTTAAAACCTTAATCTCTTAGATAACATGTGTTAACATAATAATGAAAGTTAAAGACAAGTGTCACATTATTTGAATTTTCTTTTAATTTTAATAAAAGCTGAAATTAATTTATGTAAACCACTTTCTTCATCTTCATTTTCTTTTTTAAATCTCAGTTCAAAATCATTTTCCTACAATCACTCTTCAATCTCAAGAACAAATCCTGTAATCTCCTCTAAATCAAAACAAACATGTAAAACATTTTTTTTCTAAAGCCTGTAAATCCTCAAAACCAAAATCTGAAACCATACTTCAAATTTTCCTCAAATCAAAATCATATCTGAGATTGTTTAAGCATTTAAGAGCCTGAAACCATTTTGTTTACAAATCAAAGCATGTAAACATTCTTTCCAGATCAATGCTCAAACATGTAAATCATTTTCTCAAAACCTGGAAATACTTTCAAAACTGCAAGCTTGGAATCAAGTTGAACCATCCTCAACATGTTCCAGTTTATCAAGCACTCCAGTTTTAAAAATCAAAGCCATTTCAAAGATTCAAGCAATTCAGTTTTCTGGAATCAAAACAACAACAACATGCAAAGTTTTCAAATTTTCAAAAGCTTCCCAGTTCTTTTTTCCAAAGCCTTCTGCATTTTCTAAAAAGTGAGTAAACATTTTTACTAAAACTTAATTAGTTAATTAGCTGTTTCTATGAGTTTGTGATGATATTTATATACATATAAGTTTGCCTCTGTGTAGATATAAATGTTAATATGTTTGTTATGCTTTGAAACTGTGCATGCTTGTTTGCATTGATCCTCTCTGTTTTTACTTACTGTAGAATTAAGTTAAAATCTAAACTTCAAGCTATTTTTGTTTAAACGACTATTAGAACATAGATTCAAAACAAAATAAGTAGTTTAAGTATAAACTAAGAACTAAAAATAAAACTAAGTTCTGGAATTTGAAGTTATCTGGAAAAAAAAATGTAGTAAACAAATTTATCCTCAATGCTTGAACCAAGTATTTAATTTGGTTAAAACAATTATATAAACTAAAATGTCATTGAAAATTTTGAATTTTAAAAAGAAATTCACAATTTTTAAGTTTGTATTAAGCTAGAATTTGGGGTTTATCTGGGAATGGGTTTTTGGTGAATTCTGTTGATTCTGTGCATTCGAGTGACTCGAGATTGATGATGGAGTTAGGTGAGGCATCAGAGGGTATAGCAAAAATGATTAAAGAATTTATAATTCACTGTGAAGATTGAGATTGCTTGATTATGGTTTAACCCTAGCTCTGGTTGGACTTGGGAAACTTTACTACTGAATCTTCAAAACTGCATCGAGCTTGATATAATTCTGGGAGAAGAAAGTGCGGTGGGTCAGTAGCCCATGGACGGAGTTGTAGTGGATATCATCGATCAGAGGTGATGATTTTGGGGTTTACTCATAAAGGTGTATGGGGTTCTGTTCGACAGTGGGTACTCGATTTTGAATCGAGGTGGGAGATGATGATTTGTTGGTCATGGAAGCTTGTAGAGTGGTAGGGTGATGTGGCGGTGAGTTCGACGTTGGTCGAAAAGGTTCCGGCAACGGTGCAGGTTGCACGGTGACTTGGTGGTGTCTGTAGATTTTATTTTGTTGGGTTGCTTGATTTTCTCGAAGCAGGTCTCGGGAAGGAAGGAAGATGGCTAGGGAGGAAGCTCGTGTATTTTGTTTGTGTCTCGTGATTGTTCTGGGTTGGCTGAGTGGGTTTTAAAACTGTTATGTTAACAGTTTTTAAAGTTTTTAATTTGAACAGTTTTTAAAAATTTTAAAATCAAATTTGTTTAAAAAAATGTACTATGTATTTGAATTCCAGTATTCATGGATTGAACCCAAGCTAAAATGTTCAATCAACTTTTCAAATTTAAAATAAATAAAGTTTAACTTTAAATAGTTTAAGTTAAACTAAAATTCTTGTTTTTTCTAAATTGAAGTGTTTGTATAAATGGATTGGTATTATTTGTTTAAATGTTGTAAGTTAATATTATTTCAAAACTTATTTTGAAATATAAAAGAGAATTTTAAGTAAATCATTTATTTAAATTAATTAGTGGAAAATGATTTATTAATTAACAATTAAAGTTTAAGAAAATTTATGAACTTGAAATTTGATTTGTTAATTAATAATTAAGGAAAGTAATTAATGATTTCTTTATAAATTAATTTAATTAATGAATTAAGTTAAGTAAAGATTTCAAGATTTATTTAAGATAATGTTTATCTTAAATAATAATTAATTATTAATAATTTGTAATTAGTTGGTTAATTAAGGAATTTTAAGTTAATTAATCTATTTAGTTGTTATTTTAAAGTGGGTTAATTAAGTGATTAATTAAATATAATTATTTATTTAGTTAACTATTAATTAAGATGATGATTTAATTAATAACAAATGATTAATTAAATTATAGTTACTTATTAAGTAAGTAATTAAGGGTTAATTAAAATAGTAATTAATTAATAAAGGTTTTATTAAGTTTTAATTGGGTTTTCTTAATTAATAACTAAAGAATTATTAAAATATAATGCTTAATTAACTATTTTTATTTAAGGATTATTTAATTTTAATTAAGGATTAATTAATTATATTTATGGATTAATTAATTTGTAATTAAGATTGCTAATTAATAATCAAGTTTATTAATTAATGATTAAGAGTTGATTAATTAGTTAATTAAGATTAATCAATTGATTATAAAGGTAATTAGTGATTAATTACTTTGTAGTAAAGGATTGATTAATAATTAAGGTTTATTAATTTATAATTGATGATAGTTAATCTGTTAACTGAAGATTAATTTGGTTAATGAGTAATTAAGGGATGAATTACTCAATTATAATTAATGAGATAAGTATGATCAAGTAAGTTAATTAATTTGTTAATTAATTAATGATAGTCACTTGATAAAAGATTAAGTATGTTTACTCAATAAGTTTGATAAGAGTAATTACTTAAATAAGTAATTGATAAATTACAGAGGTAATTGAAATAAGGTAAATTACTGATTGGGGAGTAATTTTAAATGAATAATTAATTGTTAAAGTAATCAAAGGTTTAATTACTTGGTGTAATAAATCAATGAATTTATGAAGTAATTAAGAAATAATTAAAATAATTAATTAATATTTATATTTGAATAATTGAAAGTAATTAATTTAAGCATAATTATTAATGTAATTAACTAAGAAATAATGTACTTAATTATAATTAATTAATGAAGTAATTAATTAAGGTTCATTAATTGATATGATTAATGAGAATAATTAAGGATTGATTACTTGATTAAGAGTTAATTAATCAAGGTTGATTAGTTAGGATGATGATTAATTAATTTGTTTAATTGAAGAATAAGCAAGCAAGATATATTTGGATGAAGTAATTAATTTAATTTATATTAAATTAATTATAGATGAAGTAATTAATTTAATTCTTTTTAAATTAATTAGAGATTAGAGATAGTTAATTTAATTCATTTCAAATTAATTATATTGTGGTATGAGT
Source organism: Allium cepa (assembly GCA_030765085.1). Lineage (NCBI taxonomy): Eukaryota > Viridiplantae > Streptophyta > Magnoliopsida > Asparagales > Amaryllidaceae > Allium > Allium cepa. The sequence goes on from CM060931.1 coordinate 21,979,389, forward strand.
AAATCATTGCTTATGAATGAATGGATGTAATTGATTGTCTTGAATGCTTTGTGATCTCAGTAATGAGATAAGTATGGTTGTGTGATATGAATGCTTGGTTGCATTGTGATGATTACATAGATTATCAATTGGGATGTTAATATATGGATTATCTATTATGATATTGATAATGTGGATTACCTGTTATTTGATAATGTTGATTATCAATTGTGATTTGTGAGTTATCTATCTGTGTGTATATAGATACTGTATTGAATTGTTTTAAAACCTTTAAAACAACTTGGACCTAAAAGACACGCTTTGGATTTCGAAGAGACCGGGATCGTGTTTCCATATTTGGATATCAGAAAACCACATTGATTCCAAATAACGTTAGGTCGTGAATCAAAGTGGAGCTTTGTGAAGACTCGAGGTGTAAGGGCTATACGTCAGTATAACTCTGTGGGTGATTCCGTAATGAGTTTGACGGAATTAGTTCTTATAGGTTCGAGATGGTGGTTTAGAGTGCAAGGGTTGGTGTTGTTAACTCTGAGGGTGATTCCAAAATGTGACGACCTTGACTCGACCTTCGAAAATCGGCACCGAATACGACACTCGTATTCAAATGCCGCAGATCCAAACGTCGAATCTGGTTCGCCGGAGCTTATCACACAATAAGTACAACACAGCGGAAGAAATGAATAGCATATATCAATATACAACATTTGATACAATATCTGATACAATATGATACAACAGATGGTACAATAGAATATCCATATACATCAGAGATACAAGAAATAACAGCGGAACAATATCTTCAATATAGTCTTCAAGAAAGAACTCCAGAACTGGTAATCTTCATCTCCAAGACATCAATCCAGAAATAGCACGAACTCCCAAACCAAGATGAAGAGAAGCAACTCGATCCAAAAGCGATTGCCAAATCCTAAGGCTGAAAATTATCGAATCTACACCTACTATTGATTATCTGAAAACCCCAACTCTAGACTGCCCGTGTGGGAATAGTGGGCACCCAGAGTTTAGGAAAGGAACAATAAACTCCAGGTCAGTCATGGGACTGGTATGAGCAAACAAAAACATTTGATCTTTTAAAACAAACAACAGAATTAAAATTTGAAATCCACAATGCTTTTTGGAAAATGAAACTACTATAAGGCCTCCCGCCACACACACAATGCAAACGCAGAATTGGAGGAGATTTCTCCTTATGATAGTCAAATATGCTTGATACGAGAAAATTCTTTGATATTATTACTATAAGTGCAAAGTGTGGAAAACCCTTTCGAAAGTATAATATAAATCCTAGCCAGCATAGACATTCCGAACTATGCCTACTATAGCTACCATCTAAACAATGGTGATCACCATAAGTAAATGGCAGGTTCTACAACTAAAACCGTACAAGGCGCGTATTGGATGAATGGATTTCCAACAAATGGTCAGGCTAAGGAACTTCCTACTGCCACATGGGATCGCCTCTGGCGGGACGTCCCGAAAACTAACGTTACGGTTAGATCTCTGCCAACACAAGGCCGGGTTACCTCTGTAACTAGGTAACTACTACACGAATATGCCATCCCTCGGTCCTTTGGGACCTTTATCCGAGCGCTCGCAACAACAACCACAAAGTATCACAAAGTAATAGATCTGCAGTATCCACATAGGTAAGTATCTGGGCTCCATACCATGATACCACCCTTTACCAGAAGGGAATGACACAGCCTAAAGGGCGCGACCCTCATAACCTTGCAGCATCTTTCCTGTTTCGACCATTTCCGGGGTGTGAGGTCCTGATGCAGTCTCGTCCACAAAGCTACGCTTTGGCACAAAGCCATGCTTTGGGTCAACAGATGACCAAAGCAATGATCACAAAGATAAATGATCAAACAAATGATCATATCACAAATGATCAACCAATGATCATCACACTGCAGCACTCAGCATGCCACATTACCAAATTGGGAAGATATCACTGATAAATATCAACTACATAACCTCTGAGCTCGTACGTCTTAGAGAAGGGTGTTAAGCTAAGAGAATAAATTCTCCGCCACCAAGCAGAAATGTATTTGATAGAGATCAGTTAACATCTCAAAGTGTAATGTCGGACATACAACCATACAAGTCTGTTCCGGGTTCGAACAGAACCGAAGGCACTTCCGAAGAAGCCCTTGCAAATCCGGGTATCCACAATCCCGATCGGACTTCCCATCACTAAGGAGAACTCTATACCGGAGCAACTCAGTGCAGAGTCAATCGATAGGTTATCCTATCGTTCTCACAAATACCCGGTCTTCACCACCGGTCTTCAAATGCTATCCATAACGTCGTATCACTATTTGGAATGGGCTATATGACACAAGGTCCTCTCCCGGCTAAACCGAATAATGAGCGCAATATTTAAAAACATATGGATATGGGATTTCAGTTAAGTCACAACTTAAAAAAAATTCAACACTTTTCTTTCAAATGGTTAAACAAATTACCATTTTAAATCTTTTAAACAAAAAGATTTATTTCACAAAGTTTCACCCAATTTCACAAAGATTTATTCATAGATTCCAAAACAATTTCCATTTCAATTTGGATTAACTCAATTAGATCTTTAAATCAAAGATTTGACTTATAGCTTTCAAACCCGTTTCCAAAGATTCATCCATAACTTGGAAAACTGTTTTTCAATTCAAACTTGAAATTCCTATAATACCAATTTGGAAATTCATTTCTTATATGAAAGCTTTTATCATTTGAAAACAAACAGTTTTCATTTTTGATTATACAAGTTAAAGTTTCTCAAACTTGGGTTAAATTTAATTCTCAAAACAACACTTTTAAAAATGGTTTAAAAAAACCCATATAACTTGTTTTACTTCATAATTTCTCAAAATAGAATTTAATTTCAAAATTTGAATTCAATTTTAAATTGAATTATTAAGTTTCAAAACTTTATTAAGTTATTCAAAATAACTTCTATTTTAGAAATTCCTTTCCAAAAGCTTTTCATTTTAAAACCCGATCCATTTTCAAAATCATTTGAATTCAAACTTCCATTTAAAAATTATTTCAAAATCTGTGACTTAACCAATTTCCGCGTGCAATCCATATTTGTGTGTGTATAGTGTAGTACATAATAGTGCACAACATCAATCATCAGATATATCGATAAGCGGTATAACCCATAACGCTTATCTTCATTCACAGATTCATAGATAAAATAAATTTATCAATCACAAAGATTCATCGTTACGATTCGATGTGGGTTTCGGATAACCAACTGGAATCCGACTCCCTGTCGCATCGAAGTTTAAATGTCGTTTTACGGGCAAAAGGGGTTTTACAAACATATAGAAACAAATCACAAGTCACAGTTCATCATAAAGCAAACACAGCATCATAACACAAATATCAATCCAGTATAGAGTATTTGATGACGGTCAATCATCGTTGATTCAAGTGATTGTGATTGAAGTGAATCAGCCATATAATTGTCTTTATTAATCATTTTAAATTAATGTCTAATTTTACTTAATTTTGAATTAATTTAATTGGCTAAGTTAATTAATTATTCTTTAATTTATTATTTTAATTTATTAATTTTTAATTGTTAATTTATTAAGTTTAATTATTTTTATAAACTTCCTATTCTTTAATTAATTAATCATAGATTGTAAAATCATTGCAAGCCTTAAGGGTTAATTATTCTTTCATTTTTATAAATCAATTTGGTTTTTTAAATTAACATTTAAACATTCATTTTACTTTTAAGAATTTTGTTAAGTTAAACTTTTAAAACAACTTTTGTAAAATTATAAATTTGAAATGCCATTTGTCTTGTATGCTATTTAAGCATTAATTTATTCAGGAATTAAGTTTACTGGTGTTTTCAAAAATTTGGTAAAAACAAACTGGGTTGCTGTTTTAAATCCACTCACCCGAGACTTGCTTCGAGTCGTACCCGAGCCAACACCCCCTTACTTCGAGTCATCCCCAGATTGACCCGTGTTGCCATCCCTTTGCAAAAAATTTGTTAAAGTTTTTTTTTTCTTTTCTATTCTACACGGTACAAACTAACCCAGTATAACCTTCTCGTCCCCAGCACATCACACTGACACACCCCCAAACGCGTGCACATGCACGGCCACCGGAAGCGACTCCGACCTCAGGCGAACATCGCCGCATGTCCACCACCAACCCAGCAACCCTTTCCAGCCATCGATGTGTCCCATCTCCTCTCGAGTCGAAATCGAGATATCGGCCTCAAACTGGAAACAATTGCTTGACTAAAAAAAACTCCTTGACCACGCGACGCCAACCACCTGGCCTTGCACCACCGCGGCCACCTCACCACCGGCGATCCACGAAGCTAAATCTCATACCCTCGTCCAACTCGATGCGTCGAGAAATCATCAGTGACCCATTTTTTTACGTGAACAAAACATGGGTTCTTAAACCCTACTTTGAATTCAAATAAAAAATTCAAAGATTTATATATTATTCCAGGATTTTTTCCTAGTGATACCAAGCATTAAATCTAGCTGCAAAAATGAATTCGAAACTTATAACTACATAGATCACCAGAGTTGCTCAAAAATTCATTTTTAGTTCAAATCCTATTTTCCAGAGAATGTCAAATGTAAAATTCAAATTCTTGTTTCTAAAATCATCAATTTTGAAGTGGATTCAAACGACATCCTTGAAGTTGAAATCTGTAAATTTCGAAGTTTAGCAAAATCAAGTGGTGACAGTAATTAACAAATTTCCAGAGAGGACTTTGTATCATTTGTTTAAATTTATTGCTGGCACATACTATGTTTTAATCCCTTTCTGTAATAAAATCCAGGTTTTAACAAAACCTTAACTTGTTTACATTCTCCTTTCTTTTTTTCAGAAGTAAAAAAGAGAAAGACTTTTGAATCTCCTTCAATACTAATTACCCAGTAAACCAAGTTTAGATGTACTGTTTTTTTTCTTTTTAATCCCCAGTAAGATCACAACCTGTTTTGATTAGTTTTCTGAGGCAAAGCGCAAGCTCAAACACAAACTTCAACTAGTTACAATTTATTTCAGAAAGAATAAGTGGAGAGTAGATTGGGATTTTAACCATAGTTTTTTTTTTTCTTTTTTCTTTTCTTTTTGTTTACTGTAAAACAGAAAGCTAAGGAAACAGGGAAGGGAAAAGTCATTTTCCAGGCATGCATTCATGGGTTTGATTCATAAATTTTTTTCTTTTATTCAATTAGATGCATCTGAACCATGATGCATTGGTTGAACATCCTCCTACCTATCTTTGCAATTTGATTACTTTAAAAAAGAACTGGGGGGAGGGTATTTTTTGTTCTTTTATTTTAATTCTTTTTGTTTCCTTTTTTTTTTGAATTGTTTCCTAAACTGATTAACATAACAGTTTAAATCTTTGCTACAATCATCTTCCTTCTTAAAACATTGGCCTAACATCAATTATACAATGTGAATTTTCTTTGAATTTTCTTTAAGAAAATGTACCCTGACTCATAACAGGGATATGCATTGATACATACTCATACATTTACATCCATAAAAATGTATAAATTCAAACATGCAATCATCTAAACCATCATACTTCAAGAGTCAACCATAAAATCAGAAACATATAGGTAGATAAATGAGTTTGCTCACCTTGGAGTTGTGCCGTGGAAATAAGAACAGAGACAGAGATGAATTTCTTTCGAGCCTGAACTATTTATTTTTTTCTTCAATCTTTTAAAGATTAGATCTGCAGAAGTTTGTAAATTCAAAACTTTGCTCAACCTCCTGTTTATTTACTTGTTTACTTCATCAATGACAAACAATAGGATTTATTTACTTACAGTTTGATTTGCTTCTTGAATTCTTGGTTTGCTTTACTCCTGAACTGATAAATAGAATTTCTTTTAAATCTTTGCTTTGTTCCTGATTACAACTATAGATTCAAATCCTTTTTAAAAGAATTTTACTTGCCCCAATTTGTTTGAGAGAATTTGCACTGTCAAAAACCTGAAGCACTTGTCTTAGTTTTCAAGTTTGAATCTTCTGTTCTTACTTATGATTTGAAAAGAACTCGTACTTGATTTTGTTTCCAGGAAGAACTGCTGTTTGAAAAAAATTCATTTTGCCTTGCACTCTATTTTCTTCCTGCAACTTATTAATAAAATAGTTTAAATTCTTTTGTTTTTGTTACTGATTCACAACTCAAAAATTCAATTCTTAAAAAAAATGACTTGCCGTTGAAACTGTTTCCAGAGATTGATTTTAAAACCATACTTGGTTTGTACTGCAGTTTGAATTGGTTGAAGCTTGATCTTCTGAACAGATCTTTGTTTTTAGATTCTATCTGAAACTCTGAACTTGCATTTTCCTTTTGTTGCTTTTTCTTTTTAGCTTTGATGTTGAGATAATTTTTTTTTGTTATGTAAACAAGCTTGATCTTCAGCTGATATCTATGCTTTTTATTTTATTATTTTTTTTTTCTTGTCCAAATCTTTGATTTGCAGATTTGATTGGTGGCTGATAGGGGGTGTTTGGTGGCTAATGATATTCTCTAGTGTGCAAAAGATATGCCATTGATTATCTTTGTCTTCTTTTATTTGTTTCATTGCTGAAAAAAAAAGTTATTTCTTTCTTTTTGTAATTTTAAATTTGATTATTTTATAAATGCAATGATGCCATTTGTATATACATATACACAAAGTTTTAAAAGAATTGTTTCTAACCAATCTTTACATTATACAAGTTACACTTCAATGATTTTTTTTTTCTTTCTAAATGCCAATTATTTTAAAACATATCATTTAAAATTCAATTCCAATATGTATTCAATCCTTATGACTAATATTATTTAAACTTAGTTCATACATTTATTTAAAAATTTATATTTACACCATTTACATTCATTTTTTTTTTATTTTGTACAATTTTACAAAAGAAAAGAATGGATTCAAACACTTTGATTTCATATTAACAATTAGTCACACTTATTTATGTATGAAAATTTAACTTAAAAATAATATTATGAAAATTGATACATCTTCCAAATAAAAATTAATATTTTAGAAAACAACTATTACTATCATTTTATTAATCTCAAGCTTTTAAATTCTATTTTTATTTTTTTAATACATTTTATTTTGAAACTCAATATTTATTTTATAAATCACTTATCCTTAAATTTCTAATATAAATTTCTATTTATAATCAAATTATTTATTTATTTATCCTAGAAAATTTTCTAACTAATTCACAATATATTTTCAAAAATTAATTTAATTGCCAAATTAAACTTAATGAATTTTTCAGGAATGTTACACAAATTGAGTGTAATGAGATAATGCCTTCGGTTTCGTTCGAACCCAGAACGAACTTGTATGGATTGAATGCTTTCAGAACATCGTCAGGTGGACGATGAGCATTCTAAGTGATGTGTTCACTAAAGGTAATCGTAACCTCAAGCCTAGTCAACCGGGAATGGCTAAAACAGGGGAGGTGCATCAAAGCTTCGTGGGTAGCCTCCACTTGAGAGTAAGATTTACCCCTGTCTAGAGGTCCCTTTTATTTTGGCTGTGTGGGCGGTTGAATAGCTACATCCGCCGGGGTTGTCTTATTTGGAACTGTTCAGTAAGGAATGGGTCCGGCTTTGTGTTGCAGGGGAGCGGGCGTACTCCTCGGTACGGTGATCTAGGCCACGTACTATGACGGGCGGTACCCCAGTAGCCCTGCCATTGTATGGAATCCAAAATCCAATAAGTGCCAACGGTTTTGATTGTATTACCCACATTTGTGGCTAATAGCTGGAATTTAATAGATGTAACAATTTCGGCTATTTCTTATTTATTTGAAAACCCTAGACACTATTATAATATCACTAAATTTCCTATCAAACGTTTTGGTTAGCATAAGGTAAAAACTTTTCCATGTTTATGTGTGGGAAGTCTTACGTGATACCTTTTTTTTCAAAAAGTTTTTAAAGTTAAGCAACTTTAACCCGTTTACTCACACCAGATCCATGTCTGACCCGGAGTTTATTCTGTTTTCTTAAACTCTTGGGTACTCAAATTTTAACGAGTAGCCAAGGGATTCATGTTAGGATTTTAGATTGGCTTGACGAATTCAGGAGGAGAAATGGAGCAGGAGGCTTCTGCGTATAGCTATAGAGTTTTCCGCTGTGTGTTCTCTGAGTTGTTGTTTTTGAGTTGTATAACTAGACAGGTGTTTATAACTATCTAGTATGTGTTGTTTAGCTGTGTCTCTCTGATGTATATGATACTATGTAATGTATTATGTGAGTAATATAATTTTATTCGTTCCGCTGTTTAGATTCTGATGTTGTTTCTTTCTTCTTCTCTATCTTTTCTCTTTTCTATCCCTTTCTTTCTTAATGATGATGCGATTTTCTGTGGTAAGAAAGTCAGGTCGTCTCATTTGGTATCAGAGCATTAGGTTGAGAGAATACCAAGGCTCTGTAGTGGTGTCTTTCTTGAGAGAGCGTACTTGTAATTTTTATATATAACTATATATATATATATATATATTTCTACCTATCTGTTGGGTTACCTGTTTGGGTTTTCCAATATAAGTTATAAGGTAGATGAGGTAGTGGTGTGTGTAACACAACTACCATTGGTTGGAGTTTGAAGGTTTGAGGTTGGAAGTGTATTTGTCAAGACTGTAGACCTAATACCGTCTTGAGTAATCTTTGCAGTTTGGTGTAAGAATTTCATTTGATCTCTGAGGGAAACCTGTTAAGGTTCGGAGTTCATCTTTGAAATGTAAGTTTGATTGCGCTCATGAGAGCGAATTTTTGAGGATTTGGATCTGTCGGTTAGACAGAAGTAAGTGAAGGTATCTTGGCAACCTCAGAAATAGTAGCTGCGTGATGAGATGCAGTGACTATGGATGCCTCCGAAGATGATTTCTTTTGAAGCAAGTTTAAGGGAGTGTGTTTGCTTGGGTTGTAGCTGAGTTCTACAGGATGTATATGTTAGTTGGAGGGTTCTGTGTTCCAGCAGGGAGATCCTTTTGGCTTAGCATTTTCTGGAGGTGAAATTCAGAAGCAGCAGTGAGGATCCGTTTCTTTGATGGATTAGTTGGTCAAGGATAAGCTGTTCGGATTAGTGGAGAGAGAACAGTATCTTGGATATTGGATTGGTTGATCGCAAAAGTGACTTGCGATAGTTTGGTGATTACCTTAGATAGTCTTTTGCTTGGATTTGTGGCATCTCTAGAGGATGTAGAAGTTGTGGGATTGTTGAAGATTTTTCTGGATATATCTTCAGGAAAGTTAGAGTTTTGCCCGCATTGGAGATTGAGTTCTGAATCGACTTGATGTCAGGAGTGATATCGGTGATTCAGCTGGGTAGAAGGTTGTCTTCTAGGTTGATTGTTTGGTAAAGCAGCTTTGTATTTATTGGAACTTCTGTTGAACCATATTTCTGAGATGTGATGTTTAGTCGGTACCTGTGTTCATTCGATGGGATTTTCATCTGCTCCAAATCAGAGTTGTGCAGCGGAAGCAAGGTGGCTGTTGTTCTTGAGTAGAAGCATCTGGGAATCGTAGTGTCTTGGATTAGAGAGTTTCTACTGAATTTATTTTTCAGATTTTGAGGCGAGTTGGCGAGTGATTCTGTTCTGTCTTTTCCAGATAGGAGAAGTTGTTTTCTTCTGTTGATAGTAAAGTTTGGTTTTGATTTTTGGGTAGATCTTGTGAGGATCAGTTTGTTAAGTTGTTGTGATCCAGTTTGTTTGTAGAAGCATCAGCGAAGGTTGAGCTGATCAGGAAGAATCTGTAGGCAGCCTAGATCGGCCGGGAAGTTTTGAGGTTAAGTAACGGAAGAATTTGGAATTCGAAGTTGGAGACTTCGATGTTGTTAAGATTTGCTCTGGTAAAGGAAGCAATAAGATTTGGAGAGCTTCGAAGTATATTGGATTCTTCTGAGTTTTTGTAGAGATCGGTGCTTTGGTTTGAAGAGTTGAATTGCCAGTTTGGAAGACTGGAATTAAAATTATTTCACGTGTCTCTGAGGGAGTACGTGTTTTGGTCATCATTGGTTTTGAGACCAGTAGTTCTGTGAAGGTTTTAGTTGTTGATCAGTCTTGTCTTTGGTCTGGTATCTTGTGTAGATTATAGATCTAGCTCAGTGAGACTCAGTGGCTTAGTAATATAGCTAGTTTGGGTTTAGTAGAGCTAGTATCCCTATGTCTGTACTGGGGAAACTCAAGATAAATTTTATGAAATTTATCCGGATCTGTGTCCGAATAGCTAGTGTTATTTATTTGATTAAATTGGTTATTTGGATGAAATTGTTTGTTTGATTGATAATGTATGGCTGTTATGAATGTTTGAATTGGTTAAAATAAAATAAAATAAAATTTTGGATTATCTTTGTTTTAAATTTCGAGGACGAAAATCTGCTAAGGGGGGAGGATTGTAATATCCCGGAATTTCCAGGAATTTAAAATACTGATAATCTCTTAATTTAAATTATTTGAAGTGATAAATTGTTATTTTCAAAGATAATTAACCAAGTAATATTTTAATTATGGTTATAAATTGGTTTTAAAATAAGAATAATTATTTTATTTGTGTAAATAAATTCTAAATAGATTTCTTGTTTTCAAAATTTATAAGTGTGTTTAAAATGCATTTATATCTGTGTATTTAAATCTGTGTATTTTAAATTGATTTTAAAATAGGATATATTATTTGCAAATAATAATAATCTTATTTAAAAATAGATGTTTATATTTATTTAAAAAAATTTCAGATTTGGATTTTTTAAATTGGACTTTGGAAATGAATATAAATTTGAATTCAAAGAAATACATACATATTACTAACATAGTTTGAGTTTAAAATATATAGACAATATTTTAATTAAAAATAAGATTTGTTTTATTTCTTTTCTAGAAATTTGATTTGTATTTATTTAATAAAATAAATGCAAGGCTTTTGAAATAACATTTTAAATAAGTTTGAAATATTGTATATAACTTTATTTAAATTATAATTGATTTTTATTTTATGTTCTTTTTAAAGATTGTATTCTATATAAATTTAGGAAACATTTATAAATGTATAAATGTATTGGTTAACTAGGAATTTAATTAGAAAAGTATTTTTAAAAAAATTAGAAACATGCTTGTTAATTAGGAAATTAATTTAAAGGGCCTTGAAAATCAATTATAAATAATATAAAAATAAACTAAGATAAGTGTTAAAACTTTAATCTCTTAGATAACATGTGTTAACATAATAATGAAAGTTAAAGACAAGTGTCACATTATTTGAGTTTTCTTTTAATTTTAATAAAAGCTGAAATTAATTTATATAAACCACTTTCTTCATCTTCATTTTCTTTTTCAAATCTCAGTTCAAAATCATTATCCTGCAATCACTCTTCAACCTCAAGAATAAATCTTGTAATCTCCTCTAAATCAAAACAGGCCTGTAAAACATTTTTTTTCTAAAGCCTGTAAATCCTCAAAACCAAAATCTGAAACCATACTTGAAATTTTCCTCGAAACAAAATCATATCTGAGATTGTTTAAGCATTTAAGAGCCTGAAACCATTTTGTTTACAAATCAAATCATGTAAACATTCTTTCCAGATCAATGCTCAAACATGTAAATCATTTTCTCAAAACCTGGAAATACTTTCAAAACTGCAACCTTGGAATCAAGTTGAACCATCCTCAACATGTTCCAGTTTATCAAGCACTCCAGTTTTAAAAATCAAAGCCATTTCAAAGATTCAAGCAATTCAGTTTTCTGGAATCAAAACAACAACAGCATGCAAAGTTTTCAAATTTTCAAAAGATTCCCAGTTCTTTTTCCCAAAGCCTTCTGCATTTTCTAAAAAGTGAGTAAACATTTTTACTAAAACTTAATTAGTTAATTAGCTATTTCTATGAGTTTGTGATGATGTTTATATACATATAAGTTTGCCTCTGTGTAGATATAAATGTTAATATGTTTGTTATGCTTTGAAACTGTGCATGCTTGTTTGCATTGATCCTCTCTGTTTTTACTTACTGCAGAATTAAGTTAAAATCTAAACTTCAAGCTATTTTTGTTTAAAAAACTATTAGAACATAGATTCAAAACAAAATATAGTTTAAGTATAAACATAGAACTAAAAATAAAACTAAGTTCTGGAATTTGAAGTTATCTGAAAAACAAAATGCAGTAAACAAATTTATCCTCAATGTTTGAACCAAGTATTTAATTTGGTTAAAACTATTATATAAACTAAAATGTTATTGAAAATTTTGAATTTTAAAAAGAAATTCACAATTTTTAAGTTTGTATTAAGCTAGAATTTGGGGTTTATCTGGGAAAGGGTTTTTGGTGAATTCTGTTGATTCTGTTCATTCGGGTGACTCGAGATTGATGATGGAGTTAGGTAAGGCATCAGAGGGTATAGCAAAAATGATTAAAGAATTTATAATTCACTGTGAAGATTGAGATTGCTTGATTATGGTTTTAACCCTAGCTCTAGTTGGACTTGGGAAATTTTACTACTGAATCTTCAAAATTGCATTGAGCTTGATATAATTCTAGGAGAAGAAAGTGCGGTGGGTCAGTAGCACATGGACGGAGTTGTAGTGGATATCATCGATCGGAGGTGATGATTTTAGAGTTAACTGATAAGGGTGTATAGGGTTCTATTCGACAGTGGGTACTCGATTTTGAATCGAGGTGGGAGATGATGATTTGTTGGTCATGGAAGCTTGTAGAGTGGTAGGGTGATGTGGCGGTGAGTTCGACGTTGGTCGAAAAGGTTCCGGCAACGGTGCAGGTTGCACGGTGACTTGGTGGTGTCTGTAGATTTTATTTTGTTGGGTTGCTTGATTTTCTCGAAGCAGGTCTCGGGAAGGAAGGAAGATAGCTAGGGAGGAAGCTCGTGTATTTTGTTTGTGTCTCGTGATTGTTCTGGGTTGGCTGAGTGGGTTTTAAAACTGTTATGTTAACAGTTTTTAAAGTTTTTAATTTAAACAGTTTTAAAAAAATTTAAAATCAAATTTGTTTAAAAAAATGTACTTTTGTATTTGAATTCCAGTATTCATGGATTGAACCCAAGCTAAAATGTTCAATCAACTTTTCAAATTTAAAATAAATAAAGTTTAACTTTAAATAGTTTAAGTTAAACTAAAATTCTTGTGAAGTGTTTGTATAAATGGATTGGTATGATTTGTTTAAATGTTGTAAGTTAATATTATTTCAAAACTTATTTTGAAATATAAAAGAGAATTTTAAGTAAATGTTTTATTTAAATTAATTAGTGGAAAATGATTTATTAATTAACAATTAAAGTTTAAGATAATTTATGAACTTGAAATTTGATTTGTTAATTAATAATTAAGGAAAGTAATTAATGATTTCTTTATAAATTAATTTAATTAATTAATTAAGTTAAGTGAAGATTTCAAGATTTATTTAAGATAATGTTTATCTTAAATAATAATTAAGTATTAATAATTTGTAATTGGTTAGTTAATTAAGGAATTTTAAGTTAATTAATTTATTTAATTATTATTTTAAAGTGGGCTAATTAAGTGATTAATTAAATATAATTATTTATTTAGTTAACTATTAATTAAGATGATGATTTAATTAATAACAAATGATTAATTAAATTATAGTTACTTATTAATTAAGTAATTAAGGGTTAATTAAAATGGTAATTAATTAATAAAGGTTTTATTAAGTTTTAATTGGGTTTTCTTAATTAATAATTAAAGAATTATTAAAATATAATGCTTAATTAACTATTTTTATTTAAGGATTATTTAATTTTAATTAAGGATTAATTAATTATATTTATGGATTAATTAATTTGTAATTAAGATTGCTAATTAATAATCAAGTTTATTAATTAATGATTAAGAGTTGATTAATTAGTTAATTAAGATTAATTAATTGATTATAAAGGTAATTAGTGATTAATTACTTTGTATTAAAGGATTGATTAATAATTAAGGTTTATTAATTTATAATTAATGATAGTTAATCTGTTAATTGAAGATTAATTTGGTTAATGAGTAATTAAGGGATGAATTACTCAATTATAATTAATGAGATAAGTATGATCAAGTAAGTTAATTAATTTGTTAATTAATTAATGATAGTCACTTGATAAAAGATTAAGTATGTTTACTCAATAAGTTTGATAATAGTAATTACTTAAATAAGTAATTGATAAATTACAGAGGTAATTGAAATAAGGTAAATTACTGATTGGGGAGTAATTTTAAATGAATAATTAATTGTTAAAGTAATCAAAGGTTTAATTACTTGGTGTAATAAATCAATGAATTTATGAAGTAATTAAGAAATAATTAAAATAATTAATTAATATTTATATTTGAATAATGGAAAGTAATTAATTTAAGCATAATTATTAATGTAATTAACTAAGAAATAATGTACTTAATTATAATTAATTAATGAAGTAATTAATTAAGGTTCATTAATTGATATGATTAATGAGAATAATTAAGGATTGATTACTTGATTAAGAGTTAATTAATCAAGGTTGATTAATTAGGATGATGATTAATTAATTTGTTTAATTGAAGAATAAGCAAGCAAGATATATTTGGATGAAGTAATTAATTTAATTTATTTTAAATTAATTATAGATGAAGTAATTAATTTAATTCACTTTAAATTAATTAGAGATTAGAGATAGTTAATTTAATTCATTTCAAATTAATTATATTGTGGTATGAGTAAATCATTGCTTATGAATGAATGGATGTAATTGATTGTCTTGAATGCTTTGTGATCTCAGTAATGAGATAAGTATGGTTGTGTGATATGAATGCTTGGTTGCATTGTGATGATTACATAGATTATCAATTGGGATGTTAATATATGGATTATCTATTATGATATTGATAATGTGGATTACCTGTTATTTGATAATGTTGATTATCAATTGTGATTTGTGAGTTATCTATCTGTGTGTATATAGATACTGTATTGAATTGTTTTAAAACCTTTAAAACAACTTGGACCTAAAAGACACACTTCGGATTTCGATGAGACCCGGATCGGGTTTCCATATTTGGATATCCGAAAACCACATCGATTCCAAATAACGTTAGGTCGTGAATCAAAGTGGAGCTTTGTGAAGACTCGGGGTGTAAGGGCTATACGTCAGTATAACTTTGTGGGTGATTCCGTAATGAGTTTGACGGAATTAGTTCTTATAGGTTCGAGATGGTGGTTTAGAGTGCAAGGGTTGTTGTCGTTAACTTTGAGGGTGATTCCAAAATGAGTGTAACGAGATAATGCCTTCGGTTTCGTTCGAACCCGGAACGAACTTGTATGGATTGAATGGTTTCAGAACATCGTCAAGTAGACGATGAGCATTCTAAGTGATGTGTTCACTAAAGGTAATCGTAACCTCAAGCCTCATCAACCGGGAATGGCTAAAACAGGGGAGGTGCATCAAAGCTTCGTGGGTAGCCCCCATTTGAGAGTAAGATTTACCCCTGTCGAGAGGTCCCTTTTATTTCGGCTGTGTGGGCGGTTGAATAGCTACATCCGCCGAGGTTGTCTTATTTGGAACTGTTCAGTAAGGAATAGGTCCGGCTTTGTGTTGCAGGGGAGCGGGCGTACTCCTCGGTACGGTGATCTAGGCCACGTACTGTGACGGGCGGTACCCCAGTAGCCCTGCCATTGTATGGAATCCAAAATCCAATAAATGCCAACGGTTTTGATTGTATTACCCACATTTGTGGCTAATAGCTGGAATTTAATAGATGTAACAATTTCGGCTTTCTTATTTATTTGAAAACCCTAGACATTATTATAATATCACTGAATTTCCTATCAAATGTTTTGGTTAGCGTAAGGTAAATTTTTTTCCATGTTTATGTGTGGGAAGTCTTACATGATACCTTTTCTTTCAAAAAGTTTTTAAAGTTAAGCAACTTTAACCCGTTTACTCACACCAGACCCATGTCTGATCCGGAGTTTATTCTGTTTTCTTTAACTCTTGGGTACTCAAATTTTTATGAGTAGCCAAGGGATTCAGGTTAGGATTTTAGATTGGCTTGACGAATTCAGGAGGAGCAATGGATCAGGAGGCTTCTGCGTATAGCTATAGAGTTTTCCGCTGTGTGTTCTCTGAGTTATTGTTTTTGAGTTGTTTTGAGTTGTATAACTAGACAGGTGTTTATAACTGTCTAGTATGTGTTGTTTAGCTGTGTATCTCTGATGTATATAATACTATGTACCCTCATAACCAAATCACATGCATGCACGAGAACAACTCCCCTTCTTGTATATTTTTACCTTTTTTCCGTTTGATGGGCTCAAATGCACTCTCCTTTGCAAACTGCAATACCACTGCATATCCCTTTCTCTTCCATTTCTCACTTCTCTTTTCTTTGCTGCCTGGATGCAAATGAACCCACTACCTCCCTATTTGCAAAACAAGCCTGCCACTCTCCCATATCAATGCACATATATATGCATCTTCCTCTCCAATCAAGTTTGTATCCATGTATACAAGCCTCCAATTTCATACACACTACACACAACAAACATTACCGGTCATGCAGACTTTTACTAGAAAAAATATAAAAAGAAAACTATTTAAAATCAGCTAAATTAATGTAAAACTAAACTAGTTTATAACTTAACAATTTTAAAATGAAAATTTAACTTGCATAAAAATAAATTTCATGAATTATACACTTACCTTGGCGGATTAGAAAAGCAGAAACGGACACTGCAAAATGGACATGTGCACATGCACTAGAGAGAGAGCTGGTCCTTTTTAGAAATGTTGTTATGTACGGGTTTGACGAAGTAGACAACGTGCATAACAAAGCTTCGGCTAGGTGGACTAGACGTTTGGAAGTTGGCGAGCGTGTTCTGGTTCGATCGTGGGTTCGGGCTGTCGGGTTTGGTTCGGTTCGGTTGGAGGCTCGGTGACGGTTTCAGGGTGCGGAGCGGAGCATGGAAGAGGTTGGGTGGACTTCGGTTCAAAGTTGCGTGCGTGGCTTAGCAAGGGAACGAGAAATAAGGAAAGTGGGAAGGGATCTACGTGAGTGGTGTAATATTTTTTTTTTTGAAAGGAGTTAAACGGGCCAAAGCACAACATAACTGGTTAAATAACCCGAAACCTAAACACACAGCTTGCAAAACTCACACAAAACCCTAGCCGACATAAAAACACTGCCTCTCTACAAATCAAAACAATGGCGAGAGGAGAGACGGTTAATTACTACTCCGATTCTCTGTCTCTTTACAAACACCACTCGACTCTCCTCTCTCCCAGTAGGATAAGCAACTATTAAAGCCACCGCGCATCCCCTCGATGTTCTCTTAAAAGCTATGATTTCTTTGATGAGTTAAGATCGAGGGTAAATTAGCAGATCTAAGTTCTTTATAACTTAGATCTGTTAGTTTTTTACCCCTCGTAGCCTTGTTGTCAAAAATTGAAAGCCAGCTCTGCCTGGTTGTCTCTCTAGTTCGCTGACAGAAGTCTCTTTTAGTAGCTAATGATCTCTGGAGAGGGTCATTAGCTCCATATGAATGATTTTTTCCATTAGACTCCTTTACGCGAGCGAGAAATAATTCCAGTTGTTTATTGCCTGCTTCGTGGCTCCAAACATCGGCTAAGAAAGAAAATTTGGTTCGATTTCTGGTTTTTTTATGAGATTTTTGAAGAATAATTCTGCTTCGGTCTCGATAAGTATCCAATTCTGCTCTTTTTTCATACTGCTTTTGTTATGAGTTCGTAAGTTTCTCTCTTTCCATAAATGGAACACTACAGTAGTTAATAAAATGTGTGCATAGTCTCTTTCGTAGCTTTTAACTTTAAAAATGATGTTGATATGTTGTATGGCTTAAATAAGATCCATCTGACCATTGTTAGTGATACGCAAAGTGTTTTGAATGTTATTCCAGATGTAGTAAGAATAGCTGCATTCAAAAAACAAATGATTAGCACTTTCATTAACAAGATTGCATAGGGAACATAGTGAATGGATTTTCCCCACTTATTAATTCTATCCCAAGTTGGCAATCTATTGTTGACTGCAAAAAAGGGACAGAAAGCCATTTTGGGGCAGTTCACTTTGTTCCATAAGCAATTATACCAGTCAACACTAGGAAGTTTACTTCTAATGCTTTCCTAAGTAACTTTAAAAGAAAACTTCCCTTTGGTATTTGCTATCCATTCCCAATAGTCACTGTCTGAATGAACATCAATAGGAATTTGAGATATTAACCCCCCCCCCCTCCCCATAGATAACTAAATTATCATAGCTACAATATCCCAAGTCGATATATTATGTGGGTGAGTGATAGGACGCAGCTGAGGCTACCATTGATTGTCTTTAATTATCATAGCTATAGTATCATTAACCCCCCCCCCAATAGATAACTAAATTATCCCAATCCACTTTATTAATAAATGAATCGTTTTTAAACTAGGGGTCAAACCAAAGACTGGTTTGATCACCAGATTTAAATCTTCTTTCCCAAAAAGTCTTACCTATATTTCTGCATTCTAAAATCTGTTTCCAAGCATAAAATTTGTTATTTTTAGGTAAGAAAGTCGAAAAGTTATCGTTTTTAAGATATTTGGATCTCATCCATCGACACAAAGAGAATCTGCATTTAAAAACCTCCAAAATAATTTTAAATGGCATGTTAGAATAAGATCCTTCATATTTCTAATACCTAATCCCCCTTCCTTTTAGGCCTACACACTTTATCCCAATTGATTTTATGGTATTTACCCCTTCATAAAAAATCAGCACATCTACTTTCAATTTTTTTTAATAGAGGCAGATGGAATATGAAATGTTTGAATCCAATATAGAATAATTGCATATATTATAGTTTTAATAAGCTCCAACCTGCCAGCTATTGAAAGAAGTTTACAAGACCAAGTTTCCATTTTACCTTGAATTTTTTCTATAAGAATAGAGCAATCAGAATCTCTAATTTGATTTATAGATAAGGGAAGACCAAGATATTTAATAGGTAGACTGCCTTCTACAATATTTAAAGATTCTGAAATTTCATTTTTATATCTGCTGTTTTTACTGAAATATGCCTTGCTTTTAAATTCACTGAGCTAAAGACCAGCATACTTAAACAAATTACCAAAAAAATTCTTAATAGAATCTGCATTAGTCTT
Organism: Allium cepa; assembly: GCA_030765085.1. NCBI lineage: Eukaryota > Viridiplantae > Streptophyta > Magnoliopsida > Asparagales > Amaryllidaceae > Allium > Allium cepa. The sequence goes on from CM060931.1 coordinate 21,998,570, forward strand.
ATTAGCCTTGACAAAAACCATGAGATCATCTGCATAAATAAGATGATTAATATAGGGCTGGACTTTATTCATTGATGTAATATTACCTTTAAACACTTCCATTTCCATTAGAATAGAAAAATACTCCATAACCATAGTAAAGAGATAGGGAGATAATGGATCCCCTTGCATAATACCTCTACTACTTTTGATAAATCCCTCTGATTTCCCTTGAATGAGAATAGAAAACGTAGGAGAGTTTATACATTCAAAAACCAAATTACAAAACTTAATAGGAAAACCCATACATTTCATTATGTGATATATGAAGTGTCTATTAACTTTATCATAAGCCTTTTGCAGATCCACCTTAATACATACATTTTCAACACTTTTAGAATTAAAGCTTCTGACAAGTTCGTGGGCTAAAAGGGAATTTTCATAAATGAGTCTGCCAGGAACAAAATCACTCTGATTTTCAGAGATGATAAATGGCAGAATTTTTTTAATCCTATTGCTAAAACATTGGCAATTATTTTATAAATAAAATTGCAATAAGAGATAGGCCTATAGTCACTAATGCAAGAGGGATTTTTAGTTTTGGGAATTAAGGTTATAAAGGTATGATTTATGCTTTTAAGAATTTTACCTTTATCAAAAATTCATTTACTAAACCCAAAACCTAATCTTTAATGTTATCCCAATGAGTTTTATAAAATTTGGCATTAAAGCCATCAGGGCCTGGACTCTTATTGTCACCAGCCATAAAAACAACATATTTGATTTCTTCGGTAACAACAGGAGAAAGTAAGATTTCAGAAGCATTAGCATTTAAAATATTTTTACAAATAATATGAGGAAATTCTTTAATATTGGAGTCGGAGAAAAAAAGTCTTTCATAGTATTCAATAGTCTCTTTAGCTACTTTATCATGTGCATTAGTAAGATTACCAATTTTATCAATAATATTACCAATGTTATTCACGTGTCTCCTGCTGCTCATTTTTGCATGAAAAAATTTGGTGCAGTCATAACCCATTGTTAACCTGTCTACCTTGGCTTTTTGTTTAGGTGTTAATATATAACTCAGTTGCTAAATTCTGTTGATTGAAAAAAAAAATCTTTGACTATATTTACATTCCCTGGATTGTTATCAATAATTTCCTGCAACATTTTTCCTTCTTGCCTTAATATTTCCAGCTTGTTAAGTTTCATTAAACCAATTTTATTCCAATTTTCAAGGTTATGTTTAGTATTTTTTTTTAAAAAAAAATTGGAATTGTTTAGTACCATTACAGGAGAAATTCATACATTCTTCCATAATGTTATTATAGTTATCCTCTAAAATCCAACCATTCTTAAATCTAAAGGGAGAAACTTTTTTAACAGAAGCCGAATCCCTAAAAAGAGAAATTAAAACTGGGGTATGATCACTAGTATTTTGTTCTAAAGTAGAACATATAAAATTGGGGAAAACATTGGAGAATTCTTTATTAATCAAGGCTCTATCTAATTTACAATGAATATTCTTTTCCAAACCAGATTTCCTGGTGAATTTGTTGCCACTAGTACTTGGTTCTATTAATCCAATTTCTATTGAGAATTTATTTAGTCTATCAAGCTTGCTCTGGGGGATTTTAATACCACCATATTTTTCGAAGGCATGAAAAACAGTATTAAAATCCCTTAAAATTATCCATGGGAAATTATAATTTAAGTTTAAAGCTTTTAACCTACTCCACAAACTGTTTCTTTCATTTTCCAGATTGCTTCCATAAATACTAGTTATTTGAAGAAAAAACCCCTAGTATTTTCAAAATGACAATCAATAAATTGCTTATCTTTGTTGATGTTTAACATATTCCAAATATTGAAATCCCAAATAACAATAATTCTGCCTTTACAGCCACAATCATTGTTATTAATAGCTTTCCAATTTCTGAGAAGTTTAAAACAAAAAATTTCAAAATTCTCCTCGTTCATTTTATTCTCAATGAGTGCAATAATAGAAGGTTTATATACACTCAGCATATGTAATATATCAGATTGTTTAGGAGAGGAATTCGTACCTCTTACATTCCATGCAGATATAGACATAATCAAAATTAAAGTAGGGGATTAGATAGTACCTGATGCCAGAGTACTCTTACCACTTTTCTTGTTTTCAACACTTTTTGCTTTTAGCCTGGTAGACATTTCTCCCCAATCTGGGTTTATAGAAATGTATTTTTGTTTAAAAACTTTCTTCTCTTTGTTACTCCTATTCTTACCTGTAACCTTTGTTTTAGGCATATGCAGTTCAGAAATATTAAACTAATCAACAGCATCTACCATTTCCATTTCGTCTCCAGAATTATTAATACCTTCTGGAATTATAATAGTCGAGATATAAAATGGAACAGCAGTGCAAGGCATGGCTGAGCTAGAATTCTCAATCAATGCAGCCTGCTTAGGTGGAGGGGCTGTTTCAGGAGGCTTGACTAAGACAAGATTGCAGATTGCAGATGATCCTCATTATCAGTTTTGCTATTTGTATCATGATTGCCTGTAATTATACAAGGATCTGTGACTGGTCGGGTTATAGATTCTAAGACCTTTGTATTCTTTTCACCCACCATTTTGTTGCTCTGCAATTTTCCCTTTATGTTTTCCAAATTAGTCTGATGAGCTTCCTCTGCTATGACTTGATCATCTTGATCATAGAGCATAATGTTATTCTTTCGATGATCGAAAATGATACTTAATTTATTGATCTGATCATAATCTTCATATGGCATAGACTGATTTAGTGACTCTGAATTGATTCTTGAATATGGATGTGAGGTTTCTTTTTCTTGCATTTCTTGATTATGACACTTGGGTACCCATGCATGTTTAGGGTTACACTGATCTCTCGTGTGCCCAAAACATTTGAACACATTACATTTTGGCGGTACCCATTCGTATTCAACTTTCTTAGTAACTTTTTCACCATTATACAAAGAAAGAAATATTTCGTTAGGAAGCTCATCCTCTGCAGACACTTCTACAAGAAGGCGAGCATAATTCAATCTCGTCTTCAACGTCATGGCTGCATCCATTTTTATGGGTTTACCTACGATACTTGCCATAACACTGAAAGCCTCTTTGTCCCATAACTTTAGATTAACGCAGGGTAGTCTTACCTATATCGGCATAGACGTTAATAAGTCTCTGTCCATTTTTAGAGAATCAGACCACTTTCTCATTATGATGTGTTTGCCATTATAGAAATATGGTCCATTTTTCAAAACTGAAATACAAGCTTGAGACTCTTTAAACTTTACTAGAAACAAACTATTCTTTCTAGTAAAGATTTTGAATTCATCAATTGGTTTCCAAACTCTTTGTATGTATGATTTGAAAAATAAGTAGTATGGTTTGGTGCCCACAACATAAACATGAACAGAGTTATTCCAAGATTCAGTTGCCCATTTACATACCTCCTCCTTAACCAGACCATACTTCTTATTGTTGATACTGATTGGCTCAATATGCTCAAGATTGCTTTCTTCAACACTGGGTTCTTGAGGCTGATCAGCAATAATTTATGCCCAAGATTTACGGCCTTGATCTCTGTTCAGTGAGATGGCTATTGGTTTTCTCTGTATTGGCAGTATTCCACCTTTCTTGGCGGTCTGGATGGTCACAGTTTGACTATCTCTATCACTCCGATTGTCAATTTGAGAGACTGGCAGCAACTCCTGAACTTTTTTGGCCTCTTTTATCCTTTGTTGTGTTGATCGGACCAATTTGAACCCATCTTCTTCAATGTTGATAGCTCTTAATGGCTTGCTGACATGAGAAGCATCAGGTGGTCTGATTAGGGAAGAAGATTGGGAGAGATTGGGAGAGATTTGGTGAGGGAATTGATTTTCCCCCATGGCTGAAAGGAAACCCTAGATTTCAAAAAAAAAATTGAAAACTTTGTTTGTTATTTTTGAATAGTTCACTTTTTGTGAGTGGTGTAATATATATATATATATACACACACACACACACACTTAATATATATTTACTTCTCAAGCAAATGTTCACAGAGAAATCAAGTATGGAAGGAGCAGAAGGAGAGCACGCACGTATAAATAAATGGATGGAAGAATGCATGGTGGTAATTAATGCAGCATTTAATTCTTGAGGCTGTGCACGCAAAGTTAGTCGACGAGGAACAGAATTGAAAGAAACAAAGTAAAATGAAATGGTGATGGGTAAATATTCATCTGGGCATGGGCATGGACCGCTATCTCGACCACTTAGCATTTTACAATAGAAGCCAAAATAAGAAAATAAATATAGCCCAGAGATCAGCGCGGCGATATGAATCCAACGATATACTAAAATCTATGTTACGACATTCGTAAAAAAAATTCATATGTCGTCACTTATATCGCTTCGAATTTGAATGACAATGGCAATTCTTGATAAATGGAGCTACAACGGTCAAAATTGCACAGATCGAACTTTGGCATTTTAATCATAAATTTTTTTAGATCTTTTCTATGTAAAAATGTAACTACCAGAAATTTTGGACCTCGAAAATTCAACACTAATATGCGCACAATAGAAGTGTCGAGCAATCGAATACCGGAATTTCCAGATTGTTAGGGCAAAGAAGAAAAGAGGTAGAAGAAGAAACAGAAAACAACAGTACAGAATCTCACATTCGCAGTGTACTAAATTATAATATTTTGTACAAAGAAAGCTGTAAATCTCAATTTACATACAATACATCAGAGTAAAACCATTCACACATAAACTGGACAGTTATAGTTAATTGGTCCCAGAAAACAAGCAATATAATTCCAATACACAGCGGAATATACTCCATACATTCTTGCCATCCAGCTCGTCCTTTGAACTCTAGAACGATCCAACCTAAAAATCTGTAATACTCGTTCTGACCCGAGCATTACATTAAAGTAACATCCGAGTCAGGTTGGAAACCAGTGTGAGTAAACCCAAACAATAGAAATACTAAGCTTAAAACTTATTTGAATACCAGCGTAACTCATACACCAATATGAATTTAAACTTTCCATAGTTAAATACTTATTTCACACGATAATGTCTAAGTACCGTTACCTAGTTAAATAGATAAGCTTACCTAATTTATTCCATTCCATCCTGTTAGATTCTATAATCAAATCTATAAAGAATTATGGTGCTTATTTAATCGAAGAGGTTTCGGATATCGCCGATATCTGGTCTCGGTCCTTTTTAATCCAAATGACATATTTTATATTTAATTGTTCATTTCAGGTTATTTCATATCACAGAATGACTTGTAATAACATAACAGAGAAATTAAAGCAATCCAAAGTATTCAATCCAATTTAATTCATCTATAGTCTAGCTTAACTAGTCCCACAATCATCTAATTAATTAAAAATAATTTTAATTAATTACTTACAAATCCTGTTAAATTATTGTTAACTGATCTCAAACTATCTTATTTATTTTAATCAAATATTTGGAACTAATTAACAATTATCTTATATAATTATCCTAAGACTCTTGATTATTTAAAAGTGTAAAACACTTATTTTACCTTAACCATTAACTAATTATAACTATTCATTTTACATCAATAAACTTTAGTAATCTATAATTAACATATATAATTGTTTAAAGCTTAACTAATTTAGGCTTAATCATTGTTATTTGCATTGGCCATTCATTATCTAAGGATTGGGTAAATTTTTAAGTTTAAAATTACTCTAGTTATGTTAACCATAACTAACTTGGCTTACTATTACAAAATTTTACACTTGTTTCCAACTTATATAACTTCACAAGGCCCAAGGCCCAAATCAAATCCCCAAAAACATCCCTCTCTTCTCTATTCTTTCCTTCTCTTAACCTATCTCTTCCCTTATTTTCCACTTTTCTTCATTTATTTTCCTTTATATTTCCTTATCTTTTTTTCTATTTCCCTTTATCTTTACTATTCTTACTTCGGCCCATCTTGATAAATTCGGCCCAACTTTTTTCCTTCCTCCCTTCCATCTTCCTCTAATTTCCTATCTACGCTCATTTTCCTCCAACCTGCACAGACCTTCATCGTGCACGTGTACATGTCAGCGAGGTGTCGCCACTCACTGCCGACCACTTCCACACACCACCCCCAACCTCTGCAACTTACTGGCCACCCAGACTCCCTCAACTCCGCCCCGATTCAAAATTCAAGCATGGCCCCACACTTCGACGAAATCATCCACCTCCATTGCCTTATTTCATCACCACACGCCTCCGTCGCCTATCAGATTTTGTTACCACGTTCACCTCGAACCCCTCATCCCTCTTTCCTAGGCGCGCACACCACCCAATGCCTAAAGCCAACGTCGTTCACTTGCAACCAAGGAGGGGGAGATGATTTCCAGATCATTCACACCAAAAATGATTTCTGTATTTAAAAAAATGTTTTCTATATTTTCAAAAAAATATTTTCCAAGTATTTTCACTAGGTGTTGAAAACGGGTTTATCAAGTATATATAGATTTTCAGTCCTACACCTGATCAACTTATGACCGAATTTCTGTAAGAATAAGGATGCACTTGTTGAGACATCGAGTTATAAAAAGTATTTCTATATAAAAACTATTTTTGTTATATTATGTAGATTTGTAAAGTGTTTTGAAAATTTAAATAAAAAGAGTTAAGAGTTAAAATATTTAAGGATAATTTAACTGATAATTCACATTATAAATTCTGGCTTCGTTCCTTTTCGGGGATGAAAAGTTCTAAAAGGGGAATCGGATTTGCTTCATCACAGCATGATAGGGGATTCTTGCTTCGTGTTTGGTGGCGAGCAAGAGATTCTTACCCCTACATGTCCCGGGATGGGTTGGTTGCGAGTTGAGAGGCTGGCCGTAAAAGCAAATTCGAGGTACCAATGTATGCCACGGTGGAGTGTGGCCGCTGCCAATGGTTGTAAAGCCTAGACTGTCACATCTGGTATCTGAGCTAAAGGTCGAGTAAGAACTTTAGCTTTGGAGTATAACTCATTAGGTGACTCATTAGAGATAGGGTTAGAAATGCCCTAGAATGAGTATCCCTAAGATATCTTGTCCGTATGCCTAAGTCAATTTAGTGCAAGAAGAGGATGAGGTAGGGGAAAGGGGAGTACCATTACAAATCGTCGAGGCAAAGATTCCAGCTTTAAAATCAATAATAGTGGAATTGTAAGGTTGAAAGGGAGGATTTGTGTCCCAGACATCCCAGATCTCAAATGAGAAGTATTGGACGAATTTCAGAATTCCAAATTTAGTATGCATCTAGGGGTTAACAAAATGTATCAAGATATCAAGAAGACTTTCTGGTGGAAAACGATGAAGAGGGATATATCTATTTATGTTAGTCGATGCGCAACGTGCCAACAAATAAAGAGTGATCAAATGAAGATGGCAGGATTACTCCAACTACTGGGAGTGCCCAAATGAAAACGGGACCAAGTGTCTATGGATTTCATATATGGTTTGCCACGAACTCGGAAGGGCAATGAGGCGATTTGGGTTATTGTCGATCGTCTGACCAAGACTGTCCACTTTATCCCAGTTGAATAAACCCAAACGGTAGCTAGTTTGGCAGAGTTATACGTAAGGGAGATTGTTCGACTCCATGGAATACCAAGTAATATAGTGAGTGATCGTGATCCGATTTTCACTAGCAGATTTTGGGAGGCATTTCAAGCTGCACTAGGAACGAAGTTGAACTTCAGTACTGCTTACCACCCGTAGTCTGATGGGCAAACCGAGAGAAGAAATCGAATCTTGAAAGATCTTTTGCGTGCTTGTATTCTTGATTTTGGAGGTTCATGGGAGGACCATTTGCATTTGGTTGAGTTTTCGTATAATAATAGTTATCAGGCCAGTATTAGAATGGCTCCTTTCGAAGCATTGTATGGTCGTCCTTGTAGATCACCTGCGTGTTGGATTGAGTTGGGTGACAGGCTTGTTCTTGATCCGGACATGATAAGGGAAGCTATTGAGAAGGTTGATTTCATTCGAAAGAAGTTGAAACTGCCCAGAGTCGACAGAAAAGTTATGCCGACCACAGGAGAAGAACTTTAGAGTTCCAAGTTGGAGATTCAGTTTTCTTAAAGGTTTCGCCAATGCGTGGAGTTTTGAGATTTGGAAAAAAGGGTAAGCTGGCACCGCAATATATAGGTCATTTTCCTATACTTGAGAAGATTGGTCATTTGGCTTATCGAGTGCAGTTACCTAATTGGTTAGCTGGCGTGCATAATGTGTTCCATGTTTCACACCTTCGGAAGTATGTGCATGACCCAGATCATATCATTGAGGAGGCCGCTTAATAGGATTTGGATATCACACCTAACTTGGCAGTGAAAAGAGATCCATTGAAGATTATTGGTCAAGATAAAAAGCTATTAAGGAATAAAGCGATGAAATTGATGGAAGTACAATGGAGTGGAGATCCGAATGATTATACTTGAGAAACAGAGGAAAGCATGCAGCAGTCCTATCCTAAGTGTAGAGTAGATATTTCGGCTTGATCTGGTAAGCCATTTCTCTATATTTTATGTGTTCATATGTTCTTTGTTTGTCTCCTTGTCTATCAAATTTTGAGGATGAAATTTTCTTAAGGAGGGATTTTGTAACGATCCCCTTTTTAAAAAAAAATTAATTTAGTAATTAATATAATTTTTAGAATTAAATTATGAATTAATTTGAATTTTTCAAAAACAAATAAGATATGTATTTGTTTATATATATATATATATATATATATATATATATTGTAAATAAAATTTTGATTTGAAATTCAAAAATATATATCTTAAAAATAAATTGAATTTAAAAGCTAGTGTATATAATGATTTTTAATTACTGTATAATTATTTTTAAATCATTTTCTTTAAAGTTATACAAATATTAATTAAAGGAAATGTATTTATTAAAACTGAAAATATAATATAGATTATATAAAATATATAACTAAATATAATATAATATACATAAATTATATAAAAATATTATTAACATACAAATTTACAAATGTAACTATTATAACATGAAGTTTAACAAGTGTGACTATTTTATCATGCATAATTACAAGTGTCATGATTTTCTTTTATTTTTAAAAAATAAGTAAACAAGAATATATATACATCGTCATTCTTCTCTTCCCATTTTTCTTTTCATTTCAAAAACTATAAACTAAAAGAAAATCAAATATAAAAACCTAAGTAACTCAAACCAGAGATTTAAAAATCTATAGCAAACAAATCCGTTACAAACTTCAAACTTGAAGCAATCATAACCAAAGAAGCAAAGATCGTCTCAAAACAACAAGCAGTTCAAGATCAAATATCAAGTTGCATATCAAAATTCAAAATCAAAGCATTTCTAGTTCAAAACTAAGTTCCAGGCTTCTCTGTTTCAAAATAAAAGTGTGTAAACTACCTTTATAAAATCTTAAACCTGTTATATCTTGTTTGTATGAGATAAATACTTGAAAGTATGTGTGAAAAATGTTTGTATGGATGTACAAATGTGCTTGCATGTCTGTATTTATGAAGAATTTGTGTGTGCATGTCTAGGAACAGGAAAATATTGCCTCTATTCTTGATTACAGGTTTCAAAACCTATTCAAAAACCAAAATTTCTTCCTCTAATCCTTTTTAGGCTTTAAAGTATGAACAAAATATGTTTGTATTATCAAGACCTAAGTTTTAAAATATTTTCTAGTAAATATGACGAGTAATTATTTAGAAAACAGGAAAGAACAGTAAGGATCAATTAAAGTCAAAAATGTAACTGTTCAATCTCCATGTTTTGTTTATATAATCAGATTCGTTTTAAAAAATGATGAATTTTGATAATAATATCATAATCTTTAAGTTTGAAATTGTTGAGATATTCCGTGTTGAAAGAAATTGGGACTTTCCTTGATTTCTGGTGATCAGCGAGGAGAGGAAGGCCGTGGTCATTGCTGGAAGAAGCCTGAGTGATGGGGATTCATGGAAAAATGGTCAGGGAGTTTTTAACTCATCGGAGTGGCTAGTCTATGGTGAACTAGGGTTTAAGGTCCGGGTTTAGTTGACATGGGTTTCCAGGCTACTGCGTCATCGGGGTTGCATCGGAGTCGATCGGTGGTGGGGGATCGAAGCATAGAACTCCGGTGGAGGTTCTGGTCGATCGGCGAAGTCTCGAATGACCTGAGGCGGCGGGTCGAGGTGGTTTTGGGTGTCGAGTTTGTTCCAGGTGGTTGTCGAGGTTGCTTGAATTCGATTTTCGAATTTGGTCAAGGTTCTGGGTGGTCATTTAGTTAAGAGGGTCAACGATGACTTGCCGGCGATGGCAACGATGATCGAAGCGCAGGCGATCGAACGTGCACCTACATAGTTGTTTGTGTGTTAGAGAGTTTGAGGAGAAGGTAGAGGCTCGAGTTTGAACCCGGGGAGATGTAGTTGGAGCTCGGGTATGTTCTCGGGTGTATTTTCGTGGGTTAATATGATTAATAGGTTTTAAAATTTTAAATCAAAACAAAAGGAAAAAAAGTGGCTTGGGGAAGAGCTCGGGAAAATCTGTACTTGGATCGGGTGGAACTCGGGTTAGTCTCAAGTATATGTTGAAACAGTTTTAAGATTTTGAAATAAAACAATTTGTAAAATAAATTAAATGAATCAAGTTTTAACAATTTTCGTAAACTAATTCTTTGATATAAGATGTGTTTATTTAAGTTTGGGATTAATTAAGGGTTTTAAAGTAAAGTATTTTAATTAATTAAGTTTAAAGTGTTTTAAATATATATATATCCTTTATTTTAATTAATTCTTAATTTTGTTTGAAATAAATTAAATGGTAATTAAGAAGTTGATTAAGAAAGTAAAATGTTTTTGATCATTAATTAAACTTAAGGTCTAAAATTAATTCATATGTTAATGACAAATTATTTCACAGTTTATTAAATAAGATTTAATTGATAATTAAAGTAATTAATTAAGATAAAGGGTTTATCTTTAATTAATTAAGGTCTTGGTAATTATAGATTAATTGATTAATGTAAGTAATTAAAGAAAAATTAATGGTTTATCTTAAATTAATTAAGGTCTTAAGTAATTGAAGATTAATTAATTAATGAAAGTAATTAAGGGATAATTAATTACTAAAAGGATAATTACTGAATGTAAGTAATTGAAGGATAATTACTTAATGAAATTTAATTAATTAATAATTAAGGTTAATTAATTGATAAATTAAGGATAATTAATCAGTAATTAAAGGATAATTAATTAATTGTTAAAGGTTAGTTAATTAATGATTAAGGATAATTAATTAATAATTAAAGGGTAATTAATCAGGAATTATATGGTAATTACTTAAATTAAGTAATTAATTAATTAAGATAGTAACAAATGATTTGTAATTAATTAATGTTAATTAAGCTGGGTTTAAAAGTAATTGAAGTAATTAATTTAATTTATTTGGAGATTAAATTGAATTTAATTAGGAATTGAACAACTAATTAATCTTGCTTATGAATGATTGGATTATATTGAATGCCTTGAATTGTTTGATATCTCTGATATGTGATGTTCTTTGATATGAAATGCCTGGATTGAACTACAATAATATAAGTCATTTATCTGTGATGAATTGTTGTGTGAATGTGAACTTCTAAATTGAATTAAAATTGTTTACTTAAACAACTTGGCCTCTAAGACGGCATTTGAATTTCGATGAGACCGGGAATCGGATTTCAAATGGTTATCAGAAAACCACATCGAATTTTAAAGGTGGATCTTATGTTTAAAAGATTAAAAATGGAAATTTGTACCCACATATTTTAAAAATAAGCGGTTATTATTCAGAAAGGCCAGGGGAGGACATTAAGTCATAAAACCCATTTCGAATAATGATACGACAGAATAGAATTGCATTTGAAGACAGCGATTGAAGACCGGGTATTTTCAAAAATGAAAGGATTACCTATTGATTGTCTCTGCACCGAGTTGCTCCGGTATAGAGGTTACCCTATGTGTGGGGAGCCCGGTCGGGATTAAGGATATCCGGATTTGAAATGACTTTTTCCTTAATTGGACAAAGTGCCTTCGGTTCCATTCAGACCCAGGATAGACTTGTATGGATGTATAGCTGACACTAAACTTTGATATATAAAGCTGGTTTCTACCAAATACATTTTTGTTTGGTGGTGGAGAATTTATTTTCTTAGCTTAACACCTTTCTCTGAGACGTATGATCTCAGAGGCTATGTAGTTGATGGTTATTAGTGATATATTCCCAATTTGGTAATGTGGCATGCTAGTGTTGACCACTGGTTGATCGAAGCATGGCTTTTTTGAAAAGCGTAGCTTTGTGGGACGAGACTTCATCGAACCTCACACCCCGGAAATGGTTGAAACAGGAAGGATACAGCAAGATTATGGGGTTCGCGACCCTCAGGGTATGTGCATTTCCTTCTAGATAAAAAGTGATATTCTGGTATGGAGTCCAGATACTTTACTTAAGTGGTTGTTGGAATTTATGGGGCCCCAAATAAAGGTCGGTTACAACCAAGGGATGGCATACTCATGATAGTTAGTTACCTAGTTATAGAAGTAACCCGGCCTTGTATTGGCAGAGATCCGGTTAGGTTCTCGGGACGTCCCTCCAGAGGCATACCCATTCGGATAAAGGAAGTTCCTTAGCCTTGGCTATTTGTTGGAAATCCAAACAATCAATACGAGCCCTTTACGGTTTTAGTTGTAAAACCTGTCATTTGACATGGTAGCTATAGTAGGCATACTATAATGGTACGTATGCTGGCTAAGATTAATATTATATTATCGGGAAAAAATTCACACTATGCACTGATAATAATATCAAATGGATTTTCGCGTATCAAGTATGTTTGACTACTATAAGGAGAAACCTCCCCATGTGTGTGATTGCATTGAGTGTGTGCCAGGAGATCTTATGGTAGTTTCATTTTCCAAAAAGCGTGAATTGATTTCTTTTTGTAATTTCTTTTTGTACAAATAACTGTTTTATGTTTGCTCACACCAGTCACATGACTGACTCAGAGTTTATTGTTCCCTTTTCTAAACTCTGGGTGCCTCTAATTTTCCACACGGGCAGCCTAGAGTCAGGTTATTAGTAGGTTCTGGAGAGTAGATGTAGATTTGATAGTCTTTGGTTTGGAAGCTTTCGGGTTTTGAGCTTTTTGGTTTGGAAGTCTTTGGAGCTTTGGAAAGAAGACGTAGTATGTTGGACTCGCTCTCTCTCTCTTTCTTTTGGAAGGCCTTGTTGATATTTTTCTGCTGTTGTGTTGTTTCCGTTGTATTCTATTGTATATTTTTGGCTCTGATGATGTTGGGCATTTGTTGAGCTCTTGTTGTAGAATGTTGTATCCATTTGGTGTATCAATAAAAGCTATCTTTGTTTCCACTGTGTTTTTATCATCTAATGTGTTATAGCTCTAGCGAACCGGATTCCAACGTTTGAATCTCCTACATTCGAATACGGGTGATGTATTGGATGTCGATTTTCGGACGTCGGAATCCGGATCGTCACATCCAAAATGTCACGGTCTAGGCTTTACGACCATCGACAGCGGCCACACTCCACCGGGGCACACGTTGGTACCTCGAATTTGCTTTTACGACCAACCTCTCGACTTGTAACCAACCTACCCTGGGACATGTAGTGTAACATCCAGACTTTTTGTACGCTTTAAATCGATGATAAACCACACACGTCAGACTCAAACCATACAAAATGGCGAATTGTTATTGGGGTGAACAAGAAAAAGGAAGAAAAAAATATAACAAAACAGAATCTCACAGCGAAATGGCAAAATATAATAATCAAATAACAGTTCATGAAGCTGTTTTACAAAACATTTGATTATACTTATACAACACATATCAGAGTTACACATACCAGAGAATATTAAATAATGCAGAGGAATAATATGAATGCAGTGGAATAATACAATAAATAATAGTAATGAAATCTCCGTCTTCGTCCTCCAGAAATAAAGTCTTTGAATCCTGAAATGCTCGGACTGACCCGAGCGAATTGAAAAGACAAAACACTCGAGTCAAAACTAAAAGATCTTATGTAAGTTAAATCAACTGTAAATAATATGAGTGGAATGGCGTCAGAGATGTTTACGGGATTTGACATCTCCTATCCAGTGTCTAGCGTGAGTGCAATAGCTTAAGAGATGCTCGGGATTCACATCTCTTAAGGATCCGTTAAACTATATATTATGTAGTAATATTTCGCTATTATAATAGTGTCTACGGTAAAATAAACTTACTTTTAAATAGCATTAAGTGGTTACCCATATAGCCCTTACCACGTAATAGTCGTAGTAGTCCATTCAGTATCATGGTTCCTCCTGATTGGGAAGCCAGCAGAAGATACCACACGATCTACGGGAGAAAACCAAACTCGTACAAGACGCGCTAGGGTAGGTGACACGGCACACGAGGCAATGCCAGGGTAGATATACCAATTACGCATCCGGGCTGGTGGTAACGCGTAGCAGCTACTACCGCCCACCTCGAGCCACACCTCCAAAATCAAAAATAGCCACCGAATCAATCCAAAAGTCAGAGTATAATATCGAAGGGATGTGTCCGATAAGAGGGGCTATAACGACCCGTAAATTTCATGGATTTAATTTGGTTGAATTAATGAGTTTTGTAATTAAATTTAGTAGAAATAAAAACTTTATAAACAAATATTGAAATTAACGCTAAATTAAAATATATAAATGGTGACTTAAAACCTATTTACTAGCAATTTGAATAAATTTCAATAAATGAAATGGGGTAAGTATTATACCTGGGTATAAATTTCATTTAAAGGGAATTAATTAATATGTTAATGTAAATTAAAAAAATATTGGAATAAATGATAATTCCATTCATACTTGTAAGCAGTTATTATAAGTTGCATGTTGAAATGGTTGATTGAATTGGAAATTAAAATTTAATTTAAATGAAAAAAAATATAAAGGTTTACAATAACATAAATTTAGGAAATAAGGTTAGAACAAGTTGATAAGTAATAACCAAAATAAGGGAATAATATTAATGTAAATAAAGTTGAAACAAATTGGATATAGAGAAATAAATGTAAGCATTTAATAAATTAATAAATGTGGATTTCAATAAATGGTAATTAAATAAAAGTCAACGTTCCCTAATTAATCATATTACTTGCTGGAAAGTAATACGTAATTGATTGAATGTGATTACGAAATATAAAATTTGTGTATACACGGGATTTTTAACGGTGATTGTTATGTAATAAACCTATAAAGGCTTGTAAAGGAAATAGGTAACAATCTATATGTTGTTTATTTCATTTAGTATGTTAAACTAAAATCTGGGAATCAGATCTCAATTAAGGGAAATTAAGTTGTACGTTAATTTGAAATAAAATCTAATAAGTATTACATTGATTTGGAATGTAGTACAAATGATTAGGGATTGTCAAATTTGGTAAAAAGGGATTGGACTTAGGAAATTTTGTTAATTTAGTTTAAAACCTTAATTTATCCGCGTAATTGACAAGATTCACATTTTAATATAGCCGTTGATACAAATCTAAGATATATATAGAAGTATTAGTGTAATGAAATGTAAACAAATGTTAAGTATGCATATAGGATAAACATTGTTTGAATAAAAAGAATGGGAATCAACATTTAATTATTTATTTGAATTTAAATTACGATAATATGATTTATTGCAATTAAATGGATTTAATATTTAAAAATGTCGTAAATATAAATGTAGATGAAATTTGGAGACATTTACGTAATAGAGTATGAATCCAATGGTAGTCTCATCTATTGGATACTAATAGATTGAAGAATTAAATGAAAGTCAATTGAAAGGAATTTTTGCAAATTTAATTTATAATTTGCGAATATAATGAAATTGAAATTTAACGCTGAAATGAATAAATTTGTTAACTCTAAATTTACATCTAGATTTGGTTTAATTAATACGAGGGATTGAGAAAATAAAAGTGATAAAGATTGTCAATTTCAGAATTTAAATAGGAAATTGGATTTAATCAATTTATTGTAAATTTATTTAATTAATATAAAAATAGCCATTTTGGCCACTGACTCGGATTTCGAAGAAACAAGTTTCATCGGATCCGCAACGGTGAATTATAATAGTGTTTTAAGTTTCGTAGCGATCGGACTTGTTTTTTGGTCGTACGGACTCGAAACGCCTTGAAATTTATGCAATTTAAATCAATTGAAATCAATTTGGAAAATTTGAATTTAGCATAATTTCTTCATACGATGGAATTTGGACGTAAAACTTTTTCCATCGCGTTTAAAATATTTTTAAACATATATTTTGATATATGGGTTGATCCTTTTCCGTTCCGGAATCGAAACGGGCTTTTCGGGTCAATTATCTTTCAAAACCCAAATCCAACCTATCCCATTCTTTCTATTCTGTTTGCCTATAAATAGTCGGTTATAAACCCTAGCATCTATCTATTCTCATTTATTTGTGTATGCAATCACCCAGCTCCTCCTCTTCCAATGGCAGGAAACACTAGATCCAAATACAATTCAAAAAATCAAATCCAAAGCCAAAATTCAATCTCCTCAAACCATAGCAAATTATATATGGATTCGAAGCTCTCGACGAGCGCAACCTAAATCTATAATTCATTTTTGAAGTCGAATCAAATTTTTTCCAGAAAACCCTAGTTTATTCTCGGCCATCCGTTGCGTCGGAATCATTTGTCGTCTGATCGGAAATTGGTTTCTGGGTTTTGGAGAGAGAACGATGGGGAACGCATCTATATGGTTTGTTCGTCGTTTTGACGGTCGGATCGAGCAGAAAAATTGGATTAGGGTTTAAATTCCTGGCGGCTGCTGTGCAAATTTCTCGAGATCCGGTCAGTTTTTCACGTGCGCGTTCAGGAGGCGGGCGGCCGAATGTGCTGGAGGCGGCGCGCGGCACCGTGGGGCAGCGACGTTTGGGTGCGTGCTCCATTCGAAAGCAAGGGGAGTTCGGTCGCGTGCGTAGGCTTCTGGGTTGCACGATTTTCTTCCTATAGCGTGCAAAAGGAAAGGTGACGTGGCGAAGAGGTTGGATTGTGTTCTCTTTTGTTTTATTTTTAAAATTCAACCACAATTTTCACAATATCTTGTGCATACGATATCCAATTGACGCGCGGTTTCTTTTGTTAGGATCGTAATAAAATTTCAGATCTTTTGACGTTGTTTGGACGAATTCAGAGACGGTCAAATTTTTGGGTTTAAATTGAATTTAAATTCGAAAGGTGAGTGTTTTAACCCACTCACAACTTCTAAAAGTTCTTATGTTTGTTAAATTGATTTATGATGTGTTTAAAATTTTATTTATAGCTGTTTGGCATATATTTCATCATTTTCTCAGTTAAATTGCATTCATTTAATTTACGCGTTATCTAATTCATTATTGCATTTAAAACTGCCAGTTAATGTTAATTAATGTATTCATTGCATTTAAAACTGCCATTTAAAATTTTAGTTAAATTTTATTATTGCATATAAACTACAGTTAAACAGTTATTTAATTCATTATTGAAAAATTTACTGTCAGTAATTAATTATTATTTATTGATGTGATTGTTTGAATTGGGTGATAAATTGATGAATGTTTAATGATTGATATGATGGACGAATGGATGATGTATTTACATTATATAAACTGCAAGTTATTATGCATTTTCATTTCATTCGGGATTGCGGTCTGAAATGATATACGACCGCATTTTTATTTTTAAATTACGGATTGAAATGATAAATATCCATATCACTTGACCATAGGATAGAAAATTATATACAGGCACCGCGGTATATATATAAAATTATTTTTGAAATGATTTTCTATGGTTTTGGAAAGAATACGGTTTAATAAATATTAAATTTTGATATATATAGTAAAATTCTTGAATTTAGCTATGTATAAATTTGTTCGAATTTTAAAGTAAGCTAAATAATGAAGTTGATTTCGTTTATATAATAGGGTTAAGTATATATTTCGAAGTTCTATTGTGTATAGAGTTTATAATAACCCAAATAAAAGTAAGGTTGAACATAAGTGTGAATATGATTTGAATTAAGGTATTTAAGGATTTTCCTCGAAAAATTTGTTTTGAAATGTAAATAAATTAAGATTTAAAGGGTATGATCTTATAACTTGATTTTTGATTAGAGGATTTAAACGAATATCAAATTTATTTAAAGGATATTTTTAAGATAATTTAATTAAAATAATATCCTGTTATTGAAGTTTATGGGTTTTACTTAAATAATATTGATTTATTAAGTAAATATTTCAAATCGAAATAATAGGAATTGGATTTGATATATATTAAATTTTAAAAGAATCCATTTTGAAATAGTGGAATATTTAAAGATTGGAATATATGAACTATAAAGTTTTGAAATATAGAATATTTAAGCTGTGAAATATATAGGGATTAAAATGGTTTATTTAGGGGTTCAAATTGATATTGAAATTTATTGTGAAATTTGAAGAAGCTGTTTATTTTATAAAGTAATATAGTATTTGAACCAATAAGTATTAAAAGTTATGTTTCAAGGTTATGGTTTCAAGGTGTATATATATATTTGAAAATATTATAATTTTGGGAAAGGGATATTTATAAAATAAAATGATATCATATTGATTTGGGTTTTAAAAATATAAATGATATCGTATTTATACGGTTTGAAAGAGATATTATATCCTAGTTTTAAAGTATAAATTATTTTGAAACAACCGCGATGTTATAATAACGTTTGGTTGTTAAAGAGTCCGGGATCGGAAGTTGTCATACTCTCTGCCAACTCCGAAAACCACTTTAACAACTGATTACGCGGTGGAGATTCCAGAATGAAGTAGGTTGGTGGCGGCGTATCCTCTGAGGTAAATACGCGGACCCAACTCCCGTGAGTTGGCATAAGGTGGCTAAAACAGGAGCGATCGACGGGTTAATAAGGTAGCACCTTTGATCGGACACTTCCCTTCGATACTATACTGATTTTGGATTGATTCGGTGGCCACCTTCACTTTTGATTTCTTTGATTTGGGGGAGTTTGTCCGAGGTGGGCGGTAGCTGCGCGCTACGCGTTACCACCGACCCGGAAGCGTAATTGGTATATCTACCATAGCATTGCCTAGTTATGCCGTGTCACCTACCCTATCGCGCCTTGTACGAGTTTGGATTTCTCCCGTAGCCCGTGTGGTATCCTCTGGTGGCTTCCCGATCAGGAGGGACTATGATATTGGATGGACTACTAGGATTATTACGTGTTAAGGTGGAAAACGTAAAGCCTTAATGCTACTTAAAAGTATGTTTATTTTACTATAGACACTATTTTAATAGCGAAATATACTACATAGTAAATAGTTTAACGGATCCTCAGGAGATGTAAATCTCGAGCATCTCTTGAGTTACTGCACTCATATCTATTTCTGTTGATTTAGCTTACATAAGATCTTTTAGTTCTGATCGAGTGTTTTGTCTTTTCAATTCGCTCGGGTCAGTCCGAGCGTTTCAGGATTTGTAGATTTATTCTGGAGGACGAAGACAAAGATTTGTAGTATTACTATCTACCATGTTATTCCACTACACCATTTAATTCCGCTGCATTCATATCTATTGGTATATGAACTCTGATATTTATTGTATAAAGAAGAATCAAATGTTTTGTAAACAGCTTTATGAACTGTGTATTGATTATTATATTTTATCCTTCCACTGTGAGATTCTGTTTTATTTCTTTCTTGTTTTTGTTATTTACCCCATAACAATCAGCCCTTTTATGTGGTTTGAATTGGCACGTGTGTCGATTTAAACCGTGCGAAAAGGCGGGATGTTACAGGGGCTACCTCCTTGGCTCGAGAATCGCTCCTGTTTTAGTCACCTTAAGTCAACTCACGGGAGTCGGGTCCACGTATATACCTTAATGGAACGTCGCAACCCTCCTACTTCATTCTGGAAACTCCACCACGTACACGGTTGTTAAAGTGGTTTTCGGAGTTGGCAGAGAGTATGACAACTTCCGATCCCGGTCTCTTTAACAACCAAACGTTATTATAACACCGCGGTCATTTCAAAATAATTTATACTTCAAAATCAGAATATAATATCCATTTCAAAACCATATGAATACGATATCATTTCCATTTCAAAAACCAAACCATTATAATATCATTTTTATAAAGACCCAAATCAATATAATATCATTTTTATTCCAAATATATCCTTTTTCCAAAATCAGAGTACTTCAAAGTTATAACACTTCGAAAACAAAACACTTGAAATATAACTTCCACCACTCAAATGGTTTGAATATTAGAATACTTTATATAATAAAATAGCTTTTTCAATTTTACAAATCAATTTTCAAATACAGATTTGAACCCCCAAATAAACCATTTCAATTTTCATATATTTCCAAGCTTTAAATAATCCACCATTTCAAAACTAATTCTTTGATAAATCCACATATATCAAATTCAATTACTATTATTTAGATTTGAAATGTTTACTTAATAAATCCAATATCATTTAAGTAAAACCTTTAAACTTCAATTAACTGGATATTCTTTCAACTTATTTAACTTGATATATTCATTTAAATCAACTTGATATTCATTTAAATCACTCTAAACCAAGATCAAGTTATACAAATCATATCCGTTAAAATCTCAATTTTATTAAAAGTTCAAATCAAATTTATTCGAGCATAATTCTTAAATAATTTAATTCAAATCAATTTCATATTTATCTTCCAACCTTAATTTTATTTAAGTCATTATAAACTCTATATACAATATAATTTTAAACAGATACTTAACCATATTATATAAAAACAATCAAACTTTATTATTTAACTTATTTTATTTTCAAAACAATTTATACATAGCTAAAATCAATAATAAAATAACATTTATATAACATCTAAAATCAGCATTTATATAACCCATATTTTCTTTACAAACCATAGAAATCATTTCAAAATATTTTTATATTCAGACCACGGTGTCTGTATATAATTTTCTAGCCTATGGTCAAGTGACACGGATATTTATCATTTCAATCCGTAATTTAAAATATAAATATGGTTATATATCATTTCAAACTGTAATCCCGAATGAATTCAAATCCATAACTACTTGCAATTTATAACAATATAAATGCAACATCCATTCATCCAACATCACATCATCAAACGTTTATCACAGTAATCATCTAATTTAATCAATATCATTAATATAGAATAGATAATAAATAACAGGTGTTTACTGGCAGTTTGTATTCAAAAATTAATTAAATAACAATTTAACTAGCAATTTATATGCAATAATAAATTAAATAACAATTTAATTCAATAAATTCAATTTGACTGGTATGATGATTAAAATATGCCAAATAGTGAAAAATAAATTTCTAATCACATCAAAAATTAACTCAACACACATAAGAGATTTTAGAAGTTGTGAGTGGGTTAAAGCACTCACCTTTTGAATTTAAATTGAATTTAAATCCAATTTAAATCCAAAATTTGAACGGTCTTAGAATTCGTCTAAACTAGCGTCAAAATGTCTGAAATTCCAATGCGAACCTAGCGGTGAAAACCGTGCATGAATTGGACCTCGTACGCGAAAGATATTTGAATTAGAAGATTTGAAATCAAAAAAAAAAAGAATAACCTATACTCATAAGGTCTGCCACGTCACCGTTCTTCTAGAGAACTGCATGCACGAACGAATGCGATAAACTGAACCCATATTCGCCGTTGACCGCGTCGTTTGACCATCGATTCCTCTCGCCTACGTCCATCAAAGGCCGGCCGACCGACCCCATCCTCCACGCCTGAACGAGCCGCGCCCACTGCCTACCTCGATAACGCCTCCGGTCAAGCCCATCATCGCGGCACCGTATGGGTTTCGAACCCTAATCGACGAATGGCCATCGATCTAGCCGCTAACTCCACGAATGAACAACGCCGATGGAATACTTTCCATCTCCTCTACACTATAGTACAATCGATTTGATGATCCAACGACGTTCATCGGAACGTGATGAACGACCGATAACATTTCACCCAGTTCCAGCCACACGGAGACTCAGATCAGAAAACGAATTATATATTTGACTTGCGCTCATCGAGAGCTTCAAATCCATATATAATTCAATATAGTTTGTGGAGTTTGAAATTTTTGACTTGATTTTGAATTGCAATTGGATTGTGAAATGTAGGGTTTGTCTGCCATTGAGAAAGAGGAGCAACATAAGTTTTGTATGTTTAGAAATGAGAAATAAAAAGGCTGCTAGGGTTTATAACGGAGTATTTATAGACCAAGTTGAGAATGGAATAGATGGACACAATTTATTTACACGTTGAATGATAAAATGGGCCAAAAAGCCCATTTCGACTCTAGAACGAAATTGGGTCAATCTATATATCGAACCAGATGTTTTTAAATATTTTAAAATCAATGGAATAGGTTTCAACTCCAAATTCCATTGTATGAAGAAGTTATGCTAAAATCAAGTTATTTCAAATTGATGTCAAGGCGTTTCAAGCCCGTACGATCAAACGACAAGCCCGATCGTTATGAAACTTGAAGTCCTATAATAATTCACCGTTACGGATCCGATGAAACTGGTTTCGTCGAAATCCGAGTCAGTGGCAAAAATGGCTATTTAATTAAATAATTTAATAATTAATTAATTAAATCACTTTTTCCAATACCAATTCCATAATTAACAAATCTTATCATTTTTGATTTCTTAAACCATTACAGTAATTTTAACAAATTTAAATTTAAAGTTGATTAATCCATCAATTGCAGTGTTTAATTTCAATTTCATTTAATTGAAATTTATCCAATCATTAAGTTTAAATTCTAATAAATTAATAAAATTGGTATCCATTATTTTCATTCGACCAATTGTCATATTATGGATAGAGTAAACATTTTTTTCCAATTATTTTCCTGATTTATACTAACATAATATTGAATTGAGATTCACTGCAATTGATTTCAAATTTTGATTTAATGGACTAAATAAATAATTAACTTATAATAATTGTTGCCCCTAACTCTTAATCATATTTATCTAAGTTATCATTTCCAACAATTACTTACAGAACGTTAATTTCATTCAATTACTGTTTATTATTATTAATTCATTAATTAATTCAATATTTACGTTTGTTTTCTTATATTAAATTTATTACCAAATATACATTTACCTTATTTCAACTAATTGGAATCCCATTCAAGTTGTAAATAATTAATTATGAATAACATTATTTCCAAATATTACCTTAATTAACATTAACGTAATATTTTATTTAGATTTATCGCAATTGATTCCAATTCAATTTCTATTTCTTAATATACTCCAATTTAACAACTTCTAAACATTTTATTTGTATTTATTAAATTTTGATTTCTCGTTCTAATTAATAGACTAAATAGACGAGCAAGACATAACTATTATCACCGTTTACTTTTAACTACATTTATAAGTCTATTGTTTACAGACCAAAGTTACAACGTTTACGTTATTTCAATTTATCGTAGTCTCATTCAATCTATCCATAATTTTGCTTAGATTACATCCTCACCATTCATTTTAGTTATTACATCCTCATTAAATAACTAATTCCCATTTCTTTTAATATTTGATTACAAAAATCTTATTAAATCAACTATTTTTAATTACCAAAAATTACGGGTCGTTACATGTAGGGGTAAGAGTCTCCTGCTCGCCTCCAAACACGAAGCGAGAACCCCCTATCATGCTGTAATGAAGCAAATATGATTCCCCCTTTAGAACTTTACGTCCCCGAAAAGGAATGAAGCCAGAATTTATAAGGTGAATTATCAGTTAAATTATCCTTAAATATTTTAATTCTAAACTCTTTTTATTTAAATTTTCAAAACATTTTAAAAATCTACATAATATAACAAAAATAGTTTTTATATAAAAATACTTTTTATAACTCGATGTATCAATAAGTCCATCCTTGTTCTCATAGAAATGTGGTCATACGTTGATCAAGCGTAGGACTGAAAATCTATAAGTACTTGGTAAACCCGTTTTCAACACCCAGTGAAAATATTTGGGAAATATTTTTGTAAAAATATAGGAAACTTTTTTTTTAAAATACAGAAATCGTTTTTGGCAAGAATGCTCTGGAAATCATCACCCCCTCCATGGTCGTAGTTAACCCGATGATTACGTCGCCATCCCCGCAAAACCATAGAAAACTGTAGGCCTCCGCACCCCTCGATTACACCATGGAACCTGCCACAGATCGCAGCTACACCCAAGATTACGTTGCCATCACAGCAAAAACCCATGTAACTATAGGCATCAGTGCCCTTGAATTTCACTGCCAAATGAAACTCCACCACACAGATCGCAGACTACATTAGTCGAGTCCCAATGTAGCCTACAGGCACTCACTGCCACACGACTTTCGCTATGTCTTCATAGATCACAGTCTACCGATGTTATAGTCAATCATTTATTACAAGATAATATTTAAGAACTGTTACTCAGTTCAAATGGTCATGTTACTTAAATATTCAAGTTTGATTTCTTTTATTGAGTTACTTGCCACATTTCTTACCTTTATAAAATGAATTTCAGCTATAGTGATATCCAATTTCCACTCTTATTCATCATGTATTTCAAAATATGTTATTCTGTTTCAAAAATTATTTTTACACTTCTTTACTAAATTTTCAATATCTATTTCATTCAAGTGCCTACGAAGTACATATATCATCCGTATGCAATATCAAATTCGATCGCTCACTCGATCACATAATTTCACTTCCGAACTAGTATCGTCCACCCGACTTCCTAGTACGGACTCGGATCTGATTTCATGTTCAAAAACTGTCATTCTCCTTGCATAGCCATAACTATGATAGAGAATTTCCAAAATCAATCAAAAATCCATATCTAGGGTTCACCGTCGAAAATCGAGTGAAAAATCCCAACTCAGATCGATATACTATCTCGAAATTCTGTGTTCGAATCTGGATCAAATCATTATGCGAATAGAATAATATACGTACATCCTACGTATCTATCTTCATTGATTATCAACTAAATCAATTTTCCTTTGCTTCACATTCATTTCGATTCTATTCACTTATTCACAATTGCTTCAATTTCCGTTTGGGTTATCACTTCAATTATAAACAGTTTGCACTCTGACCTACTTGAATTTAGAAAGTAGCATGAAAAGTTTAAAATAAATAAGTGGTTGTAAAATAGTTATTAGTTGTAAATAGCAGTAGAATAGTTAAGTAATTATAAAATAGTTGTAAAATAGTTAAATAGTTGCAAAATAGTTATGAAATAGTAATTAGTTTATAAAACAGATAAAATAGTAATTAGTTTTCAAAATAATTGTAAAATAAGTATAAGATAGTTTGGTTTTTAAAAAGAAATGATGTATACTAAATAGCTAGAAAAATAGATTTAAACAGTTTATATTAAAATAATTTATTTGAAAAATAGCCTCAGAGTCAAACTTCTTCAATTTTCCAATTTCTCATTTCAATCACTTACCAATTTCCACTTTCATTAAATTGATTCAATTTCAATTTTATTTGAATTAGCATCAATTTCTTTCCTAAATTCAAATTATTTTCCATTCGAATTAAACTTATTCAACTCCAATCACAAATCCAAATAATTCAAATCAAATACAATTTGAACTAATTTTAATTCCAATCTCCACTTTAAACCATCTCGAATTATATAAATTCGAGTTAAGTTTTTAAATGTTGATTTAATCCCTTAAATCTAATTAACCTTTACTTTTAATTTAATAGCCTAAGTCTTAACTAAGCCCAAATTATAATTATTCATTTTAAATTACCTTTACTTAAATTATTTCTAGGTTCAAGTAAGGGTTCAAAACTTTTTAAACAATTTAATCTTCATATTCCAATTTATATATTTTCAGTATGAAAATCGCGAGGCTGGGTTTCGCTATGGGGTTGTTTTCTCTCCTAATCGATCGCATGCGAAGGTTCGAATTTTTTTTCGATTATAACTTGATTTAATATATATCATTTGATTGAAAATTTATAAATTTAGTTTTGGCTTTTGTTTTAATTTTTTAGTTAAATTTAATTTAATTGTATAATATAGATCAATAGAAATGATGTATTAACAGAAAAATTTATATATATTGATAACAGTATATAATTTACAGTAAGGTATATACGCATATCTATTTATTATTCAAATTTAAAATTTATATGTATGAATATATATAGTAAAGAAGAAAAAGGGAGTTTACAATAAGGAAGTTCTGTTTAGTTTAATAAATATATGTATATGTGTATATATATACATTTATATCTACGAGTCTATTTTAAATTAGTGAGTTATGGAGAGTTATTTGTTAAATTAACTTATTTAATCCATTATGGTTACTAAAAGATTTATGAAGGGAGAATTATTAGTTTAACAACCAAATTATTAGTTTAAATTGATAAATAGTAATTAATTGTTCAATCAACTCAAATATTAATAAATTGTATAATATTTATACAAGGTCTGAAATCGTGAACCAAGGCAAGGTTGAAGTGGATCACAAATAAAAAGCAAAGGTGAGATCTTCTCACTCAATCGGATTACCTATTTTAATTTAAATAGTTAGAATTTAAATTATTGATTAATTGTTTGGATGTAATATTATATATGATAGTATATATGTGTTGGAGCGATTGATTTCCTGCATTATATAGCGGATGAGACTCTTTGCCCCCCGTATAATAGCGGATGACCCCATATACTGCGATATTCCACATCGCAGTGGAACTGGTATTTTATATTGTGCTAACATCTGTGGATGCAGGGAAACAGGTTGGAGAGATCCAACAGGATTCCTTAAATCTTTGAATTTATTTCATATGTCGTGATATGATTTAATGGTAATTTGTGATTGATTATCTTGGTAATTGAAATTATTAAAGGCTATAGTTTGGCCGAATATATTTTGGTATTTTAAGATACCATAAATAAAAAAATTTGATTTTTGAAAGGAAACTAAAGTAGAGAATTTTAAGTAAAATAATTTTAGAGAATTGGATAAATTAAAAGAAGGAATTTGGAAAAGGACAAAAGTTGATTTTTGAAATCCTATCGAATAAATTCAAAGTATGGGGAAAAGATTTTAATAAATGGAAATAAATGGATTTTGAGAACTTAAGCAGTATTGTTTAAAGGTTGAAGAATTTATTTAAAATTCTTATTTTAAATGGCTTCGGAGAAATAAAGGGAGAATTTTAAAAATTTAGTATGAAATTAATATTTCAGTTTTTAAATAAGATTTTAAATCTAAATAAAGGAGTGAAAATGGAATTAATGGGTTTTGAAATAAATTTGAATAAGTAAAGGGATTTGTTTTAAAATGGAGTTGGTTTTGAAAATCGATTTAAAAATTGATTTAGTGTCGAAACTGTGTTTTTTTTAAAAGGGAATGAGAATATGGAATTTATAAATTGGTTTTGTAAAGTGAAATAAGATATTAGTGGATATTTGGAAGTATAAATTCACGGTGGGAATTTATAAAGGAAAGAGTAATTTGTCTTAAAAATAAATGATGGTTTATTTTTAAAAGTGTGGAAAGAAAATTACGAATTTGGGATGTAAATTGAGATAAATCGAGAAGGATTTATTAATTGATTTAAATGGACTATTTTGGAATGGAAAGTGTATTTTCCCTGAAAAGCAGAGTATGTTTTCAAAGTAGCTTTTAAGTATAAATTAAAAGTTCTAAAGTTGGTTTTAAAAAAAAAATTGGGGAAATTGTTTTTAAATTTTTAAAGTAAATATTTATTAAGTTAATTATAGAAGTGATTATTTTAAAGATTTAACTAGTATTTGATTTAGAAGATGGTTATTTAAATAATTATACTCTATTTAATAATTTTGTTTTAAAAATTAGTTTGGGCTTATGTTTTACATGAGATAGTAGTATAAAATTTCTTAACTAGTATTTTAAATAAAGTGTTTAAAATAGCTTTTATTTTAAGTGTTTCCAAGTATATATTTTTGGATAAGTGATTTAAATTATTTTAAAAAAAAGTTAAAGTATTAGGACTTGGCAAATTTTTCAGTGGAAATGCACAATGTTTGAAAATTTATTCCGCGAGAGAAAAGTATTTTGAAAATTGTTTTCAAAGGGTTGAAGTGTGGAAATATATCTTGCGAAGATATTTATAAATAAATAAATAATTTTAGGAAATAATTAATGTGTGATGGTAATTATTCTGCGAGAGAAAAGGGTGGTTTGAAAACTTTTTCAAAGAGTTGAAGGGTAGAAAAATAGTTTGCAATGATATTTTGAAATAAATATTTTGGGAACTTATTTAAATTTTATGGTTGTTTATGGATGTTATTTGATAGTTAAATAACCAACTATTAATATTGGCCTTTAAGACGACATTTGAATTTCGATGAGACTGGGATCGAATTCCAAATGGTTATCCGAAAACCACATCGGATCTTAAAGGTGGAACTTTTGTTTAAAAGATTAAAAGTGGAAATTTGTATCCATATTTTTTAAATAAGCGCTCATTATTCGGACAAGTCAGGGGAGGGCATTAAGTCGAGAACCCATTTTGAGTAATGATACGACAGAATGGAATTGCATTTGAAGACGGTGGTAAAAGACCGGGTATTTTCGAAAACGAAAGGATTGCCTGTTGATTGTCTCTTCCTCGAGTTGCTCCGGTATAGAGATTACCCTATGTGATGGTAGTCCGGACGTGATTAGGAGATGTCCGGATTTGCAAGGACTTCTTTCCTTAATTGGACGAAGAGCCTTCGGTTCCATTCAGACCTAGGATGGACTTGTATGGATGTATGTCTGACATTACATTTTGAGACATAAAGCTGGTTTCTATCAAATACAATTCTGTTCGGTGGCGGAGAATTTATTCTCTTGGCTTAAAACATTTCTCTGAGATGTACGAGCTCAGAGGTTATGTAGTTGATAGTTATTAGTGATATATTCTCAATTTGGTGATGTGGCATGCTAAGTGTTGAGCATTGGTTGATCAAAGCATGGCTTTTGTGTAAAGCGTAGCCTTGTGGAACGAGACTTCATCGAACTTCACACCTCGGGAAATGGTCGAAACAGGAAGGATGCAGCAAGGTTATGGGGTTCGCGACCCTAAGGGTATGTACATTTCCTTCTGGATAAAAAGTGGTATTCTAGTATGGAGTCCAGATATTTTACTTATGTGGATAAAAAAGTGGTATTCTGGTATGGAGCCCATATATTTTACTTATGTGGTTGTTGGAATTTGAGGCGCCTCGGTAAAGGTCGGTTACGACCAGGGGATAACATACTCGTGATAGTTAGTTACCTAGTTACAGAGGTAACCCAGCGTTGTGTTGGCAGAGATCCGGTTAGGTTCTCGGGATGTCCCTCCAGAGGCATACCCATTCGGATAAAGGAAGTTCCTTAGCCTTGACTGTTTGTTGGAAATCCAAACAAAACAATAAGAGCCCTTTACGGTTTTTTTAGAACCTTCCATTTAACATGGTAGCTATAGTAGGCATACTATAATGGTACGTATGATGGCTAAGATTAATATTGTACTTGCAAATGATTTTCCACACTATGCACTAATAATAATATCAAAAGGATTTTCGTGTATTTAGCATGTTTGCCTACTATAAGGAGAAACCTCCCCATGTGTGCGATTGCATTTGAATGTGTGCCGGGAGACCTTATGGTAGTTTCATTTTCCAAAAGCATGAACGGATTTCTTTTTGTACAAATAACTATTTTAAGTTCTCACACCAGTCCCATGACTGATTCGGAGTTTATTGTTCCATTTTCTAAACTCTGGGTGCCTCTAATTTTCCACACGGGCAGCCTAGAGTAAGGTTATCAGTAAGTTCTGGAGCTAAGTCAGGAAAGTATGTTGTGGAGATCAGGAGACAATCTGGATGGCGAGACGTATCATACGTATATGATGTCATTTTTCTACTGTTATGTTGTATTCCGTTGTTGTGTTGTATATTGGCTCTGATGATGTAATGTATAAACAGATATAATTCTTTTGTTTAAAGATTAGTCATTTATCTATTATATATTGCTCTGTTGGTATTTAAAAAAACATACTCCTTTACTTATCCAAATTTATTTCAAAATCTATTAATTTCAAACTCACTTCTTTATTTATGATTCAAAATCTTATTTTAAACTGAAAATGTCCATTTCATTCTTTATTCAAAATACTCCCTTTTAATTCTTTCCAATCATCTTAAATCTTAAAATTTAAAATAAAATCCTTTAATTCTTAAGCAATATCACTTAAGTCTCCAAAACTCCTTTAATTTCATTTATTTAAAATCTCTATATTTTTCTTTTCCATACCCCGCATTTATTTAATAGAATTTAAAATCAAACCTTTATTCTTTCTGAATTCATTCTTTAATTTATCTAAAATTATTTTACTTAATATTTCTCTCTTATGTCTCTTTCAAAATCAAATCATTTATATTTACATACCTTCAAATATTCAAATATATTCAGCCAAAGCATAGCATTCAATAATTTCAATTACCAGTAAAATCAATATAATCATCATAGATTATCACATAAATCACATCGCTAAATATAAAATAAATTCAACGTTTTGAGGAATCCATTTGGATCCCTCCAACCCATTTACCTGCATCCACAGATGTTAGCACAATATAAAATACCAATTTCACTTTGAGGTGGAATATCGCGGTATATGGGGTCATCCACTATTATGCAGGGCGCATAGGGTCTCACCCACTATATAATGCGGAAAATCAATCACTCCAATACACACACACACACTACTATATAATATCACATCCATAAAATTCAAACAATCAACCACTAATTTAGATTCAAACTATTTTAAATTAACAGTAATCCAGATGAGTGAGATTAACACACCTTTGATTTTGCAATCCGTTTCCATTCCGGCTTGTTTCTCGATTTTTGACCTTGTATAAGCATTATATGATTTAATAATATTTGAATCAATTGAACAATTAATTATTATTTTTAATATAAACTACTAATTTGGGTTTAAACTAATAATCTAATTTAAACCTTACTCCTATAATAAATATTCTTAATAACTAAAACAATTAAATAGGTTAATCTCCATAATACATTATTATAAAATAGACTAGTGATTGAAAATATGTATCTTTATTTCTTTCCACTTTGAAACTACATATATATTTTATAAAAATTAGCTATATAGATTTCATAAAAATCTAATTTATATAAACCTTCGACCATTTTAAAATTCCTATATATTTTCAAAATATTTCTGCATATGTATATATTTAAAGTTAAAAAGTAAGTTACGCGCATGAATAAAAAAGGATTTTATATATACTCAAAAATCCAATTTTTAATACGACTCTTATTTCTGAAATCTCATTTATAGTTTTGAAATCTAACTTTATATAAACTCTTAAAAACATTTAAAATTCCTATCATATATAATCTTACACATTTATATAATTCTTATTTCGATTTTCATATGAATTATACAAATCCAATTTATATTTCAAAATTGGATAATTCATATTGAAAAATACGCTGATCGAGTTTCGAAAAAAATTTGACGTAAAATAAATTTCGTTCGCCTCATTTCAATGGGCGCTTTTTAGATATCTAGTTTTCATTGCCATAGATTTTATTGTTAAAAATATATTTTATTTCAAAATCTTCGTTAAAATTCTCATTTTAAATTGTTGAAAAAATTCGGGTCGTTACAACATGTGTGGTTTATTGCCAACTTAAACTGTACAGAAAAGTGGGTCGTTACAACGTAGTATCAGAGTTGAAGGTTAAGCGAGAACCTTGACTTATGTGGGGTAGACTCATTAGAGATAGGGTTAGTAATACCCTAGAATGAGTTTGAGTATATTATATAAGAGCATGTATTTGTTAGTGATATAAAACGTTTTGTATTATGTTGATTTATCGATTGAGTGGCATATGAATTCTGGTCGATACGGAAGGTACAGCTGTATCGATAGGGGTTTCTAAACCCTTGAACTAGGCAAATCGACATAGTATTATTTTGAAATTTGGTTAAGTGAAATAATTTTACCTAGAATATATTTTATATCTAAAGAATGATTTTCAAAATAGTATAGTATTTTGAGATGTCGTTTTCTAATTTAAGGTTTGTTTAGTCATGCTTGTCCAGTTAAGCTGTAACGACCCAGAATTTTTGTTATTTGAATTTGGAATATTTAATTAATACTAAATATTGAAAATTTAATTTTATAGGTTAAATAACTTAAATTCCAAATATAGCGATTTATTGGTGAATTTATAATTGAAATTATTTAAATAATTGAATCTTCGATTTTTTATTTAGATAAAAATAATTTTAAAGCTTATTTAATCACTATTTAACAAGAATAAAGGTAGTAAACTTTTAAATTGGATTTAAAAGTGATTTACTCGAATTTTTGAATAACTCGTTTTAATTAACATATAAAAATAGCCTTCCAAGGTACTGTCTCGGATTTCGACAAAACCAGTGTCATTAGATCCATAATCACGAATATTAATACACCATTAAATTTCGTAGCGATCAGATGCACCGTTTGGTCATACGGGATAGAAATGCATTGAAATTAATATTGAAAATTTAATATAATAATTGGGTTCGAAAAGCTATCTTCTGCATACAATCGAATTAGGTCTCGAAACTTGTTCCATTGCATTTGGAATATGGGTATAACATTAGGCAACCATGCGGCACGTCTTGATTGGGGTCCGTAATTATATGACTTGATATTTTTGAATTTTAGATAATATATTATCTTCGATTTAACATATTGATTCTTATCAGCCGACCTACCTTGAGAAAGCCCACCCTACCCCTGCATTTTCTCCCATCCATCTTCTCCTATTTAACCATCTCCACAATGGAAAAAAAAAAGATTCAAAAAAATAAAATAAAAGGTTGCATTCAATATAAAATCCATAACATATGCCTTTGAGATCCTTAGGTTATAATCTTCGATTTGGTATGCTTCTTGAGATGAGCGATGGGATTTTGGGATGTTCGACAGTTTTACAAACATGAGTGTGAGGCTAGGGTTAGATTTTAAGGGTTTTGTGGTGAACGATTTGCAACATGGAGCTTCGTTTTGGGTTTAGAGGATTGTTCAGCATGTGGAGATAGAATTTAGTGAAGCTCGGTGGCCATGGGGTGGTTCACGACCTAACGAGGGGACGATGTTGCTATGAGGTGTTTTGGATGAGGTAGGCGAACTCGAGTTCATTGGGGGTGGTCGAGTGTGGTTCGGGATGAGATTTTCGTTGGTGAAGGCGGATTAAAGTTTCTTGAAGCCAAGCTCCGTATATTTAAATGTTGTGCACAGCATGGATGGTTTAGTGCGTGCACAGGAAAGAGCAAGGTAATTTAGGGAAGAAGATGTAATAGGGGTAGGGTATTTTTGTAATTACTTGAAAATTTGAGTATATTAAATATATAACAAAATCGATAACTTATAAAATTTATAACTCCTTCATACGAGGTCTGATTGGAACAAAACTTTTTGCGTTGCACTCGTGACAATGAATGCTTCGGAATGGAACTAGTTTGGACGAGTTTGGAGACATTTGAAATTTGGGGTAAAATCAGAGTCGTCCAGTTTTAGTTCCAAACTGGAACGCCTTGGCGACAATAGAAAATTTCGGTGACTTCAACTCACCTTTTTTAATAACTAGTATGATTTATAATTGATAAAAATTGTTGAATGATTGTTTGGATATATTCCGGCCTATTGGAGCGGATGAGATAGTATGCGCCCCGCGTAACAGCAGATGACCCTTTTTATTGCTACATCCTGCCTTGAAGCCGTGATTATATTTTTGTGATTATATGACATTTGTGGTTGTAGGGAAACAGGTTAGAGGGATCTAATTGCATTTCTCAAAATTGTTAATTTTAATTTCATATATTGTGATATATGATGTGTTTTGAATAATCTGTTATAGGTTATGATGTGATTTGAATTTACTAGATGTTATAGTATCACTGGCCTTAATTTTAGTATTATAAATACCATAAATAATATTTTTGAATTTAAAAAGGAAATTCAAAGGTGATTTTGGGAATGAAAATATTTATATTGAATTTTGGAATTATTTAAAAATGAATTGATTTGGATAAAATAAGTGATTGGATTTTGGATATTTATTTAGCTATTTCGTAAAATGGTTTCAAATGGAGAATTTTAAATTGAGGATTTTTAAACAATGGACTTTTAAACGAGATTCTTAAAATACGAAATGGAAGTTGTAATCGAGATTTGAATGGTTGTGGAATAAAGTTTAGATTATTTAAGAAATAGATTTACAAATGGAATTTTAATTAGAAATCGATTTATAAATGGTTTTAGTAATACAAACTTGTTATAAACTGGAAATGAGTTTATAAAATTATAAACAACGAAGTGAAATGATTATCATTTGGTAAATTGGAAATATAAGTTCATGGTGAGAATTTAAAATGAAATATTGAAATCGGTTTAGAAGAAATAGTGGATTCTATTTTAGAATTTGGAAAAGGTTATGAAATTGGAAACGTTAGTCGATTTGCGATAAATCCAGAGAGATTTATAAATATAAAATTGGTTATATTGGAATTTTAAAAATGTATGTTTATCGAGGAGTTTAGTTTGTTTGAAAAGGGATTTTTTATATATTAAAATACGTAGTATAAAAATTGTTATCTGTATTAAAATATTTTAGGAAGTTGGGTTTTCAAATATTTAATATTAGTGGAAATGAATTTTAATTTTTATAATAAGCTTCGTAATCGATTAGTTTTATATAAAAATGAATTGGAAATGAGTTAACGTTAATTATTTTATGGGGTTTTGATATTTTAAATAATTACATAAACGTATTTTTGAAAACAAATTATTAATCTTTAAAAATACTTATTATTTTACATAGAATTTAAAAGTAAGTAATTGGAATTTATTTATAAATAATATCGAGATTTGTAAACCGGATTTTGTTGAACGGATATGATTTTATAAGAGAAATCTTATAATTGATGTAATGACCCGCCTTTTTGGACAATTTAAACCGACGATCAAATACACATGTCGATTCCAAACCATTCAAAAGGGCAGATGGTTATTGGGGTAAATAAGAAAAGAAAGAAAAGAAGTAAAGGAAATGAAACAACACAGTATCTCGCAGTGGAACGATAAAATATAATAGTCAAATAAACAGTCCATGAAGCTGTTTACTATACTTTGACAATTATTTATACAGCATTTATCAGAGTTATACATATACAACTGAACAATAAAAATAATGCAGCAGATAGCATGATGCAAGGATAATAATATTAATAGTATACCAAATCTTCGTTTTCGTCGAATAGATCTTCAAAAATATGAAAACTCAGGGCTGACCCGAGCGTAATGAAAAGACAAAACACTCGAGTCAGGACTAAAATGTCCTTATGAAAGTTAAATCAATCATAAATAAATATGAGTGTAATGGCGTCAGAGAAGTTTACGGGGTTTGACCTCTCATATCCAGTGTCAATGTGCGTGCAATAACTTAAGAGATGTTACGGGATTTTCCATCTCTCAAGGATCCGTTAAACTATCTACTATGTAGTACAATACACTAAGTAGATAATGCCTATCAGTAATATAAAGTATCAAAATAGCGTTAAGGCGTTACCATAATCCCCCTTAACACATTTTTATAATGCCATAGTCTATACAGCACCGTAAGCCCCACCGTAAACTGGTGGTTATCAGAGGGTACCCCATAGGTATAACACAAAACCAAACGTAGTGGTCGCGAATAGGATAATCAGTATGACAAGGTACATGAGGCGATACCAACTAGGATACTAGTAGTTGCGTGATCCGGACTAATGTTGAGCATAGCCAGCAGCTACCCCAACACCGCGAAACAACACTCCCAAATCAAGGGGTGCACCCAAATCGAATCACAAATGTAATAGATATGGTATCGAAGAAGTGTGTCCGCTAGAGGTGGCGAACCTCAATGGCCCGGCGCGGCTCCTGTTTTAGTCATGTCAGGGGTCATCCAATAATTGTTCTCTTTCTTCAGTCAACGCGTTCACCAAACCATCCACTTCATTCTGGATCAACACTCCACGTATAATAGTTATTAAAGTGGTTTTCGGTATCGACAGAGTGTATGTCCATATCCAATCCCGGTCTCTTTAATAACTACGTATTATTACACCGTTGGCTCTTTTACATTTCAAATCGATTCATAATTGATATCAAAATATCATATTCGCTTCAAAAATCAAATCCATTCAAATATCATCGTATCTTTTCAAATGTAATATTTCGTTTCAAAAATCATTCTCCGCATCAATATCTCATTTCGATTTCAAAATCATTACGAATTCAATTTAGGTTGCAACTTCATTTAATCCAATTCGTATTCAAATTCAAGATTTAAACATAAACATTTCACCTTATTAATCAGCTTGAAATTTTTAGAAAATAGTATAAGTAGTTTAAAAGTAGTTTTAAATAATTAAAATAGTAAAAGATACTTAAAAACTAAAACGGATTTAAAATAGATAAATTAGTTTAAAATAATTCAAATTGGGTTAAGTAGATTTAAAATAGATTAAAATAATTTAAGTATTCAAAATTGGTTTATATAACTGAGTAATTTGGAAAACAAAATAAAACAGCTTCAAAACCAATCCATTTCAATTTATAACTTCCCAATTCAAATCAATTTCAATTTCCATTCTACCGATTCAATTTCGATTTCAATTCAAATCAATGTCAACTTTGACTTCAAATTTATTCAATTTTATATTCATCTTTAATTTATTCAATTTCAATTTATATCGATTTGGAGCTTGATTTTTCAAAATATCCATTTATAACACTTAACAAAATTATCCATCAATTTTCGAGTTTAAATCCAAATTTCAAATATGATTCAATTCCAAGCTCGACTTCAAAATATCTTTTTTTTTATCACTTTTACTTAGTAATATTCAAAGCTCGAATTAAGGTTATATCTTTAAACAAATCAATTTTCGAAATTCAATCATATCCCCATTTTAAATCCCAAAGTCTCCACTTTAATTATTTAACGATTTCTTTTAACCAAAATTTATTTCAACATTCCAAACTCAATTTTCGATAAATTTGATTTCAATAAATTGATTTCTATTATAACTTTTAAATCAAAACATTTAAATAAATTTCAAATCAACGATTTCAAAAATTATTAATTTAGCCAATTCGGTGTCCGTATATAATTTTCTATTTAATTATTTATTTCAATTAAATGTCAAGGATGAATATATATTACTTAAATCAAATCATAGTGTTATATGTATGCATAACAGTATATATAAGCAAATAAACATCCAAGCATTTAAATATCAACTAATAACATCCATCAAAATACATCATCCAATAGACAATACAATTCATGGCAGTTTCATAGTTATCAATGTCAGGTAATTTAATCGCAATTCAATTTCAATTTCAATTTCAATTTAACTGTCAATTTAATTTCAATGGTTAATTCAAATGACAATCTATATGACAATTAAATTTATCAAACAACGACAAATAAAAATCATAACACTTCATAATATCCAATTTAACTAGCATAAAGATATTTAGTACGTTGTGAGCGTTATAAAACACTCACCGTGATTTCAATGTAGTTCCAGCGTTTTATTTCGAATACATTTAATTTTACCTGAAATTTTCAATAGCTCCAAATGATTCCAATCCAGCTCCATTGCGTAGTGCTCGACAAAACGAACCCGTTGCAATTCGTTTCGTCAAAATCCGACCTCGTATGAAAGAGTTATGTCGTTTTAAATATCGTACAAATTTAAATAAAATAATTTACAAATTCATTTCTAATTTTTAACCTAAACGCTATCCGGGCCGTCCCTTTACTTTTACAAAATCATAGCCGCAACAACCTTCTTCCATCCCCAGTTCGAACACGCGAAAAGAACCCATCACCGTGATATTTAGGGTTGAATGCCGCAACCACCTCGCTACACGAAACTCCATCACACTACCGCCAAATCGACGCCCACGCTCTCCTCTACCTTCGGCTAGGAGCAGGTGGAGCTCGCCCCCCCCCCCCCCCCCTCCAACCTCGAGATGCGTGCGAACGGCCGGCCTTCCAGCTCCGATTGCCGTCGATTCTTTGCTCCATTCATGATCATTACCGTTGGATATGTAGTACGTGATGTGCTCTACACTGTACTAGTGGAAGTTTTTGATGATAACGAGGGGATCGAGAGGAAAATGAAGGGGAATGATTGAGTTTTCTGGCCGTTGGTTACTAATGGTGGCGGCCACGCATCAAACCATAGCTATTTTATTTTTATTTTTATAAAGGGGGCTATTTATTGAAATTTCTCAAACCACTATTTATCTCGGGTTTTCGAACTCCGATTTACGCGCGGTGACCGGCGTTTCTAGGGTTTATCTTGCGTTCCAGACACAATGGAATAGGTTTCGAAAGCTAATTCTATTGTCTGTGCGAGATACGGCAATAAACGATCGATTTAAAATTAAATCGGTTAAACAAATTTCTAGGCGTTTTGGCTCGCCCCGGACAAACGGTAAATCCAATTGACTTGAAATTTGAAATCTTACAATAATATCACATTACTGATCCGATGAAACTGGTTTCGTCGAAATCCGAGAATGTTTGAAAAATGACTATTTTAACTCGCCAAATTAATATTAAAACCATTTCGATGCGTTTCGAGCTGCCACGGTCAAACGAAAACTCTAATTGCTACAAAAATTGAAATCCGATAATAACAAACTATTACGGATCCAATGGAACTATTTTCGTCCAATTCTAAGACTGTTCGAAAATTGGCTATTTTTCAATCGATAATTAAATATTAAAATATTCAATTTTCACAAATTTACTTTTAATTCGATTTTAAAAGTTCTACAACATCATTCTTACTTTAATATGATAAAATAAAATTTTACAAATCATTTTTAATCATATTAAACCCGTTA
The DNA here is from genome assembly GCA_030765085.1 of Allium cepa. Taxonomy (NCBI): domain Eukaryota; kingdom Viridiplantae; phylum Streptophyta; class Magnoliopsida; order Asparagales; family Amaryllidaceae; genus Allium; species Allium cepa. The sequence continues at coordinate 22,037,707 of CM060931.1, forward strand.
TTCAATTATCCGATAATTTCCAATTTTAAAATCTTATTAACTCTATTATAATCCCAATATAACCTATATTCACTTTGGAAACCGATTTGAATCATATTAAATCAAATTTCAATTATTTAGTCTATTTCCATATATTAAATTTCAATATCAAATTAATCACATCAAATTCGGAATTTAATTATTCAAACATTTGTAATATTAAATTTAGTTAAATTTGATTATTTTTAAATCACTATCTTTTGCAATATTCAAAACGAACTTATAAAATTTAACAAATTCAAATTATAGAACAACCATTTTCATTAAAACAGTTTTTCAATTCCCGTTATACAATTATTCAATAGATTCCAAATATTAAATTTAAACAATTTAGTTGTTCAATATTTGACAGATTTCAACATTGGATTTTTAAAATAAAAATTTCATTATCAGTCGATTTACTATATTACATCAAATGAATTCCACATTATTATTTAACTAAAATTAGATATAATGCACTCATCTAATATATAAACTTTCAATTCAATTGCAATTGGTTCACAAATTAAATTCGATTAACTAAATGAATAGGTAACTTAAATCATTATCACCGTTAACTTTTAATTACTTATAAGTTTATTATTTACAAACAAGTGTCTCAATTACCTATTCAATACAAATTCATTCAATTACCTTTGACTACATATTATTTCAATTGATTTGGGATTTCATTCAATTCATAAATAATTAACTTAGAGAAAATTTTGTTGCATTTCATTCTAGTTATTATTATTCCAAACGACTTACAATTTTTTTTCTAACACTAAATCATGAAATCTTATTAAATTAGCTATTTTAATTATCGAAAATTTACGGGACGTTACAGTCTCCCCCACTCAAAACTTTTCGTCCCCAAAAAGGAAAAAGAAGGGAAAAGGAACTAAGTACAGAATTTAACATTTGATATATTTTATTCAAAGTTATCGACTTATAAAACAATGAAATTCCATTTATAAAGTCATAACTACGCTTCCACTAAGTTACTCCGAACGGCTTTCTAACTTTAAAAGTTAGTTATCAAAACAAGTTATAAAAAAAAAATTAAAACTTGAAAAATTTTCTAACACACGGATTTTACGGAAAATTTCGACAGAGTCTCCTTTGCGCGGCTCGATCGGAAAAAAAATGACAGTATATACATCACAAATATACATCTCATCAAGTGATGAGGCATTCCGCAGGGAAAAAGTGTAAAAGTACGGTATGTAATCCGAGATATGTACCTTATATATTATTTAGCGAGCATATACGGCTAATATAGCGCGAAAGCGAGCTCCAAATGCGAAGCAAGTGCAATCCGCACCTACTAGACACTCAACAAACCATGAGAAACATGCATATATGAAAATAATATCAATATACATCATATAGAAACATAACAACTACATATGCCAACATAGCAAATGCAACAAAACAACAAATGCAACCATCAATCAACTATCATCCAACTATCATCCAACGAATCCATAACCAATCAATATAAATTCACTTCTCATTAATATTTATTGACTTGGGTTTCAATTTTTAGTCACGGTTGATTCATTAACGTTGGATTTTACTAACATTCATTCTCAATTCAATTAGTTAACATTCACTAATTTATATTTACATTAGTTCACTTCCAATTTGAATCAAATTATTTAAATTCATTTAACTTCCAATTTGATTTCAATGATTTATAGCTTTCAATTTCATTAACACTTAATGAATTATATACAATCAACTAACAATCATATAACAACCAAATCATACCCAACATAACCAAATTATTAATTTTACATTCAATTTGGTTTATCTCTTTTATATATATAGCCTGCTATATAATTTTAAAAGAATCATTTTATATTTGGCATCTTAAATTTCCAATAATAACTTTTAATTAAGTCCGTAAGCCGTACATATATCATCCGTGAGCAATATCAATCTAATCGCTTATTTGATCACACCATTTCACTTCCAAACTAGTATCGTTCATCCGACTCTCTAGTACGGACTCAGATTTGGTTCCTTGATTGGAAACTGTTACTCTCCTTGCATAGCCATATACTATGATAGAGAATTCCAGAATCAAATTAAAAATCCATATCTAGGGTTCGCCGTCGAAAATCGAGTGAAAAATCCTTACTTGGATCGATATAAATCATCTCGAAATTTTGTGCTAGAATTTGGATCAAATCGTTATGCGAATAAAATAATATACATACAATCTCACGTATTACCTTCCAATGGATTTCTATCCAATTTATCTATACTAAATTATTTTAATGACTTATATATATATATATTTTTCCCACTTAATTACCCACAATCCATTATTCAGTTAGTATTTTCATTTCTTTACATAGCATATTCTTTATCATTATCTTTTCTTAAACATCATATCAAAGAATTTGCTTACTCAAGTTTATTTTAAACATTCTATATAATTTAATTAAACTCAATTTCTTTTCCCAATTGATTCTTAGCTATAAGGAATTCCTTTGTTTACATTTATTGCATTTTCATAATTTCAGGTAATAACGAATTCATTTGTGGAACATTTTATTAACCGGCACTTTAGTTTATTAATCATCCTATAAAAGTCTAATCTCTCATAAATGACTTTTCTTAGTTTACAGTTATCTTAAAGGTTACAAATTCAATTATTTTTTCTATGCAATTCTATATTTATTTTCTATAACCAATTTACAAAAGATATTATACAATTCATTTGTCTTCTTTCTTAAGTTCGCTTACTTGTTCCATTTATCCATTCACCATTTCATGTTATATTTAAGTATATAACATTTCATCCCAACCAAATTTTCATTTATATACATTTTAATTCCTTTTTGAGTTTTCCTTACTTGTATACTACAATTATTTTCAGGTTCTGTTTATTTGTACAATATCTCATTACATATCCAAAACATTATTTCAACTTTTTAAAATTTGGTAAGTCATATTATATGTTATTAGAATGCAAATTCGGTATTATACACATTTATAGAATTTCATTTTTCTTGATTAGAATGTACACAAATTTGATTTATTTAAATCCTCTTTACCTTTCAACTTTAAAGTTTTCCCAAACAATAAGCTTAGATATCTTAATCCTCTTATTTTATAAATTCTGGTTATTCACATTTCATTCAAATAATTTGAAAATTATTAATTAACAGAACTTAGAAATTTAAATGCCTGGTTCTTTTCAAATCATTTGAAATAAATATAAACACTTATATCTTTAATATATCAAATCATACCTTTGGAGTTTAAACCAAAACCCATTTATCCAAATAATTTCGAAGAAAAACAAAGCTTCTTAGAAGCCTCCCCCACTTTGAGACTCGAAAATGAACGTCGATGATGCTGCGCAGTCATCACCAAAATTATTTTCCAGCGACATAAGAGAGGAGTACTATATTCATTCCTTCTTAAAAATCCTTTCAAAATATTTCCATAAACAATTTCCAACTAATATTACTATATATTTCTTCAAAACTTTGAGAATCATTTTTCAAAATCTCCGGGTCTTAAATTCAATATTTCCCAATTTAAATCTATTTTAATTTATAAATCACCTTTATAAAACATTCTTATAGGATTTTCTTTCTTAAAACATTCCACAAGTGTTTTATCATTGTTCATTTTGTAATTCAGCTTATTTATTAAATTACAATATCCAATTAATGATAATAACCAATATTTTCATTCCTAACAACCAGGTAAATTAGATAAGTCACAATAATTTTCGAAAATTTTTCTTTATATTCAAAATATAATTTGAGCAAAATTATTTCATTTACCCAATTTCAAAACAATACTATGTCGAATTGTTCTGTTTAAGTGTTTAGAGATCCCTATCAATGATGTTAATTACTCGTATTGACCAGAATCCATAAGCCACTCAACAAATCAACCGACACAATATAAAACATTTTATAACACTAACAAATACGCCCTCTCATATATATACACTCAGCGACTCATCATAGGGTATTACTACCCTATTTATAAAGAGTCAGACCCCACAAAGCTAAGGTTATCGCTATACCAAAGCTCTGATACCAACTGTAACGACCCGCCTTTTTGGACAATTTAAACCGACGATCAAATACACATGTCGATTCCAAACCATTCAAAAGGGCAGATGGTTATTGGGGTAAATAAGAAAAGAAAGAAAATAAATAAAGGAAATGAAACAACATAGAATCTCGCAGCGGAATGATAAAATATAATAGTCAAATAAACAGTTCATGAAGCTGTTTACTATACTTTGACAATTATTTATACAACATTTATCAGAGTTATACATATACAACAGAACAACAAAAATAATGCAGCAGATAGCATGATGCAAGGATAATAATAGTAATAGTATACCAAATCTTCGTCTTCGTCCTTCAGAATAGATCTTCAAAAATATGAAAACTCAGGGCTGACCCGAGCGTAATGAAAAGACAAAACACTCGAGTCAGGACTAAAATGTCCTTATGAAAGTTAAATCAATCGTAAATAAATATGAGTGTAATGGCGTCAGAGAAGTTTACGGGGTTTGACCTCTCATATCCAGTGTCAATGTGCGTGCAATAACTTAAGAGATGTTACGGGATTTTCCATCTCTCAAGGATCCGTTAAACTATCTACTATGTAGTACAATACGCTAAATAGATAATGCCTATCAGTAATATAAAGTATCAAAATAGCGTTAAGGCGTTACCATAATCCGCCTTAACACATTTTTATAATGCCATAGTCTATACAGCACCGTAAGCCCCACCGTAAACTGGTGGTTATCAGAGGGTACCCCATAGGTATAACACAAAACCAAACGTAGTGGTCGCGAATAGGATAATCAGTATGACAAGGTACATGAGGCGATACCAACTAGGATACTAGTAGTTGCGTGATCCGGACTGATGTTGAGCATAGCCAGCAGCTACCCCAACACCGCGAAACAACACTCCCAAATCAAGGGGTGCACCCAAATCGAATCACAAATGTAATAGATATGGTATCGAAGAAGTGTGTCCGCTAGAGGTGGCGAACCTCAATGGCCCGACGTGGCTCCTGTTTTAGTCATGTCAGGGGTCATCCAATAATCGTTCTCTTTCTTCAGTCAACGCGTTCACCAAACCATCCACTTCATTCTGGATCAACGCTCCGCGTATAATAGTTATTAAAGTGGTTTTCGGTATCGACAGAGAGTATGTTCATATCCGATCCCGGTCTCTTTAATAACTATGTATTATTACACCGTTGGCTCTTTTACATTTCAAATCGATTCATAATTGATATCAAAATATCATATTCGCTTCAAAAATCAAATCCATTCAAATATCATCATATCTTTTCAAATGTAAGATTTCGTTTCAAAAATCATTCTCCGCATCAATATCTCATTTCGATTTCAAAATCATTACGAATTCAATTTAGGTTGCAACTTCATTTAATCCAATTCGTATTCAAATTCAAGATTTAAACATAAACATTTCACCTTATTAATCAGCTTGAAATTTTTAGAAAATAGTTTAAGTAGTTTAAAAGTAGTTTTAACTAATTAAAATAGTAAAAGATACTTAAAAACTAAAAAGGATTTAAAATAGATAAATTAGTTTAAAATAATTCAAATTGGGTTAAGTAGATTTAAAATAGATTAAAATAATTTAAGTATTCAAAAATGGTTTATATAACTGAGTAATTTGGAAAACAAAATAAAACAGCTTCAAAACCAATCCATTTCAATTTATAACTTCCCAATTCAAATCAATTTCAATTTCCATTCTACCGATTCAATTACGATTTCAATTCAAAACAATGTCAACTTTGACTTCAAATTTATTCAATTTTATATTCATCTTTAATTTATTCAATATCAATTTATATCGATTTGGAGCTTGATTTTTCAAAATATCCATTTACAACACTTAACAAAATTATCCATCAATTTTAGAGTTTAAATCCAAATTTCAAATATGATTCAATTCCAAGCTCGACTTCAAAATATCTTTTTTTTATCACTTTTACTTAGTAATATTCAAAGCTCGAATTAAGGTTAAATCTTTAAACAAATCAATTTTCGAAATTCAATCATATCCCCATTTTAAATCCCAAAGTCTCCACTTTAATTATTTAACGATTTCTTTTAACCAAAATTTATTTCAACATTCCAAATTCAATTTTCGATAAATTCGATTTTAATAAATTGATTTCTATTATAACTTTTAAATCAAAACATCTAAATAAATTTCAAATCGACGATTTCAAAAATTGTTAATTTAGCCAATTCGGTGTCCGTATAAAATTTTCTATCCTATGGCCAAATAATTATTTATTTCAATTAAATGTCAGGGATGAATATATATTACTTAAATCAAATCATAGTGTCATATGTATGCATAACAGTATATATAAGCAAATAAACATCCAAGCATTTAAATATCAACCAATAACATCCATCAAAATACATCATCCAATAGACAATACAATTCATGGCAGTTTCATAATTATCAATGTCAGGTAATTTAATCCCAATTCAATTTCAATTTAAATTTAACTGTCAATTTAATTTCAACGGTTAATTCAAATGAAAATCTATATGACAATTAAATTTATCAAAAAACGACAAATAAAAATCATAACACTTCATAATATCCAATTTAACTAGCATAAAGATATTTAGTACGTTGTGAGCGTTATAAAACACTCACCTTGATTTCAATGTAGTTTCAGCGTTTTATTTTGAATAAAATTAAACGGACGTTTAATTTTACCCGAAATTTTCAATAACTCCAAACGATTCCAATCCAGCTCTATTGCGTAGTGCTCGACAAAACGAACCCGTTGCAATTCGTTTCGTCAAAATCCGACCTCGTATGAAAGAGTTATGTCGTTTTAAATATCGTACAAATTTAAATAAAATAATTTACAAATTCATTTCTAATTTTTAACCTAAACGCTATCCGGGCCGTCCCTTTCCTTTTGCAAAATCATAGCCGCAACCACCTTCTTCCATCCCCAGTTCGAACACGCGAAAAGAACCCATCACCGTGATATTTAGGGTTGAATGCCGCAACCACCTCGCTACACGAAACTCCATCACACTACCGCCAAATCGAAGCCCACACTCTCCTCTACCTTCGGCTAGGAGCAGGTGGAGCTCGGCCCCCCCCTCCAACCTCGAGATGCGTGCGAACGGATGGCCTTCCAGCTCCGATTGCCGTCGATTCTTTGCTCCATTCATGATCATTACCGTTGGATATGTAGTACGTGATGTGCTCTACACTTTACTAGTTGGAAGTTTTTGATGATAACGAGTGGATCGAGAGGAAAATGAAGGGAAATGATTGAGCTTTCTGGCCGTTGGTTACTAATGGTGGCGGCCACGCATCAAACCCTAGCTATTTTATTTTTATTTTTATAAAGGGGGCTATTTATAGAAATTTCTCGAACCACTATTTATCCCGTGTTTCCGAACTCCGATTTACGCGCGGTGACCGGCGTTTCTAGGGTTTATCCTGCGTTCCGGACACAATGGAATAGGTTTCGAAAGCTAATTCGATTGTCTGTGTGAGATACGGCAATAAACGATCGATTTAAAATTAAATCGGTTAAACAAATTTCTAGGCGTTTTGGCTCGCCCCGGACAAACGGTAAATCCGATTGAATTGAAATTTGACAATAATATCACATTACGGATCCGATGAAACTGGTTTCTTCGAAATCCGAGACTGTTTGAAAAATGACTATTTTAACTCGCCAAATTAATATTAAAACCATTTCGATGCGTTTCGAGCTACCACGGTCAAACGAAAATTCCAATTGCTACGAAAATTGAAATCCGTTAATATAAAACTATTACGGATCCAATGGAACTAGTTTCGTCCAATTCTGAGACTGTTCAAAAATTGGCTATTTTTCAATCGATAATTAAATATTAAAATATTCAATTTTCACAAATTTGCTTTTAATTCGATTTTAAAAGTTCTACAACATCATTCTTACTTTAATATGATAAAATAAAATTTTACAAATCATTTTTAATCATATTAAACCCGTTATTCAATTATCCGATAATTTCCAATTTTAAAATCTTATCAACTCTATTATAATCCCAATATAACCTATATTCACTTTGGAAACCAATCTGAATCATATTAAATCAAATTTCAATTATTCAGTCTATTTCCATATATTAAATTTCAATATCAAATTAATCACATCAAATTCGGAATTTAATTATTCAAACATTTGTAATATTAAATTTAGCTAAATTTGATTATTCTTAAATCACTATCTTTTGCAATATTCAAAACGAACTTATAAAATTTAACAAATTCAAATTATAGAACAACCATTTTCATTAAAACAGTTATTTAATTCCCATTATACAATTATTCAATAAATTTCAAATATTAAATTTAAACAATTTAGTTGTTCAATATTTGACAGATTTCAATATTGGATTTTTAAAATAAAAATTTCATTATCAGTCGATTTACTATATTACATCAAATGAATTCCACATTATTATTTAACTAAAATTAGATATAATGCACTCATCTAATATATAAACTTTCATTTCAATTGCAATTGGTTCACAAATTAAATTCGACTAACTAAATGAATAGGTAACTTAAATCATTATCACCGTTAACTTTTAATTACTTATAAGTTTATTATTTACAAACAAGTGTCTCAATTACCTATTCAATACAAATTCATTCAATTACCTTTGACTACATATTATTTCAATTGATTTGGGATTTCATTCAATTCATAAATAATTAACTTAGATAAAATTTTGTTGCATTTCATTCTAGTTGTTATTATTCCAAACGACTTACAATTTTTTTTCTAACATTAAATCACGAAATCTTATTAAATTAGCTATTTTAATTATCGAAAATTTACGGGTCGTTACAATTGATTTCTAGAAACTTAAGAAATTTCCAAAATAGTTATATACAGAAACTTGAGAAATGACTTGATTTATAAAAGAAGTTATAAATTGTTAGATGGGATTATGAATAAGTATGGTCGGTTTTTTTGGGAAGTTGTAAAAAGGATTGGAAATAGATTCCAGGAATTTATAAAATGAGCTATAATGGGTTGAGAATTTGCAAATGAATTTGCAAATGTTTTATTAAGTGGGTAGAAGGGGGAATCATGTTTTGTTTTGTAATTATACTCATACAATCGGGATAAGCTATGAAAATTTCCTAAGTGTTGATATTAGAATTGGTTTTGGAAAAATAAACTTGTAATATTTTCCTCAGTATTGGAGTGGAAGGTTTTGGAAATATTTTAACTAAAAGGATTTATATAGAAATATTTCTCTAAGTAATGGATTTTAAATTGAACTTGGAAATATTTCTAAGTATTGATATGGTTAGAAAATATCCTGTTATGGATATAAGTATTCAGAATTATTTCCAAATATTGAAATATTGAGAGAGATTTGAATATATATCTTTATAAATATGTTTTGAAATAAATGTTTTGAAGATTTATAATACGGGCCTAGTGACTATTTATGTGTATTATTTGATAGTTAAATAACCGACTATCAAATTTGGCCAAATTCGTTGATCGTTTCGAAGAGACCGGATCAAATTTAATTATCCGAAAACCACTTCGATCCGATTTGAGCTTGACAAATTATGAAATCTTAAGGGTAATGAAGACGGTGATCTTTGAAGAGATTGGTTTGTTTAGACCCAGAACAACTTGTTTGGATGAATGTTATCACTGCATTGTTGCCTGAAAGGCAATGTTAGCATTCCAAGTGGGATTGCTTTTAAAAAGGTAAACGTAGCCTCAAGCCTCAACTTGGAAATGACTAAAACAGGGCATGCAATGGGGCTAAGTGGGTCGCTCCCATTAGGGTATGTCATCATCTTTCTAGATTACTTTATTTTTATGGATTTGGTTATGCATGAGAGATCTCGATTAAGGTTGGAAGACCGGGAGGATGACATATTTGGTACTACTAGCCAAGTAGTAGGTCGGTTCTGTGTGGTAGGTACAAGATGTTCTTGGCAGACCCAAGTGCATGGATCTAGAGGTGCACCCATCGAAAGTAGTTCCTTACCTGTCATGGCATGGAATCCATCATCCAATACTGCCTTTACGGTTTTGATTGTAAGGCCTGGTATGTTGGAATTTAATTATTGTAACAATTTCCGCTATTTAATAAGTATTTGTACTTAGAAACTATTAGAATATCACTGCATTTTCTATAAAAGTGTTTTGGTTATTGTAAGGTAAAAATCCATCGTGTTTGTGTGTTATGTTGTATTACGAGATACCTTTTGATTTCATAGATTTTCTTATAACTTTAAATCCAATTGGGTGTGTTGTCTCATGCTGGTTTTCGAGACTGACTCGGGTGTTATTTTATTATAATGCTTGGGTAAGACCAAGCATATTGCAGATAGTTTGGATGCTGGTAGCTTCAGGAGATGAGTTGGAGGCCAGAGACGTATTAATATAGATGGTTATTTTTCGCTATATTCATTATTGTGTTTATCATGTGAGGACATGTTGTTATAACTGTCCAGACTGAAATAGGTTAGCTTGCTCTGATTGATATTTGTATATACACATATTACAGTTTTGCTTTTGTGTAAAGATTTGTGGTATATTATAGTTTATTCGTTCCGCTGTGGGATTCTATGTCATTTCATTTTCTCTTATCTTCTTACTTCTTTATTTTTCCCCTAACAATCGGGTTTTTTCGGCATTCGATTTCTTGGCATGGAATACAGTGGACGTATTATTGTCGATTTTCGAGGGTCGAAAACCTAGTTCATTACACTTGGTGTCAAAGCAGAAGATTAAGCGAGAACCTTGGCTTTGGTGGGCAACCCCTTAGAGATAGGGTCGGTATCACCCTAGATGAGTTTGAGTGTATATATAAGCGCATATTTGTTAGTGGTATAAAAATGTTTTATATTGTATTGGTTGATTTGTTGAGTGGCTTATGGATTCTGGTCAATACGGGTAATTAACGTTATTGATAGGGATCTTTAAACACTTGAACAGAGCAATTCGACATGGTAATGTTTTAAAATTGGGTAAATGGAATAATTTTACCCAAATTATTTTATATATAAAGGGATAATTTTTCGAAAAATTATTAAGGTATATATGATGTGCTTGATTGTTAGGAAATGATAATGTTATAGTTTATCATTTGTTGGTTGTTGTTGGTGATCGAATAAAGGTTGATATTATAATATAAGCGAGATTAAAAGTTAAGAAATAATTTCATATAACTAATGTAAGATTATATAAATATGATTTATAAATTGAAAGGAAATGAAATTTCTGAAGTATATTATATAAGTATGGGTTATAAAAACGATTTATAAAGGATCCTAAAGATGGAAATTTGGGAATTCAAATCCCATTGGTTTTGAAAATGTTTTCAAAATTTCAAAAAATAATAATAGCATTATTGGGAAAATGTTTTTGAATGAAAATAATGGAAATAATTTTAAAGGGATTTTAAAGGAAATAAAAGCATTGAACTCACTTCGGTCGCTGGAATATAATTTTGCTGATGACTGCAACATCATCGATGTTCATTTTCGAGTTTTCAAGGGAGGAATTGCTACCATTAGAGTTTCTTTGGTAAAACTGGTTTTGGTTTTGAAATTCAAAAGGGTAATTTGATATACAAGGGATTTTGTGTGTGTGTGTATTATTTCAAAACTAATTTGAAATAATTTAGAACAAGGTGTTTAAACTCTAGGATTTTCATTTAAATTGTTTTATTGAAAATATGATAAAATAAGTTTGATAACTTATAAAATTTGGAAATTTAGCCTAAGTTAGGCTAAATGAAATAAGTTTTGGAAATGGAATTGATTGAGATTTGAAGTAAATTAATGAAATGAGCTGACTAAATAAGTTAGCTATTTGGATATGGTTTGGAATGTTGATTGATAAAATTGAATGTTGAAATTGGAAAATTAAATTGAATTTGGTTAGAAATGGTTAAGGACTTAAGTTATGAAGTGGTAATAACCATAAGAAGTTGTATAAAATGTTTATAAATTGAAAATTTTATGGCATAATTCATAAATGATATAAATATAAAGTGAAATATGTTGAACATTGAATTTGGAGGAATAATTCTTAAATGATATCAGTATGGAAAGGATATATTAAGAAAATAATGAATGTAAATAAAGCAATGGAATAATGGTTGTGAATAATTGAATGTAAACGGGATGCAGGTAAATAAAAGGAATTTTATGTAGCTAATAATCAATCGAAATAAATACGTAAGTTGTACGTATATTATTTTATTTGCATGACGGTTTGATCCCGATTCGAGTATAGGATTTCGATGGTATACATAGATTCGAGTTAGGATTTTTCACTCGATTCTTGATGCAGCGGATTAATCAAAATAAACTTCAATCGGTGAAAGTAGCAATCGGTGGATTGATGAATACCAAAATGCCCAAATTCGTTGATCCGAAGATACCGAATTCTAGCTATCTCTAACACGTTGATCGCGCACGATACCGTGAAAGAAGATCTTCAATTCTTCAAGCGTTGATCAAGCGCACTTGATTCCGCGAATCGGCTTCAACAATCGTTGATTCGAGCGCACTCGAATAACCGAAAGTGGAGATAGGAGATTACACTCAACTACCAATTTAAGATGAAAGCACACAGCAATCAACAAGAAATTTTATTCAAAAATCAACCACCAAAAATGTACAACACACTCCCTATTTATAGTTTTCCCAAACCCGGCCTTAAGTCGTATGCGACTTACGACTCAACAGACTCACGCCTCACGACTTAGGAGAATTACAACACATACATGCATTCGCGACTTAACAGATTCACACAACACAGGTATGCGACTTAACAATATGTCGCGACCTAACATTACACGGTTCAACATTACAACTCATTATCACGATATACGACCTAACAGAATCATATAAACAACACAGACGACTTAAAAATGCTATGACTCAACATATCCACGACTCAAAGACTTGCGACTTAACAACCAACACCTACTCATATGACCGACTTAAGCGCATGCTGACTCAAGCCCTCAATCTTCCTGCGCATATCGCCTCAACGACTTAACTGAGTCGTGACCCGCCTCCGACTCAAAGCTTCTGATAAATGGAACTTTCCCCTGCTTCATAATAATTCGTGGACGACTTATAGATGAGTCGTTGAGTCGTGTACGACTCATCAAACTCGAACAACTTAACTCTTTGTTAGCTCGCAGCTTTTCTTCCCGTGTCTCATTGAGTCGTGGACGACCCTCATTGAGTCGTGGACGACCCAAAAGTCCTTCCTTAGGTCGCGCCTTTCCTGGTTGACTCGTGAACGACTTAAGGCTTAAACCCGAAGCTCCCTTAACTCGTGTATGTCTCATCCTTCTAGCTTGGGCTACATCGTCCTCCCCTGGTTGAGAAAAATTCGTCCTCGAATTTGTAAATACTTCCACATCAGATTGTCCATCTCCATAATACGGCACAAGATGCTTAACATTGAATACGTCAGAAGTGTATACATCCTCCGGCAGCTTCAACTTATAAGCATTCTCATTGATCCGTTTCACAACTTCTACAGGACCAATTTTTCTGGCTTTCAACTTGTTATACGCGCCTACTGGAAAACGATCCTTGGTTAATACAGCATACACCAAATCTCCTTTGTTAAATTCAACATTTCGTCGCTTCAAATCTGCAGATCGTTTATACTTCTCATTTGCCTTCTCCAATCGTTCCTGAACGATTCTATGACATTCAGTTAATTCATCAACAAAATCAACAGCCCGTTTAACTGTCCCCTTCGGTTGTGGTACTACTGCTAAATCCAACGGTCCCCTGGGTACGTTTGAATATACAATCTGAAATGGACTGAATCCTGTGCTATGATTCACAGCATGATTATGAGCAAGCTCTGCTTGGCATAACTTCATGTCTCAACTCTTCAGATTATCTTTCACAAGACATCGTAATAAATTTCCCAACGATCTGTTAACAACTTCTGTCTGTCCATCTGTCTGCGGATGATAAGCGCTACTAAATTTCAAATTCGTTCCCACCATCTTCCACAAACTAAGCCAAAAATGACTCAAAAATCTGGTATCCCTGTCTGAAACAATAGACTCCGGCAACCCATGTAAACGATAGATTTCTTTAAAGAATAATTGTGCCACACGAACTACATCCGCTGTCTTTTTGCAGGCAATAAAATGTGCCATCTTCGAAAATCTGTCCACTACAACAAATATAGAATCATTTCCCCTTTGAGTTCTAGGCAAACCCAAAACGAAATCCATGCTGATATCAACCCATGGTTTAGACGGTACAGGTAATGGCATATACAATCCCACATTTGTCGCTGTTCCTTTCGAAACCTGACAAATATGACACCGCTCCACAAACCTTTCAACTTCTTTCCTCATTGACGGCCAAAAGTAAGATTGAGAAATCAAATGTAATGTACGATCACGGCCCACATGTCCTTCCTCGTGCAACTCTTTGATAATCATCAATCTCAAACTGCTCTCTGGAATACATAACTGATTTCCTTTAAACAAGAATCCATCAACCAACATAAATTCATCAGTATCTCCATCCTTAACTTTTTCAACGAACTTCGCAAAGTAAGGATCTTCGTCAATCAACTCTGGCAATAATTCAAATCCTGTCACTTCAACCTTCAATGTTGTCAACAAATGACTTCTCCTACTCAAAGCATCAGCCACACGATTCGTTACCCCAGACTTATGTTTGACAACAAAAGTAAACTGCTGTAAATAAGCAATCCATGATGCATGCCTCGCTGAAATTTTATCCTGCCCCTGCTCATGATCAGTGTAAAGAACAAACTCTTTCTGAAATAGATAATGCCTCCAATGTTTAACAGCTTGCACAACAGCATAAAACTCAGCATCGTATGTACTGTATCTCATCTTTGCCCCTGATAGCTTCTCACTGAAATAAGCAACTGGCCTTCCACTCTGACTCAACACTTCTCCAATCCCAACCTTTGATGCATCAGTGTGTAACTCAAACAACAACTGAAAATCTGGTAAAACAAGAATTGGTGCTGTCGTCAAAAGTTCTTTGATTCGTTCAAAAGCAACCCCTGCTTCCTTCGACCAAGAAAACTGCTTCCCTTTCATACAATCAGTAATCGGTGCCATCACGCTACTAAAGTGTGGAATAAACCTTCGGTAGAATGATGCCAATCCTTGAAAACTTCTAACTTCAGTAATAGTCCTCGGCTGTGGCCAATTTCTAATAGCTTCAACTTTACTCTGGTCCACCTGGATTCCCTTCTCAGATACAACATATCCCAAAAATAATACACTTCTTGTCATGAACACACATTTCTTCGTAGCTGCATAAAATTGTTCCTCACGAAGAATAATTAACACCTTTCTCAAATGCTCCACATGCTCCTCTGTGCTCGCACTATAAATCAGAATATCATCAAAGTAAACTACAATAAACTTCCCAATGAATGGTCTAAAGATTTGATTCATCACCCGCATGAATGTACTCGGTGCATTTGACAAACTAAATGGCATAACCAACCATTCGTATAACCCCTCTCTCGTCTTGAATGCGGTCTTCCATTCATCTCCAGGTCTAATTCGAATTTGATGATAACCACTCTTCAAATCAATCTTCGAAAAGATAGTATCCCCACTCAACTGATCTAGCAAGTCATCCAACCTCGGTATAGGAAATCTGTAGCGAACAGTAATCTTGTTCAAAGCTCTACTATCGGTACACATTCTCCATGTTCCATCCTTCTTCGGCACCAACAATGCTGGTACTGCACAAGGACTTAAGCTTTCCTGAACACGTCCCTGCTCTAACAGTTCTTCCACTTGCCTTCGTAACTCTTCATGTTCCCTCGGACTCATTCGATAATGTGGTCGATGTGGTAAAACTGCTCCCGGAACAAGATCAATCTGATGTTGAATGTCTCTTAATGGCAATAACTCCTTAGGCAACTCTTCTGGAAATACGTCTTCAAATTCTTTCAAAACTGGCTTAGATTCTTCTGGAATTTCAACCTCTTCATGACTCTCTCGCCCAATCAGCAAATAGACTTCAGGCTCCTCTTCAACTTCCTTAACAAACTCCTTCAAAGATAGCAAAGTTTTCAGCTCTTCAATCTCCTCCAGCTTGCTCTCCTTCTGTTGTTGCTTCTTGGGAACCAAAGTGATTTTAGTACCCTCGAACATGAAACTGTAGCTATTAGCACGACCATCATGTTCCACTGCTCTATCAAACTGCCATGGTCTTCCCAACAACAGATGACACACATCCATGTCTACTACGTCACACCAAATTTCGTCTTTGTACTTCTTCCCAATAGAAAAATTAACACAAGCCCTTCGACACACCTTCACTTCACCACCCTTCCTTAACCATGCTAACTTGTACGGTTTAGGATGCTTCTCAATTTTCAAGTTCAACTTCTTTACTGCTTCTGTAGAGATAATATTGTCACAACTCCCAGCATCAATAACGAACTTGCAAACTTTCCCTAGAATAGTGCATGTCAACTGAAAAATATTTCTCCTCAACCAACTAGAATCTTCCTCTTGTTTTGGTGTAAGACAAGATCTCCTCAACATAAGATTACAACCTTCATCTCCAGACAATTCTTCTTCCTCCTCGACATAAGGTGTATTTGAACATTCTGCCTCCTCACCATCATCCTCCTCAACTTCTGCAACCATGGTTCTCTTCTTTGGCTTCGGACATTCATTGCTTTTGTGACCCAACTCCTGACAATTATAACATTTGAAACCACTGCTAACCTTCGCCTTCTCAGCCTCCTTCATCACTGGCTTACTGACAGGTTTAGGAACATTAGAACTCCCACTAACACCCTTCGCTTGATTATTGGAATTAGTAAACACACCACCTCCACGCCTTCCTTGCTTCTCCCAAGCCAACGCTTTCTGATGTGCCTCTGTAACAGACCTAGGATCAAACATATTAACCATATCCTGGATCTGCATTCTCAATCCCCCAATGAATCTAGCAGTTAGCTGTTCTTCTGTTTCCATAATATCATTCCTAGCAATGAGTTGGTAAAATTCATCAGCATAATCACTAACTGACTTCGTCCCTTGCCTCAGATTCTGCAACCTCTGGTACATAAGTGATTGATAATTGTAAGGTAAAAATGTAGCTCTCATCAACTTCTTCATCTTATCCCAAGATTCAATCTTTGACTTTCCCATTCTCTCCCTTGTAAGTTTAGTTTGCTGCCACCATGCCAAAGCTCTCCCCCTCAACCTAGTAGCAACCAACTTCACCCTTCGATTCTCCGGAACCTCCTTGAAATCAAAGATCTCTTCAACATTAGATAACCAATCAAGAAATTCTTCTGCTACCATTCCACCCTTAAATTCTGGAATTTCCATCTTCATTCCCGACTCCCATCGACGATCATCTTCAACATCCTGATAAGAATTTCGAACTTGGTCTCGATCTCGATAATGAATGCTTGCTCTATCACCCTCTTCATTAAAATAAAATGTACGTCTATATCGATCTCGACCATCATCATCCCTTCGTTCATACATGCTTCTTCGACTATGTCTCTCTTCATCTCTATACGCCCCATTGTCAAATTCACGTTGACTTCTTCTCTCTTCATGTCCATAGTCATGATGATCTCTTCGTGATGAAATTGATGTTTCTCTTCTATCTCTAAAAGAATGTGGTGATACCCTCCTCGCTTCCGTAATCGATGGCGAAACTCGGTTTCCTCCATGGTTCGAGTTTGGTGATCTCCCCCTTTGAGTTTGATTTAAGTCATTCATCAACTTCTCTAATTTTCCAATGCCTTCATCAAATTTCTCATTAATACGTTGTTCCATAAGCTTGGCTTCTTCTCTTCGATACAACGCTTCAACATTTTGATGACGATTAGCTCTCCTTGGTGGCATGATTGAAAACTTCACAAACTCTTCAAAACTAGCAACACGAGTCAAACAAATCACGGCTCCAATCACTAGCTCGGCTTAACACTTCAAACAATGATACCAAAACTGATGCACGGCCTATACTTAACTCAATGTTATGCTCGGCCTTCACCCTTCACGGCTTAACTTGGCTCGGCTCAAGGTCTCCAAGCAACTTCAAATTCAAACACTTCTCCAAGTTTAGATCCAAAATGAAATGGATCAAAATCTTCAAACTCGTTGTAACTTCAAGATGAACACGATGAACAACAACTTCAAACTTCAACTTCAAAAATTGGCTCCAAGTCTCGGCTTAGCTATGATTGGCTAAGTCTAGCTCTGATACCAAAAACTAACGCAGCGGATTAATCAAAATAAACTTCAATCGGTGAAAGTAGCAATCGGTGGATTGATGAATACCAAAATGCCCAAATTCGTTGATCCGAAGATACCGAATTCTAGCTATCTCTAACACGTTGATCGCGCACGATACCGTGAAAGAAGATCTTCAATTCTTCAAGCGTTGATCAAGCGCACTTGATTCCGCGAATCGGCTTCAACAATCGTTGATTCGAGCGCACTCGAATAACCGAAAGTGGAGATAGGAGATTACACTCAACTACCAATTTAAGATGAAAGCACACAGCAATCAACAAGAAATTTTATTCAAAAAGCAACCAACAAAAATGTACAACACACTCCCTATTTATAGTTTTCCCAAACCCGGCCTTAAGTCGTATGCAACTTACGACTCAACAGACTCACGCCTCACGACTTAGGAGAATTACAACACATACATGCATTCGCGACATAACAGATTCACACAACACAGGTATGAGACTTAACAATATGTCGCGACCTAACATTACACGGTTCAACATTACAACTCATTATCACGATATACGACCTAACAGAATCATATAAACAACACAGACGACTTAAAAATGCTACGACTCAACATATCCACGACTCAAAGACTTGCGACCTAACAACCAACACCTGCTCATATGACCGACTTAAGCGCATGCCGACTCAAGCCCTCAATCTTCCTGCGCATATCACCTCAACAACTGAGTCGTGACCCGCCTCCGACTCAAAGCTTCTGATAACTGGAACTTTCCCCTGCTTCATAATAATTCGTGGACGACTTATAGATGAGTCGTTGAGTCGTGTACGACTCATCAAACTCGAACAACTTAACTCTTTGTTAGCTCGCAGCTTTTCTTCCCGTGTCTCATTGAGTCGTGGACGACCCTCATCGAGTCGTGGACGACCCAAAAGTCCTTCCTTAGGTCGCGCCTTTCCTGGTTGACTGGTGAACGACTTAAGGCTTAAACCCGAAGCTCCCTTAACTCGTGTACGTCTCATCCTTCTAGCCTGGGCTACATCAATTCTTGACGACGAACATTGGATATGGATTTTTGATTGGTTCTAGAATTCTCTATCGTAGTATAGGGCTATGCAAGGATAATGACGGTTTTTAATCAAGGAACAGGATCTGAGTCCGCACTAGTGTTGTCGTGTAAACGATACTAGTTTGAAAGTGAAATTGTGTGATCGAGCGAGCGGTCAGATTTGATATTGCGTACGAATGATATATGTATATCGTACGGATTTAGTATAGAAAATGTTGGAAATTGAAAATGCAGAATAATATGATTATGAACTATATGATTGGATAGCATTGTTGAATAAGATGCAGGTATATACAAGCAACGACTAATTTGATGCCTTTGATTTCATAAGAAAATTGGGTTGCCCAACAAAATAGTACATGTTTAAAACATTCTTGATTTGATGGTTTTACGGTTGACCCACTTGGCTTTTGTTTCTTTTATTGGTTTGGGCCCGTAGTGGCAATTTGTAATTATTCTGATCTAGCCGTGCAAAGGAGACGCTAACGAAATTTTTCGAAAATTTAAAGAGTTAGAAATTTTGAAGAAAATTTTTTATAACTAAAAATTGGATTTTCGTATTATAACCTGAAATAATTGAATGAGATGATATTAGTTGGAACTTATGGATGAATTTAGGAATTTAGTAAAGTAATAACAAGGTTTCAACAGATTGATTTTAGGAAGTTAAAGGTTTAAATGAGTTTGGGAACTTATTTCAACTAATTTGCTTTAGAAAAAGTAATAGGTTTGGGCATTTGTCCTACCTTGGCAAATTTTAAGGACGAAATTCTTTTAAGGGGGGAAGAGTGTAATGATCTAGAATTTTAGTTATCTGAATTTGGAATAATTAATTAGTTTTAAATATTGAAAAGTTAATTTTATAGATTAAATAACTTAAATTCCAAATATAACAATTTATTGGATTGTTTAATTATTGAATTTAATAATTGAAATCATTTAAATAATTGAATCTTGGATTTTTATTTGGATAAAAATAATTTTAAAGCTTATTTAATGACTATTTAACTAGAATGATGGTAATAAAACGTTTAAATTGGATTTAAAAGTGATTTACTCGATTTTGAGAATAACTCGTTTTAATTAACATATAAAAATAGCCTTCCGGGACACTGTCTAGGATTTCGACGAAACAAGTACCATTGGATACGTAATAATGAATTATAAGAGCCTTCAAATTTCGTAGCGATCAGATGCACCATTTGGTTGTACGGGATAGAAATGCGTTGAAATTAAAATCGAAATTTAATATAACAATTGGGTTCAAAAAGCTATCTTCTGCATACGATCCAATTAGGTCTCGAAACTTGTTCCATTGCATTTGGAATATGGGCATAACATTACAAACGCCAGACAGCACGTCTTGATTTGGGTCTGTAACTATATAGATAGATATTTTATAATTTTAAATAATATATTATCTTCGATTTAACATGTTCATTCTTATCAGCCGACCTACCCTGAGCAAGCCCACCTTTCCTTTACTTTATCTCCCATCCATCTTCTCCTATTTAACCGTCTCTAGAATGAAAAAAAATGAGATTTAATAAAATAAAATAAAAGGTTATACTCAATGATAAATTCCAAAACATATGTCTTTGAGATCCTAAGGCCATAACCTTCGACTTGGTGTACTTCTTGAGATGAATGGTCGGATTTTGGGAACAGACATGAGTATGCGGCTAGGGTTAGATTTTAAGGGTTTTGTGGTGAACGATTTGCAAAATGGAGCTTCGATTTGGGTTTAGAGGATCGTTTAGCACCCGGAGACAGAATTTAGTGAAGCTCGGTGGCCTTGGGGTGGTTTGTTACCTGATAGGGAGGGACGTTACTACTATGACACATTTTGGAAAAGGTAGGCGGAGTCGAGTTTGTTGGGTCAGTCTATGTGGTTCGGGATGAGATTTTAGTTGGTGAAGGCGGATTTAACTTTCATAAAGTTGAGCTCTGTATATCTAAATATTGTGCACAGTCTAGATGGTTTCGCGGGTGCACAGGGAAAAGCAAGGTAATATGGGGAAGATGTAACAGAGGAAGGGTATTTCTATAATCAACTGAAAATTTGAGTATATTAAATATGTAATTAAATCGATAACTTATAAAATTTATAACTCCTTCATATGAAGTCCGATTAGAACGAAACTTTTTCATTGCACTCGTGATGACGAATGCTTCACAATGGAACAAGTTTGGACAAGTTTGGAGACTGTTGAAATTTGAGGAAAAATCGGACATCGTCCAGTTTAGTTCCAAACTGGAACACCTCAGGACAATAGAAAATTTTGGCGAGTTCAACTCACCTTTTTGGATAACTAGTATGATTTATAGTTGATAAAAATTGTTGAATGATTGTTTGGATGGATTATTATATTTATCGGCTTGTTTGGATATATTCTCGTCTATTGGAGTAGATGAGACACTATGTGCCCCGCATAATAGCGGATAACCCTTTTTATTGCGATATCCCGCCTCAAATTGGTGATTATATTTGTGATTATATGACATCTGTGGTTGCAAGGAAGTAGCTCGGAGGGATCCAATAGGATTCCTCAAAATTGTTGATTTTAATTTCATCTACAATGATCTATGATGTGTTTTGAATAATCCGTTATAGATTATGATGTGATTTGAATTTATTGGATGTTATAGTAGCACTGGCCTTAATTTTGTTACTATAAACACCATAAATAATATTTTTCAATTTAAAAAGGAAATTCAAGGCGATTTTGGGAATGAAAATATTTATATTGAGTTTTGGGATTATTTAAAAAGGAATTGATTTGGATAAAGTAAATAATTGGATTTTGGATATTTATTTAGCTATTTCGTAAAATGGTTTCAAATAAAGAATTTCAAATTAATGATTTTAAACAACCGATTTTAAATGAGATTCTTAAAATACAAAATGGAAGTCTGAAAGGTTATGGAATATCGTTTGGATTATTTAAGAAATAGATTTATAAATGGAATTTTAATTAGAAATCGATTTATAAATGGATTTTAGTAATATAAACCCGTTATTAACTGGAAATGAGTTTATAAAATTTATAAACAATGAAGTGAAATGATTATCATTTGATAAACTAGAAATATAAATTCACAGTGAGAATTTAAAATGAGATGTGGAAATTGATTTAGAAGAAATAGTGGATTCTATTTTAGAATTTGGAAAAGGTTATGAAATTGGAAATGTAAGTCGATTTGTGATAAATCAAGAGAGATTTATAAATATAAAATTGGTTATATTGGAATTTTAAAAATATAAGTTTATCGAGGAGTTAAGTTTGTTTGAAAAGGGACTATTTATTAAACTTTGTAGTTTTAAAAATGTTATCTGTATTAAAATATTTTGGGAAGTTGGGTTTTCAAATATTTAATATTAGTGGAAATAAATTTTAATTTTTATAATAAGCTTTGTAAATCGATTATTTTTATCTAAAAATGAATTGGAAATGAGTTATCGTTGATTATTTTAAAGGGTTTTGATATTTTAAATAATTACTTCAACGTGTTTTTGAAAGTAAATTATTATTCTTTAAAAATACTTATTATTTTACATAGAATTTAAAAGTAAGTAACTGGAATTTATTTATAAATACTCTCGAGATTTGTAAATCGGATTTTATTGAACGGATGTGATTTTATAAGTGAATCTTATAATGGAATTTCTGAACTTAAGAAATTTCCAAAATAGTGGATACGGAAACTTCAGAAATGACTTGAATTCATAAAAGAAGTTATAAATTATTAGATGGGATTATGAACAAGTATGATCGATTTTTTTTGGAAATTGTTAAAAGGATTGGAAATGAATTCTAGGAATTTATAAAATGAGCTATAATGGGTTGAGAAATTGCAAATGAATTTGTACATGTTTTATTAAGTAGGCAGAAGGGGAAATCCTCTTTTGTTTTGTAATTATACTCATAAATCGGGATAAGCTATGAAATTTTCCTAAGTGTTGATATTAGAATTGGTTTAGGAAAAATAAACTTGTAATATTTTCCTAAGTATTGGAGTGGAAGGTTTTGGAAATATTTTAAATAAGAAAGGATTTATATAGAAATATTTTTCTAAGTAATGGATTATAAATTGAACTTGGAAATATTTCTAAGTACTTATATGGTTTGAAAATATCCTGTTATGGATATAAGTATTCAGAATTGTTTCCAAGTATTGAAATATTGCGAGAGATTTGAAACTATATTTTTGCAAAGATATTTTGAAATAAATGTTTTGAAGATTTGTAATATGGACCTAGTGATTACTTATGTATGTAATTTGATAGTTAAATAACTGACTATCAAATCTGGTAAAATTCGTTGATCATTTGGAAGAGACCAGGATCATATTTAATTATTCGAAAACCACTTCGATTTGATTTGAGCGCTACGAATTGCGAAATCCTGTAAGAAGACGGTGATTTTAACAACCCTAATTATAATTTAATATTGACCGATAATCTACAAATCTGGGTTGTTACAGTGATCTTCGATTTGTTCAGACCTAAAACAACTTGTATGGATGAATGTTGTCATTGCATTATTGCCTCGAAGGCAGTGTTAGCATTCCAAGTGGGATTGCTGTTCAAAAAAGTAAACATAGCCTCAAGCCTCATCAACCGGGAAATAACTAAAATAGGGCATGCAGTAGGGCTAAGTGGGTCACTCCCATTAGGGTATGTCATCATCTTTCTAGATTACCCTATTTTGATGGATTTGGTTGTGCATGAGAGATCTCAATTAAGGTTGGAAGACTAGGATGATGACATATTCGATACTACTAGTCAAGTGGTAGGCCAATTCTGTGTGGCAAGGTACAAGATGTCTTGTCAGACTTGGGTGCATTGATCTTGAGATGCACCCATCGGTGGTAGTCCTTACCTGGTCATAGAATGGAATCCATTCTCCAATACATGCCTTTGCGGTTTTGATTATAGAGCCTAATATGCTGGAATTTATATAATGTAACAATTTCGACTATTTTAATAAGTATTTGTACTTAGACACTATTATAATATCACTGGATTTT
Source organism: Allium cepa (assembly GCA_030765085.1). Taxonomy (NCBI): domain Eukaryota; kingdom Viridiplantae; phylum Streptophyta; class Magnoliopsida; order Asparagales; family Amaryllidaceae; genus Allium; species Allium cepa. Next base: position 22,062,166 of record CM060931.1, read on the forward strand.
CTATAAAAGCGTTTTGGTTATCGTAAGGTAAAACCCATCGTATTTATGTGTGACGTGGACTTACGAGATACCTTATGATTTCAAAGGCTTATAAAAAAAATTGGCAAATCCAACAGGGTTGACTGGGCCCCTACCCGATTTTATTGCAGAACAATAAAAAAATTGATTCAAAACAAGCTTAGAATCATGCAAGCAACAAGATAAAAAAAAACAAAAAAGAGAGCAACAAGGGGAAAACAAGCAAAAAAGAACTAAAATAAAATAGAAGAATTATTATCCCCATCCAAGAACCAAGACATCACGGAAATGACTATCACTCCTCTTCAATTGCATGTGAGTTCTTTTCCTAACCTCATGCCAAACAATATCTAAATTCCTTCTTTGGTTTCCAAATACTATTGAGTTACTTTCTCTCCAAATTACTTCCATATATATTTTCATGCTCACCACCAACTCTCTAGCTCTTTCATTCCTCCACCTCGTAGCCTTATAGATTATGTGTGACGAACTGCAAATCCATACCCTTTGAATTGACAATAATCCACACATGTCCGACCCAAAAAGCACAGACTAACGTAAAGTCAAGAGAAAGAAAAGAAGAGAAAAGAAGAGAAGAGAAGAAAGAGAAAAGATAGAACCAAACAGAATAATACAGAATCTCACATCGCAGTGGAAAATAAATAATATCATCTTAAATGATCTTTACAAAACAGAAACTATATATATATACACATCAATCAGAGTTCAACAATCAATCAATAGTTATCAGCCTGAACAGTTATAATAACATGTTTTTGCAAATGCTAATAATAACAACAACTAAGCACAGCGGATAATCAATAATCAAAACAGATACGTGTATACGAAATAAAGATCTCCGGCTCTCCTGCTAAAGCTCCAAAAGCATCAAATCATAACCTGTAAATATACTCGGTCTGACCCGAGCATTGAAAGGGAAGAACGTCAGGATCAGTCTGGTAAACCAGAGTGAGAAACACACTCAACTGAATTTATTAAATTACCAAAACTTTTCCTTTATCAAAACAGAAGTATCTCGTAAGACACTCTCATACATAAACACGGACATGTTTTTACCTTATGATAAGTAAAACATTTCTTTCATATCAAATCCTCTTATATTATACTAGTGTCTAGTATATAAAAATAATATTAATCATAGTCGAAATGGTTACCTATATAGCATTTCGAGGCTATTCATTACGCCTTTACAAACAAAATCACAGCTCGTAGTGGGTTTTGGATTTCCATACAAATGACCAGGTGAAGGGACTACCTTCCGGCAGTACATCTCTAGAAGAATGTACCGAGGACCAAAGGATCCTCTACCAATACAAGACCAGCCTACCTCTATAACTAGATGGTACCAAATATATCATCCTCCGGTCGTTACCGACCTTTACCGAGGGCCCTCTAAGCATACAAACCACATAATTAGATACACAATGTCATAGCGTGTAAAGATATATCTAGAAGCGGATGATCATATCCTACTTGGGAATGACCCACTTAGCCTTGCCGCATCTAATCCTGTTTTGGTCATTTCCGGTTGATGAGGCCTGACAAGGTAACGATTACCTTTCACAATCACATATCACATCACTTAGAATGCCACACGGCCATTTCCGTTGACAACTAACTGCCTTCCACAAAAATACAATCCTTAATCTCATACGTCTCAAGGAGGGTGTTAAGTTAAGAGAAGTTGCCTTCTCCGCCACCACTGATGTACGTTTGTAAAAACCAATGTACGTAATCTTTAGAAATGCAATGTCAGACAAACATCCATACAAGTTGTCCAAGAACAGGACAAACCGAAGGAACTTTCCTACCACATCCTGTCGGAAAATCCCTAGGATTAGTAGCGAATAGTCCTTCCATTGGATATTTCATAATGAAGAGACCACTGCTACTGAATGTATATTGGGATTTTAACCCCAAAGATCAACAAGCAGTACCCCACTATGAAAATTCAGAATATCAATACCATCACAAGCAACCTGCACAATCGTCGCATATACGTTGGTCCGAAGTGGTTTTCAGATAAATCTGATCCTGGTCTCTTTGCACCAACAACGCAAAAGTGTTTCTCAACCTCACACGGAAACTAAGTCTCATTGACTTATCACGTTCCCAACTTTCAACTTACTATCCTTCAGCCAAGAAGGAAGCTCGATAGATTGGAGTAATACTCCGCACTATACGAATCAACATCCTCAACACAAATGATGGTCAAGCCTACACAGAAGGCAATGCACTAAGTGTATGACTAAATAGTTCCCACATCAAATCGAGTAACTAAAATTTGGCCAAGTTTCGATAGAAGGTTCTTTAACTATCAAAACAAACAAACAAATATTCAGCACCATAACAATCACTAGACCCTTTTAATCAATCTTCTATTAATTAAATCATTTGCCAAATATTCACTTCAAATTATCTTTAAAAAGATATATTCTCAAAATCATTTCAATATTTCAACATTGGAAAACATTTCCATATACTTATATAATAATAAGTAATTCATAAATCAATTTATTTTCAACAATTAGAAAATATTGCATACTTAAATCACGATTGAGTATATATTTTATTCTTTAAGGAAAAGATTCTTTAAACGCATTTATTTGGGCTAAAACGAATGTTGCGTAAAACATCGTTACGACAACCCAAAATCACTAGCATAGGGATTCGAAAAATAAGATAGATATATAAACCCCAATACTATACAAAATATTTCCTTTTGAAAATCATTTACTATAACAACGGTGTTATAGTCCATCATTTCCTTACTTCTCGAAAATGTCTATTTCAACAATCAATGTTGAAATCAATGTATTCGATACTTAATACATTTTAAAACAACTTCAAATCATTTAACTCTATTTAAAAATATAACTTCAGAAAACATTCATTTATTTTAAAATATTATTCACTGTCCAAAATCGTGAATATACTTCGTTTACCAAATCCAACATTTCTACACATTTATTAAAGAATTATCCACTATCCAAAATCGTGGATATAGTTCTTTTTACCAAATCATTTTCTACATATTCATTTAAAGGATTATCCGCTGTCCAAAATCGTAGATATATCTCCTTTAATACTTCTATATTTGACTTATCCAATTCAATTGATTTCGGATTTATAACACAATGTTTATAAATTCCATTCATATTTTATAAAAACTTCAACTTATAAAATCCCTTTATTTAACAAATTCCATTTATATCATTTATATGCCAAAAATCCAAATTATAAGTAAATTACTTATAATTCATTTATTTTAAAAAAATACATTTATTTTATAACTTCACAACTATAAACATGTAAATCTTATTTACTTATAAAATCCATTTATAACTTCATTTTAACATTTATAAAACTCCTTTATAATTCAAACACTTTGATTTACAGAATATCAATTTTATAAATCTTATATATATACCGTTTATTATAATAATTCAAAAATCTCCATTCAAACTATTTTACAAAATAGTTCATTTCATATTCCAAAAATCATAATTTACTATATTTCACAGAAATCATAATTTTTATAACATAAAAATTATAATATTTATTATTCAAAATAAATCAATTCTTAACGATTCAAAAATTCAATAAAACATTTATTTTCAAAATCACTTTAAAATTCTTTTAAATTCGAAATCGTTACTTTAACATTTTTAAAACTCCAAAATAGGTCCAATGCTGCAACAGCACTAAATACATCAATCACGGCATCCAAAACATCATATATCATATGATAACAGCATATATCACAGTATCTGTAAATAAATCAATACGGGTGAGGAATCCAGTTGGATCCCTCCAACCTGTCACCTGCAACAAATATACATATTAGAATATGTATACAATGTCCGCTTCAAGGCAGACGCGCGTACAAAGGGTCATCCGCTCATACACGGAAACGTATAGGGTCATCTGCTCCACTAGGCAGGAATATATCCAAATACCAATCAATATATCATATATCATCCAAACAATCATCAATCATCATAAAATAAATTATTTCTCACTTATATAAAAATATCAGTGAGTCAGAAAGAGTGAGTTGTACTCACATTGCTTGTAGTCGTCGCAACAGCGATTTATTCCGATTAAAATTTAACAAGCGTTTAATTTCAACCAAAATTTTCACTAGCTCAAATAAATCCTGATCCAGCTCCATAATGTATGCTCGTCAATACGGACCCAACACAATTCGTTTCGTGCGAAATGGACCTCATATGAAGAAGTTATACATTTTTAAAGTTTGTATGAATTTATATAATATAACTTTACACATTTATTTTTATTTTTGCCCTAGAATTCATCTCGGCCCTTGATTTTGCTTAGCTCCAGATTTGGCCATGCGTTGCTTTTTTCCTCCCTTCCTATTCACATACGCAATAACAAACCCATATGCCGCCACCAAACCCTAATTGATGCGCCTTCATCGACGAGCTATGCAACGATCAAGCTCTCCATATCGAAGCCCACCGTGTGCTACACCTTTGCCGTGAATCCGGTCATGCTCGGCTCGAGATCCTTCTCGAAAAACGTGAATGAACCCAGCCCCTTCAAACGCAAATCGCCGTCGATAGGCTTTGTAAAATATGATCTCCACCATTGGATTTATAGTTCTCGACGACCTCTATAATATTGTAGTTGAATGCTTTTGCTAATTGTTTGTGGATTGAGAGATAATGAAGGAAGAAATTTCAAAATTTATAGCCATTGAAAAGGGAAGTGGCGGCTAGGGTTACTAACCCTAGGGTTTGTGCAAAAAGGAAAAAATAGGTCCTTTCATAGAAAATTTCACGCCACTATTCACCCGAAAGTTTTTCGAACTTGAAACGAAGCACGCCGTCTAGCAGTTTATTAGGTTTTACCCCTATCCCGAACGCAATGGAATATATACCGAGAGCCAATTCGATCGTATTTGGAAGATAGGTTTTCAGATCGACTATTTAAATTCAAAAAATCACTTAAACCGATTTCTTACGCGTTTTAGCTTGCCCCGGACAAACCGTAAATCCGACTGACTCGAAATTTGAAATCTTACACTAATATAACGTTACGGATTCAATGAAACTAGTTTCGTCAAAATCCCAGACTGTTTGAACAATGGTTGTTTTTACACGTTAATTAAATATTCAATTTCTACAGTTTATCTTTCAATTCAATTTTAAAAGTTCTCCAATGTCGTTCTAATTCAAATAGAATTTAATTCAACTTTATAAATCATTTTTCTTCATATTAAATCCAAATTTCAATTATTTCAGCAATTTCAAATATTAAATTATCAATTTAATTATCTAATTAAATCTAGGTATTCAAAATATAATTTATTCAGCTTATAAAATTTACTTGTGCATATTTAAAATAATTAAATATAAGAATTTCAAATGACTGAAATTCTGGGTCGTTACATTCTCCCCTACTTAAAATAATTCGTCCTCGAAATTACCAAGTAAGAAAAGGTCATAAAATCCATTAACTTTTCAAAACAATTCGTTCAAATTAGATTTACCAAATCTATTTAACCCTTTTATCTTTTTCCAAAATCTAATAGTTAAACGTACAAAAACTTTTCTAACTTTCAAATCCATTTATATTTATCTTTTCAATAACAACTAATATCGTTTAACTTTCAACTCAAAAATCAAAATTTTTCCAAAATCTCAAGAAAAATTCTAACGCCTTAAATTTTCAGAAAATTTTGCCAGCGTCGCCTTTGTGCAGTTCGATCGTAGTAGGATCACAACATATATATATCACAAATATACATCTCGTCTACGAGAATGAGGCATCCCGTAGGAAAAAAAGTGTAAAAGTACGATATGTAATCCGAGATATGTACCTTATATATTATTAGCAAGCATATACGGCTAATATAGCTCGAAAGCGAGCTCCAAATGCGAAGCAGGTGCCATACGCACCTACTAAACACTCAATAAGCAAATGAGAAACATGTATATATGAAAGCAATATCAATATACAACATATACCAACAACTACATATGTCAATATAGCAAATGCAATCAAAAGAAACAAATCCAACCATCAAACAACTATCATCCAACTAACATCCAACAACTATACAATCAATCCGTAAACAAATCAATATTCATTCACTTCTCATTAACATTCATTGAAGTGGTTTTCAATTTAATCACATTTTGATTCATTAACATTGGATTTTACTAACATTCATTTATTCATATCCAATTAGTTCATATTCACTAATTGCATTCAAGTTCGTTTACTTCCAAATCAAATCAATTTCATTTCTATTTATTCTTACTTCACTTTCAATTTGAATTCAATTATTTAGCTTTCAATTTTATTAATTCAATTTCATTAACACTTAATGAATTCTATTCAATCAACTAGCATCCATCTAACAACCAATGCATAACCAACATTACCAAATTTATTTAATTTACTTTCAACATTCATATTCCATTTCGACTTCATTTACATTCACTTTCACTATACGACTTAAGTTCACTCTCTAATTTATTTCATTAACCTTTTACTAAAGTCAAATTTCGTCTCACTATTCAAATACAGATTTTGTTTTGCTTAACAAAATTGTTTAACCATTTTAATATTTGGTTTTTCTTACATTTTTCTCACTTTATAAGTTATACAACTTATTATTTAAACTTTCATAAACATTTACCAAAGTTTACTTCCATTCACAAAACTCATTTTATAATTTCAATACATGGTTATGCAATCACTTTACAACTTAGGTTTATTTAAACTTTTGAATTCAATTATATAATCACTTAACCACTTACGTTTAGTTTCAAATCATATATCTAATATGCTAACTAAAATTTTATTTCAACTTACCAAGTTACATTTTTATTATTTCATATTGTAAGTCCAAAACTCGTTTCACTTATTTTTATCAATTTTAACTTGGATTTTAAATCAAATTTGTTTATCCAAAACAAAAATTAAATTTTCAATTTACTATTGGTAGCAAATCCATCACATAGAAACTCGAAAATGATACTGATGATGCTGCAGTCATCACCCTTATTATTCCCCAGTAACGGTAGTGAATTCAGTGCCTTATATACTTTTAAAATTTTCTTTTTATTCATAGATCGAATTTATAAATCTTTTTACTTATAATTTCACTATTTCACTTTACTTATATAAGATTCATTCCAACTTCTTTTATCTTATTTAGATTTATAACAATATAACATCTTTAACTTTCAAAAACCAACTTTCAAAATGAACGGGATTCCAATTTTCAAATTCATACTTTAAATTCATTTTATCTAAAACACATATTGTTTCATTTCTTATATATAAGATATTTCATAATTGTAAATTATATTAATTACAATTCCATACTTTATAACTCACTAGCTTATATAATTTATTCTCTTACAATTGTTGCTTTTATTTAGATTATTCAAATAGCTTTCAATAACTTATATTATTTTTTTACATTTTCAAACAATTCATTTATATATACTTTAATAATTTTGAAAAATTATTTCTTTTATATATAAAATATAATCGAAGTAAAATTACTTCATTTACCCAATTTAAAATGATACTATGTCGACTTGTCTCGATTATGTGTTTGGAAATCCCTATCGATAACATGGCAATTCATATACCGACCAGAATTCACAAATAGCTCAACAGATAAGCAAACACAATATAAAACATTTTATATCACTAAAAAATACGCTCTCGTATAGATAATACACTCAAACTCAATCTAGGGTGCTACTGTCCCTATCTATACTAAGTACAAATCAAAGCTTAGAAATATACAAAATCTAAGCTCTGATACCAGCTGTGACGATCTGCAAATCTATACCCTTTGAATCGACAATAATCCACACATGTCTGACCCAAAAAGCATAGACTGACGGAAAGTTAAGAGAAAGAAAAGAAGAGAGAGGAAGAGAAGAGAAGAAAGTGAGAAGATAGAACCAAACAAAACAATACAGAATCTCACATCGCAGTGGAAAATATATAATATCATCTTAGTGATCTTTACAAAACAGAAACTGTATATATATACACATCAATCAGAGTTCAACAATCAATCAATAGTTATCAGCCTGAACAGTTATAATAACTAGTCCTTACAAATGCTGATAATAACAACAACTAAGCATAGCGGATAATCAATAATCAAAACAGATACGTGTATACGAAATGAAGATCTCCAGCTCTCCTGCTGAAGCTCCAAAAGCATCAAATCATAATCGGTAAATATACTCGGTCTGACCGGAGTATTGAAAGGGAAGAACGCCCGGATCAGTCTGGCAAACCAGCGTGAGAAACACACTCAACTAAATTTATTAAATTACCAAAACTTTTTCTTTATCAAAACAAAAGTATCTCGTAAGACACGCCCACACATAAACGCGGACATATTTTTAACTTACGATAACTAAAAATTTCTTTCATATCAAATCCTCTTATATTATACAGGTGTCTAGTATATACAAATAATATTAATCATAGTCGAAATGATTACCCATATAGCATTTCGAGGCTACTCATTACGCCTTTACAAACAAAATCGTAGCTCGTAGTGAGTTTTGGATTTTCATACAAATGACCAGGTGAAGGGACTACCTTCTGGCAGTACATCTCTAGAAGAATATACCGAGGAACATCACAAAGGGTCCTCTACCAACACAAGACCAGCCCACCTCTATAACTAGATGGTATCGAATATATCATCCTCCGGTCGTTACCGACCTTTACCGAGGGCCCTCTAAGCATACAAACCACATAATCAGATACACGACGTCATAAGTGTAAAAATATATCTAGAATAGGATGATTATATCCTACTTGGGAATGACCCACTTAGCCTTGTCGCATCTAACCCTGTTTTGGTCATTTCTGGTTGATGAGGCCTGACGAGGTAACGATTACCTTTCACAATCACATATCACATCACTTAGAATGACACAAGGCCATTTCCGTTGACAACTAATTGCCTTCCACAAAAATACAACCCTTAAGCTCATACGTCTCAAGGATGGTGTTAAGCTAAGAGAAGTTGTCTTCTCCGCCACCACAGATGTACGTTTGTAAAAATCAATGTACGTAATCTTTAGAAATGCAATGTCAGACAAACATCCACACAAATTATCCAGAAACAGGACAAACCGAAGGTACTTTCCTACCACATTCTGTCGGGAAATCCCTAGGATTAGTCGCGAATAGTCCTTGCACTTGATATTTCATAATGAAGAGACCACTACTGCTGAATGTATATTGGGATTTTAACCCCAAACGATCAACAAGCAGCCCCCCACTATGAAAATCCAGAATATCAATATCATCACAAGCAACCTGCACAATCGTCGCATATACGTTGGTCCGAAGTGGTTTTTAGATAAATCTGATCTCGGTTTCTTCGCACCAACGACGCAAAAGTGTTTCTCAACCTCACACAGAAACTAAGTCTCATAGACTTATCACGTTTCCAACTTTCAACTTGTTATCCTTCGGCCAAGAAGGAAGCTCGATAGATTGGAGTAATACTCCGCACTATACGAATCAACATCCTCAACACAAATGATGGTCAAGCCTACACAGAAGGCAACACGCTAAGTGTACGACTAAATAGTTCTCATATCAAATCGAGGAACTAAAATTTGACCAAGTTCTGATAGCCGGTTCTTCAACTATCAAAACAAACAAACAAATATTCAGCACCATAACAATCACTAGGCCCTTTTAATCAATCTTCTGTTAATTAAATCATTTGCCAAATATTCACTTCAAATTATCTTTAAAAAGATATATTCTCAAAACCATTTCAATATTTCAACATTGGAAAACATTTCCATACACTTATTTAATAATAAGTAATTCACAAATCAATTTATTTTCAGCAGTTAGAAAATATTGCATATACTTAAATCACGATTAAGTATATATTTTATTCTTTAAGGAAAAGATTCTTTAAACACATTTGTTTGGGTTAAAAAGAATGTTGCGCAAAACATTGTTACGACAACCCAAAATCACTAGTATATGGATTCGAAAAATAAGATAGATATATAAACCCCAATACTATACAAAATATTTCCTTTCGAAAATCATTTACTATAACAACAGTGTTATAGTCCATCATTTCCTTACTTCTCAAAAATGTCTATTTCAACAATGAATGTTGAAATCAATGTATTCGATACTTAACACATTTTAAAACAACTTCAAATCGTTTAACTCCATTTAAAAATATAACTTCCCAAAACATTCATTTAATTTAAAATATTATTAACTGTCTAAAATCATGAATATACTTCGTTTACCAAATCCAACATTTCTACACATTTATTAAAAAATTATCCACTGACCAAAATCGTGGATATAGTTTTTTTTACCAAATCATTTCTATATATTCATTTAAAGGATTATCCACTGTCCAAAATCATGGATATATCTCCTTTAATACTTCTATATTTTACTTATCCAATTCAATTGATTTTGGATTTATAAGACAATGTTTATAAATTCCATTCATATTTTATAAAAACTTCAACTTATAAAATCCCTTTATTTAACAAATTCCATTTATATCATTTATATGCCAAAAATCCAAATTATAATTTAATTACTTATAATTCATTTATTTTACAAATCCATTTATTTTATAACTTCACAATTATAAACCTGTAAATCTTATTTACTTATAAAATCCATTTATAACTTCATTTTAACATTTATAAAACTCCTTTATAATTCAAACACTTTGATTTATAGAATATCTATTTTATAAATCTTATATATACTGTTTATTATAATAATTCAAAAATCTCCATTCAAACTATTTTACAAAATAGTTCATTTCATATTCCAAAAATCATAATTTACTATATTTCATAGAAATCATAATTTTTATAATATAAAAATTATAATATTTATTATTGAAAATAAATCAATTCTTAACGATTCAAAAATTCAATAAAACATTTATTTTCAAAATCACTTTAAAATTCTTTTAAATTCGAAATCGTTACTTTAACATTTTTAAAACTCCAAAATAGGCCCAATGCTGCAACAGCACTAAATACATCAATCACGGCATCCAAAACATGTATATCATATGATAACAGCATATATCACAATATCTGTGAATAAATCAATACGGGTGAGGAATCCAGTTGGATCCCTCCAACCTGTCACCTGCAACAAATATATATATTAGAATATGTGTACAATGTCCGCTTCAAGGCAAACGCGCGTACAAAGGGTCATCCGCTCATACACGGAAACGTATAGGGTCATTTGCTCCACTAGGCATGAATATATCCAAATACCAATCAGTATATCATAAACCATCCAAACAATCATCAATCATCATAAAATAAATTATTTCTCACTTATACAAAAATATCAGTGAGTCAAAACGGGTGAGTTGTACTCACATTACGTGTAGTCGTCGCAATAGCGATTTATTCCGATTAAAATTAAACGAGCATTTAATTTCAACCAAAATTTTCACTGGCTCAAATAAATCCCAATCCGGCTCCATAATATAGTGCTCGTCAATACGAACTCAACGCAATTCGTTTCGTGCGAAACGGACCTCGTATGAAAAAGTTATACATTTTTAAAGTTTGTATGAATTTATATAATATAACTTTACACATTTATTTTTATTTTTACCCTAGAATTCATCTCGGCCCTTGATTTTGCTTAGCTCCAGATCTGGCCGTGCGTTGCTTTCTTCCTCCCTTCCTATTCACGTACGCAACGACAAACCCATAGGCCGCCACCAAACCCTGATTGACGCGCCTTCATCGACAAGCTATGCAATGATCAAGCTATTCTGTTTCGAAGTCCACCGTATGCTCCACCTTCGCCGTGAATCCGTTCATGTTCGGCTTGAGATCCATCTTGAAAAACGTGAATGAACCCAGCCCCTTCAGACGCAAATCGCCATCGATCGGCTTTGTAAAAAATGATCTTCACCGTTGGATTTATAGTTCTCGACGATCTCTACAATATTGTAGTTGAACATTTTTGATAATTGTTTGAGGATTGAGAGATAATGGAGGAAGAAAATTCTAAATTTCTGGCCATTGAAAAGGGAAGTGGGGGCTAGGGTTTCTAACCCTAGGTTTGTGCAAAAAGGAAAAAATGAGGTCCTTTTATAGAAATTTCGCAACACTATTCACTCGAAAAAAATTTGAGCTCGAAACGAAGCGTGCCGCCTGGCGTTTATAAGGTTTTACCCCTATTAAAAATGCAATGGAATATAAATCGAGAGCCAATTCGATCGTATTTGGAAGATAGGTTTTCAAATCGACTATTTAAATTCAAAAATTCACTTAAACTGATTTCCTACGCGTTTTAGCTTACCCCGTACAAACCGTAAATCCAATTGACACGAAATTTGAAATCTTAAAATAATATAGCTTTATGGATCCAATGAAACTAGTTTCATCGAAATCCGAGACTTTTTGAAAAATGGCTATTTTTACACGTTAATTAAATATTAAAATATTCAATTTCTGCAGTTTATCTTTCAATTCAATTTTAAATGCTCTCCAATGTCATTCTAATTCAAATAGAATTTAATTCAACTTTATAAATAATTTTTATTCATATTAAATCCAAATTTCAATTATTTCAGCAATATCAAATATTAAACTATCAATTTAATTATCCAATTAAATCCAGATATTCGAAATATAATTTATTCGGCTTATAAAATTTACTTGTGCGTATTTAAAATTAATTAAATATACGAATTTCAAATGACTGAAATTCTGGATCGTTACATTATGTTCCAGTCCATGATAGAATTAACAGAAGATACAACTCTCCTAGTTTTGCAAACAGTTCTTTCCAACACGAATAATAAAGTCGGGCACGCAAAATATAGGTGATCAACAGTTTCTTCATGCAACTCACAAAAAACACACTCAGGGCAATAAAAAATACCATCACTATTAACACTTGTCTAGTCAACAAAGCATGATTTAAAAACCTTCCGCATCATCATATTTACTTTAAGGGTCGAATCTCCTCTCCATATAACAGAATACCACTTTGTAACAGGAAGCATAGCATTGCCAGAGAGCTGTTTGTACACAATATCAATAGAGAGATGCTTTAGATTCCAAGCAATAGAGAATGGAGGATTACTTGAGAAGTGTAAACTCTAAATGAAACCCCAGTGCAGCCTGATCAACTGGTTATTGTTATAGGGTATCTGCATGCTATTTTCAGAGATATAGTCATAGGCTTTAGCATCACAATGAATACCAGATTGAACAATATTAGGATGATCTAACACTTTAGATAGGACCTTGCCTTTACTCACCCAAGGATCATGCCAAATACTAACATCAGAATTAGGGTTAACATGTTATTGAATCATTGGCAGGAAAACATCCCTAAGCTTCAGCAGATTTCTCCAAGACCAACTGCTATGTTGAGGTATTTCCATACACTAGAAATACTTATTCTTTATATTGAATTGCTATGACTGTTTAACCCATAAACTATCCTTCTTAGTCAATAAATCATCTAGATGTTTACTAAATGCTGCAAAATTCCACTTCTTAATGTTTATAATACCAAGACCACCCATTTTCAAAGAAGTTTCAAACCTAGAAAAGGAGCAAGACAACAACTTCCTATTATGAATACTCCCAGTCCAAGAATATATATTCATGGCAGACCTAACAAGCTTCAAGAACCTATCAGGAAGAATTAGAATGTGTTCCCAATAGACTAGTTTAGAAAACAGAATAGATTTAATCAGAACTAGTCTACCACTTTGAGAAAGTTGTCTATTTGCCTAACCATTCATGACTGAAGTAATTTTATTGAACAGAGGAAAGCAATAAGCATTAGAAATTCTTTTAGTAATTAAAGGAAGACCAAGATATATCATATCAAAATCCATACACGAGAAACCAAAATGTTGATACAATGTAGCAGCATGCTCATCACTGACTCCAACAACTAGCATGGTAGATTTGGAATGGTTTATAGAAAGACCGGTCATGCTTTTGAAGGTCTGCAGAGCCTCTAAAATTCTACTCAGAGAGTTAGACTCAGGCTTAGTGAACAACAAAACATCATCAGAAAACATAATAGATGAAATTTGATGGTGAGAGCATTTAAGGTGATACTTGATTAGATTTTGAGTGTACTTGGTTTTTAGAAGAATAGAGAAGACTTCCATAACCAACTGAAATAAATAAGAAGAAATTAGATCTCCTTGACGAATTCCTTTTTTACTTCTGAAATAACTAGCAGGCTTTCCATTAATAACAACTTAGAAAGATGGAGTGGATATGCAAACATAAACCCAAGACACAAAAACTTTTGGGAATCCCATTATGGCCATTATCCTAACAATAGAAGCCCAATGAACAGAATCATATGCTTTGGATATGCCAATTTTAAGAGCAGCAGCTGGAGATACATTTCCTCTTCTATGACCTTTTAATAACTCTTGGGCAAGTAAGTTTTTGGAAATAGATTTATAGACCACATTACAACAGGATATTGGTCTAAAAGAGGACATACTGGTTGGAGGAGTAACTTTAGGAATTAATGCTATGTTTATGGAATTGACTTCTCCCAATAATTTGCATTTATTAAAGAAGTTATGAATAGCTTGACAGAAATCTTGACCTAGCACATTGCAAGTAGAGACGAAAAAAATAACATTGAGACCATCAGGCCTACCAAAAGACTGCTAGTTCATAGAAAAAAGGACAAACTTTATTTCCCCATCAGAGACAGGCCTTATAAGAGCAGCAGCTTCATGCAAAGAAATACATGGCAGGGCATTCTCATCTTCAGGATGCTCCATCATGTAGTCTTGAGAATTCTTTAGTTGCTCCTTCAAAGTGGTAGATGGCAGGCTGTCTGAACCAAAAATAGTAGAAGCCCACTGCTTGAGAGATTGTTTAATGCATTTTGATTTCCTGTAAAACTTGAACATTGGGTTACCATAGCAAATAAAATTAGAATTAGCTTGAGAAACTAAAATATGAAACTCTTCATGCTTAGCCTAAGCATTAAAAAAATTAAAACTTATCTTTTCTCTTCTAAAATGGGGACCAAGAGACAGAATCAAAGGAGAGTGGTCAGAAAAAATGGGTTGGGGAAGAAATACAGACATGGTGGGCCAGATATTGAGAGAAGGGAAGTTATAAAAGGCATGTTCAATTGTTGTGAAGGTTCGAACGCCACTTCTACTTCTGTTGTTCCAAGAAAACTTGGCTCCAGACTTGTTGATTAAGATTAGATCAACATCAGAAATAGCTAGATTAAGGGGAGCAATATCTCTAGGAAGAAGAGGAGATCCACCTATTCTATCATCAAAGCCAAAACAAGAATTAAAGTCCCCAAAAACAACCTAAGGATGTGAATTTTGTCTTAGAGGGGGCAAGGAATTAAATAAGATATTTTTGGAAAGAGAGTTGTCTGCATAAATAAAAGTGATGAAGAAGGAAGTTTTAGATTGAGAGACAAGGACATGATAGTGTATGAATTGTCTAGTGGTAGTATAGGAGTTAAAGATAACACGATAGAATCATACAGAACAAGAATTCTTCCATAAGAAGCTGAATCAAGATTATGTTGATATGCCCAGGCTGAATTAAATAAGTAGCGGCTTTAAGGGATAAGGGAAGATTGAGTTTAGTTTCAAGAAGGCCAAAAGACAAATGTCATGCATGGAAATAAGACTTTTCACTTGATCAAGTTTTAAATTGCAATGGGCACCTCTGACATTCCAAGAAGCAACTTTTTTATTCATGGAAAAATTAAAGAGGTAGGTGGTGCTTATTTCCTCTCTTTGCTGAAAGAGCTCTTGTTTCAAATTGTCTAGCAGGCAAAGGATTGGTGGTGGTTGGATTAGACATTTGAGTTGAATTAGAAGTGGTGGGATCAGATGGTGGGACAGTTTGAGATGCACGGGAAGGAAGGATTAGGGGCCAACCTGGCGTATCAATTGAGAAATTATAGTGAGGAGGTTCAGCAGATAGCTTAGAATTGTCCACTTCACTAGCATGCAAGGATACTATAAATTGCCTTAATTGAGACTCAACACCAGTTTATGTCAATTTCTGATACTTGAGTATCATCAAATACATGCACAACGGATATTTCTTTTTCCACTCCTTTATTACTGTATATATCATTTGCATTTAATGTTATTCGCTATTCTACATCAACAAAAACTTCATTTGCTTCTTTATATCCATCAACGTTTACTTCAAAATTCTTTCCATCACTCAATGTGTTCCCCTTGTCAATTAAATCATTTTTTCAGCAATATGAATTTCACCTTCCTCCAAAACTATGACTTCTGGATTGCTTTGTTCATACTCATCGGTTTGAAGCAAATTAAACTTGTTATTAGTTGTAACATGAACAGAACTAGCATGGGAATTCTTGTTTGTTTTGTCACCTACTTCAAAATTAGAAATGATTTCCCCGTTACCGTATGCAGCAGACATATTTTCTTTCGCCTTTGACAAATTCAAGTTAATCACTTCAACTGCTTCTCTTGCGTTTCTTTTTTTACCTCTATTGTTATTCATTTTTTGTCAAACTTATTTCACTTTAAGTTCCTTCACTACATTATTAACTGCCTTTACCTTGCTTTGTTCCACCTTACTAACTTTGTGTTTCTCATCTTTATCACAAGCATTAACATTTCCATCCTCAGTCATGAATTCTTTCATGTAATTTGCCACTGAATGCCTAAACTCCTTACAAGTTATACATATTTCGGGTCTCCAAAAATAATCAACTTGCACAATTTGATCTATTCCATCAAGTAATTTCACGGAAAAGTTATCTGGCAGCTCCTGATTTGGATTAACTTCAACTAAACATTTAGCAAATATTCTTTCAAATTTCTCAGTAGAAGCATCCATACACAGCAGTTTTCAAACCTAGATGCCAGCCAATTGATGCTCAATGGAGAGCAAGCGTACAGGGGTATTTTTGAAAGTTTAATCCATACTGGAACAGCTTTGAATCCACCACAACTATTGCCTACATTTTCATCCTAAGGCTTCACATTAAAAAGTTTTTTCTTCATCACAATTGGATCAGATTCAGATATCCTTCTCCTATCTTCCTCGTTTATAAACTTGAATAAAAACAGGAAACCATCTGATTTTAACACTTATTGAGCCCTCCAATTTCCATGCCTTCTTTAGATAATATATGACTGTGAAATAAGGAAGTGGGTTATCTAAAAAAATCCAACAATGTATTCCTTCCACATGGAATTTTCAGCATGAACAACTTCAGCGGGGGCCACAATTGCATCTCCATCAAAAACAAGATGGATGTCACGAGGGACATAGCTACCTGCGCTAATGGGTTTGGCTTTAAATAAGGAGTTACAAGCGGGGGGATTGGAAAGGGGGGCGGAAAAGGAGAAGATAGGACAGGTGCAGAAGGAATGGAAAGGATAGGAGAAGCTTCAGAAGAGGTAGGTAATGCAGACAAGGATGGGGCAACGGCAGGAGGTACAAGGAGTAAGGACGAAGGACAAGGTTGATGGGAAGTGGAAGGCAGGTTAGGGTCGGCAAGAAAAGAAATTGAAAAGGAAGAAGGGGACCCCATAAAAGAAAAGAAAAACTTAAATTTCTTGTAACTTTAAATCCGATTGGGTGTGTTTTCTCATGCTGGTTTTCCAAACTGACTCGGGTGTTATTTTATTATAATGCTCGAGGTCAGACCAAGCATATTACAGATAGTTTGGATGTTGGGAGCTTCTGGAGATGAGTTGGAGGCTAGATACGTATTGACGTAGATGGTTATTTTCTGCTGTATTCGTGATTATGTTTATCAGTAATTGTGAGGACAGGTTGTTATAATTGTCCAGGCTGAAATAGGTTAGTATACTCTAATTGATGTTTGTATATATATTACAGTTTGCTTTTGTGTAAAGATTTGTGGCATATTATAGTTTATTTGTTCCACTGTGAGATTCTATGTTGTTTAGTTTTGTTTTTATCTTCTTCCTTCTTTCTTTTTCCCCTAACAATCGGGTTTTTCGACATTTGATTTCTCGACATGGAATACAGTGGAAGTATTAGTGTCAATTTTCGAGGGTCAAAAACTCGGTTCGTTACATAAGCATTGACTATTGTTAGTGTGTATATGTAACTTCCCTTTTAAAGATGTGGGTTGGGTAAATAGAAATAGGGAAAACATTGAAACGAACACCTTATGAATTAAGTTTCATGATTAGACTATAAAGCGTTCGATGTTAATATTGAATTAAAATTTTGTTTAATAAATTATGTTATTAAAAGCTAGAATATTTGAAATAAATATTTGAAAAATGTTTTATAAAAGTTGATCTTATAAAATGAATTTATAAGAAGGTGTCTTTTAATAAAAAAATAATTTAAGTTGAAACTTAAGGACTAAAATCTCGGGACTTTTGAAAACTGGATTTCAAGGATTGGAAAAATAATAGTAGTATTATTTGAAAATATTTTTGGTTCAGGTATAAGATTTTGGGAATGAAAAGGTTAAGTAAGAAGTGTTTTCTTTGGATTAGTTTAGGAGAATGAGTCTTGATTGTTTGTGATGATCTAAACAATCTTCTAAGTGATGATGGATGTTGCCTAGGCAAATGTTGTGGGGTACTTGGTAAATTATTCTCTTTATCATTGTATAATCGAAACAAATTCAGCTCGAACGAACACAAAGTAACTTGGTGATAAATGTTTTGTTGGAAGAATAAAAAAATTATTTCAAAAATGATATTTTGAAACAGAAATAGTAATATTCTTAATTTAACTAGTTCGAGTGGCTCGAAAATAACTTAAAATTGGAGAAGAGATGTATTCGGATGGTAAACATTTCTCTTGAGTATTACTCTTCTTCGTAAGGGAAAATATGATACTATTTGGTGATACCCAATTCCTTAGTATCATTTTGGAGTTACTCGAGCTATATGTATTTTATGTTATATGATTAAAATATAGAGTTTCGTTTAAAATAGTTTTTGAAATGAAAGTTAGGTATGTGGATCTTGTGTTGTCTTAGGGAGATAAATTCAAAATGGAATAGTGGAATCAGATAGGGGTACATAGTCTTAGGTCTTAATGGGGTATTATACAAGTTGAAACAAAGAGTTGTTTATGAATTTTTTTGTCATAAATGATTTAGTGGGAATATAATTGGTATTAAGGAGAACCAATTAAGTAAGTGCGAAGGGTGGACGCAGATCATTTCTCCTTCCCATAGAGTTTTGATCTAAGATTAGGTATATGACTTTGAGGTGTTTGCACCATTCCAAACAAGGAAATATTACTTGACTTTTGATGGCGAGCACTTGATGAAGGTTTTTGGTGTGGGACCAGGGTTTTCTTTCATAGTTACAATTATGTAAGGAGGACGGAGGTTCCAAATCAAAGAGCCTGATCAGAGTCTACACTAAAAAATCGAATGAGCGATACTAGTTCGGAATTGAAGTTATGTATTCGAGTTATGATGAATCAGACTTGGTATAAGAATGATCTATGTACATCATATGGATTGACGTATAGTGTTAAGTGTTTTCTGGGATAGGTTGAGGTGTAACTTTAGGGATGAAATTCTTTTAAGGGGGAAGAATATAACGACCCGGAATTTCACTGCTTTGATTTATTAATATTTAATTAATTTTAAATATTAAATATATAAGTTTTATAATAATAATAAAAATCTTTTTAATAATAAATAATTATGGTGAAATAGTTTTTAAAATCTGTTTATAAAAATATATAGTTCGATGAAAAACTGAAAATTTGATCGGAAACTGCTTTTCAAATTTTCGACGTTTCATCGTATAAAAGTTATTTGAAATGTTGTCACTTACTTATATATATGCACACATAGAATACTTATATAATATGGGTTAAGATAGCATAATTAGGTTTAATTGAGATAATGATGATGTGACACTTTGGAAACTAAAATAAAAAGTAAAAATAAATAATAGCTACATCAGGATAGACAAGATTTGATACTTTGGCAACTCAAAGTATAAATATGTTTAAACATATTTCTTAGCATGTGTAAAAGGAGGGGACAAGGTGGTGATGTGGCAATGCGAGTATGGATGGTAAAGGACCAAGGACGTTTAGGTAATTCACTTGTTTTCTTGCCTATAAAATAGCCCTTTCATCCTCCATTTTTTCTCTGTTTTCTTTCCTCCATAACTTCTTCAATCCGACATCAAAAGGTGACATTATTTTTTTCAAATCACCTAAAAATCCAGTGGCTCCAACGTTCTACTTGACCACCTTTTCTAATTTCGTGTATAGCTATGTCAAAATACCCAATCTTTGCAAAGCAATTTTTCACCCAAAATTTCAAGTTCGAAAATTACCCTTTTCTTTTTTATTATAACTTCTTTAAATCAAATCGAAATTAAGTTCTTATTTTCCTCAAATTGAAGAGAAAAGAATTTTCTATGAATTTTCTTTTATGACTTGTCCAAAATTTGAAAGTAACATGATCGAAATTCAGCAAGAAGGTGACTTATTTTCCAGTGAATTTTTGTGACTTCCAAGCTTTTGGGGAGTAAACTTTAGTTTAAAGTTCAAAAATTTTAGCTTGAAGTATATGTTGTATAAACTGGCTATATGTGTATATTGGATTATGTTTGGATGGTCATAGGTTTGGATATGCGTGGATATGTTGATATGAGATGAAAAAAGTGGACTTGAAATAAAGTCTACTTAGTGTGGTTCGAATTTATGAACTTGGATGTGATATTGTGTGTGATCTTAAGGCATGATGTGTATGTGGATTTTTGGTTATGATGTTGTAGGTAAAACTTGTACTTGACTTTTTTATGAAAACAAGTTCACAAATATGGTGTTAAGTGAGGTTTTAAAATCCTTTGGAAAATGTTGTTTATTTGGTTTAAACTTATTAAAGTTAAAGTTTTAAACTGTGTGTTTGTTTTTCAAAACCTTTACTTGAATTTCTGTTAAAACAAAGATTAAAAATGAGTTTTGAATGTTAGTAACTTAGAAATAAATTCAAAGGTACTACATCCATAGCGATAGTTGCTATGGATGCACTTCGAGGAAAAATCAACATTTTTAAAGTAAATTGTTTTTTAAAAAACTTAACTTTTTGAAACTATATTTTTCCAAGCTTTTAATTTGAGATTAAATTTAATTAAAGTTTACTTAAGATAAGGATACTAATTAATTAATTTATTAATGATAATTAAGAGTAATTAGTAATTAATTAATACTTAAGTATTAATTAAGCAAGTTAATTAAGATTAGTTTGATCAAAAATGTTTTAAATTAATTATTAATTAATTAAGGAAATAATTAATTTTTAAATTTTTATCTAATCAAGTTTTTAATTTATTTAATCATTATTATTAATTAAGTTAACGATAATTAATATTTAATTAGAGTTAAGTTACTTAATCAATTTTAAATTAATTAGGTTTAAGTATTAGTGATTAATTAGGACTTAACTAAGATTAATTAAGGTATAACTTATTATTTAAGTTTTAATTAAAGATTATACCTCATTTAATTATTAGTAATAGGTTTAAATTATTATTTAATAATTAATTAAGGGTTTAATTGATGAATAAATTATTTATTTAAGGTTTATTTATTAATTTACAATTAAATTAAGTTCAAATTTAATAAAGATTAATAATGATTTTATAAAGAGTTTAACTTGTAATTAATCATTTTAAAAAGGAGTTTTAAGTTTTAAACTCTGTGTTCTCTAAGAATCAAATTGTTTTAAAGGTACTTCTTATTGAACTCAAGGAATTAAAATGTTGGTATTATTAAGTAGACAAATGACTGTGAAGGAGTTATAATGTGATTGTTTATATTTGTGTGGACATCTATTAGCAGAATAAATCCTCATTCTACTATAAATTTATTGTTTGGTTGGTTGGTTATTTGGACATAGGTTAGCAGAATAAACCCCGGTTCTGCTATAACTTGATTGTTTGTTTGATTATGTGGACATATGTTGGCAGAATAAATCTCCATTCTATTATGAATTGATTGAATTGTTTGTATATTTGTTTACAGAACAAATCACCATCCTGTTATTGTGTTATTTAGACATGTATATGATAATTAGTTCATATTGACATGTTATTCCCTATTTTGGATATGAGTTGTATTTACATATATGTTGACCTATGTAAATAATTGTTAAGTGAATTGGAATTAAAATTGAATGGTAACTTAAATTAGTACCATTGGGATTGCTAAGCCTCTTTTCGAAACACTAAGGTACCTTTTTGATTTAACTTTAATTTTTTAATCAATTTGGGTTTAAAGGTTATAAATGATTTTTAAATTTTATTATTATTTTATAAAATTATTTTTAAATAATATCTTGTTTCTTTTAAAAGGGGTTTATTAAATAAAAAGGTTTACCTAAAGTGATTTACAAATGATATTTTGAAAATGATATCTTATAAAAGAGATTCTATAAAGGAATTATGAAGGAAGATTTTTAAATAGTTTTAAAAATAGAAAGAGATTTTATAAATCAATTTGGATATTTTTGAAAGAAGTTTTAAATCTAGTTTGAAAACTTTAAGTGGTTTGAAATGTGAAGGGAACTTTAAAAAAATAAATATTATAAAGGATACGTATATATGTTTTATAGGTGGTGATGTTTTTGAATGGGAATTGTTTGGCCTTTTAATACGGAATTTTGATGAAAATGAATTTCCAAAATATTTTGGCAAATACTTTATTGTTTTTTTTCAAGTACAAAGTAATGTTAAGGATTTGGGGAAGTGTTTTAAAGGATCTTTTGATCAAGTTTATAAGTGATTTTATTAATTAAAAATTAATTAATAAAGGCTTAGAGGATCTCATATGGAATAGAATCAATGTTGAATGATTGTTATTTGATATTTAAATAACCGGCTATCAAATATGGATCAAAACGTAACTTTGGAAGTATCTAGGAGAAACATAAGAATTATATGGTATAGTTACCGTCGATGGTGCTATGCTGTATGTATAAACTCGTTTCGTTCTTCTAAGATGAATGATAAGGAAATCATATACAAACGGTTAGGGGATGACTCTGCTCTTATCTTTTGTCTGTTTATTTCCTAAAGAATCGGGGTTGAGTTTACCGAAAATATCAAAAGTTGTTCCGAAGTGACCGAGATTAGATATGTTATCTGAAAACCACTTCGACCCAACTCAAGCGTTTCGAAATGAAGACATCTTGAAGCATGGGATCGAAGATGAAGCCATTGAAGTGCAAGGGTTGATTGCTACTAATCTTGAGGGTGATTCTAAAATGGATGTAGTAGAAGAAGTGTCTTCGATTTCGTTCGGACCTAGAATGAACTTATATTGGTGAATGCTAGAGTTGCATTGATGCCTAGAGGGAAATGTTAACATTCCAAGTGAGATTGCTATTTGAAAGCTATAACGTAGCTTCAAGCCTCATCAGTCAGGAATGACTGAAAACCAAGGAAGATGCAGCAAGGTTATGTGGGTCGCAACCATAAGGGTATGTTGTCACCTTTCCAGATACATCTACATGTTTATGGATTGGTTTTGCATGAGATCTCGGTTAAAAGGGTTGCAAAGCAACCAGGGTGATGACATATTCAGTAAAATCTAGTAAAGGGTAAGCTGGTCTTGGGTTGGCAATGGATCCAAGCGAGGTCCTCGGTACATTTTCTAAACGTGTACTATAATAGGTGGTACCCCTATGCCTAGTCATTATATGGAATCCATTCTCTAATACGTGCCTTTACGGTTTTGATTATAGAGCCTAGTATGCTGGAATTTGATTAATGTAACAATTTTGGCTATTTTAATAAATATTTGTACTTAGAAACAATTATAATATCATAGGTTTTTATATAAAAGAGGTTTTGACTATCGCAAGGTAAATACCCGTCTGTGTTTATGTGCGACGTGGTCTTACGGAATACCTTTGATTTTAAAAGGGTTTTGAAAAGTAATAATTCAGTTGCTTTGAGTTTACTCAAACCATACCCATGTCTAACTCGGAGTTTTATTTCTTTCCCTAAAACTCTTGGGTGCTCAAATTTTTATGGGTAGCCAAGCAGTCTAGGTTTTCTATGGATGCATTTGGAGGAGCTTGGAGCAGGAGGCTTCATCGATAGTTAGTTATTACTTTTTACTACTTTATATTATGTACCCTATATCTTATGTATAAGGACAGGCTTTTATTACTGTCCTAGGTTAGAAATGTATTGGTGTAACTTTGATGTACCAGTTTTGAGATGACCTTGTAAAACATTATGTGATTAATATATGTTATTCCATTGTGTTGTGAGATTCTGCGTTAGCTTTTAGTTTCTTCTATCTTTTATCTCCTTTCTTTTCCTCCAGCAATCCGTCTTTTTGTTCAATTTGAGTTGACATGTGTGGTTTATTGTCAACTTAAACTGTATAAAAAAGTGGGTCGTTACAATCTATCTGAAGCTTGAGCATTGGATGTATTATTTCCTATTGCATATCACTAGGGATGTATTGTTGCTTCGGAAGAATAACTCTAATCCTTATGTAGGAGGTCCATTCTCAAAGTACCGAGGGCACCTCCGTGGAATCTTACATAGTTAGTGAACGCGCCTTAGTGATTTTTGATTATATGCCTAGGTTGTGATGTATACTCAAGAGCATCGTGGCTACTTGATTATTGATATTTTCGCTCTTAGACATTATTATAATATCGTTGGATTTTCTCAAATAATTGGTTTGGTTATCGTAAGGTAAAAAACCATCCATGTTTATATGCGACTTAGTTTTGAGTGATACCTTTAATTTTGAAAAGCTTCGTAACATTAAAAATCCTTTTGAGGTGTGTTTCTCATGTTGGTTTACCAGACTGATCCAGATGTTATTTTCTAATAATGCTCAGGTCAAACCGATCATATTTTTAGATTTAGTTTGGATGCTTTAGAGCTTCAGGAGATGCGCTGGATGCCTTCAAGATGTATTCATGTATATTCTAATTTCCACTGCATTGGTTGTTTATATTATCAGCAATTGTGAGGATAGCTTGTTATAACTGTCCAAGCTGTTGATTTATTTGTTGACTCTGGTTGATGTATGTATATTATAGTTCTTTCTTTGTGTAAAGATTTGTTGTATATTATATGTTACTCGTCACAACATGAGATTTTGTTTTGTATTTTCTTACTTTTCCCTCCAACAATCTGTCTTTCCGTCACTTGGATACTTGGGATATAAACATCATGGTTGTATTAGTATCGATATCTAAAGGTCAAAAAGGCAGATCATTACATTAAACCTTTGTCTCATAAACTATTTGATGTTATTGGGCCAGCCCGTAAACACCTATCCTTATAACTCTAAGGTAAAGAGGTCAAAGTAGTCGACTCGGTTTTAAGACCCATAATTTGTTTGGGCCTCCATTTAAATTTTGAAAAATAAAAATAAATAATAAGTAAATGAAATGAAATTGACATTTTGTATGTGCTCTTAGGTTATAGAAGAGTGTTATATAGGTAAATAAAAGTGGAGTAAGTTTTTAATTTAATGTTTTATGAAGATGAGTCTCTTTAAAATGTTTGTAAACGTAAGTGAAAATTTATGGAGTAACTCATAAATAATCTTAGTACTGAATGAAATACTATAAATGAAAATAAAAGTGATTTAGAAAAAGATTGATATAGTTAAGGAACCCAATCGGATTAAGTACGTAAGTTACACTTAGATCATTCTATTCACACGGTTCTTGATATAGGATTCGAATACATAACTTTAAGGTGATTCACACTAGTCCAGAAAAGGATTTCTCACTTGATTCTTGATAGCGAACACTTGATTTAGATTCTTGATATGATACCGAGGTTTTTTATCATAATATAAGGCTATGTAAGGAGAACAGAAGTTTCTAATCAAGGAACCCAATCGGAGTCCGCAATAGAGAGGTTGAGTGAGTGATATTAGTACAGAAGCAAAGTTTATGTATCCAAGCAAGTGCTTGGATCAAATATTGCATATGGATGATTTATGTATATCATAGTGCCTTAAGCGTATTTGTATGATTTATTATGTAGCTTTGGAAAGTTTGGGAAGTGAATTTCAATTTTTTTTTAAAGGAGCTTAGATAATCTTCTAAGCAATAATCAAAGGCTGATAAGCGTGTTGGTATGCTTATGAAATTATCTATATCCTTGGACAATCGAGAAAGTTGTAAAACTGAGAAAAAATTCCAAATCTTATTTTTTAGTCATTTAACCGTTTAAATAATATTAAGCGTTAGTTTATTCCTTTATGGAATTTGATTTGATTGACGGTGTAATTCTATATAGTATGGTTTATAAAGCCTAAATTTATAAATATAGGATTTTTAAGTTGTTGTTCATTAGGACTTAAATCCCCGTGCTTTTGGAAAAATTAATTTCCAAAGAATTTGAGAAAGAAATAATAATATTATTATTTTAAAAACTTTGGTTAAGTATTATTATTTCAAGATATTTGAAAAGAGTTTTTGTGAAGTGATTTTTCAAATATTATTAGTTATGGTTAAAGTTGGGCGATTGGGGTTTTTCTGATTTGCAAGACCCACCAAATATATTTGTTTACTCTATCTGTTGTTTTAGGACGAACCAGAATTTCACTTGATGCTCCATGTTATTTTAATCCTAGAGTTATGATATGCACGCAAATATGCATATTTTTACATCCATATTTAATCTAATTTAATTTAAATAAATGTCATATTGGGTATTCAACATGTTTAAACCAAAATTTCAATTATTTTCAAATCATAATTTATTCATCTTCATATAGGAGAAAAATGATCATTTTTGTGCATATATTAATTTGAAAATTTTTATTTGGACACTTTACGTTATTTTATAGGAATTTGGATTCAAATGGAAAATGTTGCCATAGAAAATATGCATGCACAAGAGAAAACAAAGGAATGAAGATGGAAATAATTCAAATCATGCAACATCGAGAACCCCACCTACCCACTTACCATGATCACCTATTAGGAGATAATGCACATGCTAATGAAGCTTAAAGTTTCATGCACATTTAAATGGAGGATTATCTCATGCTAATGATAACTTGATGCCCACACTTTCTAGAGAGGTAGTTTGGGTAGTTCCCAAAAAATTGAGTAGGGTTTTGAAACATGTATAAATACCCCATATGTTCATGAAATTAATCTCTTAGCCTCCATGGAGCCTCTTTAGCCTCTATTTTAGTTAGTTTAGTTTGAGGCTCAAAAATAAACAAAGCTCTCTTTTCTCTTTCATGACTATTTAGTCATTTTCTTATATGTAATTTTCTTTTAATACAGTTCTGATTCAATCTCTTTTTATTTACATGCTTTTTCCTTTCATGTTAATAGTGTAGATCTTTTTATTTATGCAAGTAGGTTAGTTTTATTTTATTTTAATTAGCTCTCTTGCTACTTTGCTCTCATTTTCTTCTTGTTTTTATTTCATGTCGAATGCTACATTTGTTGAAATGATAACAAATACGAAAGAATAAACCCTTTCAATTTAGGGGTAATGAAGCTCTATTAATCATGTAAATTCAACATTTTGGTAATTTTTATCTCTTTTTATGCTTAATGGAAACGTTTGATTTGTTAAATATTTTGTTGTTTTAGCTTTAAATTTGATAATCTATGTTGTTGACACCAAATAGGCTGTGCTTAAACAAATAAAATACGTAGCTCTTCATTTACATATGATGTTGGTAATGAAGTGATTTTAAAATCAAAATATGATGATCTATATTTCTAATCAATAGTCAATAGATCATGCTTAGAATAGATTTTATTTTCAAATTCATTGTCAATTTTCACGAGAGTTAGCAAGTGGTTTAGTTGGTATGTTAAAGTTTGATGGTTTATATTAGACTAATTAATAGCACAAATATTCCATACTTATTGATAAACATACCAACTAAATTCACTAATGACCAAAAGAGAAATTATAATTTCATGTTGATTTTTACGATCATGAGAAGGGATTTGCGTCTACATTGCCTTTAAACTCTCATATTTCTACCCATTTCCTTTTCTTAATTTTCTACATTTTCTAGCTTAAACAACTTCAATTCTTGGTTTAATTTGATTGAATAGAATTTTAAATCTAAACAATTCCCTATGGATCGACCTGTACTCGCCACGTACAAAAGTTGTATGCCATGCGCTTGCGGTTATTTTTATTTAAAATTTGATCAGTATTTTTATAATCCGATAAAGAATTGGCCGTTCAAACAAGTTTTTGGCGCCGTTGCCGAGGAATTGCATTGATTTTATTTCTATTCTTCGAATTATTTTTGTTTGATTTTATTGTGTCTTTGTTTTGTGTGTTGAGTTGCATTTAAAAAAATATTGTTTGTGTGATTTTTATGTTATCATTTTGTTTGTATGCATCTCTCGTTTTCTAGTTTCATTTGGCATTTGCGTTTCTATTTTAAAAAAAGGAGCATACACAATTTCAAACAAATTTATTTTTTATTATATTTTCATTTTCTATCTTGGTTTTACAAGTTTCATTTTTTTATGACAAAAACAATATATTGTTCACTACACACAGTGTACACTGCCTTCATCTCCTCTGTCAACATACAAATGCTCTCCTGCATATTCCTCCACTTCCTCAAAATAGTGCCAAACTTCCTCCACTTCACCTCTGCTCCTCCTATTTCATCCCATGTGCAACATTTCTGTTGTTACAGTGCATATTATATCCCTGCCCCTTCCTCTACGGACTACCTTGCATCTCTACCAAAACAAACCATAAACATATCATCACAATCAACCACTACATCCACATCACAATTACAGATCACAACATTTCACCATTTACCCCCTTAACACCAACTGCCTAACACTCCTTGCTACTGCACCAACTCCCCTCTTCTTCTACCAGTCATCATCAAACTCCCCTAACCACACCAGCCATACTAACCACTTTTATCCCTCTGCTTACCACTTCAGTTACCTCAATATCACCACTTCAGTTTCACCCCTCGGCCTTGCACCTTCATACCACATACCATCTTTCAAAATACCACACTTCTTGTCACATTACATATACAACACTGTCAACTTACCATAGTCACCACAAGCACCTCTTCAAATAATCCTACAACCTCCCCACATATCACCAACCATTTCACTGCCTCCGCCACCCTCTATTAACAACATTTCCCACTACTAATGTAACGAACCAGATTTTTAGCTACCAGATTTTTGGGATGATTAACTAATTTTAATTTTGAAATATTAATTTTTATAAGTCGAATATATAAATTTTATAATGTTTAAAATATCTATATATATAAACTGATAAAACTATATTTAATTTTAAATTATAAATTTCTGGATATGATAAATTTTAGAGATAAATGTATATAAACACTACCACTAAAATTTAAGATAGAATATCCATATATTTGTGTGTGCATATACAAATATATACAAGCTTTATGATGTTTAAATATATATATATATATATATATAAGTATATAAGTATATAAGTATATATATGTGTATATATTCCCATATGAAGTAATGAATATGAAAATTTATATAAACGTAAATATATATATATATATATGATGACAAATATATGTGAAGTAATATAGATATGTATAAAATGTAAATATGATAAAATAGGTATGTATAGTGTATATGCATCCATACTTACATACTTATAAATGTATTCTTGGTAAAGATAGTGTATATGTTCTCATATATCTCTACTACTAATAAAGAAAATCCGTTGAACTAATTTACTCGATGTCTTTTTGAAATTTAAAAAATGCCCTTGCTTTCCGTTTACATATTTACGTTCAAACAAAATATCAACATATATAATAACTCAAATAGCCCGTGTGCGAAGCACAGGCCCATACTAGTAGATATATAATATAAAAGCTTTATGATAATAAACTCCTAACTTTGGATGAAATAAATATATGTATGTGTAGCTATGATAAAATATATATACAAGTATGTGAGTATGTATGTGTGTTAAATTAAAATAGTAAATAGTTAAATCTATATATATATATATATATATATATATATGAATGCATGCATATACATGGGGAACATCACCATGACGAGCATTAAATTCAAGCATACAAAACATCTAATCAAGTCATATAAAAATCAAGTCAATAATATAAGTTAGGTCAATGGTGAAATCAAATCATCAAATCAAGAAAAGAAAATAACAATAAAAAAAGAGAAAATGAAATAAATGAAAAAAAGAAAAGGGCTGTACACGGTCCATTTCTCTTCTATATATAAACGACCATGTTGTTCACTGGTTCATCTGCATATAAAAAAGAAACTAGTGCTGTTATAAAAACAAGAATCAACTTAAGTATTAAAATATGAAGCCTGAAGGAAGAAGCTTGGTAGAGCAGCAGCAGTAATCACCTATGTTCAAAAAACTGTGAGTAAAACCAAATCTTCACTTACTGGAAACTATGTTTGCATATGTACATGCCTATGAATTTGGATAAAACTCTTGCATCTTGACATGTATTTATATATTAATATGTTCAATGCTTTATATATATATATATATATATATATATATATATGCTAGTCAGGTTTAAACATCCTATAACTAAAAGAATTCCCAGTTCTTGAAAAAAGGTTAATACCTTGAAACTTTGAAAATCATAATCTCCCTATCTAGTTTGTTTTGATTCCAAAAAACAAAGTTATGTATTTTCGAATATAGATCATTCTAAAATTGGTTTCATTAAGTATCTCGAGGCACAGAAGGAGAAAAGGTTAATTAACAGTAAATAACTTATGAATGGCTAAAATTTAAACATCATAATTCGAACCTTTGATTATACGAGTGAGTTTGTCTTGGCAAAATGTGATTTTTGAAAATGGTTTGATGATTTTTAATCGTATGTAGAGGAAGAAATGGAAGATGAGCAGAAATTGGTTTTTGGTCAAGTTCAAGCGGTCGAATCGATTTGGGGGTACATCGTTCGACATGGAGGAGGCTTCGGTTTTGGGGATTCCATGAAAAATAGCATATGATTTTATTATTGGATGGTTTGCCTAGTCGAGGCAATTGTAGGGTTTTGGGTTTGTTTGGGGTTGGGCCTCGTTCATGGTCAAAATACATCAAAGGAAGGAAGGGGGTTGGGCACGGAGGAGAAAGGCAAGAGGAGGCCATGGCGATGCTGTTGGTGAAGTTTGATGGCATATGATCAACTACGATGGCGTGGTGTGGTGCTCGAGTGGCATGGTATGGTTACAATTTGGAGTTGGGCTATTCGATTTTCGAACAAGGAGTTTTGCCAAGTTTTCTAGTGGTGGTGCATGGAGTGGGGGTCGGTGGCGACTCGTAGGGATGGTCGCCGCATGCACATCTACGTGTAAATTGCCTGGGAATTCAAAAATGAAGAAGGGAGAGGTGAAGCAGGGGAAAAGGAAGGAAAGGAAGTAAGGGATTAGAGTTTTTTTGGTGAGTCGAACATGTTGGGCCGGGCGTTTTATTTATATTTTTGTGTAAAGAATGGCATAAGTATTATGTCGAAATCTTTTAACTTTAAGATAAATATATATTCTCTTTCATTTTGAAAATCAAACCAACATGATAGATTTTGTAGTAAAATCCTACCACCTAATATTTTAGTCTAAAATTAATGTTGTTAATTTTCTAGAATATAAAGTGTAATTATTTATAATAATTAAACTGGGTTATAAATTAAATTCTTAATTGACTTAAACTTATGTTAATTAATAAAATTAGTTATTAATTTGGTTGTTTAATCCAAATTAACTAATAATAAATTGTTTGGTAATTTTTGAATCTATAAGTAATTTAGTTTAAAAATATAAGTGGATTCAGTTTAAGTTAATTAATTTCTAATTTGTAGATTGTTTAATGTTAATTATTAATCGTTAATTTAGTTAATGATCTATGTTTGGCTTTATTGCTGTTGATTATTTATTTCAATTGTTCTCATCTGTGCCATTAAGTAGCCAAACGAAATTAAATGGTTAGAATAAAACATTAGCACGTTTTATTTGAAATAAACATATGAAATAAATTTCCATATGTGTATATTGACACTCTGAATGTAAATTGCTTATTTGAAACAACTTGGCCTTTAAAAGTTTATCGATTTGTTTTGAAGGGACCGAGATCGGATATCAGTGTTATTGGGAACCACTTCGATTTAATAATCACTACGAACCCCTATGATTTTGATTATAGAGTCCTAAATGCTGGAATCAGATTGATTCAACAAATTTGACCATTTCAATAAGTATGGTACTTGGACACTGGTATAATATCAGCGGATTCTTCTATAAAAGTGTTTTGGCTATCGTAAGGTAAATATCCATCGTGTATATGTGGCACGGTCTTACAAGTTACCTTGGTTTTTAAAGGATTTCGATAACTTAAGTAATTCAAATTAAGTGTGTTCACTTACGATAGTTACCAGCCTGACTGCAGTGTTACTTTATTGTAATGCTCATGTCAGATCGAGTATTACAATCGGGAGACGAGCTGGATGGCAGAGACATATTGCACGTATTTGATTATATTCCATTGTGTATTGTAGGTTGTATATTTAGCACTTTGAGGACAAGTTATTATAAATGTCTAGATTTATATATTGATGATTATACTCTGATAATTTGTAAGTATATTAACACCTACAGTTCTTCTTTGTATAAAAAGCTGTAACGACCCATACATTTTAATGGTTTTAATAATATATTTAATTGAAATTTTGTGAATTTTTAAATAATAAAATTTGAATGTTTTCCAAACCTAAATATTTTTATATAGAAAATTTGTAAATCATCTTCTGAACAAGTCGTCATATTTCGTTTCTCAAAATTTGGACTGTTATTGCTCCGTCGATCTTATTTTCGTTAAATCTGCAGCATTTTCGATACCGATATCGACTTTTGATCGGACAATCCTATCACTAATATTTATATACCATTTTGATCGTCTCGTCGTGATGATCTCTGCGGTATATTCAATTCTGTGTTTTGAAGTCCGATACACAGCGGAATCCACGAAACCGGTAACCGTATCAGTACCATTTTCATGCTTTTGGGTTTCTTGTCACTTCATCTACCTACCGTCGAATCAAACAGATGTTTGTAATTAATATTACCATCATGCATTCTTTGTTATATCTCTTCTGCCCTTTCATTTTTTATCTGTTGCTCTTCCTTTTGCTGTAAGCTTGCTTGCCTATTCTTCCTCTACTTACTGGAAAAAAAAGTTAAAAGCATATATATACACACACACACACACACACACACACAAATGTTCCTGTAACAGCATGGGTTTCTTCCTTATGGAACCCGATGCCTTTCTAAATGCATGCATGGCCTCCCCAGACTTGAACCAACCCACCGAGCTTCATCTCCTCAC
This sequence comes from Allium cepa, assembly GCA_030765085.1. Lineage (NCBI taxonomy): Eukaryota > Viridiplantae > Streptophyta > Magnoliopsida > Asparagales > Amaryllidaceae > Allium > Allium cepa. Next base: position 22,095,635 of record CM060931.1, read on the forward strand.
CACACACATCAGCCGCCGTCAATCTCCACAACCTCAACAGCAGCTCGTGCACCACAACATCACTCTCTCCCAGACGACTGCGTGTACCGCTTTAGCTGCCTATCCCACACCAGTCCACTCCGCTCTCTCTCTCCCTCCTTTCCCATGGACTCGGCAGCCAAGCACTATCCACCGCCTTTATCTCCTCTTGCCGAGTTCATCACTAGCCGTGCATTTTCTTTCTGTTGAGGTATTATATATATACTATATTAGATTGTATGTGTATCTGCTTATATGTCAGTATTTTGTTTTTTATGTTCACATTACGGTTACCATAGGTGTGTCAGTTTATATTATATTAGCTATTTGCATATATATTATTTTATATTATATATGTTTATCTGTAAATCACATAAGGTATAAGTTATTTGCATAGTGATATTGCTATTCATATATATATTTTAAATCAAACATATGTTTAAAGTGAAAGGTTATAGTAATTTGATTTATATAGGTGTATATTGTTATATATATGTTAGTTACAAATGTATGGGCCACGATAGTGTATATGTTAGATTTTATACATTATATAATATGATTGTAAGCATGTTTCATATATTACAGATTTCATGTGTACAGTCTGCATGTATACACATTTATTTTTAAGATTTTAGACATAAATATATTTAGTTCATATAGGTAATATATATAAATGTTATTTTATATAAAAATTAAATATTGATCTAAAAATAAATAAGCATGTTTTAATTTAATATATGTTTAGATATGGTTTCATAAATATAGTTATATATAGTTATATACAAGTTCACTTATACCAATTATCTTCATCGATTCAGATTCAGATTTATTTCATCGGTTCTATCTACCAGCTTGCTTTGGATTTGTAACTCATCATATTTTCGTTCATCTTTAGCCTCGAAAGGTGAGCAATCACTCACGACTAACGTTCTTATATTTATTAAATTTGATTTCAATTGAAATGTCAATTGAAATATGTTGTTAGTTATTTACATTGCTTTACATATGCTATTGTCTGTATCTGCTCACCTGTGACACCTGACACAATTATCTGTTATTTATATTGATGATATATGCCTTTTATATTATTATCATATCTGTTATCACTCTACAAGTTCCATGTTAGTATAGAATTCACTATGGGTCAAAATGATACATACCCGAACGATCTGTAGAATAGGAGAAAATCGTTATAGGTTGAAATGACAAACCCAAGGGATTTTCATTGAATTGAATTTGGGATTACGGGATGAAATGATATATACTTGTATATATCTAAATTACAGATTGAAATGATACATATCCATATCATTTGACCATAGGATAGAAAATTATATACAAACACCGTTGGTCTATATATAAATATTATGAAAATGATTTCTATGGTTTTGGAAAGAAATATGTGGTCTAAAAGTGTTGATTTTAAGATTATGTAAATGTATTTTTATAACGGTTTAAATTTTAGATTTTTAAAGTTATATGTTTTGAAATTTCATAGTTATATGTTAAAATTTGAAATTATGAATTTTGAGAATTAACTTATAATTTTACTATTTTAAATCATATAAATAAATTTAGTATATAAGAAAATATAATATAATTAAGTATTTATTTAAATTTTATTTTAAAAATAGATTTTATAATGATTTTTATAAGATAAGGTTGGGAAAATAAATTTGAATTTATTTGAAATTTTATTAATTAAGAATTTCATTTAATTAAATCGATTTGAACTAATTGAATTTGATATTTCAAAGGATATGATTTTATAACTTGATTTTGGTTTAAGGTGATTAAATGAATATTTCAAGTTTAAAAATGTTGAAGGAAGTATTTAGTGATTTGAAATTTGGTGTTTCGTTTAAATGGTATTGGATTATTAAGTAAATATTTCAAAACTAAATAATAGTAAAGGGAATTTGAGATAAATGAAATTATCGAATTTAGTTTTGAAAATGTGGAATATTTAAAGCTTTGAAATATATTGAACTTGAAATGGTTTATTTTGTGGTTCAATCCGTGTTTGAAATCGATATGAATTTAAATGGTTTATTGAGAAACTGAATTGAATTGGAATTGATAATTTGAGATTGAACTAAATTTGAAATTTGGAATTTGAGTTGATTTGAATCGATTTGTGAAATTTAAGGAAACTATTTTATTATATAAAGTAATTTGAATTTTATTTAAAACTATTTATATATTTTACTTTATAAATTTTTTTAATATAAACTATTTTAATATAAATTATTTTAACATAAACTATTTTAACTTACAACTATTTTTATATAAACTATTTTATTTTATAAACTTTTTTATTTTATATATATATTATTATTTATATCTAAACTATTTAAGTGGTGGAATTTATGATTTCGAAGTGTTATGATTTCCAAATGATAACATTTCCAAAGTATTATGATTTCCAAGTATTATGATTTCGTAGTGTTATGATTTCGAAGTGTTATGATTTCAAAGTGTTATGATTTCAAAGTGTTATAATTTCAAGGGTTTTGGTTTCAGAAGTGTTATGATTTTTAAAGTGCTATGGTTTTTGAAAATGGGTATATTTGAAATGGAAATGATATCATATTGATTTGGTTTTGAAATGGAGATGATATCGTATTGATTTGGTTTTTGAAATGGAAATGATATCGTATTGATATGGTTTTTGAAATGGCAATGATATTTCGGTTTTGAAGTATAAACTATTTTGGGATGACCATGGTGTTATAATAACGATTGGTCGTTAAAGAGACCGGGATGGAATATTGTCATACTCTCTGCCAATACCGAAAACCACTTTAACAACTGTGTATGCGGTGGAGATTCCAGAATAAAGTAGGATGGTGGCGACGATCTTGTACGAGGTATATACGTGGACCCGACTCCCGTGAGTTGGCATAAGGTGGTTAAAACATGAGCAATTGACGGGCTAATGAGGTAGCTCCTCTGATCGGACACACTCCTTCGATACCATTCTATTATTTTGTGATTGATTAGGTGCACCTTTTGATTTTTTTGGGAGTGTTGCTCGAGGTGGGCGGTAGCTGCGGTTATGCGTTACCACCGGTCCGAAAGTGTAATTGGTATATCTAACCTGGCATTGCCTAGTTGTGCCATGTCACCTACCCTAGCGTGCTTTACTACAAGTTTGATTTGTGTCGTACCTATGGAGTATCCTCTGGTGGCCTCCCGATTAGGTGAGAGTACGGTACTGTATAGACTATTGGCACTATAAAATGCGTTAAGGGGGATATGGGTAACGTCTTAACGCTATTTTTAAATATATTAAACTTTACTCTAGACATTATTATAATAGCGTATATTACTGTATAGTAGATAGTTTAACGGATCCTTAAAGGATGGTTATCCCAAACATCCTTTGAGTTATTTGTATTTCAGTTGTTATTTCACTTGAGTTGGATTTATTGATATAAGAATATTAATCTTGACTCGATTGTTTTTTGTTTTGCTTTACGCTCGGGTCGGGCTGAATGATACCACTTTTGAGACTCACCTTTGGAGTTGGAGCTTCGTTTGAAGATCCATCTACATCTTTTCAGCTTGGAGTTATTCAGTTGATTCCAGTGATGTATTCTAATCTTGTATTTGACTATTGTATTTGAAACTTCTATTGTATATTATTTAACTCTATTATATATATATAGTAGCTTAATGAACTACTATTCTTTTATTTCCGCCGCATATTGTATATTACTTTGTATATGTGATTCTGTGATTATTTATTTACTATATATGTTGAGTTTTACCAAATATAAATTAATAATCTGGTATTTTGACCAATTCAAATCCGGCATGTGTGGATGCGAATGGTTGAAAATATCAGGATGTTACATTTGGTATCAGAGCTTTGGGTTTAGGCAAAACTCAATATATAAAGTAAATTTAATTACAGAATCACCTTCATTCGAGCTTGAATTCCTTCCTCTTTGATTGGGTTTCTTTTAAGTTTTGGAACTCCCCTATTCGTTCTGAAATCCACATTTGTCTTCCTGTATCCAAATTCTTACTGATTCTAGAGTATCACATAGCTCCATTGAGTGATTGTAAATGGGTGAAACTCTTTTACAACAAGCATTGATTCACTAAAGTTTTCTGTATCCTCGGTTTATGATGCTATCTATCTCCTGCTATGCCTGAATTCTATCTCTTACGGTCGAATGTCGATTCGCCTCGAAATTCTGCATCGATCTTATTCTAGAAGTCAAGGTCGAACCGATTACGGTTGCTCGCAATTTAATAAACTTATCCATCTTCCTATTTTGTTATTTAATCATCTTATCTTTGTTACAAACCTATCTTCGAATCAAAATTCTCTTTGATTTGAGTCCATCAAATTTGAATCTCTATCCTTGCTTTGAACTCCATTCTTGTATCGTCGGGCGTGGAAGTGTATTTGTAAATTAATATTAAAATGTTTTATATATATACATTGTTTTGTTTGAGTTGTTTATGTTGATTTGGGTTTTCGATCGATTTGTCTGATCAATGATATCAATAGGATTTCCAAAACACTTAAACAGAGCAAGCTGACACAATATTATTTTCAAATCTGGTAAATGGAATAATGATGATGATCATATTATATATATAAGTATAAATTTTCTAAAATTAAATAGTTAAATGAATTTATTGTTTTGTAAACCATTGACTATTTCCACATAATAAATAAATGAAATTATAACACATGGTTATAAATTGATTTGTGATTTTAATAATTTAAATAAAGAATTTGAGAATTTGATTTTCGATAATTTCAGACTTTGATTTTAAAAGTTGTAAAATGTATATTATTTAATGTATTTTCAAATAGAAATTGTTTCCAAAGAATTTTTAATGTTTAAATCAGTAGTCTCATATTTTGTCGCTGGAAAATAATTTCGGTGATGACTGCAGCATCATCGACATTCATTTTCGAGTTTCAGAGTGGAAAGACCATTATGTAGCTTTGCTACAGTTTTGTTTCGGAAATTAAATTGATTTAAATTTTTAAAGTATGGCTTGATTTATAATATATATATTGGTATGTGATTATTTAGATATATAATATATATATATATATATATATATATATATATATGTATATAATTATCTTTAAGTTGTTTGAAGTGAATAGGAAATTTAATTCTTAAATTCATGTTAAAGGATGATTTTAAATAAAGCCAAAATTTTGAATAAATATTTGAACTTGAAATAAATTGAATAAGGAAATTTTTATTTGTACGATACTCAATTGCATTCCAATACAACTTACCTAAATTGTTTAGAAATTGAATACGTAATTGGATAATATACAATATAAAATGTCTTTATAAATAAAATTTGAGTGGTTATAATAAATGTTTAAATTCTTAATTTATGATTTATAGAAATGTTAATTGGGATAAAATTGAACAATAAGATAATGAATAAACGAGATAAATTAAATAAATTTGTTTGAAATAAATTTTGGAACAAACAACAATAGTGTTTAAATTAAAACAACTTAATGAAATACCTTGAATTTAAAATTAATTATTGAACATTAATTGAAATTTACATGGTTTAATTAATTGTTTTATTTTATTTTCAATCTATTTTCTTTCTAGTTGTTTCTATTCTCCTACCTTTTCGGGGATGAAAAGTTTTTGAGTGGGGAAGAGTGTAACGACCCGTATATTTTAATGGTTTTACTAATATATTTAATTGAAATTTTATGAATTTTTAAATAATAAAATTTAAAAATAAAAATTTGATATTTGAATTACGTCTAATTAAACATAGCAAATAATAATTTTTCATCGGAAATTATGGAAGTTTATTTTCTTGTGTAATTTTATTTCAAGTTAAATAGGTGAATATTTGATGATAATAAAATATTTTTCAAACCTAAATATTTTTATATAGAAAATTTGTAAATCATCTTTTGAATAAGACCTCATATTTCGTTTCTCAAAATTTGGACTGTTATTGCTCCATCGATCTTGTTTTCGTTAAATTTGCAGCATTTTCGATACCAATATCGACTTTTGATCGGACAATCCTATCACTAATATCTGCATACCGTTTTGATCGTCTCGTCATGGTGATCTCTACTGTATACTCAATTATGTGTTTTGACGTCCGATACACAGTGGAATCCGCAAAACCGGTAACCGTATCGGTACCGTTTTTACGCTTTTGGGTTTCCTGTCACTTCATCTACCTACTGTCGAATCAAGCAACTGTTTGTAATTAATATATCCATCGTGCATGTTTTATTATATCTCTTTTATCCTTTCATTTTTTTATCTGTTGCTCTTCCTTTTGCCGAAAGCTTGCTTGCCCATTCTTCCTCTTCTTACTTGAAAAAAAAAGTGAAAAGCGTGTATATATATATATATGTTCCTGTAACAGCATGTGTTTCTTCCCTGTGGAACCTGATGCCTTCCTAAATGCATGTGTGGCCTCCCCAGACTCAAACCAGCCCACCGAGCTTCATCTCCTTACCACACACATCAGCCGCCATCAATCTCCACGACCTCAACATCAACTCATGCACCACAACATCATGCTCTCCCAGACGACCGCGTGCACCACTTTTGCCGCCTATCCCATATTGGTCCTCTCCGCTCTCTCTCCCTCCTTTCCCATGGACTCGGTAGCCTGCACTATCCACCGCCTTTATCTCCTCTTGCCGAGTTCATCACTAGCAGTGCATTTTCTTTCTGTTGAGGTATTTTATTTATATATATATTAGATTGTGTGTATATATGCTTATATGTCAGTATTTTTTTATGTTCAAAGTATATATAGTGTATATATACATTACGGTTACCATAGGTATGTCGGTTTATATTATATTAGCTATTTGCATATATATATTAGTTTATATTATATGTGTCTATCTGTAAATAACATAAGGTATAAGTTATTTGCATAGTTGATATTGCTATTCGTATATATATTTTAAATGAAACATATGTTTAAAGTGAAAAGTTACATTAATTTGAGTTATATAGGTGTATAGTGTTATATATATGTTAGTTACGGATGTATGGGCCACGACAGTGTATATGTCAGATTTTATACATTATATAATATGATTGTAAGCATGTTTCATATAGTATAGATTTCATGTGTACAGTCTACATGTATACACATTTAATTTTAAGATTTTAGACATAAATATATTTAGTTCATATAGGTAATATATATATAAATGTTATTTTATATAAAAATTAAATTATTGATCTGAAAATAAATACGTATGTTTTAATTTAATATATGTTTAAAATTTAGGATATGGTTTTACAAATATAGTTATTATATACAAGTTCACTTACACCAATTATCTTCATCGATTCATATTCTGATTTATTTCATCTATTCTATCTACCAGCTTTGATCGTCAAATTCGTGCCCAGCTCACCATGCTTTGGATTCGTAACTTATTGTATTTTCGTTGATATCTAGCCTCAAAAGGTGAGCAATCACTCACGATTAACATTCTTATATTTATTAAATTTGATTTCAATTGAAACGTCAATTGAATATGCTGCTGTTAGTTATTTACATTGCTTTATATATGCTATTGTCTGTATCTGTTCACCTGTGACACCCGACACCATTATCTGTTATTTATATTGATGATGTATGCCTGTATATTATTATCATATCTGTTATCACTCTGCAAGTTCCATGTTAGTATAGAATTCACTATAGGTTGAAATGATACATACCCGAACGATCTGTAGAATAGGAGAAATCGTTATGGGTTGAAATGATAAACCAAAGAGATTTTCATTGAATTGAGTTTGGGATTGCGGGTTGAAATGATATATACCCGTATATGTTTAAATTGTGGATTGAAATGATAAATATCCGTATCACTTGACCATAGGATAGAAAATTATATACAGACACCATTGGTTATATATAAATATTTTGAAAATGATTTCTATGGTTTTGGAATGAAATATATGATTTAAAAGTGTTGATTTTAAGATATTATGTAAATGTATTTTTATAAAGGTTTAAATTTTAGATTTTTAAAGTTATATATTTTGAAATATTATAGTTATAAGTTAAATTTTGAAATTATGAATTTTGAGAATTTAATTATAATTTTACTATTTTAAATTATATAAATAGTTTAATATATAAGTAAATATAATATGGTTAAGTATTTATTTAAATTCTAATTGAGAAATAGATTTTATAATGATTTTTTAAGATAAGGTTGGGAAGATAAGTTCGAATTTATTTGAAATTGTATTTAATTAAGAATTTTATTTAATTAAATCGATTTGAACTTATTGAATTTGATATTTCCAAGGATATGATTTTATAACTTGATTTTGGCTTAAGGTGATTAAATGAATGTTTCAAGTTTAAATATGTTGAAGGAAATATTTAGTGTTAATCCCTTTTCTGAATAGCGACCCAACTGCTTAAGAAAAGCTGGCGACTTAACGACCTAACATAACAACGGGTTAACTACCCCAAAACCCCAAGCGACTTAACTGTTCACAGCTCCAAGCGACTTACGACCTATAGCATCTGGCTAGCTAACATTGCAATGAGTTAACGACTCAACCTCCCAACGGCTTTCAACGAGTTAAGCGATCTAATCAGATCAACGGCATAGCGACTCAAACACGACAGTGGGTTGAATACTACAGCGACTCAATGAGGTAGCGACCTAGCGGGTTATGAGCCCACAACTGCACCGAAATAAGCCGCGTCTCCTTATGCCGTTTGTATATAGGTCGCTCCAACCTATATTAGGTCGCTGCTTTTCCCAAGTCTATCTTAAGTCGCTCCGCCTGATGCCCAGCGTATAGATCGCCTTCCATTCCCCATAGGTCGCTGCGACCTGCCAACCAACGCAAATGGCCAAATACGCCCACTATAAGCCGTAACCCGTACCCATTAGGTCGCCCGCGACCTAACTCAATTCCTAAGCCGCCCACGGCCTACACCACACGACCTAACTCCGAAACTCACCTATAAATACCCCGCCTACTCCACATTGGAAGGGGGAATGATTTCTCGAACGCCAAGACTTTGATGTTTTCACGACTTCTACAACACTTCAAATGCCAAAGACACTTCAAAGAACCTTGGGAAAAGATCAAGTTCATTCAACATGAATTCAGAGAGCTTTTCTGCATCAAAGTTCTAACTACTTGCCTTAATTGTGTTGTAATTGAAGAATTATTGTAAAATTTGTAATCAAATCAATAATAGAAGAGATTAAGTGGACATAGGCTTGACTTTGAGCCGAACCACTATAAAAGTTGTTGTCTCTTTACTATTTTCTGCTTGCTTTTAATTCCCGTACCAACGGGTGGTGCTTTTGCTATATCACAACTCATACTGGGGTGTTAGCGTACATTTTTAGCGTTAGCATTTTTGGTGCTTCCACTGAGAATTGAACTCAGGACCTCCCGCTTACCAAACGGGTGCTCTCATCATTACTTCACAAAAATTTGTTGAAAGACTCTTCCTAAGAACCAGAAGTGTATCCGATATTATGGCTCCTGGAAGAAAAAGTAGATCTACTAGATCTGGAGATGCTTATGACAACACCGCCACTTCTCCCGCATCAAGTCAAGCGGCTCCTAGTGTTGGAATCACAAGGGCGGAATTGGATGCTGTAGTGTCTGGGTTATATCAACAAATGGAAGCCCAGAACACTTTGATGTTGAACAGGTTGAATGCTTTGCTTGGAGTTAACCAGCAACCAGAAAATAATGAAGAAACCTTTGCTGAGGATGTTCATGATTCCCAAGGGAAAAGTATTCCTCAGAGGGCAGCTGGCACAGCCGAGGGGGCACCTCCCTAAGCTGAAGGTTCAAGGCCGCAGCCAACTCTTCGTGAACGTTTGTCCAGGCAAACTTCTAAAAAACTAGCTAGCGTCTGTCCCGCGGGGCCTCTAAACGATGAGGAGTACCTCTCGGGAATGATTCGACAAATTATGAAGGAGAGCATGCAAAGGGAGGAAGATGAAAGTGACTGGGGGTTTGCTCCAAGCAAGACTCCTTTTACTGAAAGAATTCTGAAGGCTGAATTTCCGAAGAAGTTTGTTCCCCCCACTATTCCAGCTTATCCGGGGACAAGCGATCCTAACCAGTTCTTATACAAGTATGACTGGCATATGACAGGTGCCAGAGCAACAGATGAGATCAAGTGCAGATACTTTCTTGTGTACTTGGAGGGAGTGGCCCTGCTTTGGTTCATGAAGCTGCCAGTTCGATCCGTGGATCAGTTCTCCGGCCTAATTCGAAAATTCAAAGATCAGTTCATGTTACATGCTTCGAAGGCAAAGGACATAATGTCACTATCCAGCCTCGAACAAAGCCCCGGAGAGTCTATCAAATCTTTCTTAAACCGCTTTAATATAGCATTGGCCAAAGTTGATAATGCAGAGCCTCGGATGATTCTGACTTACTTGATGCAAGCTATTGACAAATCAAGTGAAGTCAGAAAATGGCTAAAGATGAAAGAGCCAAATTCACTTAAGAAGCTCTACAAGAAGGCCGATGAATTTATGCGCTTAGAAAGCCTTCATGTGCCAGCAAAAGTAGTCGTGACTAAAGTTGAGAATAACAATGTTGCTTCTAACAAAAAGGAATCTGGTGGCCATAAGAGGGGGAATGACGGTAGAAAAAAGCAGAAAGATGCGAAGAAAACTCGCCACTTTAAACCTTCAGATTTTACTCCTTTAACTGAAACTCTAGAAAATATCTTTTTCGCAACCAAGGATGTCGTTGAATACCCCAAACCACCTGAGATGAAGCCTGGGAAAAATGTTGTGCATAATGGGAGATTCTGTCGGTTCCACAATCAATCTGGCCATGACACTAATGAATGTCGCCATTTAAAGAATTTGATTGAAGAGCTGTTGAGACAGAATAAACTACAACAATATGTGAAGAGAAACAGAAGTGACCCGACCTCATCTACTCAGAGGCAACAAGTTCCTGCTCATCAATCTGGCTCAGGTGAGAGGACTGCAGCGCAGGAATCTGAGGGCCTGTCATTAATGTTATCACAGGGGGTCCTCACGCAGCGAGCAGAAGTTAGGGTGAGATGGAGAGATATGCTCACGCTTTTAGATATGCCCTGGCGGAAGAAAATGATTTTGTCTTGGAAGATGCTGCACCTTTAAAACAGCAAATAACTTTTAACGATGACATCATATTCCGGGCTAGAGACTCTGTTGGTGTTGAGGCTCCCACCATGGATCCCTTGGTGATACCTGCAGGCATCGGACCAGCCACTGTAAGAAGGGTGCTTGTTGACTGCGGCGCCTCTTGCAATATCCTCTTCAGAAAGACATTTGATCAGATGAAAATTCCCATGGCTGATGTCCAAGCTTCCTCATAGAAAATTGTTGGGTTCACTGGAGAACCAAAACAGCCTATAGGGACTATTGACTTATTTGTAGAACTTGGAGAAGGGGAAAAGAAGGTGATCCAAAAACAAACTTTTGTGATTGCTGATGAATTCTCCGCTTACAATGCCTTCTTGGGTCGACCGACTCTTGCCGCATTCAAGGCCATTCTCGCCCCATGGTGCCTGACTATGAAGTTCCCCACTGATAATGGCGTCGGTGTTGTGAAGGGGGACCAAAATGCCGGGCGAGAATGCTATCTCATAGAGTTACGGGAGGCAAAGAAGAGAGAAATGGGTAACGGTGCGGTAGCTTCGCTCCGCATCAAAGAGCCCACCTTGTACAATTACGGGGTGGACCCTGCACTGGTGAGCATAGTGGTGCACGAAAAGAGATTGATCCCGGAAAAACCAGTGCAGGGGAGAGTAGAGTGGTGCCAGTGGAAGTGACGGTGCCAATACATGTTGACCTGAATGATCCAAACAAGGTGCTGAATGTGGGTTCACAACTCGGTGTGACGGTTCAGAATATGTTGATATCATTCTAGAAAGAAAACCTAGATGTATTCGCTTGGAGTCATGCCGACATGTGTGGAATATCTCTAGAAATCGCAGTGCATGCTTTGAATATTGATCCAAAATTCACACCCGTAAAGCAGAAAAGAAGAACCCAGGGTCCTGAAAGGTCGACAGCATTAAAAGAAGAAGTAGATCGGCTCATGGAAAATGGCTTCATCAGAGAATCCACTTATCCAAATTGGGTTTCTAATCCGGTGTTGGTTAAAAAAGCAAATGGAAAGTGGAGAGTATGCATTGACTTTTCAGACTTGAACAAAGCACGCCCCAAGGACTGTTTCCCGTTACCCAGGATTGATCAGTTGGTGGATGGAACAGCCGGGCATGAATTATTGTCTTTTATGGATGCTTACTCAGGATACAATCAAATCATGATGCATGAGCCAGATCAAGAGTACACGAGCTTCATCACTGATGTTGGTCTTTACTGATATAAAGTCATGCCCTTCGGACTAAAGAACGTGGGGGCAACTTATCAAAGACTTGTTAATGCCATGTTCAAACCCCAGATTGGCAAGACTATGGAAGTATATGTTGATGATATGTTGGTGAAATCGAAGAAGGCAGTAGACCACATGGATCATTTGGCAGAAATGTTCGCGGTCCTCCGAAAGTATGGGATGAAGCTAAATCCTATGAAATGTTCATTCGGGGTAGAGTCCGGAAAATTCTTGGGTTTCATTGTGAGTGATAGGGGCATCGAAGATAATCCTGCTCAGATTACTGCTTTAAGAGAAGTCAAAGCCCCTAGGACAAAGAAGGAATTGCAAAGCCTCAACGGGAAAGTCGCTGCTTTGAGTCGGTTTATTTCCAAGGCCATTGATAAATGCATTCCCTTCTTTGACGCTCTGAAGAAAGGAAAGAAAAACTTTGAATGGACTCCTGAATGTCAGAAAGGTTTTGATGAACTGACTCGTCACATGGAAACATCTCCAGTACTTTCTAAGCCCAGCAATGGTGAAGATCTTTTCATATATTTAGCGGCTTCATCTCATGCTCTCAGTGCAGCATTGGTACAGGAAGACGCAAAAGTTCAGTGTCCGGTTTATTACATCAGCAAAAGAGTCACTGGGGCAGAGATAAATTATTCAAAGCTGGAAAAGCTCGCCTATTGTCTGTTGATTGCGTCCAGAAAGTTGAGGCCATATTTCCAAGCTCATCATATTAAAGTCCTCACTGATCAACCTCTAAAGCAAGTCCTATTTCACCCTGAAACTTCGGGTCGTCTTCTGAAGTAGAATATTGAACTCAGCTAATACGATATCACCTACCATCCCCGAAGAGCAATCAATGGACAAGCTCTAGCGGATTTCATTGTAGAATACACAGATAAAGGTGACAGTGAGGAAGAGGTGATTGATGACATCCCGATCCGATGGAAATTATATGTTGATGGTGCAAGAAATGACTATTGTTCCGGAGCTGGGGTTGTGCTTGAAACCCCCGAAGGGCGCTCATTGTACTATGCATTGAGATTAGAATTTCCTTCGACAAATAATGAAGCATAATATGAAGCTCTTGTTGCCGGCTTGAATATTGCTAAAGAACTGAGCATCAAAGTATTGCAGATCTTTAGTGATTCCCAGCTTATTGTATGCCAAGTCAAGAAAGAGTTTCAAACTAAAGGAGGAAATCTGTCTCCTTACTTGTCAAAGGCCTGGGAGCTTCTCGATGATTTTGATCATTACACAATAAGCCATATACCCCGGGAAGAGAACATGAAGGTAGATTCTCTCGCAAAATATTCAAGCTCTGGGTACACTCCATTCTCATTAGCATATGGATCAGAAGCAATGATTCCAGTGGAAATAGAGGTCCCCTCCACAGGAGAATTAATTTCAACCAAGCTGAAAATGAAAAGCTACAACTTGAAGCACTTGACTTGCTTGATGAAAGAAGGAAAGAGGCTAAGCTCAGAGTTGCAGCCCATCAGCAAAGGATAGCCAGACACTTCAATTCTAAAGTTCATCAATGCGGCTTTGAAATTGGGGATCTAGTCTTGAAAGGGGTCATGACAGCAACAGGAGTGTTTGGGCCAAACTGGGAAGGGCCATAAGTCATAGGCAAAAAACTTCTTGATGGCACTTTCAAGCTCACAACCGTCGAAGGAGATCCAATTTCGAGAGCCTGGAACAGCAATCACTTGCGTCCATATTTTACTTAGAAGCTATGCTTAAATTTGTAAAATGATTGTGCATGTGTCATTCTTGTATTGTAAGCCATTGTAAAATCAGTGTGAATCAATAATAAGAACTATAAAGTGGATGTAGGCCCAGTTCTTGGCCGAACCACTATAAATCTTGTGTTCTCTACTGCTATAAAATGCCTGTCTCATTTCGATGTGCAAATATCTTAAATATATTGCTAAAATGTCGATTTAATATTGCAGGCTATCAAAGCAAAGCTTACCTATTCAACACATCACAAGGCCAAGTGATTCCTACAAATCACTCAACAAACAAATGTCAAGCCACAAAAATTCCAGATTTAGTTCCTACAGAAGAAGTGCTTCTCACATACAGTTGGTGATTCCACCGAAGGGGCACCTTCCTAACGTGGAGGTTCTAGGCCCTTACTAACTGATTGCGATCGTTTGTGCAAACGGACATCCGGTTAAGTAGCTTGCGCCTGCGCCGTGGATTCACTTAACAATGAAATACACTTCTCTGGAAAAAAACAAACAACTTGCAAAAGAAAGGAACATGTACTTAGAAATGATAACAAGGAATCGATGAGGGGCAGATGGTGAAAAGACATGGGCAAGCAGACAAAAAACAGCTAAAATGGAATCTTGTCTCTCAACAAAAAGGTTGTTGGGACCACCGAAGGGGCACCTTCCCAAAGTGAAGGTTCCAGGCCCTCTCTAGTTGATTGTGATCTTTTGTGCAAACAAACATCCAGTTAGGTAGCTTGCGTCTGCTCCGTGGATCCACTTAACTGTGAGATGCAACCTTCCTGGCAAACGAAACAAAAAAGCCCTCTTCGTAGGCACACTTCTACTCTCAAGGGAAGATCAATTTCTCTATAATGAGAACATTCTTTCCTAAAAAAGTTAAAGTGCCAAAGAAAGCCCTCCAACGAGGCACGTCGAAAAATGAAATGTTTTTCTCAAACAAAAAGGTTGGTGGAACCACCGAAGGGGCACCTTCCCAAAATGAAGGCACCAGGACCTTCTAACAAATTGTGATCATCCGTACAAACGAACATCCAATTAGGTAGCTTGCGTTCGCCCCGTGGATCCATTTAACTGCGAGAAGTAACTTTCAGGCAAACAAAAAAGCTCTCTTCGGAGGCACACTTCTACTTTCAAGGGAAGATCAATTTCTCCATAATGAGAACATTCTTCCCCAAAAAGGTTGAAGTGCCAAATAAAGCCCTCTAACGAGGCACCCCCAAAAATAAAATGTTATCTCTTGAAAAAGTCGTTGGTGGAACCACCGAAGGGGCACCTTCTCAAAAAGAAGGTTCTAGGCCACAGCTAACTGCTCGCGATCGTTTGTGCAAAAAAATATCCGATAAAGCAGTTGATGCCAGTCCCGTGGGCCCACTTAGCGATGAGATATAACTTTCTGGCAAACAAATCAAAGCCTTCTTCGGAGGCCCGCTTTACCGCGTAGGGGAATCCATTTCTCAAAAATAAAAGTGACCATCTCCGAAAGTTGAAGTGTAAAATCTTTTTCTAAAAAAAAGAAAACTTCTCCAATACAAGGCACACTCTACTATAGCAGAATAATATTTCCTCAAAATGGAAGAATTATTCTCCAGAGTAAGAGTACAAGTCTTCTCAAAATGGAGAAGATTTCAATAAGCCGTGATATGGGGGAAATATAATATAGCTACATTAATAAAAGCAACGCTCAAGCAACATACCACGAGCTCACTGCAATATCATACAAAGAAAATAAAGAAACTTGTGTGAAAATAAGGAATAAATGCATTTACAAATACAGACAAAAGATTGTACAAGTAAAAAGAGTCATTCTATTCCATACTATTAACGATTTGTATACATGTGCAGGTTTTAAAAAGTAGGGGACGGTACCCGCACAATCTCCGGTCGATACAAGTCTTTAGATACATGCAAAAAGCAAAAAAGCAGAACAAGAAGGATAAAACCAGACCCATTACTTCTTTTTCCCGCCGCCTTTGGAGCCTTCGCCTGGCCTAATGGTTAACTTCTTGAGTCTGCCCGAACGAGTCGGGGAAAAAGGAAAAAGGACGAGTTGGGTCGGCCAAAGGTGCCTTCCCTAGATGCTCTCCTTCCACCGCTTCGGCTCGTTCCTTGGCAAGTTGTTCTTTCCCTCTGGCAAGGGCGGCATAACCCTCATCATCCAAATAATAAGCCTCAAGATCCTCCTCAGCGTAGCCAGCGTCTCTAAGCATTTCAACTGCTGCCTCCCATACTTCAGCCAGGGTAACCTCGTACTTTGGGCCCAAAAATGAAAGACTACCACGCCCCAAGATGCTGTGAACATAAAACTCGAATCGAGTGAAGCTGACGTTGGCCTTAGTCGCCCCATGTGATTGTTCAGCTGTTGCTTTTCCAGCGATGGCCTCGTCACGCTCCTTTTCAGCCTTAGAAAGCTGGGCCTTTAACATTGTAATCTCCAAATCTTAGGAGTTAGTCTTTTCCCGCAGCTGAGCAGCATCATTGCGGTAGATTTCCATGATTTTCTGCTCCGCCTCAAGTTTAGCCTCAGCATCTCGTTGAGTAGCGTGGGCATCTCTTATTTGCTTTTGAAGAACCTCTTCCTTTTGAGTATAAGAAGTGGAAGAGGTGGCAATATCATCTTTAAGCTTCTTGATTTCAGCCTCAAGTTTCTCTTTATGGGCGGTGATGCTCTTCATCTCTGTATCATGCTGATCAAGAAATTTTTGCCACTCAGACTTATCGCTTTCCATGGTCAGCATAGCCTCGAGATTTAAACGATTTACTCTTTGAAGCTCCTTAACTAGTTTTTGCCAACCGAACATTCTTTCAATATCAAGCTTGACAGCGCCGAGATTTCTCAACATGGCCTGTTTATCAATCGGAACCAAGTCCAGATCAAAATGTACTCCTTTCAAACACCAGTGCGGAAATCGGTTTTGGAGTGCAGACGGAGGCTTCTCAACTTGATAAGGAGGCCTATTAATGATTGCTTGAATTTTAGCTCTTTTAAGGGCAGGAGAGCTAGAAGGGATGTTTAGAGAGATAGAAGCAGCGGGCACTTTAGAAATTTCAGATGTAGACTTTTCGCTAAGCTTGGCTCGCTTGCTTGAATCTTTAGCTACATGACTCTTCCCCTTATCGTCATGAGACTTTCTCTTATGGGAGTCATCATCCCTCTGATAAGAGTCATGTCGGTCGTCTCTTCTTCCATAACGCCCCTCATAAACCTGCCTTTCACGAGCTTTCCTAGCTGCTCTTTCCTCATCAGTCTCCCTAGGGGCAGTAAGATAGCGCCTGGGGTCATAAGAATCACGCCTCGCATAGTGTTGAAAGTCATCGTAATATGAGCTGTTGCGTCCCATGGGAGAACCTGAAAGTGAAGAAGAGATACAATTTAGAAATCTTCGAAATAAAGAAGCTAAGTGCGCATAATTGCCAAAAATCCTAAGTGTGTGTGTGGCGTGCGAACTACGCGCGTCAACCTACAAACAACTCTTCGGCTTAGGAGTGATGTCGGCTTTTGCAGCAGGAGTCAACTCTTGGGTTGATGGAATTGATCGCAAAACGGATGTCGCTTCGATTGCTAGAGAAACAAGCTTAGGAGTGGTGGTGTCATCTTTAAAGAGCTCATGGGAAGTCACCATAAGATCGCTCAGTCCTCTAAAGATATCATCACCATCGTTCCCAACAGAATGAGTCATATCAGCAGTGCCCTCTTCAGCACGCTTTACACTCTTCGTAATGGAACTTTCTTTCTCATCTCCCTCATCAGCTTCTCTAGTAGCCTTTCTAGAATGTTGAGGAAATTCCTCTTCTTCAATAACTGGGGGAAGTTTATATTTGCCAGATAATCCCACACCGTCAACGGAATTGGAGCATTTCACTAATGAAGCCTCTATAATAGGTTCCTTCAGTGCGAATTCCTTTGCGGAGGCTGGGGCATCTGATGCTTCTGCTTGAGAACTGGGGGCATCACGGGACTGAATGGATCGAGAAGAGTGCAAGAGTCTGAATTGGTGCAAAAATTCGTCCTTCAGTAGAAACTTAATACTTCTCTCATCGATAGCTACGGCACTCAATCTTTCGCAAGTTGATTTGTGACTAGAATCTTTAGAGGGAGGAGGAAGTGCTGCAAAAGTAAAGAATGAAGTTAGCACTTGACGACTCGAATTTTGAAAGGCTCAGAAATGAAGTGAACGGAGATAGGTAGTCTTACTTCCTACCCTCCAGATACCGTAGAATCCCGGGGGGGGACGGACAAAGAAAAACTGGTTTAAAAACCCATGAGCGCTCTCGGGCAGATCCGTAATCAGCTTGCGATTTCTTGCACTCCTTACAAGAGTAATGGAAGGGTGATCTTTGTTCCTCCCGAATGAACACAAATAGCAGATCTCCTCGAAGCTTGGGAGGCGGTTAAGCATCCTCCTAAATAGTACGCTCAACCCCATCAAAATGGCATAGCCATTAGGGTGCAACTGGAATGGAGAAATAGTTAGTCGAAGGAGGAGTGTTTTAAGAAAATCGTTGAAGGAGGGAATAGCTCCATTCAGACACATTTGACGATTGACTATAATGAAGCCAGGAGGCGGCCTATCGGCAGTGTCATTTACCCCATGAAGCAGAGCATCCGCTTCAGCAATGCCGAATTGAATACATAGCTGGCTGAAAGCCTGTTGGTTCAATGTAGTTAAAACTCTTTCCGGAGGATTCTCCAAAGGGTCGGCCATTGGGAAAACCTCATCGGCCCGCTCTACTATCTCTTCTCGCACTTGTTGAGAAGCCATTCTACACAAGGGACTGGATATTCAAATATGAAGGTGCACGTTTCCTAAAAGCGTGTGAAGTGTTGTGCAAAGCTACTGAAATAACAAGTAAATAAAGCAAAACTTGAAATAATACTGGTTGGCGCACGTCAATTCAGGAAGATTCAAGGCTTGTTATTGGATCAAAATTAAGTGTAGTATCAATACTGATAATATTCAGCAATAAGCAGTTATAACTGTATGAATTTTGTGTTGATGCTTCATTTAAGTCAGTTGATTCACAACATTTCATTTTTAATTAGATTCATATTATTTTACTTAAGTAAAATATTATCTCTTTGACCTAATCCATCACTCGATGTGGGCAGTCGATGATGAGTATATTCGTCCTAGTTTTCTGCATTATAATAACAGGTTATTAACAATCAAATGTTGGTGCAATTTGTTTAGAGGCAGTTGAAAGTTCAAGCAAGCAGTTCAAGTTAAAGGTCTAGTCACATTTTACGAATTAAGCAGTGTGATACTTTATCTTGTTCAACTTATCCTGTTCATATTGTCCAAAGCCATGGAATGATAAGGCATGTGCAAGGTAGAAGGTCACGGGTTAAGGCTATAAGTCTTTAAGTCACGACGAGGCAAATGTGCTTAAGTCTTAGCTCGTCCAAGTACAAGAGCGACCTAAAGGTTATGCCATAAAAAGTTAACCCTCTCAAATTATGGTGCGACCCAAAGATGGGTCGTTAAGGGAGTTATCTTGTCTGAAGCGGCATACTATATATCCTAAGTCGCTCTACATGATTAATTCGCCTCATGCCCTAGGTCGCCCTAAGGGTATCCCAGATATACCGAGCTCTCTTCCACTAAAAACCTAATTCCTGCTCTCCACTCACACATTGCCACGTGTTCATCCCCTTTACTTCACCAGAAACGCCACATTCACCCAATAACTTCATGGAACCCCAAGTCGATTCATTTTTCGAGAATAACGCAATTACCAACATTTGACGATGATCGAAAGGTGAGTCGGGGTATAATCTTTCAACATGGTAACAAAAATTGCATGAAATTGGTTATGGGAGAATCAATGGTGAACACGATAGTCATATGATCGGATTTACCAAGATTTGCTATTGAAAATGATAATCGAAGATACGAGGAAGGGAGTTTCGCTTTAGCTCTTGAGCTTGAATACAACAATGGCGGCAAGATGATAAACAGTAAAGTGAAGAGGGTGAAACGGCTTAGCGGCTAATATAGAAGAAAAGGGGGAAGATGAATAGGCGCGCGAGTTAGCAAGATCCTTGAGTCCCCCACGACTTAGCAAGGTTAAATCGAAGCACACGACCTATAACCTAGGCATGTACTTCGAGGGGCAAGTGTTAATCCCTTTTCTGAATGGCGACCCAACTGCTTAAGAAAAGCTGGCGACTTAACGACCTAACATAACAACAGGTTAACTACCCCAAAACCCCAAGCGACTTAACTGTTCACAGCTCCAAGCGACTTACGACCTATAGCATCTGGCGAGCTAACATTGCAATGAGTTAACGACTCAACCTCCCAGCGGCTTTCAACGAGTTAAGCGACCTAAACAGATCAACGGCATAGCGAATCAAACACGACAGTGGGTTGAATACTACGACGACTCAATGAGGTAGCGACCTAGTGACCTAGCGGGTTATGAGCCCACAGTTGCACCTAAATAAGCCGCGTCTCCTTATGCCGTTTGTATATAGGTCGCTCCAACCTATATTAAGTCGCTGCTTCTCCTAAGTCTATCTTAAGTCGCTCCGGCTGATGCCCCAGCGTATAGATCGCCTTCCATTCCCCATAGGTCGCTGCGACCTACCAGCCAACGCAAATGGCTAAATACACCCCCTATAAGTCGTAACCCGTACCCATTAGGTCGCCCGCGGCCTAACTCAACTCCTAAGCCGCCCACAGCCTACACCACACGACCTAACTCCGAAACTCCCCTATAAATACCCCGCCTACTCCACATTAGGAGGGGGTAATGATTTCTTGAAAGCTAAGACTTTGCTGTTTTCACGACTTCTACAACACTTCAAATGCCAAAGACACTTCAAAGAACCTTGGGAAAAGATCAAGTTCATTCAACATGAATTCAGAGAGCTTTTTTGCATCAAAGTTCTAACTACTTGCCTTAATTGTGTTGCAATTGAAGAATTATTGTAAAATTTGTAATCAAATCAATAATAGAAGAGATTAAGTGGACGTAGGCTTGACTTTGAGCCGAACCACTATAAACATTGTTGTCTCTTTACTATTTTCTGCTACTTTCTCCTTGCTTTTAATTCCCGTACCAACGGGTGGTGCTTTCGCTATATCACAACTCACACTGGGGTGTTAGCGTACATTTTTAGCGTTAACATTTAGTGATTTGAAATTTGGGGTTTTATTTAAATGGTATCGGATTATTAAGTAAATATTTCAAAACTAAATAATAGTAAAGTGAATTTGAGGTAAATGAAATTATCAAATTTAGTTTTGAAAATGTGGAATATTTAAAGCTTTGAAATATATTGAAATTGAAATGGTTTATTATATGGTTCAATCTGTGTTTGAAATCGATATGAATTGAAATGGTTTATTGAGAAACTGAATTGAATTGAAATTGATGATTAGAGATTGAATTAAATTTGAAATTCGGAATTCGAGTTGATTTGAATCGATTTGTGAAATTTGAGGAAACTATTTTATTATATAAAGTAATTTAAATTTTATTTAAAACTATTTATATATTTTACTTTATAAATTATTTATATATAAACTATTTTAATATAAATTATTTTAATATAAACCATTTTAACTTACAACTATTTTTATATAAAATAGCTTATTTATAAACTATTTTATTATATATATATATATATATACATATATTATTATTTATATATAAACTGTTTAAGTGGTGGAAGTTATGATTTCGAAGTGTTATGATTTCAAAGTATTATGATTTCCAAATGATAACATTTCCAAAGTATTAGGTGTTGGATCATAGGTTTTGATTGCTGACAATACACAACAATTCACGATTCTACGACTACGTAACATCCAGACTCATCGGCTCAATATATGGTTTGTATAGTTATATATTTTAACAAAAGTCATCAAATATGTATATAGAGTCTATTTTAGTGCTTTGTTAAAATCTTTCCTCAAGAATCATCATTCACATTCAAATAAACTTGCTTGCATATTTTAATCAAAATCAAGTTTACAAAAATGCATGGAGCAGGGATCGAACCCAGGTCACTAGTTTGAAAGGCAAGTACTCTAACCAAATGAGCTACTGCTGTTTTTGTTTAACAACAGGTCGGCTGACCGACCAGAAACTTTGGTCGACCGACCCTGTGTCAAGTGCACAGATACTCTCTGTTTTGTGTACAATTTTAAACTCAGCTGACCGGCCAGTTTTTTCAGTCGACCGACCTGAACATAACGGCTAGTTTTCTGAAGAGTTGCGATTGTTTCATGAAGAGGAATGTCCTTCAATCCAAGAGGTACGGACACAACTTTTGATTGAAACTCTTCATGAAAGATTATAACTATTCTACAACTATATAAACATGTTCAAATCACTTCTACAATCACCAATTCTTGTTTTTAATTCTGAAATCTATTCTCTATTTATTTCTGTAAATAAAAGCATTCATTCTCATTCAATATCTCTAGAATCTCTGAATTAATTTATATACTTCGATTCTACGAGATTATCTTCCTTCTAAATCTTCACATACACTACATATTCTTGAGGATTTGATTATAGGAAAATTGTACTATCAAAAGATAATCCGTGTTATTCGGAACACACTCGTCAACAAATTATTTGTATTAAGTTGAAGTCCTCTTCGGCTGTTGAGGCGGAAAAATCCTGTTCGGCTGCTCAGGTGTGGTATACCTATTCCACCGGGTTAAGTGAGGGGCTTAGGCTAAATCCAGAGGATATTCCGGGACTGGACGTAGAACGGGAAGTTCGAACCAGTATAGAAATTCCTAGTGTGCTTACTTTAATTTTTATTTTACTGCTATTATTAGTTTCCGCATTTATATATTATATTACACGATCCTTAGTATTGCATGTACACTTTCATTTGGTATCGGAGCCTGATATTCTAGAGATCGTAACAACATCCTAGAATAAATGGCTACAAAGAGATCTAGTCAAGGCAATAAGAAAAGGAAGAGCAATAAAGAAAAGTCAAAGGAGCAAGCAAACAAATGCTTCATGGCAAAAGATAATGAGGTTAGTGATCTAACTTTTGATGATATGATAGAAATAAATTCAGAACTTCTAGACACTTTAAGAAGTCTCAAAAGAAAATATAAGGAAGCTCTAGAAAATCAGAAGAAAGCAGAATTCGAAAGAGATATGCTTAAAGACGAGAAGAAAATATTAGAAGAAGAACTTGAGAAAATTCAAGATTCACTCTTTGACAATTCTCAACTCGCTCTATTAAGTCAAGAAATAGAAGCTCAAAAAGAAAAGAATAATGCTCTAGCTTCTGAGAATCATGAGTTAAACACAAAAATTAAAATTGTTGAGTTAGATAACACTAGTCTCAAAACTAAGCTTAATGACATTACTAAAAATATTTCCAATTTTAATAAATGGAGAGAAAATTTATGCAAGATTATTGAAAATTCACAACCTGCTTCAAATAAGAAGGGATTAGGTTATGTTAAGAATTCAAAAGCTCACAATGATAAAAGTGGTTTAGGATATAATAAAACTGATCGTAGAAATAGCACTAAATATGCTTTCATGTATAGTAAAAATGATAGTGCTAGTACTAAATTTCGAGTAAAGCCTAAATCCAATTTTTATAGAAATTCAAATACTACTATGACCTATAATGTTGATAATTTCTTTAGAAATACGAAATCGTTAATAGGAAATATGAATAAAAATTATCTAAGTATATGGGTTCCTGTTAATTGGAAAAATAGAGAAAAATACATTGATGATTATTTTGATATGGTAGTTAATAATGAAAATTATATTTATAAAGGTTCAACCACACCCAAATGGGTATGGTTTCCTAAAAATTAGGAAATTATAAGAACCTTGGGTATCGCGTGCTTTAAATGTTAATTTTTTTCTGATACCTTACATTATAAGTAGTAGTTATTTTGTTTTATATTGCTCTATGTTAACACTTATGTAAAATATATTTTATATCATCATATAAACTCTCCTTTTTGTCGATGACAAAGGGGGAGAAAGATATTGCTCTTTAACACTATTTGCAGGAATAAACCATGAAAGCACAGATTAAGGAGAAAAAATGATTGATTATTTATAGAAATATATAGCATAGATTCAGGGGGAGAAATCTAAAGCACAATTACAGGAATATATTCAGTGAGGGAGATAAGATCAACAAAGCTTGTCAAAGATTCGTTCGTAACAAATGAAGTTGTCATCATCAAAAAGGGGGAGAATGTTGGATCATAGGTTTTGATTGCTGACAGTACACAACAATTCACGATTCTACGACTACGTAACATCTAGACTCATCGGCTCAATATATGGTTTGTATAGTTATATATTTTAACAAGAGTCATCAAATACGTATATAGAGTCTAGTTTAGTGCTTTGTTAAAATCTTTCCTCAAGAATCATCATTCACATTCAAATAAACTTGCTTGCATATTTTAATCAAAATCAAGTTTACAAAAAATGCATGGAGCGAGGATCGAACCCGGGTCACTAGTTTGAAAGGCAAGTACTCTAACCAAATGAGCTACTGCTGTTTTTGTTTAACAACAGGTCAGCTGACCGACCAGAAACTTCGGTCGACCGACCCTGTGTCAAGTGCACAGATACTCTCTGTTTTGTGTACGATTTTAAACTCGGCTGACCGGCCAGTTTTTTCAGTCGACCGACCTGAATATAACGGCTAGTTTTTTGAAGAGTTGCGATTGTTTCATGAAGAGGAATGTCCTTCAATCCAAGAGGTACGGACACAACTTTTGATTGAAACTCTTCATGAAAGATTGTAACTATTCTACAACTATATAAACATGTTCAAATCACTTCTACAATCACCAATTCTTGTTTTTAATTCAGAAATCTATTATCTATTTATTTCTGCAAATAAAAGCATTCATTCTCATTCAATATCTCTATAGTCTCTGAATTAATTTATATACTTCGATTCTACGAGATTATCTTCCTTCTAAATCTTCACATACACTACATATTCTTGAGGATTTCATTATAGGAAAATTGTACTATCAAAAGATAATCCGTGTTATTCAGAACACACTCGTCAACAAATTATTTGTATTAAGTTGAAGTCCTCTTCGGCTGTTGAGGCGGAAAAATCTTGTTCGGCTGCTCAGGTGTGGTATACCTATTCCTCCGGGTTAAGTGAGGGATTTAGTCTAAATCCAGAGGATATTCTGGGACTGGACGTAGAACGGGAAGTTCGAACCAGTATAAAAATTCCTGGTGTGCTTACTTTAATTTTTATTTTACTGCTATTATTAGTTTCCGCATTTATATATTATATTACACGATCCTTAGTACTGCACGTACACTTTCATTATGATTTCCAAGTATTATGATTTCGAAGTGTTATTTTTTCAAAGTGTTATGATTTCCAAAGTGTTATAATTTCAAGGATTTCGGTTTTAGAAGTGTTATGATTTTTAAAGTGTTATGGTTTTTGGAAATGGGTATATTTGAAATGGAAATGATATCATATTGATTTGGTTTTGAAATGGAAATGATATCATATTGATTTGGTTTTTGAAATGGAAATGATATCGTATTGATATGGTTTTTGAAATGGCAATGATATTTCGGTTTTGAAGTATAAACTATTTTGAAATGACCACGGTGTTATAATAACAATTGGTTGTTAAAGAGACTGGGATCGGATATTGTCATACTCTCTGCCAATGCCGAAAACCACTTTAACAACCGTGTACGTGGTGGAGATTCCAGAATGAAGTTCATGGTGGCGATGATCCTATATGAGGTATATACGTGGACCCGACTCCCGTGAGTTGGCATAAGGTGGTTAAAACAGGAGCAATTGACAGGCTAATAAGGTAGCTCCTCTGATCGGACACACTCCTTCGATACCATTCTATTATTTTGTGATTGATTGGGTGCAACTTTTGATTTTTTTGGGAGTGTGGCTCGAGGTGGGCGGTAGTTGCGGTTATGCGTTACCACCGGTCTGGAAATGTAATTAGTATATCTACCCTGGAATTGCCTAGTTGTGCCATGTCACCTACCCTAGAGTGCTTTACTACGAGTTTGATTTGTGTCGTACCTATGGAGCATCCTCTGGTGGCCTCCCGATCACGAGGGACTACGGTACTGTATAGACTATTGACACTATAAAATGTGTTAAGGGGATATGGGTAATGCCTTAACGCTATTTTTAAATATATTACACTTTACTCTAGACATTATTATAATATTGTATATTACTACATAGTAGATAGTTTAACGGATCATTAGAGGATGGTTATCCCAAACATCCATTGATTTATTTGTATTTCAGTTGTTATTTCACTTGAGTTGGATTTATTGATATAAGAATGTTAATCCTGACTCGAGTATTTTGTCTTTTGCTTTACGCTCGGGTCAGACTGAGTGATACAGCTTTTGAGACTCACCTTTGGAGTTAGAGCTTTGTTTTAAGATCTATCTACATCTTTTCAGCTTGGAGTTATTCAGTTGATTCCAGTGATGTATTCTGATCGTGTATTTGACTATTGTATTTGAAACTTCTATTGTATCTTATTTAACTCTGTTATATATAGTAGCTTAGTGAACTACTATTCTTTTGTTTCTGCTGCATATTGTATATTACTCTATGTCCGTGATTCTATGATTATTTATTTACTGTATATGTTGAGTTTTTCCAAATACAATAACAATCTGGTATTTTGAGCAATTCAAATCCGGCATGTGTGGATGCCGATGGTTGAAAATATCAGGATGTTACAAAAGCTGTTATTATATATTATATTTTTTTCTGCTGCGTTTGTGAGACTCTGTGTTATTGTTATTTATGTTTCTTCTTCTATCTCTTCTTCTTAAACCCTAACAACATGGTATTTTCAGCACTCAATTGCTCGGCACTCTATACAGTGAATGTATTAGTATTAATTTTCATGGTCGAAAATCTCCCGGTCGTCACATGTGGTATTAGTGCGCTGAAGGTTAAGCGAGAACTTTGGCTCGGGTGGGGATTACTCATTAGAGATAGGGTCAGTAGTACCCTAGAATGAGTTGAGTGTATTATATATATGAGAGTGTACTTGTTATATTCTTATATAATGATTTTAAAAATGATTTTAAAATAATTTTTATATAATATTATATTTCGATATAAAAAGAAATAGTATTTCTAAATTATTGTAGTACATTAAGGTGATTGGTTGTTATTATTATAATCAAATAAGAATATAAGATTTAAGTGGTTAAATATGTATAACCAAATAAAAATTTGATAAGAATGAATTATGCAAATGGGTTAAGCTAAAAATAGATCAAAATCAGAATTTAAAATCCTGGAAATTTCGAAAGTGTTTTTCAAAGTGTTTTGAAATGAAATAAGTTTACCCTGATTATATTTTTATATGAATAATTTTTCAAGAAATAATTATGGAAAATATGGTGTGTTTGGTTTCTAGGTATGATAATATTAATTAATATCATAAATTAGTTGTTGGGTATTAATGGAAGTGTTTATTACAAAATAAACGATGATAAAACAGTGTGAAATGTTTTAAGGAAGTGAAATTGTATAAGCATAATTTATAGATGCGACTTATACATTAAAATGGATTTAAAATGAGAAGTTTTGAATCTAAGTCCCGAAAAATTTGAAATGTGTTTCAAAGTGTTTTGAAGAAATAATAAGTAATATTATTAGAATATTTTTGACATAGAAAATTTTGTTTTAAAAACAAGGGTTGTTTTTAAATTCCACAGAATTTGTTTTGGATAAAAACAAGGTTGATTTAAATTTAAAAAGTGTGATTTGGTATGTAAATGGGACACACACACACACACACACACACATATATATATATATATAAAAGATTCTAACCTGATTTTTGGGACGATTAACTAATTTTAACTTTGAAATATTAATTTTTATAAGTCGAATAGATAAATTTTCTGATATTTTAAATATCTATATATATATATATATATATATATATATAAAAAAAAAAAAAACTGATAAAATTATATTTAACTTTAAATTATAAATTTCTGGATATGATAAATTTTATAGATAAATGTATATAAACTCCACCATTAAAATTTAAGATAGAATATCCATATATTTGTATATATATAAACATATACAAGCTTTATGATGTTTATATGTATATATAAGTATATATATGTATGTATGTATGTTTGTATGTATGCCCATATGAAGTAATGAATATTAAAAATTGTATAAATGTAAATATATATATATATATGATGACAAATATATGTGAAGTAATTTAGATATGTATAAAATATAAATATGATAAAATTGGTATGTATAGTGTATATGTATCCATACTTACATACTTATAAATGTATTCTTGGTAAAGATAGTGTATATGAGATTATATATGGATATATAATGTAAAACTTCATGATAATAAACTCCTAACTTTAATGAAATAAATATATGTATGTGTAGATATGATAAAATATATATACACGTATGTGAGTATGTATGTGTGTTAAATTAAAATAGTAGGTAGTCAAATCTATGTGTGTATATATGTATATGAATATGTATATATGTATATATGAATGCATATATATACATGGGGAACATCATCATGACAAGCATTAAATTCAAGCATACAAAACATTTAATCAAGTGATATAAAAGTCAAATCCACAAAATAAATTAGGTCAAAGGTGAAATCAAATCATCAAATCAAGAAAATAAAATAAAAATAAAAAAAGAGAAAATGAAATAAATGAAAAAAATGAATACATAGTCCCTTTCTCCTCTATATATACACGGTCATGTTGTTCATCGATTCATCTACCATATAAAAAAAAGAAATAAGGCGATGTTATAAAACAAGAATCAACTTAAGTATTAAAGCTTGAAGTCTGAAGGAAGAAGCTTAGTAGAGCAGCAGCAGTAATCACCTATGTTTAAAAACTATGAGAAAACCAAATCTTCACTTACTGGAAACTATGTTTGCATATGTACATGCGTGTGAATTTGGATAAAACTCTTACATCTTGGCATGTATTCATATACTTATATATTCAATTCTTTATATATGTATGCTAATCAGGTTTAAACACCCTGTAACTAAAAGAATACCCTGTTCTTGAAAAAAGGTTAACACCTTAAAACTTTGAAAATTATTATCTCCCTATCTAATTAATTTTAAGTTTTGATTCCAAAAAAAAAGTTACGTGTTTTTGAATATAGATCATTCTCAAATTGGTTTCATTAAGTATCTCAAGGAATAGAAGGAGAAAAGGTTAGTTTACGGCAAGTAACTTATAGATAGCTAAAATTTAAATATCAAAATTCGAGCCTTTGATTACCCAAGTGATTTTGTCTTGGAAAATGTGATTTCTGAAAATGGTTTGATGATTTTTAATCATGTATGGAGGAAGAAATTGGAAGATGACAAAAATTGGTTTTTGGTCAAATTCAAGCGGTCGAGTCGAATTGGGTGTTCATCGTTTGGCGTGGCAGAGGCTTGAGTGTTGGGAATCCACCAAAAATGGCATATGATTTTCTTATTGGATGGTTTTCCTGGTCGAGGTGATTGTAGGGTTTTGGGTTGTTTGCGGTTAGGCCTCGTTCGTAGTCGAACTGCGTCAAAGAAAGAAAGGGAGGAGGTTGTGCACTGAGGGGAAAGGCAAAAGGAGGCCATGACGATGCTGTTTGTGAAGTTTGGTGGTATACGATCAATTACGGTGGCGTGACATGGTGCTCAAGTGGCATAGTGTGGTTACAGTTTTGGGTTGGGCCGTTCGATTTTCGAACGAGGAGTTTTGCCGAGTTTTCAAGTGGTGGAGCATGGAGTGGGGGTCGGCGGCGACTTGTAGGGATGGCCGGCGTCAAACTGTGATAGTCAGAGGCAGCGTGCACGTGTACGTACATGTCTACATGCAAATTGCCTGGGAATTCGAAAATGAAGAAGGGAGAGGTGAAGCAAGGGAAAAGGAAGGAAAGAAAGTAATGGGTTGAAGTTTTTTTTTCTTGGGCCGAAGAAGTTGGGCTGGGCGTTTTATATTCATATTTTTGTGTAAAGGAATGGCATAAGTATTATGTTGAAATCTTTTAACTTTAAAATAAATATATGTTCTCTTTCATTTTAAAAATCAAATCAACATGATGGATTTTGTATTAAAATCCAATCACCCAATATTTTAGCCTAAAATAAATGCTATTAATTTTCTAGGATGTAAAGTGTAATTATTTATAATAATTATAGTGGGTTATAAATTAAATTCTTAATTGACTTAATCTTATGTTAATTAATAAAATTAGTTATTAATTTGGTTGTTTAACCTTAATTAACTAATAATAATTGTTTTGGTAATTTTTGAATTTATAAGTATTTGGTTTTAAAATATAAGTGGAATTCGTTTAATTTAAATTATTAAATTCTGATTTGTAAATTGTTTAATATTAATTATTAATCGTTAATTTAGTTAATGATTTATGTTTGGCTTTATTGATCTTGAATATTTATTTCAATTGTACTTATCCGTGGCATTAAGTAGCTAAACGAAATTTAACGGTTAGAAAACGTTTTATTTGAAATAAAAATATGAAATATATTTCCATATATGTATATTGACACTCTGAATGTAAATTATTTATTTGAAACAATTTGGCCTTTAAAAGTTTTTCGATTTGTTTCGAAGAGACCGGGATCGGATATCAGTGTTATCCGAAACCACTTCGATTTAATAGTCACTACGAACCCCTACGATTTTGATTATAGAGTCCTAAATGCTGCAGTCGGATTAATTCAACAAAATTATTCTTAATAAGTATGGTACTTTGACACTGATATAATATCACCAGATTTTTCTATAAAAGTGTTTTGGCTATCAAGATAAAAACCTGTCATATATATGTGACGATGTCCTATGAGTTACCTTGGTTTTCAATGAATTTCAATAACTTAAGTAATTCAAATTAAGTGTGTTTACTCACGTTGGTTTCTAGCCTGACTCGGGTGTAACTTTATTGTAATGCTCGGGTTAGACCGAGTATTACAGTTTCAGGTTAGGACGCTTTGGAGCTCAGGAGACAAGCTGGATGGTCGAGACGTATTGCACGTATTTGATTATATTCCGCTGTGTATTGTAAGCTGTATATTCAGCACTTTGAGGACAAGTTATTATAACTATTCAGATTTATATGTTGATGACTGTACTTTGATAATTTGTATGTATATTAACAGTTACAGTTCTTCTTTATATAAAAGGTTGTTATTGTATATTATATTTTGTTCTACTGCATTTGTGAGATTCTGTATTGTTGTTATTTCTATTTCTTCTTTTCTTCTTAAACCCAAACAACCTGGTATTTCCAGCACTCAATTGTTCGACACTCTATACAGTGAACGTAGTAGTGTCGATTTTTGGAGTCGAAAATCGCCCTGTAGTCACAACTTCAAACTGCTCAACCACCATAAACAAATTTCCATCACTTTATCCTAGACCTGTCAAAATATAACCCAACCCATTTACCCTACTTCTAAAGTGGGTTGGGTCAACCCATTTATGAATTTTATTAAATGGGTTATGGGTTGGGTTGACCCATTTTTAAAAGGGTTATAAGTGGGTAACCCATTTACCCATTTATTAAAAACATTAAATTTTAATATAAATTTGAAATATAAGAATTTTAAACATTCAATGTGGTTTTCATGAAAATTGACAGTTGTACTTAAAAAACAACAGGCCACTGCATCTTCATATTTGAACTTCACCTACTATAGAAGCCGCTATTTTTTCTGTTCAGACTGCAAATAAAATTTCTAATTCCAAATTATAAATTCGAAATTTTCAAAAATTTCAAAATTTAAATTTCAAATTTTCATATTCCAAATTTCAAATTCGATATTTCCAAAAATTTGAAAATTTAAATATCAAAATTTGAAATTTTCAAAAATTTCAAAATTAAAAATTTCAAAATCCGAAATTTCCAAAAATTTCAAAATCCAAAATTTCCAAAAAATTCAAAATTTAACTTTCAAATTTAAAAATTTCAAAATTTCAAAATTCGAAATTTCCAAAAATTTCAAAATTTCAAATTTAAA
The DNA here is from genome assembly GCA_030765085.1 of Allium cepa. Lineage (NCBI taxonomy): Eukaryota > Viridiplantae > Streptophyta > Magnoliopsida > Asparagales > Amaryllidaceae > Allium > Allium cepa. The sequence goes on from CM060931.1 coordinate 22,127,840, forward strand.
ATTTTCAAAATTCGAAATTTCCAAATTTATATTTCTAAATTTCAAATTTCAAAATTTAAAATTTAAAATTTTCAATTTTTAATTCAAAATTGAAAATTTAAAATTTCGAATTTTATAATTCAAATTTTCAAAATTCGAAATTTCAAAATTTAACAAATTTCAAAATTTCAAAATTCGAATTTTGAAATTTGAAATTTAAATTTGAAAATTGGAATTTGAATTTTTAAAGTTCAAAATTTTGAAATTTCAAATTTTAAAATTCAAAATTCAAAATTTTGAAATTTGAAATTTTGAAATTTGAATTTTGAAAATTTGAAATTTGAATTTTGTACTGTGAAATTTTTAAATTTTGAAATTTCGAAATTTCGAAATTTGAAAATTTTAAATTTGAATTTTGAAATGTGAAATTTTGAAATTTGAAAATACATTTTTTTAGAATTTTTTCATATAAAAAATCGACTTATGTGAGTCGAAAAGCAAAAAAAAATTGCTTTTGCAATAAGTTGAAAAATGACTTTTAAAAGTCGGTAGATTTTGTTTATCCATATTGACTTTTTAATTTTTTCATTTTATAAGCAAAAAACAACTTATTTATTGTAATCCAAACGGCCCCTAAATCTTTAAATGGGTTAAATGGGTAACCCGCTTATTAAACGGGTTGGGTCATATATGGCTAGGGTCATAAGTGGGTAAAAAGAATGGGTCATAAATGGGTTCGGTCAAACTCGACCCAACCCATTTTGACCCAACTCAACCCATTTGACAGGCCTACTTTATCCAAACCTTCAACATTAAAACTGCCATAACCCACTGCCATAACCCAACTTCTGTCATCTCCACCTTCATTTCCTCCTCCATCTAAAAACACGGCAGTGCTTGCCCTTCATTCCTTCATTCATACCACTCTGCCATCTCAAAAATCATCATAAACCACCAACGTGATCATCTCCGCCACAATTTCATTGATACAACTTGTCAATGCCTACAAACATTTCATACCATTTCATACAAACTCCAACTACACAAGTTAAAAACCTTCTCTGGCCATACAAAACATACAAACCACCACCATCCCCTACATCTCCACTTGCTAAAACTCTTGCCTATGCCAGTACCTGAAACCATCCTTCTACCATTCTACTGTTATACATCACTCAACTACAAGCTCCACACCATCAAAATACCCCTGCACATACTGTTAACTATAACATAACCCCTCTTTGTCCACCAAGCATCACACACTACATTCCACTCCTCTGAACTGCACTGACAACTATAATCATTGCTACCTCAACGTCTCCAAAACCACCGGCCTGACAGTTCATCAACAAATATCATCTAGTAGCCAACATCTCCACTGTAAACACTACAACTCCTTACCTGACTTTGCCACATCCCACAAGATCACCAGCAACAACTCTATCAACCACCTATAGACGAAACTCCTTCCATACACTCCTACACGTTTCTAATATATCACTTGAACAACATATCACTGCTTCAAATTTTCTTAACAATAGTGCTATTCCTCCTGACTACTGTCATACTCCATCAATACTTGTCACAGCAACAACCAAAATCGCGAAACGCTCACCAACTTCACCAGAAAACAATACATCCTCTGCCATCCCTCCTTAGCCATAAATCACTACAGAAACCACTTCCCTGAACACATCTTGCCACCACTACAAAATAGCAACTTCCTCCATGTGACCCCACTTCATCACCGCCCTCACGCAAACAAACAAACTCCTTCAACCCAATTTCCAAATCACTTTCTTTATCCTTACCGCAACCAGAATCACATATAGTGGAACCACCAGCCACCAGACCATCGGAATGGAAGCTTCAATCGCAATGAAGAATTCGATTTGTGACTTCTAAATTGGAATTTGTGTGGTGAAATTTTGTTGAGAACCGGTAAAAAAATCTGGCATTGTTTTTAGTTTAAATGAAAAAAAAAAAACAGAAGAGGTGAAGTGAATCTCCGTTTATTAAATTGGGGAGAATAAGTTTGTTTTCCTTTGGTTTGGGTAATGGGTCGAGAATTGTTGTTACGGGCGTTTTGATAAATTTGTTTTGTAATGTTTTAAATCCTTTTGTTTTCATTTGTTAAAGTATCATCTTATTTAAAAAAAGGATAAAAAAACATTCTCTTTTAATTATTTTGTTTTAGTTTCTTTTATGTACTTTGCTTAAAAAAACGTGTTTTCTTTTGTTACTTTGTTTTGTTTAATTTGTTTTAGTTTTGTTTAATTTGTTTTATCCCTAAAAAACTTTAAACTTTAAAATTGTTTTGTTTTAATTTGTTTTTCTTTAAGTTCCATCCTAAAAAAACTTGTATATATACTGTTTTTAGTTTTAAGTTGCCAAAGTAGAAATTCGAGAGGAATTGTCTGCTTTACTTTGCGCATTTATAAAAAAACTGCTAAAAAATAAATAAATTCCTAATAATTCTGCACGCTCTCGTATCATGCCCTTAGCCCTTGTTTTAATTTATTTTGCATTGTTGGTTGTTTACATAATAAAAAACAAAATTTTCAAAAACAAAGCAAATTTCGTTTTTAGTTGCATTGTTAATTCACATTTAATTCAGTTTTGCATTTCATCTTAGAACTTGACTAAGATAACGGTTAGACTCTTAAGGGTGTCACAAGCTCACCTAGGTCTTAATTGTATATTAAAAAGCTGTCATCTTTCAACAATTTAATTTCTTGGTGCCTAGGCTACGGCAGAGCAATAACCATTTATAAATATTACGGTGACTCGTAAATATTATAGTGGTTGTTTCTTTGAAGATACTTAAACCTTTGCTGCAAGCTATGGTGATTCATGGCATCGATAAATCCTATCTGTTACCTAGATGAGAACTATCTTGATGGATTAAGACAAAGTGTGATTATACAATTTTGGATTAGGAGCTACTTAGGATAGATAATTTGTAATTAAGCCCTTACATTCATTTTGTTGCATTAGTTCATGCATATTTAAAAAAAATTAAAATCTATAACTGAAAAAAATTATAAGTATCTCTTACCTTAGTTTTTAAATCCTTTGAAATTTTTCAATGAAAATCAAAAATCAAAAAAAAATTGAGTTAGCTTTTTTTAGAAAAAAAATCCAAAAAAAATCTTTTCAAAAATAAAAAATTTTAAAAAATCCAAAAATCAAACAAATTTCCCTTTTGATAAATAGTTTTCATTTATAAAAAAATCCAAAAAAATAAAGAAAAGAAAACGTTTTTTAAATGTTTGAATTTTCCCATTCACAAGAATTTTACAATAGTTGTGAAAATAACTATAATCCATGTAATTTCACGTTAAATTCTTATGGACATTTTAATAGCAACAATTGTACGAACAATTCGAATTTTGAACCATAAAATTTTCAAAATGATGACCAACCCTCAAATCTTGGAAATATTATTGAAATGATTTCGTCTTTACTTGAACTCTCTACACAACAAAACCAAAGGATAAATGAATGGTGTAATTCATATTTGTGCAATGATTCAAGTCAAAGTTTTTAAAATAATCAAGATTTGTTCACTTCAAAATTCAAATAATTTCGAGTAAAACCCATGCGAATTCAATTTCGAACTTCAAAATGAGTTTCAAAGTCAAAATGAAAATGGAAACAACTTTTGAAATGATTTTGGCAATGGAAAAAATCTCGACTATGATGCGATTGATAATTTTCATTCTCATTTCAAACTGAAATTTTTTGAATTAATAATTATAAATTTGACTTTATTGAGCAAATGAATGAAATTCACAAGGATCACACAGGTTTGTTGTTTGAAACATATATGAAACAACATGAGCAACAAAATCAAATCTCAATATGTGATGAGTCAAATAATAATCCACCTTTTACCAAAATTGATGATATTCAAATAACAACTTTTGAAATTGAAAATGACAATCTTAATGAAATTGTTGAAAATGCGGTAATTGAGTTTGATTTCAATTCTTTTGAGGGTGAGAAACTCTATTTAAAACTCGATAGTTGATTCATCGACTATCGCTTTTGATATTCTTCATTATGCTTTTTCAATTTAAGATGATTTGTCACTCATTTTGAGCATTGGCATCTTACACTATGGATAACTAAAACCAAACAGCGAGTGGGCGCCAAGCCAGTTGGGCAGTACCCATTAGGGTATATTTACATTTATTTAAAGATTTGTCGGTAGCATGCATGGGGTGATGTGAGTATATACAGATGTCTGCGGTTTACCAGGGTCCAGCTTGGAAGTTCCTGAGAGTGATGAGAGTTTGTCATGGGCTCTCAAGTATATTTTATCTAGAGGTATACTTTCAATGTAGGGGGTGCATCCTCCCAGTCATGTTGGATAAATCCATTCTCCTTGTTTCAGTACTAACCTTAGAGTTGTTCTTTTCTTAATTGCATCAAGAAGTGCCTTGTGCTCTTCTTTATTTTAATTATTTTTGTTCATTCTTTAAGTTTGGATTTTATACATTCTTCAAGTATGGGATTTTCTTTGCTTGTTTCCATCCTTTATGTTTGGATTTGTTTCTGTTGTTTATCCATTCTCTTATGGATGGATGATGTTCTTGTATGGTGAGACCTTATTCAATATATTGCAGTGTGGTCCCACCAATTATTTTATGTTTACCATATACATTGAGTTTTCTTACGCTGGTTTTTCAGACCGGTCCGGGTGTTATTTATTATAATGCTCGGGTCTGGCTAAGTATTTTCTAGGTTGGCATTGGTGTTGTGAAGCTCTTGGAGAAGAGCTGGATGTTCACTTACAGTAGTATTTTATTTTCAGCTGTAGTATATTGTATACCTATTAGCAATTGTAAGGTGAGGAAATTATAACTATCCAGCTGATGAGGTTTGTTTTTAACTCTGATGCACCTTACATCTTGAAGTGACGGTTTATATTGTCTTTGTTATATTATATGTATCGATTTCACTGTGAGATTCTATTTCTTCTATTGTTTTTTTATTTTACCATAACAATCTACCTTTCTGACAATTGGATGTTTGGCATTTGAATACCGTGGATGTATCGAGTACAGACTTTCGATGGTCTAAAATGTGGGCCATTACACAATTAGTATAGTTCAAACGCAAAGTCCTTAGTTCAATAATAAAAATTATCATTAACTGATATGCTTTGGCCATAGACTTTGAATTTGAGTTGATTAGGTTGGTTGCGATATCAGCTCCATATAACTAATGAGGTAAATTTTCTATTGAATGGCATTCCACTTCCAATGCTTCAGCTCAAACCCAAATATAGTCGTTCGATGGACGTCGTGCCTTGTTTAACTATAGCTGAAGCGGAATATCCATATAGAAGTTCAACAGTATTCTCAAGTCGAGAGAACCGTGTAATGTTTTCATTTTGATATTCTATGTTTGACCTTAGTTATGTTTACCAATAAAAAACTATCTAGTGAGTCATTCCATAATTATTTAATAACTATCAACGCGTAACCCTTGGTGCCCCCAACAGCCATGAGTAATACACCGCCCAACGTTTGAAGAACGTCACGTACTTTAGTCTCAAAGGATATATCGGTATCTAGGCTTAATTTATCCTAACTAGGAATATTTAAAACGATATGTTGTTCTCATTGTGATAAATTTCTCATGATTACAACAAGTTGCAGTTACTATCACGAAAAACATATCATTTATGCATTTTCTATTAAATATACTTAAATTAATTAAACAGATAATATAACACGTTATATTAAGTATATAATAGAAAAAAAAACCTTTTATTTCAAATGAGGTTTTATTACAGAGTTAACAATTTACAGTAAATTATAGAATTACCCTTAAGGCATACCTTTAAATCTATCAACTTGCACCTAATGTGTTAGTTAAACACAATATAATACTATATTGACATCATATAATAAGGTCTCACTAATAATCCACCATATGCCTAATCATATGCACACGATTGAGCCTGAAGTCCCAAATCCCATATGGGAAACATTTACAACTTGCTACTAAGGAACAATATGTTTCAATCCACTATTGTTAAATCGCACAATAAGGACTCACCTCCTTTGAATGTACAGTATCTTCAAATCATATGGGACCAGCTGATGAAGAATAACATGTCTTGACCTGTTATCACCAAATCATACATGACTCATTAACGAAGAACTATATATCTCGGCCTATTGCCAAATCGTAAGCAACTCGCTACTGAGAAACTATATGTCTCAGCCTACCATCACCAAATTATAAGCACACTTGCTATTGAGGAACTACACGTCTCAGTCCGCTATCGCTAAATTGGAAGCAACTCGCTAATTAGGAACTATATGTCTCGGCCTACTATTATCAAATCATAAGCGGCTCACTACCGAGAAATAATATGTCTCAGCCTACTCACCGAATTATAAGTGACTCACTGTTGAGGAATAAATTATCTCGGCCATTAACCCTATATCGAGCGATGTATAATAAATATTCTGAAATAAGATAATTTTCTAAAGCATCTCAAAATGTTGAAAACAACATTATAAAACATTCCTCATCTTTCCATAATCACGTTGCCACAAACCACATGTGAAACGGAGGTTGTATATGAGTGTTATAAGCACTTAACTTATATTGGAATTTAATTTGATAAATAATTTAATTAAATAATATTACTTTATATCATTAAATGAACACCGTCGATGAATTCCTATCGTCGAGAATGCAGTTTTGGTATATAAATGTTAAATTTGAAACATTTTTTGTGCTTTACACTCTTTAATTAGGGAGGATCAAACTTTGTTTAATTATAATTTAAAGAAAAATCTTTTTTTTTATTTATCTGGCCATGGATACATCTTAATATCTTATTCATGTGTATATATAAAATCATTTTCTTCTTCAATTTCATCATTTATATCTGATTTAAGACCATAAGGGGTGAATTACTACATCTTATTAATATGTACCCAAATATGAAGAGTCACAGTCACCAAAACTCTCGAATGAAGGAAAACAAACATAATTTCCACTGCCTTATCCCTTTAGTGATTGGAAACAACCTTAATTTAAGTTGATTCCTACACCATATCTTAATACTTGCCTACACTGCCATTTCGTGGGGTAAATCATCAAAATCCATTAAGAAACAAGAGAGATACGTCATTTTGAAGTTCGATGGAGGAGGAAAATGGTATACGAGATTCCACCACCCTCTTTACTATCCCGATTTGTTGCACCTCCAATCATCCAAATTTTGCCTCCAAAACAAATTAAGATCATATTATTATTTGTATCCTTCGATTTTCTACCGGTTTCATTGAAATCAATTGAGAAATGAAGAAATTATGAACTCTTTAAGTTCGGTGAAAAAAAGAAAAAGGAAAGAGGAAAGAGGAAAAAGAAATGAAATGGTTAAAAAAAAAATGAGATTTTTTACTTTAAATTTCTTAGGATTTTATGGATATTAGTGGTAAGATGATTAGATTAAAATAGGGTTTTGCTCTTCTACTTATAGGTTGGAAATAACACATATTTAGCCTAAAATATCATATTTATCATATTACGCAAATGCCACTGAGTTTGATTTTTCTTATTTCTAGTTCGTTTAACCAAATTTAGCAAGTTATATATGTTTTCTGTAAAACGACATTCAAGATGCAATATGAATTCCAACTTCTATAGAAATTTACTATTTTGCTCTTTATGTAAAATTATGTTTTTCTTAATTTAATTATTTAACTGCGTGAAACTACAGAGTGTTACAATGTCTTATTTATGAGTATCGGAGGTGGAGGAGGCTCACAGTTCCCTTTCTCTTCAATTTGCACCTTGTCATTCCTCTCCAAAAACCATCTCTGGTGTTGTTACGAATTAAATATAAGGACTACATATGAGCTTGGGTTGATTTAGAGGTTTTTGTAGCTTACTAAGCTTTTGGATTAAGAAAATACCAAAAGTGATTAAGAAGTGGACTACCTACTTTTATTCGACAATGAATGAATGAAAAGTGAAGGGATGAAGGTGTATTTATAAACCTATTTGAAAAAGTAATTACTTCTCTCTTTTCGAATACCTTTTTAAATCTAGTCTTATCTTCACCAAATCTATATCCACTTTAAATATCATCATTCATCCTTATCCACTTGTAATGTAACATTATTGTGTTACACTCTTAATGAAAACATGTGTTAATTCATTCTTCACAACTTTTAGCATACTAAAAGATGACTATCGATAACGTAATTTTTAGTCATATTATCATCTTTAACCTCCTTCATCTATTTGAGTGAAAGAATTACAAAACCATGGTTGTTAACATTAACCTCATTTTATTCCAACATTAAACCCATTGAGATTAACATTGACCTTGCTTAAATTATGTATGTAAAATATTTTGAGATCGGGATCTCTACACAAATGGACACTGCCTAATGGGTATACAACCTTAAACATAAAGTTGAGAAGCTATCATTTGCATGATGTTTGTTTTCTGAATGTAGGAGCATATTTAACTTCCAAGCGTGCCTCGTCCTCCTTCTATCATTATAAGTTTATACAATTATCCATACTTTCTGATGACTTCATTAAAATTATGAATTATGACGTTGTGTTCATCTTAACTTTATTTAAGCAAAGTTTGAAGTAATCATTAATATTCGTAGACCTATCTTTAATTTTTATTTCCTGCAATCTATAATAATTTTCAACAGAAGACGTGATCGGAGGTTCCGAGCATTATTAAATTGATGTCTGTTGTGTGAGCTAGAGGAGAATGCCATTTACAATATATTTTTTATGGATAAACTTTTTATATAAACAGTAGTTACAACTTATTAGCAAGATCAAGTTTGCAAAGTTATTATCAAAATAAGCTAGTTTTAGCAAAATCAATAATCAATTTAGCAATCAACTTGACAAATTATAGTTGCCAATAAATGACGAACAACCATGAATTGCACGTAAAAGTAGACAACATTTTGCGTAACTTTGAACTTCGCATGTGAGACTACCAACCATTTAAGTACTTAATATTTTTAAGTACTTCACATGTGCAATTCAAGTTATGTATAACATTATAACTTCTTTGTCGTCGTGCAAATTCATGGTTGCTTATGCATTAGGTAAAATTAAAATTTACCTAGATAAGTGCTAGCTAAGCTAAGATCGATCTGTATCGATAATAAGTTTGCAAGCCATTCATTTTGTTTAAGGTTAGCAATTAGGACTGAAACCCACAAACCTAAGCCAGACTAACCCAAAAGGATATGAACTCGACCAAAGAAGGCCTAAACTCAACTTGAACCCAACGGGTATCAGGTCGGGTCTAGTTAATGAAATATACCATTTAGGCCCATCAAACCCCTGCCGGACTAATCCAACCCACAAAATCTAACCAACAAACATAAAAGTACATAAACTTAATAGATACTCGAAAAATTTGTATCCTTCCACACTCATATCTAAAAAGCAGATAAATATACGATGTTCGAAAAACCAGATACCGATATAGATACGATGCCATCCACATTCAAAGATTATCTGTCTATTTTTGTCAAGACTATAGTTCATGTTATGTGTATTTCAGTGCAATGATATGCATATATTGTTTTATTAAGCTACTAGTTTATATTATATGCATTTAATACACACTTACTAGTCAAGATTGTTTACTATCATCATATTTATTTATTTTTCATGCTTTTAGATTTAACAAGATTGAAATAAAATGATGTTAAATCAAAATTTTACACTTATGTTTCTTGATTTATCGATTATCAATGGATAAGGTAATTATTCAATATCTGTCTATATCGTGGATGTGGATATCCGATATCCTAAAATAATTCAAGAAGTAGAACCATCTAAGACACTATTCTTATTTGAAATATTCGTTGACCAGCCTAAAAAGTGGAAATTAGCCACAAGGGTCTCTTTAGCAAGTGCAATTAGTTTCTAGGATACACAACTGAAATAATTACTTTTAAGGACAAAATGAAGAATAATTAGTTTCTAAGGCCTAAAGACCTATGAAATTATGTCCTTGAATGTAATTAGACTGCTGACTTTGTCCTTAAAAGCAATTATTCTACTAACGTTGGTCTTGAAATTAATTTCCGTGGATGTGTGTCCTAAAAACTAATTGGACTGCAAAGTTTGTCTTTCTAGTGAAATTCCCCGCCTAAAAATATATGCATTTTAAGTGTTATTACCAAACAGATCCGAATCAATCTGATTCGAATCGAATCTTGGGTTGGAACTACGTTTTAAAATGTATAGGTTGGACCTGCTAAAAACCAATTCATTTAGAATGAAGATTTATTGACCAAGATCTGATCGAACAATCTGCCATTCTAAGATAAAGGCAGATGTAACATCCAAAACCGATAGCTTGTTATGGCAACCAGAATTTCAAAATGCCATCTCTAGATCTAGAAAATTTTCAACTATCTAAAATTGATCTCTTTTGCTTTCATTTTCTGCTTGGCACGCTTTAGCTTCTTGCATTTTGACCCACCTCGATACTTACCTCGTCTTAGGTCTAATGTGTTTTCCATGTTACAATCATCTTAATGCCAGATCTTGAGTCGTGCTTAGTTTTCGATGCTGACTTTCCTCCCTTCGTCGGTTTAGGAGGTTGTGCATCCAGATTTGGGCCTAGCTCCATATGATAGCAATGTGGTGGGGGATCCATCCATGAATGCTAGGTGCCTATCCACTTGAGGCTCATCCTCCTAGTCTTATGCCCAAGGTATATCCTCCTTTAATTCAAGTGCCATTTCTGCTTTTGTTAATTTGAATGATGTTGGTTCTGCTTCATATGACCAAACCCGTAATGCTTCACCTAAGCATAATTGCGGTTGGTCGTCCCTTTTCAAGAAGAAACATAGGAATGTAGGCTCCTGTTTACATAAGCAATTTGTAATTTTATTAATAAACCTATCCCTCACCCTAAGGAAATTATCGACGTGGGTAAGTTATTCTAGAAAGAGTCTGTAACAACCCTAATTTTGATTAACATTATTTAGAAAATTTAATTATATAAATAAAATAAAATAATGTATTGAGATAAAGAGAATGGAATTTGATAATTATGTGTGGTCATGCCTAAAATAATTGGTTAATAAGGTTAATTAAACCATTAGGAGAAGGGGGAATAATGTGAGGGGTAAAATAGGAATAATCGCTTATTTTCCAACCATAACTCTTCCTCTCTCATTATCATCATTCCATTTCACTTCATATAAACTAAAAACTTAAGGTCGGCCATTGCTAAGGAAAACAAGAGGAGAAAAGCAAAGCAACTCAAAAGAAAAGCTAAAAGGAATTTAATCAACACTTAATCTCAAGTCTCTTTATCCAATCAAGGTGAATAATAGTTATCCATCATACTTTTGCTTGTTTATTTTGATTTTATGCTTAAACCCAAATTATATGATGATATTATGCTGAGTTATAAATGATTATTGCAATATATGCATGTTTGATAATTTATTGGATTATTTATGAAATTATTTGATAGGTTTTAAGTGTAGAAACCTAGTTTATAACCTCAAATAGAATTGAAATTTGGATAATGTCTAAAACATTAATTTGGAGATGAATTTTTAATTTCATAATTTCCATGATCGTATAAATATTATGAATTTCCTAAGCAAGAAAAAGGATTTATTTCGGGTTTTAACTATTAAAAATAATTAAATAATGGATTTGGTCTTGAATTTTTATATGTGAAAGAATATATTAACTCTATTTTTGAGATTTTTTGAGGATTTTCCCAAGTGATTATAATTTTCCATAAATTTATTAAGCTATAAAGGCTTAATAATTATATCAAAATAATAATACAAGTTAAATGATTTGCAAAATATTTGGGTGATAAATACATATTGCGGAAGTTTTCTGAAAAGAATATTGGTAAAGTATGTTTTAACCAGTAGAAATTTGACAGGGGTTGAGAGTTTGTGCAAAAAATTACTTTAATTGGGGATAAAACAGTTTTTAAATTATTTATGAAAATGCCTTTTCATATAGCAAGAATGTCAAAGCCCAATCCATGTTGCTGGCATGCATTTTGACATCAACAAGAGGGAATGCGTATGATATCTGTTTATGTTGGTATGGAATGAATCAACTCAGGTTGGAGTAGGAAAACCCAATATATGATTGATTTTGTCATCCTTCTGATATAATTATATTATGGTGGTGGTGCCGCAGGTATCTGATTTCAACATTCAGTATTTTAAGGCAATGAAGCCATAAGTTATCAATTTCGACAACTTAATAGTGGCGACATAGTAGCTATAGTTTAGGTAGGACGACATCAATTCCTTTGAGATATTGAGGTCAAAGGTTGTCAATTTCAGTATTCCTATTTTCTAAGTTGAAAGCCTTTATACTATGCAAACCCAATAACAAGCTTCATAGGTTCAACAACTTATATTATACGACAAGAATGATTTCAACCCTATAGCCTTAAGTTTGTAAATCAAATGGGTTTATTATAACTTTGATATTGATGGGGGCAACAACCTATATCGGTCGTATTGATGTCACATTTTATCAATTTAAATAGCTTTATTTGACAGCTTGATAGCTTAAGGTTTTAAAGGTGCAACAGTCTCCTGTTGATTTCAGAATTAATGAAAGCTATTTCAAACAAAGACGTATTTTGGCATAATGCCTTAAGTAAGTAAAAGGGCTATATTTTCCTTGTTTTAAATAAGATTTCAAGGGATAAATCATTTAAAAAGACTTACTTTTTTAAGGAAATAAAAAGGATATTTTATTCCCAGGGTTTTACCTGAGAATTATTGTTAACAACTAATAACTTATGATAGGATATCTTGGCTCAAGGATTATATATTAGAAAACCAGATAATAGGATTGGCACAGGGTCATGCCCTATGCTTCAACTGCTAGCCCCTAGTTGATGTTGGTCCATAATTTTAGTGCACAGGGCTTTGTTGATGTAAAGACTAAAAGTAGGTTTACGCAGAGAAGGAAATTTATAAATTAGATAGGTTATTGATTGGATTATAAAACCATTAAGTTCATAGTGAGCTTAGCAAACTATGAGACAAACGAATAGTTAGGTTTACAATAAGAATATTATGTTCAAAGGGACAGTCCAGTTTCGTCCTAAAAGTAATTTTGAGAATTCAGTGTATCTGGTAGGCCCGAGTCATCCATATAGGCTAGTGGTAACCCTGGAAAAACTGTGAAGTGGGAATAGATAGTTTATTGATTTAGACAGACTAGTCAGATTTAACTATACGGCATGCAAGCATATGATTATTTTATGTTTGTTTAACCATTTTGATTTCAGGAGCATTATTTTGGTTGATATATTTTCGGAAGATACTGGTGAAGGGAAACACGTTCTGCTTATTGTCTTGGTCTTCCTAGATATTTGTTTTCGAGACGCCGTATTATTATTTACCCCAGACTTTTTGTCTAACCCAATGTTTTTGTTTTTTCACTTTTACTCTCGGGTGCTCAATTGAGTAATTCGAGAGTAAGGTTTGCAGGTTTCTAGGTTGACGGATAAAGCTTCCGAAGATGTGCAGGAGGCAAGTTAGCTATGTTAAGAAGTTATTTTGTCCACTATATTATTGTTTCATTTTGTCTGGATGTATATAAAGGCAAAATATGTATATGTCAAGTAGTAAACTCTTATTAACCAAGGGTGCATCTACACATGTCGCTCTTGGAGTATTTTGTACTAATTATGTTTTATCTGAACCTAGGCAATGTTCGGGATTATATAATGAATATGGAAATTAATCAAATGTGTTTTGAAAAATTTCAATTTCCTATGCTTCCGACGTTGTTGATATGATTAACATGACGCATTATATCATCATAAATTAATATAAGGGATGACTATAGCATCTGTAGCATTTAGTTTCAGGCCTCATAATGAGGGATGTTACAACTTTGTATTAGAGCAAATGTTTATGTAAAACTAGAAAAATTTTGAACTTAAAAGGAGTTTTGAAAAAATAATCCGAACAAAGCAGAGAATAAGACTGGGGTATGGGATCATGCTATAGTAACATACTTGTATTTTCTATATATAGGTAATATCCATTCTCTATTCTTCCCTCTTTCTTAGGCCATTCTTCCGTATCTTACTAAGGTTCGAATGTAGATTTAAGGAAAGTAAGGCATGGAGGCAGGAAGTTGAAGAGTGAATCTCAGTAGACAAAGCACCAGAACCAATGAAAATGTCAAGCACAACGCTAGAAGAAATCCAGATCAATGAGCAGCTATAAATGTGGGTGTTGGAACGCCACCAGTGGATGTGGAAGCTATGTATCGGTTCTTTGTTAATATGATGCAAGCTGGAGCTACAGTTGGAATAGTTCGTAGAAGTGCCGCCAATGTAGGAGGAGCAAATCCTGAAATTCCTATTATCAATAATTATACCGTGTCGAGTCGGGATTATGATAGTCTTAGAGGAAAGCCGTTTATTATAACTAAAGATGCTATCGATGTGGAGAATTGGTTGTTGTATTGTTAAAGGATTTTCGCAGACTTACACTTGAATGATGAGCAGAAGAGGAAATTGACATTCAAGTAATTGCAAGGAGCTACTTTGTACTGGTGGAACAGTGTAATTGTGGGAATACCAGAAGAGAACTTGACTTGGACTGAGTTCAAAAGGAGATTTGAAGAGAGATTTATGTCTGAAATAGCCGAGTCAACTTTACTCATAAAGTTTGCTGAATTAGAGGAGATATATCAGTGCTTGAGTATGCGACTGGATTTGAAGAGCTGTCTAGGTATGAATATGCTGATGTGGATATGGTGATAAAGAGGAATAAGAAGTTTATTATGGGTTTGAAGCTAGAGCTTGTCAGGGAAACACTAACGTATCTTAAAGACCTATGTGATGTAGTAGTGGAGATGGCACCGAGGGATGAAGAAATGCTTGCGTTGTTTGGTAGTAACAAACCAGCAGAGACTAAGAGTGGTCAAAGCTAGAAAAGAACGCTCTTTCAAAAGAAGGGAACTCAAAAGGGTAGAGCTACCAAGAAAGGAAAAGCTAATGTTGTTTGCTTCAAATGTGACAAAAAAGGGAACTTTGCCAACAAATGTCGTTCTAGAGATGGAAAGAAGGTCATTAGAAGGAAGAACGTCAGATGTTTCAATTGTGGCCAAATAGGGCATAATAAGAACTAGCGTCGCAAACTCGCACGGCCCAAAAAGGAAAAGTGTTTGCTTTAGAACCATCTATTTCAAGGCTAACATCAAAAGAGAAGGAAAAAGCTATGATAAGAGTTACGCTTTTGATTCATGGAATACCGTTAGCGTATTGTTTGATACTGGTGCATCACATTCTTTTATCTCTGGTTGTTTGGTAGATATCTAAATTTAGAACCATTGAACCTTCTTACTTTTCTTAAGGGTTGCGAATCTAATAGGAGGGTACGCAACTCTTGGGTGAGATGTGACCATTTAGAGTTTGAATTATTAGGTCATATATTTTCCTGTGGTTTGCATATGTTTGATTTTGTAGGCTTTGGGATTATTTTGGGTATGGACTAGTTAACCAAATATGATGTTAGAATATTTTTCAAAGATAGGAAAATATCACCAAGACACCCTAATAGAAATGGTCGAATTATATACTCAATAGAGAACTCGAATTTCGATGTTTGTGCTTTATTGGGTGTAATGGAGGAGGAAAACGAGATTATCGAGTTTTTTTTGTAAGAGAATTCACAAATGTTTTTGAACCGGTTATGGGATTACCACCAAAAAGATCTGTTGAGTTTAGAATATATCTTGTACCTAGAGCTAAACTTATTTGTAGACCATCTAGCAGGATGACACCTACCAAGATAAAGGAGCTAAAGGTGCAGCTAACGGACTCGGAAGAAAAGAATTTTATCAGACCAAGCATTTCGCCTTGGAGAGAAGCCATGGTATTTGTAAAGAAACTGGCTGGGTTGTCAAGGATGTGTATCAACTATCGTAAGTTTAATGAAAAGATGATAAAGAATCGGTATCCTTTGTCGAGAATAGAAGATTTGTTTGATCAATTGAGTGGACCTAAAGTATTTATCAGTTGGATTTAGCGATAGGGTTCCATAAATTGAGGATACTGGAAGACATCACTCCTTTAACCGTGTTTCAAACGAGATATGGTTCGTACGAGTGGTTAGTTATGCCATTCGAGTTGACTAATGCATCTACTTTCTTTATGAATTTGATGAACTAGATTTCAAAAAGCACTTGTATAAGTTCATATTAGTATTTGTAGATGACATTTTGATATACTCTAGGAATGAGCGAGATTACGAGACTCGTCTTAGAATAGTGTTTGAGACGTTGAGGCGGCATCAAATGAAATTCAAGTTTTCGAACTGTCGCTTTTGGAAGAAGTAAAGTTTCTTGCTCATGCAGTTTCGGAGAATGGGTTATCAGTAGATCTGGCTAAGATTGAAGCTATTAATAATTGGAAGATCCTCGAGACCGTGACTAAGATAAATAATTTTCTCGGATTAGCTAGCTATCAAAAGAGATTCATCAAGGATTTCTCTCGTATAGCCGCACCGATGAATAAACTAACAAGGAAGGATGTAAGGTATGTTTGGACCGATAAATGTGAGGAGACATTCATGAAGCTGAAACATTTATTGACCAATGAGCCCGTGATAGTTGTTTCGGATGAAAATCAAGATTCGATGGTGTATAATGATGCATGCAGAATAATATTAGGACCTGTGTTGCTACAAAGAGTAAAGTGATTGCCTACGCTTCTCGATAGCTTAGACCGCATGAAGTTAGATATCCGACTCATGATTTGGAGTTAGCAGACGTAATCTTTGCTTTGAGCAGGATGCTATCTTTTAGGATAAAGATTCGAGTGGCTTATGGATTACAAGTCTTTGAGATATTTATTCTCTTGGAAGGAGTTGAATATGAGACGGCGGAGATGGTTAGAGTTCATAGCAGCTTATGATTTTGGAATTGAGTACACGCCAAGAAAAGGAAATAAAGTCATAGATGCACTTAGCAGGAAACATTAGAATGCGATGTTAGCAATGTGAATCGAATGGAACAATTGAACATTAACTACCTGTGGCGTGAAGTTAAGATCGACAACTAGTTCTAGCCTAGAAATTGTCATGTTGTCATGTTTGGAAGTTCAACCAGTAATGATCGAAAGGATTGTTCTAAGTAGAGAGATGATCATTACTAGCTGAAATGATTAGAAAAGATGAAAGTGGAATCGAGAGTGATGATTTGAAAGGTTTTAGTCTTGACCAAAATGGATGGTTAAGGAAGAAGGGACGATTACGTGTTCCAGAGGTTGGCGACCTAAGAAAAGAAGTTCTTAGGGAGTATCATCGATTGAAGTTTAATGCTTATCTTGAAGGAGCTAAGATGTATCTGGATATGAAGAAAAGTTTCTTCTAGGAAGGTATAAAAAGAGATGTAGGCTTATGGGTAAAGCAATGTATAAATTGCCAGCAAGTGAAAGCTGAGCATAAGAAGCCAAATGGATTGCTTCAGCCTTTGGATATGCCAGTGTGGAAATAGGATTCTATATATATGGATTTCATTGATGGGTTGCCAAGATCGAATAGGGTAGACGAAGGTATTTTTGGATTATAATGGATATATCAACTAAAAGCACATTTTTTTCGCGTAAAGTCGACAAGAATGACACGTGTATTGGCTAAGTTGTTTATGATGAATATTGTTAGACTGCATGAGATTCCTAGTAGTATGGTCAACGATAGAGATCCTACGTTTACTAGTGAATTCGGGAAGAGTCTACAAGAAGGGTTAGGTATCAAGCCGAAGATGGGTACCGCTTACCACCCACAGACGGATGGGCGGACATAGAGAGTAAATAAGATACTTGAAGATTTGTTGGGAGCTTGTGTGCTAGACTTTAGAGGGTCATGGGAAGACCACTTAGTCGAGTTTTCTTATAATAATAGTTATCGGGCTAGTATAGGAATGACATCTTTTGAAGCTTTGTATGGAAGGCCATGCAAATCACCTGCATGTTGGTTAGAGGTCGGAGATAGATTGATCTTGGACCAAATATGGTAAGAGAAGCAATAGAAAAGATTGAGTTAATTCTGATAAGGATGAAGGGATCTTAGACGAGGCAGAAAAGTTATGCAGATAAGAGACGTAAGGATTTAGAGTTTTCAGTTGGAGACCATATGTTTTTCAAACTATCACTGATGAAGGGTAGAATTCGATTTGAGAAATCGGTAAATTTGATACCAAGATTTTTTTGACCATTTCCTGTTATAGAAAGGCTTGGGAAACTCGCTTACATGATAGATTTATCAAATATAGGAGTCCATAGTGTTTTTCATATATCTCATCTTGGGAAGTGCGTTCATGATCTAGAAACTATTATCACTCCGACTACATTGAAAGATTTAGTGGTGGAACCGGACATGACTTTGGTTAAACATCCATCTCCATTGTAGCTAGAGATGAGAAGAAGTTAAGGAATAAACAGTCAGATCAGTGAAGGTCCGGTTGAGTGACAACGAAAAAGACTAACACGGCCTGGATTTTCAACCTCCAAAAATCGACATCAATACGTCCACTGTATTACATGCC
Source organism: Allium cepa (assembly GCA_030765085.1). Taxonomy (NCBI): domain Eukaryota; kingdom Viridiplantae; phylum Streptophyta; class Magnoliopsida; order Asparagales; family Amaryllidaceae; genus Allium; species Allium cepa. Next base: position 22,146,419 of record CM060931.1, read on the forward strand.
AAGCAATCGAATGCTGGAAATACTAGATCATTAGGGAAAAGAAGAAAGAGGTAGAAGAAGAAGATAGAAACAACAACACATAATCTCACAATTGCAGCGGAACTATATGTAATAGATAACAACTGGTCTTTATACAAAAAGAACTATAACTGCTATTTATACATTACATCATCAGAGTACAACACAAATCAATAACTTAATACTGGACAATTATAATAACTTGTCCTCATAAGTGCTGAATATACAGCCTACAATACACAGCGGAATATAAATTAGATACGTGTAATACGCCTTCGCCATCCAGCTCGTCTTTCGAGCTTCATAACATCCTATCCTGTATCTGTAATACTCGGTCTGACCCAAGCATTATAATAAAACAACTCCCGAGTTGGTCTGGAAAACAAACGTGAGAAAACACACTCAATTGGAATTATTAAAATTTTCAAAACCCTTTGAAAATCGGAGGTATCTCGTAAGACCACGCCACAAATAAACACAGCGGGTTTTTACCTTACGATAACCAAAACATTTCATATCAAATCCTCTTATTTATAATAGTGTCTAAGTGTAAATACTTATTCAAATAACTGAAATTGTTACATTAATTAAATTCCAGTATACTAGGCTCTACAATCAAAACCGTAAAGGCACATATTGGAGAATGGATTCCATAAGAATGACTAGGTACTGGAGTATCACCTGTCACAGTATACATCTAAAACAACGTACCGAGGACCACGCCAGGATCCCCTGCAACATAAGACTGGGCCACCCCTAACCTAGATAGACCGAATATGCTATCAACCCGGGTGTTCCTACCCTTTCCTAGAGCTCTTCCACATGCAACCGTATCCATAATATATAATATCTGAGGGTATCTAAAAAGGTGATAAACATACCCTAATTGGGTGCGACCCACTTAGCCTTGCTGCATTATCCATGCTTTTCAGTCATTCCCGGTTGATGAGGCTAGAGGCTACGATTACCTTTTTAAAGGAATTTTCACTTAGAATGCTCATTTTCCTCCAATGACAATGTACTGATAGCATTCATCCATACAAGTCTGTTCTTTGTCCGAACGGAACCGATGGCACTATTCCTACATCCATTTTGGATTCATCCTCAAGTTTAGTAGCGATTAGCCCATGCACTTCACTGCTCCATCTTCGACTCCATGCTCTTGTTTTCACTTCGAAAACGTACTCATTGGATCGAAGTGGTTTTCGAATAACTTATATGATCCCGGTCTCTTTGAAACAATGTTCGATATTCTCTGGTAAACTTAACCCAGGTTCTTTAAGAAATAATCAGACGGAAATAAGATCGATCACCTCCTAACCGTTAGTAGACAAATTCCCTTATCATTGTCTTAGAAGAACGAAATGAGTTTATGCGTACAGTATAGCTCTTCGAGCGGTAACTGTATCATATAATTCCCGTATTTCTCCTAGATATTTCCAAAGTTATATTTTGGGTCCAGATTTGATAGTCGGTTATTTAACTATCAAATAATCAATCATTCAACCAAATATTCCCTTTTCCACTGATATCATTGATTCTTGTTTGATTTAATTTTAATAAATTAAATCTCTTTATCCAAAATATATACTTATCTTGCCGAATTTAGTATATTCTCAAGCTATCCTTTCAAAATATTGAAAAACCTTTTAAAATAATCTAGAAAGTACCACTGCAGTATCAACCATGGATTCACAGCTCAATGGTTACATCTCTTCCCAGAGAAATCCATAACTTAACTACAGGCACTCACTGCCTCTGATTTCGCCATGCAAGTATACCATTACTTCTCAAAAACTTTATTTAAAAAATTTCAAAATAACACATATGAAATTTCTATAATAATTTCCAAGTAAAGTTTAGGCGAATACTCTTTAAAATAAATGTTATTATATAATATTGAATATTGAAGATTTATCCCTTTAAAATAATAATACCGATTAATCTTTAAATAGCAATTAACTTACTATAAACTAACTTGATTAATATTTAAATATACTTTAAAAAATTAAAGCAACTAAATAGATAACTGAAATATTCTTTAAACACCTTTTAAAATTACCCAGTTAATAAGTAAAAACCTTTCTTTCTAAAACAAGCTCAATTCCTCAATAAAATATATTTTTCAGTTCTAATATAACCAGTCCATCTCTCTCAATTTATTCCCAATTTGATTTGCATCCCAATTCCACAAATTCCCTTTTCACATTTCTAAAAATAAATTTATCATTTATTTTTAAAGACGATTTCCCCGCCTCATTAATCCTCGCTGTGAATTTATAATTTCAATTTAACCACTGATAATCACCTCACTTTATTTATAAACTTTGTTTATAAATTACATAGTCTCATTTCCTGTTTATAACGGTTAAACGACACTTATTCAATTTTAAATCGATTTCTAAATTAACTTCCTTTTTTTAATTAATTTCTCAAATAAGCCAAATATATTCCAAAACCCAACTAAATTCAGATCCTACTTTCTTTTCATAATTCAAAGTCCCATTTAAAATCTAGTATAACAATTTCTTATTTTATTTTCAAATTTCCTTTTTATTTTTCCTAACTATTTTAAAATCTCAATTTTAAAATCTTTTTACACTTAAACAAATATCACTTAAGTTTTATTATTTAAAATCCTTTTAGTTACATTATTCCAAATCTTTATTTTTCATATACCGAAATTATTATATACAAATTTAAAATCAACCTATTTATTTTTCCTAAATTCATTCCTTTTAATTAATCCAAATTTTAATATAAATACTTCACTTCCAACATCCCTTTTAAATTTCTACCAACTCAATATATATATATATATATATATATATATATATATATATATATATATATGATATTTTAAAATATCAAAATCTAGGCCATTAATACCATAGCATCCAATAACTTCGAATTACACTATAATCTACCATAGATTATTCAACAGTTCATGTGTCATTATGTATGAAATTAAATTCAACATTTTTGAGGAATCCAATTAGACCCCTCCAATATATTCCCCTGCATCCACGGATGTTAGTACAATTATAAAAATACCAATCCCACTTCGAGGGGAATATCGCGGTATATAGGGTTATTCGCTACTATATGCATAACATCACATCCAACTAATAATAATTTATCAATTCTATCAATCAATCAATTATTAATTTAACTATTTAAAATTAATACCAATCATCCAAATGAGTGAAATTAACTCACATTGATTTTTATCGTCGATTTAAACGATGTATTTTCAAAACTGAACAAACCACTTTTAAATTCAATTTTACAACTTTTATTATCTTCATTTTTATTAATATAAATTTGATAAGCCTTTAAATTATTTTTATCAACTCTAAAACTCAAGATTCAATATTTTAAACAATTTTCAATTATTAAATTCAATAATTAAACTATCCAATAAATCGTTATATTTGAAATTCAAGATAAAAATTAACTTTTACATATTTAAAACCAATTAATTATTTAAATTTCAAATATCGAAAATTTTGGGTCGTTACGAAGACTATAATTAGGATATAGAGGACAGGATTAGACATTTAACCTGATTTGTTTTGATGGTATGTTTTATATCCGTGTTATATGTTTGACATGTACGTTATCGTAATTTTGAGGACAAATTTTTTTAAGGAGGGGAGTTTGTAACATCTCTATTTTTGATTAACATTATTTAGGAAATTTAATTAGACAAATAAAATAAAATAATGTATTGAGATAAAGAGAATGAGATTTGATAATTAGATGTGGTCATGTCTTAAATAGTTGTTAATAAGATTAATTAAACTATAAGGAAAGGGAACAATAATGTGAGGAGAAAAATAGGAATAATCACTTATTTCCTAACTATGACTCTTCCTCTCTCATTATCCTTATTCCATTTCATTTCATATAAACTAAAACAAACTCGAGGCCGGCCATTACTAAGGAAAACAAGAGGAGAAAAGCAAAGAAAATCAAAAGAAAAGCTAAGAGGAATTTAATCAACGCTTAATCTTAAATCTCTTTATCCAAACAAGGTAAATAATAGTTATCCATCTCACTTTTGCTTGTTTGTTTTAGTTTTATGCTTCAACCCGAATTATATAATGGTTATGCCAAGTTATGAACGATTGTTATATGCATGTTTGATAATTTATTGGATTACTTATGAAATTATTTGATATCTTTTAAGTGTAGAAACCTAGTTTATGACCTCTAATCGACTTGAAATTCGGATATGATGTCTAAAACATTAATTTGGAGATAGACTTTTAATTTCATAATTTTCCAATCTTGCATGATTTTATGAATATCCTAAGCAAGGAAAATGATTTATTTCAAGTTTTAATTATTAAAAATAATGAAATAATGAATTTGATACCGAAATTTTTATATGTGAAAGAATATATTAATTCTGATTTTTGTGATTTTTGGGGATATTTCCCAATTGATTATAATTTTCTATGGATTTATTAAGTTAGAAAGGCTTAATAATTACATGAAATTAAAATAATAATATAAGTTAAATGGTTTGTAAAATATTTTGGGAATGATAAATACGTTCGCGGTAATTTTCTTAAAAGAATATTGGAAAGTATGTTTTAACCAATAGAAGTTTGACAAGTGTTGAAAGTCGGTGAAAAGAAATTACTTTAGTTCGGAATAAAACAGTTTTAAAATTATTTAAGAAATGCCTTATCGTATGGCAAGAATGTCGAAGCCCAATCCATGTCGCAGCCATGCATTTCGACATCAACCAGAGAGGATGCATATGATATTAATTTATGTTAGTTAATGAATCAACTTAGGTTGAAGTAGGGAACCCTGTATATGATTGATTTCGTCATCCTTTCGATCCTAGTTATATTGTGGCAGTGATGCTGCATGTTTATGATTTCAACATCTGATATTTTAAGGCAATGATGCCGTAAGTTGTCAATTTCGACAACTTAATAGTAGCGGTATAGTAGCCGTAGTTTAGTAAGGACAACATCAATTACTTTGAGATATTGATGTCGAAGGTTATCAGTTTCGGTATTGCTATTTTCTACGTTGAAAGCCTTTATACTATGCAAACCGAATAACAAGCTTTATAGGTTCGACAACCTATATACTTATATTATACGACAAGAATGATTTCGGCCCTTTGGCCTTAGGTTTTATAAATCAGAATACTTTATTATAACTTCAATATCGAAGGGGAGCGACAACCTATATCGGTCTTATTGATGCTGCATTTTATTATTTTTAATAGCTTTATTTGATGGCTTGATAGCGTAAAGTTTTAGACGTATGACAACCTCCCATTGGTTTCAAAATTAATCAAAGCTATTTCAAAGAAGGACGTATTTTGGCATAATACCTCACTAAGTAAAAGGGCTGCAATTTTCTTATTTTAAATACGATTTCAAGGGATAAATCATTAAACAGACATGTTTTCAAGGAAATAAAAATGTTATTTTAGTCCAAGTTTTACATGAGAATTATTATCATCGCCATTAGATAAACTGTGATAGGATATCTTGGTTCAAGGATCGGAGATTACAAAACCAGCTAATGAGATTGATGTAGGGTCGTGCCCCATGCTTTAATTATTAGCCCTTAGTTGATATTGCTCCACAATTCCAGTGCACAGGGCTATGTTGAGGGCAAAGACTAAAGGTCGGTCTACGTACGGAAGAAATTCATAACTTAGATAGGTTATTGGTTGGCCTGCAAAACCATTATGTTCATAGTAAGCGTAGCAAAACTATGAGATTGAGGGATAGTCAAGTTTAACTAAGAAGATTGTTTTTAGATGGATAATCCAGTTTTCTCCTCATGGCGAATTGAAGAATTTGGTATACCTGATAGGCTCAAGTAAGCCATATAGGTTAGCGTTAACCTTGGAAAAACTATGAAGTAGGAACAAATAGTTTTTTAATTTAGACGAACAGGTCAGATTTACCCATGTGGCATGCATGCATGTGACTATTTTATGTTTGTTTAACCATTTTGATTTCAGAAGCATGATTTTGATTGACATATTTTCGAAAGATACCATAGAGGGAAAAATCCATTCCGCTCAGCAGTGTGGCCTCACTATATATCTATTTTTAAGATGGCATATTATTATTTACACCTGACTTTTTGTCCGACCCGATGTTCCTGTTTCCCCTTTAACTCTTGAATGCTCATTTAACCAGTTAGAGAGTAAGGTTTACAGGTCTCTAGGTTAACGAATAAAGTTTTCGAAGATGTGCATGATATAAGTTAGCTAGGTTAAGGAGTTATTTTGTTCGATGTGTTATTGTGTCATTTTGTCTGAATGTATGTAATGGAAGAATATGTATTTGTCAATTAGTAAACTCTGATCAACCAAGGGGGTGTCTTCACATGTCGCTCTTGGAGTATTTTGTAATAATTATATTTTATTTGAACCTGAGCAATGTTTGAGATTATGGAATGAATATGGAAACTATTAATGAAACGTGCTTTGAAAATTTTCATATTCCCGCGCTTCTGATGTTATTGATATGATGAACACAACTGAATTTTGTCACCCGAAAGTAATGCTATGAATGACTGTAGCATTTAGTTTCAGGCCACAGAATGTGGGATTACAGAGTCGAAAAACTACCTTGTTGGTTTATTTTTGGATGACCCAAATAGAGTTAGGGGTATACCCTTAGAGGCAATTATGTAATTTGTTACATATATCTAACTCGTTGACCAATCTTGTTCGAAAAATGGTATTTTCTTTCCGTTATATACTTGATATAACGTGGTTATATTAATTAATAAATTTAATTAAAAGTATATTTAATAGAAAATCCATAAATGGTATGTTTTATGATAGTAGTTACAAAGTGTTGCAACTGTGAGGAATTTATCACAATGAAACAAGTGTACCATTTTAAATGTTCCTAGTCAAGATGCATTGAGACTGAATATCGATGTATCCGTTGAGACTAGAGTACGTGACGCTCTCCAAATGTAAGGCAGTGTATTAATTATGACTGTTGGGGGCATCAAGGGGTTACGTACTGATAATTATTGGATAACTATGGAATGACCCACTCGATAGTTTTCCGTTAGTTAATACAATCAAGGTCAAATAGAAAATATCGATGTGACTAGTTTACACAATTCTTTCGACTTGAGAATACTGTCGACCTTCAATATGAAAAACTCTGCTTTGATTATAGTCAAATCATGGAACGACATCCATCAAGTGATTATATTTGGGTTGAGTGGAAGTATTGGAAGAAAACCACCATTCAAGAGAGGATTCGTTACTTCAGTTATACAAGGTTAGTATCATGGTCAACTCAAGTCAACCCAAAGTCAATATCTCTGGCCAGAGTAGCATGGTTAATAATGATTGTTATTATTGAATCAAGGATTTTGTGTTTGGACTATAGAGTTGAATATGGACAATATTGGAATTTTGACCATTACCAAATTCCATAAATTCAAAGTGATGCAGTTTTTGACGAAGAGAATTGGTGTATATAAATGTTATTAACGGGCAACGCTTATTAAATTAAATAAGATTTTACTGAAAATGAATAAGCGATAAATTTGGCCATAATGTCACATCACTTGCTAATTGACGTGTAAACGTTAACATTCGAATAGTTTGGTGTTAATTGCTAACCAAATTTACACCCAAGAGTTACACAACTGAAATGATGAATTCCGTTAAGACCGAATGATTTAATTAGTTATATTATTATAAATAAATTAAACTAATTAATATTTACGAAATATTAATTATAAAAATTTGAATATGGTTTGAGAAATAAAAATTATTATATATATATAACAGTAATAAATGTACCAATCAATATACGATATCGATAAGCAGTTAAATTATATTTAGTTGTATAAAATTTTGGCTTGGGCTTAAATAAGTTTAAAGCCCATCATTGGGTCTGCAAATTTCTATTTTGACAAGTTATTGGAGGCGGCTAAAACTTAGGATTAGACTTAGAGATGGATGACTAAGATTAAGAGAGAACAGGTAATGAGATTGTCCTAATATCTCACTTATATAAGGCCATATATATGGATCTCTAAACCCTTAATCAAAAACAACTTATGGTTGGCATAATTTTCAAGTTTGCTGGCCGAAATTAATCCCCATATCATTTATAAGAATCTCAAATCAATTCAAGTTAAGTAAAATCACTATTTGATAGAAAAGGTCGACGATTCCGAACTTGCAATTTGACAGATCGAGCATAACTAGAGAAAGAGAATTCATTGATTCAAGTGGACTCAAAGCATCATCTATTGGTATTTTATTTATATATTACAGTAATCGTATCATTGTGATTTAATATTGATTAATCCTAAATCTGTATATATATTAATGTTGTATATCCAGGTAGGTGAGATTTTCGTATGTATATGTAGTTGTCACAAATTAGTTTGGTTATGTACATCATTATATTATTATGCATTATAATTTATGCATAAAAAGTCTAATTTTCTGTAAAATTTAAATTTTGTCATTATTCATTATTTTATGTATATTTATATATTAATTTAAATATAGACTATATTTTAAACATATAATTACATAAATGTATATGTATAATGTATAAATAGCTTGGAATTTTTCCTTACACCTATTTATACATGATATGAATTATCAAATTCGAAAATAAATTTTTTGTGTACATATAAATAATTTTAAATTATCTTTTATTGATTATTTGAATTGTTTATTATATCTAAAATAATTATTGCATGGAAAATTTGATTTTATATTTTATAAAGCTACTACATCTATGCAGTAACCCATGAAATTTTTTTAAGAATTTTTTGTTAATATTTAATACTTTTAATAATTAAATTGCTTCGGTTGAACATGTCTTTTGTTTATTAAAAATAATATTTTATTTCCAAAAATCATGAAATTTTTTTAAAACTATATTCTATGATTCTAAATTTTCATAAATTTTAAAATTTATTTTTTAATCTTTATTACTGATATTTTTAATTATTATGATCAAAGCTATTTATTATATGTATAAAATGATAAAACTATAAGATTATTATTTTATGTTTGTTATGCTAATTTCGATCTGGAAATAATTTTAATATATATATATTTATATTTTAAGTATTTGAATGTAATTATTTATATATATATATATATATATTTTATTTAACCTTGTATATATAATTTTAATTATTGTTATCCTGCCTTTTGGCAAAGCCGTGATACCAAAAGATCGATCAGAAACAAAAGACAGTTCGTCTCAAAGATTGGTTGTACTTTGCTTCGCTATGGATATCGATGTATTTTGTCCGAGCCCAGATCAGGCTACGACTGATAGGACATGACAAGCAAGATCATAAAAGCCGGTGTTTCAAATTTCAGGTTAATCGGAGTTCGTATGAACGAGATATGATCGATGCAAGTTAGCCAAAACACGTTGTTCGTATCCATCAAAAATGTAGAAGAGATGCCCATTTCGAATCCATCAGATTCGTATCCATCAACTTGTTTTGTTCGAATCCATTAAGTTCAACATACTTCGAATCGATCGAGTTCGAATCAATCAGCAGCATGATATCGGTCAGTACGAATCGATCGGTTTCGAATCGATCAAATAGGCATCGCCTCAGCATGTTCGTATCCATTGAGTTTAGAGCAGTTCGAATCCATCGTTCGTATCCATTGAGTTTAGAGCAGTTCGAATCCATCGTTCGTATCCATCAGGAAGTCGTGCATTGGTCTATTCGAATCCATCGGATTCGTATCCACCAAGTTCGAACCGATGACGTTCGCATCGATCAACCCACACCGCTTCGCATCCATCGATGCACCATCCATAAACCTTAGTTCGTATCAATTCCATAAAAGAGGCACTTGGTCGAATCCATCAGAGAACCTTGGTTCGTATCTATCAGTTGTTCTCACTTCGTATCCATCCTAAATACGCTTGTTCGTATCGATCGAACGGAGACAACTTCCATCGATGCGAACAAGGCCACCTCCATCGATACGAAGTGGGCACACTACGAACCGATGCGAAGTACACGTCATTGGTGGATTCGAGCAATACAATGGTCATCGATACAAACGAGGCGAAACTCATGGAGTCGAAGCGGTCAACTCGGAGCAAAAGGCGGAGCGATGCGAGATGTGCATGCCACGTCGTCTCGAAGGCACGTGCAACCGTCGATTCGAATGCATGGATTCGAAGTGATCGAGTCGAAGCGAACAGCCAACCCGGAGACACCAACTCGTATCGATCATATCTCCCAAACCGCTGATCCAAATGCGACGAAATTTTCATAGAAGCTTCCATACAAGGTAAAAATTGCTCCTGCCAAGTTTCAGCTCGATTGGATCATTTTTTAATGGATACGAAATCACTTCGTATCCGTCTCAGATCGAGTCGGAACTTGGTGGGGTCGGTCGCGTGGGTCCACTCACGTGCCAGAAAAAATCTCCCGAAGCTTGAGCGAGATCTGAGCCTCCTACGCCTATAAATAGCACCCTGAAGCCTTCAGAAAAGGGATCTTTCGACTTTGGAACGTCCAGACTCTGCCGGATTCAACTCTACATCCTTCTATCACCATTGTATTCAAACATCAGAGATATAGCTTACTGTAATCTGCTGTAACGGATTGAAATCATCAAGTGAATCAATAAAATCATAAGCTTCAGAGTGGACGTAGGCAAGATCGCCGAACCACTATAAAAATTGTGTTGTTTACCGCATTTCTGTGAATTTTCTGAGTGATTTTCATACATATTTGTTATCTGTGATCTGTGATTGCGAACTGGTACTTTCAACGACTATCGGGTGTTTGTGACCAATTTTAACACAAACAATTATATATATATGAACAGTTTTATATGTTTAATTACGTATATATATTTATATATAATTATGTATATATATTTATAAAAATGTTTTAAATTATATATATATATATATATATATATATATATATATTTAACTTTGAAACTTTTAGTTATAAAATATATTTTAAATATATGCATACGTATTTATATAAATATACTTTGCATTATAGATTTATGCACATATTCACACAACATATAACACATACGAAATGAATTAATGTGTCCGTTATAATATAAATCTCAACATCTATATACAGACATGTCTGTGCACATGGAAAGTGTGCGCCATTATTACGCGCGAGCCGCAGGCTGTACCACTCGTGTATGTGTGTGCATGCATATAATCACTTTTTGATTGTACCCCTTGTTCAATAAAACAAAAATAAAACCCTATATGAAAAGAAAGCGTGGGCCCTCTTGGTTTCCTCTTCCAAAACCCTAAATCAACCTCTTCTAATTGTCCGTATGTAAGAAAGAGGCACCCGACCCGTTAAAGACCCGAAACCAAAAAAGTTCATCAATGAATCATGATTTTGAAAATTATCCAAACTCCCGCCAAGACATCACTCATTAATTTTGTTTTCCCTCCTATTTCTTTCGTGTTTATGTATTTCGCAAATAAATCTTTATCTTTTGGATCAATTCATTTGCTCAGTTTAGCACTGCCAGTTTCACCCCTTTCTCTCTCTTCGACTAGCTGCAGTTTGTTCTCGAGGTGAGGAAATCATCTTGGATCCGCCATTTTCAGTTTTGTTCCATGTAAAATGATTATTTTTGTTTGTTTAGTTACCAATCTTTAGTTTTTTTCTTGGGATTATCAGCGATTAATGTGTAGACCTAGTTAATTAGTGTTGGAAGGATGAAATGGGGTCACTAACACTCGCATGTTTGATTATTTATTAACTTTATTTTGATTTTTGTTTACGTTGTTGATAGATTTGTGTAAGATTCTTCTTTCCGTTGCCGTGGTATTGATTTTCTAAATTTTGTGCTTATTACGTCAAGACTCTATTTCTTGTTTCTAGATGGTCTGATTTGCATTAAAATGGGGTAATTCACCGTCTCTTTATTTTACATCTCTACTTGAGACATGCATGCATAAAGGATTACAGTACTGTCATAATGGGAACTCACCTTTATTAATTGCTCTAATCATTTATTTCACATTTTGTGAATCATGAACTCATGGTTCTCCGTTGTTTGATCTTTCCAGGTACAGTTATCATGGTTGGAAGAGCTGAACGACCAACAGGTCTTATTTCAAGATATTTCTTTTTAATTGTTGATATTTCATATCCCACAGTTGTTGTTGAATTAATGCTGCTACATGTGCTATAAATCTGTAGTTATATGTATGGATGAGATCCCTTCAGTTTTGGTTAACCTTCATTTGATGTACTTTACTCTCTATCCAGGCTATTATTTATCTGTTTAGCTGTGTAGTTTTCAATTATGGAAAGAATTGCATGGGCATTGTGAAGCCTATTCTCGTTAACCAAATTAGGTTCATCCTCTTTGTTGACTAAGATGATTTTTCACTAACCTGGGTAGATATGTTAGGCAAGTTATGCAAAACTTCTCTAATTTCCTTAATTAGCAACATTGATTTTTTTGCCATTATGCTTCCACTGACTCCATGCATTCATGATATATTGCTTTCCTTGTGTGGGTTTCAAATGGATGGTAAATTGAGGAATATTAGATATGGGATCAATAAGGAACTCATGTATTTTCATCTCAATAAGTTAACTTTTAAACAACATGATATAGAACGAAAATTTAAATCAGTTGCTGAAATAAAAAATGTAAATAAAGGATATCATGGCAAGCTTTATAAGCATTGCAAACATGGTCAAGCATTCGAACAAAGAATAAAATTATTAGAAGTTTGATATCATGACAAGGACCTCATAAGCTTAATGCTGATAAAGATAACCTTTTTTGTATTTTTATTCTAACACAAACTTCAAAGTAGAAATTGAGATGTAGTTCATTCATATTTGCCATTAATTATGCGTTTTTGTTTTTATTTTTGTACATTAAACTGATTGTTTGTCAACTTAAAAGAACTGTTTTTGTTAGTATGTGCAGTAGTTCTTAATATATTTTGCTTGAAAATTGCTTTTTTTTGGTAATCTTTTATCTGATAAATTACATTTAAATCTCTAATTAATTTTGTTTAGAGCCTCCAACTATGTTGAGACTCCCTGACTAAAGTCGCTTCAAATAAAAAAATCCTTGGCCAAATGTTTTTTGCTCCACATGTTAACTTATTGTTTAGTCTTCTTGTCTATTTGCTAATATTCGTGCTGCATGAACTTTTGCGATTTCATCACCCTTCTTCCTAAAGTAACAAACGTGGTAAGTGGATTCATGTTTTCTTTTTCATCGGTCTATCACCTCTGATTGCGAATTCCTGTCAGCAATTTCTCCCGTTCTAGTTTTTCTCTTTACTGATGCACCCTAGTTTATAACCACATGCTTGTGATGTTTAATTATGAAATCCATTACGTTACATAAAAGGAAACTGGATTTTACATTGTTTAAGACTTTTGTAAATCCTTTAGTTTGATTATTATTTACTGTATCTGGTGTGTTCTTATGTAGCCTAAATTTTAACACAGTTGTTTCCATATGGTACAATGCACCATCAATTTATTTTTGTGTACCATCAAATTATATTTGTCTATGCCTCTATTGACATCTATTCTGAATTTGCATTCAAATGTACTTCCATAGATATGCTATTTAACAATTTATAGCGCAGAAAGATACATGCAAGTTGCAACCAATTTTTGTATCATTAAATAAACGTAGGTACATGTTAATTTCCTTGTGTTTTTCTAGTAAACGATTAGTTACCATGTAAAATATAATGATTTGTTTGCTGCATTTATGATCATAATTACCATGTATAACCTATACTGACTTCACACTTTGAATTTAGGTTTAAAAAGTAAAGCGTCCAATATATCTCAATCAAAGAAAAGAAAACACAACGACAAGGCCAAAACTGAAAATGTCACAAATGCTGCTTCAAATCCTACTTCTGACATGGAAAATAGTAATGGGTGTTCGCTTCCTAAAAGGCCAAAAAGGGCTGCAGCTTGTTCAAATTTTAAAGAAAAAACTGTCAAGTTATCTAAAAGTTCCATAGTTCGTGAAACAAAAAAAATTCGTATAGTTGAAGATGAATTAGCTGCTGTGGATCTTACTAAACTTGGTCCTGAAGAGTCTCCTCCATGCAGAAGGCTTCTTGACTTTATTTTTCATGATGAAAATGGAGCTCCACGATCTTTCGAAATGTGTGAATTTGATGATACATTCATAACTGCTCTCATAATGCCTTTGGATGATGATCTGGAAAAGGAAAAAAATAAAGCTGTGAGATGTGAAGGATTTGGTCGAATTGAAGATTGGTCCATTTCTGGTTACGATGAAGGGACTCCAGTGGTATGGGTTTCAACAGAAATTGCAGATTATGAATGTGTTAAACCAGCAAGCAATTATAGAAAATTTTATGATCATTTTTACAACAAAGCACACGTTTGTATTGAAGTTTATAGAAAGCTGGCAAAATCTGTAGGTGGAAATCCAACTTTGACTCTTGATGCATTAGTTGCTGGTATAATTCGTACCCTAAATGGAACTAAGGGCTTCTCTAGTGGCACAATCACTAAAGATTTTGTGATTTCTCTTGGTGAATTTGTTTATAATCAGTTAGTAGGACTTGATGAAACATCTATGGACAACGGTACCAGTTTATCAACTACACCTGCTCTTATTGCTTTAAGAGATGAGTGCAGAAGCAGGTCACAATCAATTCCAAGGACAACCAATATTTCGAATGGAAGTTTAAAGATTAAGGAAGGCGAAATATCGGAAGACAATGAAGACGAGGATGCAAAATTAGCAAGACTATTACAAGGTGAGGAAGACTGGAATGCGATGAAGCAACAGAGAGGTCGTCATCCTCCCTCCAAAATGAGCACTTATATTAAAATCAGTGAAGATGAAATTGCAAACGATTACCCTTTACCTGCATACTACAAGCCCTCCGTTGAAGAAATCGATGAATACTTATTTTTTGACGATGAGAGTAGCATGTCCTATTTTGACCTTCCTAGAAGAGTTCTTAATAACTGGGCACTTTATAATCCTGACTCACGATTTATTTCGTTGGAGTTATTGCCAATGAAGCCATGCGCTGAAATCGATGTGACCATTTTTGGATCAGGAACTATGAAAGAAGACGACGGGAGTGGATTTTGTTTAGAAAATGATGTGGGTCAGTCGTCTGGTGCATCCGACTCAATGAGTATTGATGGGGTACCAATATATTTGAGTGCAATCAAGGAATGGATGATTGAGTTTGGTGCATCTATGATCTTTGTTTCCATTCGAACTGATGTGGCATGGTAACTTTTCTACTCTTTAATATAATTGCACACATAAACGTAACAATATAATTTTGCATCCTCTAAGCGTGTGTATTCTACACCTACACACATATTCTGCCCTTCATTAGGGTTAGTACAAACATATACATTTTGAACTATTTCACGTCACTGCTATACCTGCTTGATGTTTGGTATATACTGGCCTTGGATTAACAAAATTACAACTACTTCAGCACCTTGAGGTGCCTATTGATATTTGTATGCATTTAATATAACCTTTCGTTTTTTTGGAATATCAGATTTTATTAATCAGATATCCTCAGTAAAGTTCGCACACTCCGGTTAAAGATGTGTAAACTTATTTCATATTTAGCCAGTGACAAATTTTACAAATAGATTTGGAAATATATTTTTTATTGCAATAACGGGCATGGTTCCAAACTTACTACAAATATAGAATAATTATTTTTCACCCGACCCAAAATTTGTGCTTACGCAAGCACAGATTAAGAAAAAAATTCATGCGCACTTTGAAAGTGCGCATGTACAAATTACTAATTTGTGTTTGCGCACTTTAAAACTGCGCAAGCACAAATTATGACCTGGTTAAAATGCTATATTTGCAACAAATTCAAAACTGTCCATTGTTGCAATGGTTTTTTTCTCCAAGCCTGATTGTAAATTGTCCTTTCGCTAATTAATATCGTAATTAAAATAAAATTAAAATAAAAAGTAATTATTTTTTCCACATAAAGCTAGCTTAATAACTTTTGAGAGATACCAACAACCATTAATTTTTTCTATATGTGACTTTCTTGTACTTATAATTGTGTCAAATACAGGTATAGGCTCGGTAAACCGACAAAACAATACGCTCTCTGGTATGAACCAATTCTCAAAACTGCAAGGCTTGCGGTTGGTATCATAACCTTATTGAAAGAACAAAGCAGAGTATCAAAACTTTCTTTTAATGACGTGATAAAGAAAGTCTCTGAATTTGAGAAGGACCATCCTGCTTATATTTCGTCAAATGTGCAAGTTGTGGAAAGATACGTGGTTGTACATGGGCAAATTATACTTCAACAGTTTGATGATTATCCAGACCAGACTATCAAGAAGAGTGCCTTTGTTTCTGGTCTTTCTGCAAAAATGGAGCAAAAGCACCACACAAAACTAGTGATGAAGAAAAATACTGTCATAAAGAAAGAGGCTAACTTGAATCCAAGTGCTTCAGTGCGGCCAATAGTATCCCAAAGAAAAGCAATGCGTGCTACTACCACAAAGCTGGTTAATAGAGTATGGGCTACCTACTATTCAAATTTGTTCCCTGAGGATAGTAAAGAAGACAATGAGGAAACCAAAGTAGAAGAAACTGAAGAAGAACAAGAGGAGAATGATGAAGAAGTTGAAGAAGAGAACAACATACTTCAAGAAGTTCAAACTAAAACTTCCAAGTCTCGCTCTTGTACAAAGTCTCATAAAACAAAAAATAGTAATGGCACAAATTGGGAAGGCAGAGCAATTGGCAAAACTGATTCCGGAGACTTTCTTTACGGGTCTGCAATAGTTAATGGAAAAACTATTGCAGTAGGTATGTCTGTCATTATTGAAGCTGAAAATTCAGATGGATTAGATGATCTATTTTTTATAGAGTACATGTTTGAAAAAGCTGATGGCTCTAGAATTATTCATGGGCGGCAATTGGTTAGAGGATCTGAAACTGTTTTAGGAAACGCTGCTAAAGAGTCAGAACTATTCTTAACCAATGATTGTACAGAATTTGAATTAGAGGATGTAAAAGGAACTGTAGCTGTAAATATCCGTAAAAGACTATGGGGGCATAAGTATAGGAAAGAATATATAGAAGCTGATAAACTTGATACTGTAAAAGCAGAAGAAAGAAAAAAGAAAGGCCTTCCAATGGAATACTTCTGTAAATGTGTATACAGTCCAGAGAAAGGTGCTTTTATTACAGCTCCATTTGATTCTTTAGGACTAGGGACTGGAGTTTGCAACTCTTGTAAACAAAGAGAGAATGAAGATGATGAATTTAGTTTAACATCTGACAATAGTTTCATTTACAAGAAAATTAAGTATAATGTCCTAGATTTTATATATGCTGCCCCACATTTCTTTGAAAAAGGAAAGGGAATTGAGCATGGAATATTTAAATCTGGTAGAAATGTGGGATTGAAAGCTTATGTTGTATGTCAAATATTAGAAATTATTGGTTCCACTAGATCGAAAAAATCTGAACAAGAATCTTTGGAATTGAAAGTAAGAAGATTTTATAGACCAGAAGACATTTCTGCAACAAAGGCCTATAGTTCTGATATTAGAGAAGTAAGCACCTTTTTCATGAATTATTCCCTTTGAGTTATGATATTTATTGACATCCTTTATTTTTCAATGTAGGTGTACTATAGTGAAGATACTCTTACTGTGCCCATGGAAATATTAGAAGGAAAATGTGAAGTTCGGAAGAAAGCTGAACTTCCGGAATTGGAGCTTCCTTTTGCCACTGATCATATTTTCTTCTGTGAATATCTTTATGATTCGTCTAACGGATCCATTAAACAGGTATTTACAGCTTTTGGGAACAATTTCACTTTTTCCTTAACTCAATTTGATTCTTGACATGAATTATGTGCTTGGGACAGTTGCCCTCCAATATTAAACCCTGGTCTCAGATTAAGAAGACTAACAGTGTATCTAAGAAAAATAAAGGGAAGGGAAAACGTATAGAAGGAGATGAAGATCATATTCAAAGAAACGGGAAGACTCAAGAGAATCAATTGGTTACTCTTGATATTTTTGCTGGCTGTGGTGGTTTATCAGAGGGACTGCAACAGTCAGGTAAACTATCCATTGTTTTGTTTTGTTCATGACAGTGTTATTCTCCTTCAATGTAGATGATTAGTAAATGAATGATAAAAAGCTAAGTGAAATCAGCTCCTTAAATATGTACTTTGGCTTCATAAAAAATGTTTAACTTACTAATATAATGTTCTAATTCCATTTTCTTTAAATCTTAACTTACAGGTGTGTCACATACAAAATGGGCGATTGAATATGAGCAGCCAGCTGGTGAAGCATTTAGACAGAATCATCCTGATGCATTTATGATTATAGACAACTGCAATACCATTTTAAGGTGTATATCCTTCCCCTCTTTCCTTTTCACATTCAAAAAAAAAACAACATTTTATGCACTTATCATTAACACAATCATATTATTATGCAGGGCTATAATGCAAAAATGTGGTGATGCAGATGATTGCATCTCAACCGCTGAGGCTAACGAGTTAGCTGAAAAGCTTGGCGAGGATGTGATTGATAAACTTCCTGTGCCTGGTCAAGTTGATTTTATTAATGGAGGACCGCCGTGTCAGGTGATTATATCTATTGATTTTACGTGTAGGTATATAAGTTCTATTTTCATGAAATTATCTTAACAAATGTTGTTTTGATATTTTTTTTGTACAGGGATTTTCAGGAATGAATCGATTCAGCCATAGTACTTGGAGTAAAGTTCAGTGCGAAATGATTTTGGCTTTTCTGTCTTTCGCCGAATATTTCAGGCCAAGATATTTTCTTCTAGAAAACGTCAGGAATTTTGTATCATTTAACAAAGGGGAGACTTTTCGCTTGACTCTTGCCTCTCTTTTAGAGATGGGATACCAGGTTACATTTCAGTGCAAATTGATTGTGCTACCACAACATTAATTTATTTATCAATCAACTAACTAAAATAACTGATATAAATAATGTGAAATGAAAGGAGTAATGTTTCATAATGATTATTGTATTTTCCTCAGGTGAGATTTGGTATATTAGAAGCTGGAGCATATGGAGTATCTCAATCAAGGAAAAGGGCGTTTATTTGGGCTGCTTCTCCAGAAGAAATACTGCCTGAATGGCCTGAGCCCATGCATGTATTCAACAGTCCCGAGTTAAAAATTTCTCTTGATAAAGGGACATATTATGCTGCAGCTCGTAGTACTGCCAGTGGAGCCCCGTTTCGTTCTATTACTGTTAGAGATACTATAGGCGACCTTCCACCTGTTGGAAATGGAGCATCCAAGCCTTCAATTGATGTATTATATTTCTCTCATATCACACATTTTAGTTTTAGTCAATATTCTTCAGTTATTCTTTCCCTTATAAAATGTTAACAACTGCAACCTACAAACGTCAATGTATCTCTAATTGTATAATCCTTTTTTATAGTGTGATAATTTTAATCATAATGCTAATTTATTTGTCTTCTGATTATTTTCTATTGAATGTAGTATAATGGTGATCCGGTGTCATGGTACCAGAAGCAAATTCGTGGCAGCATGACTGTCCTGAACGATCACATTTCAAAAGAAATGAATGAACTGAATCTCATTCGGTGTCAACGCATTCCAAAGTGCCCAGGTTCTGACTGGCGCGATCTTCCTGATGAGAAGGTAATAATGTCCACTTCATGTATTTTGTTTTAAACTGTAACAAGCAAACTTATTTGGGTATCCCTATACACATCAAGTCGTTCGAGTAAATATTGATCAAAGCATATTTTTTTGTTGAACAGTTTGAGTGAGAAGTGTCAAAACTGTACATGATAGAATTATTCAACTATTCCAAACATAGTTTGAAGTCTTGCAGACACTCTCGGTGTCTTGTACGTTCCTATAATTATAAGGATGTTTACACACCATTGTGAAGATATTGCACTATATAGGTTGAAAAGCTTCTAATGTACCACATGATTAATAACGATTGAAATATATTTTTTAATCAGACCAAAAATTTCCTAAAATTTGCCCTTGTATGAAAATGAAATCACATGTATGAATCCTAACCTTGACAATAGTTAACATTTATTTCAATTAGAAAATTGATGTATAAACTAGATCACGAGTTGAAATCATACTTCCAACAAAAAGTTCATATTATTTTTCTTATTTGTTCCAATTTAAGGTCTATTACAACCACACAAAACCAGAATCTATTAATTTCAAATTATTATATATTATTCTGGCATACTTTTATACACACGCATTGCATGAGCCAAAGAAGCTATATGATGTAGATTCATTAAGTCAATATATTTTGATGTATGCAGGTAAAATTATCATCTGGGCAAACAGTAGACCTAATCCCATGGTGTTTGCCGAACACAGCGAAGAGGCATAATCAATGGAAGGGTTTGTTTGGAAGGTTAGATTGGGAAGGAAACTTTCCTACATCGATCACTGATCCGCAACCAATGGGCAAAGTTGGAATGTGCTTTCACCCTGATCAGGACAGGATCCTTACTGTCCGTGAGTGTGCTCGATCTCAGGTGAACTTTCTTATTTGTCATATTAATTTTTCTCCATAATTTCTTGCATATGATTCTAAACTTTTAATGTAATAATGAGCACACATTTCGTGTACACACTTTATTCCCCACCTCTTAATGTTATAAGCTTTCAATTCTTAGAAGTCGCCATGCTGAGACTAATACCTTGAAAGGTCGAGTATTATACATGCATGTGTACATATGCACTGAAAAAACATCATATGTATGTATATGTGTGCGTGCACGCCTGCATGTGGGGATACACACACACACTTTAATATGTTTGGCTCAGTGGTTTTAGTCGACCCATTAGTTTTTTTTTTTTGATAGGAGAGATAGATTGCACTGGGACAATACATGTATTTTGAAATTCTACTTTATCCTTTTTCTTTGCCTGATGCATTTATATTAAAAAACCTCATGCAAAATCTAAAATTTTGGAGTAAATTGCAGGGATTTCGAGATAGCTATCAATTTTATGGGAATATTCAGAATAAACACAGACAGATTGGAAATGCTGTGCCACCTCCACTTGCTTATGCATTAGGGAGGAAACTCAAGGAAGTCGTGGATGCAAATATTTCTTCATATTGAGCTTTGTTCTTTAATTCTGGTGTGTTGCAAACTATACTATTAGTATTGAGCTTCCATTTTTAAAACTGGAAATTTTCGTCTCACTGTAAAATTATTTTTAACTTGCAAACTTTGTAACCTACATTTGGAGTTGTAATCGTGTGAAAAATATTAGGTGATGATGGTAATAACATGCTATTCATAGTTCATTGCGAGTTCCATGGTTGATAAATATCTCTCTGATGGATGTTGCCTGTTTCTTTCATGTATATCTCTTTGATCCTATTATCATGATGAAGTCAAGTTAATAGATTTAATGATTAGTATTACAAAATAAAGCAATGATTTTACCTGAGAATTTGAAAACTTATGCAAAACATGGTTAAAATTTTGGTTTTTAGTCGACAATTTGAATTTTGACTGATTTCTAGCTGTCTATAAATTTGCAACATTGGGTTGTTTTTTTTGTGTATGCCCCGTAAGGCTTCACGTCGTACTAAACTAATTATTTCTTATTGTTGTTCATGTTTGATTTGAATGTCCAAGAAGCTAATTGAACTGGAAAATTGGTTGTCCATTATTTTTAAATTTGATATGTGAAAAACGCATTCCCAAAACCTGTTTTAAATTCCATTCTTATTTTCAATTTTGATAAAATAAAATTTGTTTTATTTTGGAAATTAAACATAAACATTAATTGCATGTTTTTACGATCAAAACTTCTCATTTTTTGAATTTTTTTGAAAAACTGTAAATATCCCTTTAAATATCTGTCGAGTTCTCTGCAAATGTCCACCGAGTTCTCCGCAAACACCATGAAACTTAAAAATAGAGATATTTTTATAACATGTTTTTAAGGAGTAGCGGCAGTATATTTTGAAACTTGAAGTGTTTTTATGAAAGTTTCCATAATTAAACGTGTTTAATTATTTGAAGAAGATAAAACTTCATTTATAATGGGTCATTTCTTTAATAATGGATCTATTTATATGATATTTACTTAGCATATTGATGCTATAAATAACACAGAGACCTCATTTAAATTACACAAATTTTCTTATCTCTTTTCATTTATGAATCCTATGTTAATGGTGGATTTTTTAAACTCAAAATTTTCTCGTTTTGATTTGTAAATATTTAATTAATTTTAAATATTCAGTTGATGGTTTTTATTGGTCAAATAACCCACTTTTAATTAATAAATAATGATAGTAAACTTGTTTTGAAAGTTTATTTACGAAAATAAACAGTTCAATGAAAAATAAAAAATGTGTGATCGAAAATCATTTCTTGGATTTTCGACTTTTCATCGATCAAAAGTTGTAGGAATTTGTTGTACGCACTACCGTACATATACATAAAATAAAAAAAATAACTTTTATTATTTAAATGGTTTAGTTAAAAACAAATTTAATAAAGTTACTTAGGTATTAAGAAAATGAAGACTTTTCTTTTCACTTAAAAAGAAAAAAGTACTAAGACGACTTAAGTAAAAAAAGATGGTAATAACAAGTCTTAGGGAAATTGTGTTGCATAAGTTAATAATGAGCTTTTATAAAGGAAAGGAGTAGCATGTTTTAAGAAAGGGTATTGTAGTCTTTTTGCCATTTTACATTTCTATAAAAGAACCTCCTCCTCTCATTATCTTCACTTTATTTAATTTTCAAACTTTAGCTTCTTTCTCTCCACTCTCTTCACTATTTTTCCACCTTAGTTTTAAAAAAAGAAATTACTTCAAAATCACTCATTGTCTGCTCTACAATTCTTAAGCAAGTCTCTAAAACATAGCAACCATCACCACATTCTCAAAGCCGCAAGCTTTGAAGCGGAGCACTCTACTTTGGCTTTGGGCCATGAGCTTTAGGAGGGTGAAAGGAAGGATCTTGTGTAGTTTCTAGATCGATGGTGATCGTAGTAGCCTTTGGTTTGTGTTTATGCTTATTTTAAAGTGAGATACCTCACTTTAAAATAGTTTTAAAATCGACAAAATATTGTGATAATTTAGTGCTAACATATAGGGTTGTATGTATGTATTTGTGATGCATATATATTGTTGGTTGTTGTTGAATCCCGCTTAAAAGCGAATGACATAAATAACCATTGTTCATTGTGTTGCAGGAGAAAAAACAAAGAAAGTGGAAGTCAAAGTGTCTTTGTAGCGAATAAGTCGTTATGAAAGCACTTCGAAGAATGGAAAAATTATATAGGGTTCCTAAAGGATTCTTCGCCTTATTGATTTTTACTTACATATGTTATTGGTTATGTAAATGCTTGTCTATATGAAAAGTGAATGTTACTTAGTTATGGTTAACCCTCTTTTTGTCGGTTTTATTGCTGCACTGAAATCTCGTGCTAACTTTTAAGCGATTTACCGCTTGTTGTCTAAATTGTTTTGAAATTGTTTCCGAACTTGACCTTTGTTTCTAACCTTTTTGCAAAGTTATTAAAGTGATTTAAAAATAGAAAGAAAGGGTTTAAAACTATTTTCATTTATAAAACAAGTTTTAAAAAATTACAGTCCATTTAGCGATAGTGCTATGGATGCAGTTTGGAGATTGATGTTTTTTGTAAAGTAAAATAAGAGTTGTCTATTTTATATATTTTGAAATGTCTTTTCAAATATGTTTATAAGTATTTAAAAGGAAGTTTGAAGTTTTTAATATATTTTAAAGAATTTATTTAGTTATTTAAACAAGAGGTTTAAATTCTACTCCTCTGTTTCAAAGTCAAGTTTTGGTTAAAAGTGACCGTCTTTGAAGGGGATGTATTAAATACAACTTTCAAACTTGTTTTAAAGAGTTTTAAAAGTAATTATAAAAGAGGAACGAAGCCTAGATTTCAATACCGTTGTTGTAATAAATGTTTTCAAGAAAATGAAAGAGATTATGGACTATAATATTTCTGCTATATAGCAAATGGTTTCGAAAAATTGAAAAGGAAGTTGATTTATAACACTTTCTTATAATTAAATAAGTTGTTTACTTGTGTAAAGGGAAGATGTTTTAGAGTGACTTAGAATTTATCAATTAAAAAGTGTTTACTTTTACGAAGGAAAAGATGTTGCCTATTTAGTCAAATTTTGGTTTAAATAAGTGATTTTGGAAAATGTGTTCAATAGCAATTATATTGAAACTCTCAGATCCTATTTTAATTTCTAGACTTTGAGGTATAAAAACTTGTTTATGTTTTGAAAATTAGGAGTAAATATCGTGTCAAGGAGGAGGTAATGATACCCAGCTTGAACGGTTTCATTTCTAACCGATGAAAAGTACCGGCTTGAAATTGAAGACTAGAGATAAGTTTTTGGAGTTGGTTTTTTCCGATTGTTTCAAAAAGACTTTGTTTTAGGTAAGGATTTTTTTTATCGGTGCCATTAAGTAAGACAAAACAAATATGATAAAGTAGTGCTAAAATATTGACACACTTATGGAAAGTAAGTCATCTTGTATTTAGCACTAAAAGCCGGCGAGTAAATTTTCCTCCATCTATGTGATATAGAATCGTAGTATTTTAATTAAGATAAGGCCAGGAGAAACCAGTGTCCCGACTTACTCGACTTCAATCCTGGACGAGGGATAAAGAAACTGAAATGTCAGAAATGTAATAAATATAAGAGGATTAATTTCGATAAATGGGTCATGATTAATTAAGTATATGGATTGCACTTCATCTTATACTTGACACTAAATTTCGAGGTATGAAAGTCGGTTTCTATCTGTGAAATTTTAAGAATGTACATCAAGGCAAGAATAGTTCTCTAACTTTTCTGACTTCATTGTTGATCGAGGGATTGTACGGGGTTGAAATTAAAAAGTGGTGATAAGTATATGATGTTCGATCTTCCACATATAAACTATGTACTTACACCAGATATGGTGTTTATCCACTATCGATAAATTGACCTATTTTGACTTAGGAAGTATACGAAAGCTTCGTAATTTCATACGGTATGAGAGTCCTATAGAAGAACTCGTTTCGGTGAACGTCTCTCGCTTTAAGGGGTATATTATAGATCCTCTTGGGACACTTATATAGTCCGCTTATTTCTGAAAGAACCGAGACCGAGTCAACCAAAAATTATTGTTTGTTGGTTCGGAAAGACCGGGATCAGATAAGCATGAGTATTTGAAAACCACTTCGAACCGACATAAGCGTTCGAATGGAGACATCTTGAAGTGCCTTCGATTTCTTCATATCATAAAAAACTTTTATGGATGAATGTTGGCATTGCATTGTTGCCTAGAGGGCATTATTAGCATTCCAAGCGGGATTTGCTAAAAAGGTAAAATATAGCCTCAAGCCTCATACCTGGTAATAATCAAAACATGCGATATGCTTCACGGCTATGTGATTTGCACCCATTAGGGTATGGTCATCACCCGATCTAGATCGATGTTTATGGATTTATGTATGCTTCAGACTCGGGTCGGTTGTTGATCGCAACTGAGGTGATGAAGTATTCGGTTCTATCTAGGAAAGGGTAGTTTGGTCTTGATTCATAGGGGGTCCATGTAAGGCCCTCGTTATATTTTTCTAGAGGTGTATTGTAGCAGACAATATCCCAGTAGTTTTGTCATTGTATGTAATCCATTTTTCAAAACGTGCCTTACGAACTTAGCTGTATACCAAATATTTTATTGTGAGATGCAAGCATTTCAGCTATAATAAATATTTATTTTAAACCATGATATTATTATAATATCACAAGATCTTCTAAAAAAATGGTTTGGTTATCGTAAGGTAAAAACTCGTCCATGTTTATATGCGACATGATCTTATGAGATACCTTTATTTTTGGAGGCTTTTATAACATAAAAGTAATCCAAATGATTTGAATTTCTCATGCTGATTTACCAAAATAATCAGGATGTTATTTTCTTAATATACTCGGATCAGAATCGAGTAATTTTCTAAAGTTAGATTTGAACGCTTGGAGCTCCTAGTGACGAGCTGGATGCTTTATAGACTTGAAGTATTTTATTTTCTACTATATTTCTTTTTTTGTATTTATCAGCATCTGTAAGAATATGCTGTTATAAATGTCCAGGCAGATGATAAGCTAAACTTTGATTGTTGTAAAGTTTTCTTTTGTAGAGATCATTTGGATATCATATATTACTTATCAGGATGTGAGATTATGTTCCGCCTTTTCTTTTCTTTCATCTCAACACTCAGTCTTTCTGGAACTTGAATGTTTGGTACGTGAATACCATGGTTATATTAGTGTCGACTTTTAAAGGTCGAAAAGGTGGGTTGTCACAATGTCTGTCAATGGATACCAAAAAATCTAAAATTCGTCCCGCATTCGTATCCGAAAAGTAGATGAATATCTGATATGAAGAATTCCGGATGTGGATTCATCCACATTCGAAAATTATCCATTTGGTTTTTGTCAAGATTATACTTCATATTATGCTTATTTTGGTACAACGAAAGGTATGTAATTATTGTTTTATTAAGTTAATAGTTTATATTATATGCTTTTAATGCATAATAAATGCTCAAAACTATTTATCATCATCATATTTGTTCATTTTGCATGCTTATATAATCAATGGAAGCGAAAGAAAAATGATATGAATACAAAATTTTATATTTATGTCTTATGATTTATCAATTGTGAGCAGATGTGATAATTGTTCGATACGGTCCATATCCTTAGATGCGTATATCCGATAGTCGAAAATGATTTCCAATGCTGATGCAAATATGAAAACATTGCATCCAAAAGTATCTATTGATAGGCCTATGTATTGATTTACGGAAAAGTTGTCTCATACAGGAAGTTGATGATTCAAGGTGTTATCGATCGATTGGATTATTGAGTAAATCTCATTTCATTATCGTTTGTGTTACTACAAACCATGATGCCAAAAGTATGAAAACCATGTCACACAAGGATATCGGGTCCCTAAGAATGGCGAACTACAAAGATTGTCGAACATAAATAGTAGAAAGCATTGAAATCGAATCCCATCAGCATAAGAGGCATAGATACTGTATATTATGAACAAAGTAAGCGGATTATATGAGTGTTGATGTCATAGATTTTCTATAAGGTAGGATAATGCACTTCATTAGTATAAAAACCGATGTTGAATATTAATAAATGGAAGGACTCCAAGCTTCATGAGACAATACACGAGAGTATCTCGAACGATAGCAATGTAAAGAAAGATATCAAAATTCTACTATATACCAAGGATGTTGTATGCTATCAACATAACAAACGATGTTGAATCTCAATGATGCATTTGGGATATTGAATATCAGGAGTTATGAAGCCTTCTATTAATGTTAAATAAAGGAGGTTGCCGCATACCAACAGTAGACAGATGCTTGTCGCATGCCATCAGTTTGGCAAAGGATATCGAATATTATGTGATATCATAGATCATCAGCTTTCAAAGGGTGTCGAAATGCAACCTTATGAATAAGATGTTATATCTTGAGGGATGTCGTAAGTCATTAACGCGACATGGATGTCAATGATAATCAGGACTCTAAGATAATATCATAGATTACCAATGAAGCAGTACATCACATGTCAATAGCCTACTAAAAGTTGCCTGAAATCATCAATGAACAAGGGAATGCCGCATGCCATTAACATGATGAATGATTCTGAATGTCGGGCATCTCGAAGTGTCATGTGGCAGGCATGCCACCAGCTCTAGCCCTTATAAATACAAACACATGGTATTATAAAAGAGGCAATTTATTCTCATTTCTCTCTTACATTTTTAAAGTTCGTAACCCTAAATCAATTTGCGGTTTTTTAGTACCTGTTGTAATCTTGTAACCTTTTCGCTAATAAGGCCTTATACAATTAATAATTACATAGCATATCAATATAGAGACTTGACTTTTGACTTACATTGGATGCTCATATATATGACATGACTTTGGTTTCAACATGGGATGCACACACCTCTTACAAAATCATCGTAAGGCTTCTTTAGCCAATTCCTAACCAAGTTCTTTCTATTCTTCATATTCCGGGGTTAGCAAAGAAATTTGTTAATATTTTGATGCTAGAAGGAGGGCTCGAACCTCCGTCACTCCGCATATCCTATATTTTACTTTCCTTGTCTTACATATAAAGGACTCCCAACTTGCATATAGGGGATACAGAGAACCTTTTAAATTCATCATATCCCATTGGACTACATGATGATTATTTCTGAACAAGGGTCTTCTGAACCTCAAGCGATTATACCAAATTATCAAATTACTTATGTTACTTAATTTCATGAAGAGAAAATATTA
The DNA here is from genome assembly GCA_030765085.1 of Allium cepa. Lineage (NCBI taxonomy): Eukaryota > Viridiplantae > Streptophyta > Magnoliopsida > Asparagales > Amaryllidaceae > Allium > Allium cepa. Next base: position 22,174,878 of record CM060931.1, read on the forward strand.
AGAATATTGGCCCTACAAATCATGGAAGAAAAGAAACAAGTGATTCCCTATGATCCCGAGAAGTGGAGTATGAACCCATTCCACATAGGGCCTACTCCAATCTTTGCTTTATGAAAAGAAAGCCCGAAGAAAGATAGATATTTCTTAATGATAAGGAGGGCCATACAATTCCAATCCAAGGGAACAATCTTTGAAAAGGGAAAATAAGAGATTTCGATAAGTTTGCCTAGAAGGAAAAGAATAATCGGTCATTTCCTACACCCGTCAAAATTCGTATGGGAAAGTTTACGGATGATGTTAATATGCCAATCTGATGCTGTAAGAGAGTTATATAGGAACAAAAAAGCACCATATCCTAAGAATTCTTGGATCCATTCACTCACTACTTATTACGAACATATCTATCTTCTAACCAAGAGAAAAATGAATTATTGGCCTTCGAAGAAGAATCAGCCTAAAAATGAAAGGAACCTTGGTATTATCAATATAAAAAAGCGAGTGGACATGAAATCAATCAATGTCGAGCCTTAAAGGGAATGATAGAAGATTTCTTAATAAAGGGAAAGCTCAATGAGTTTGTAAGCCAAGTTTAGGAAAATCCTCCATAAAGTGAAATTTTTGATGGAAAGGATTCATAAAATAAAAGAAAAAGCCTAAATCACTACCTAAGATAGTAGTAAGGGGCAAAAAGAGCTTTTGACCCCGCCAAAATGTCCAGGTTAAAGAACCTTCTAGAGGAAGGTCAGAGTAAGCCTCTGTTCCCACCTATAAGGTTTGACTAGAGCATTGCAAGCCTTCGGTCCCGCCTATGTTGCCTAGCCGGAGTGCCTCTTAGAGGGAGAACAGAGTAAGCCTTTGGTCCTACCTAAGATGGCCTGACCAAGCACCAACCAACCTTCAATCCCGCCTATAAGGCTGTCTAAAGCATCTCCTAGAGGGAAGCCAGAGTAAGCCTTTGGTTTCGCCTAAGATAACCTGCCAAAGCATCGAACTAGCCTTCAATTTCGCCTATAAAACCTGATCGGAGCGCCTCTTAGAGGAAGGATGGATAATTCTTTGGTTTTTCTCAAGATAGATAACCAAACACTAACCAAAACCTAAATCATCACCTAGAATGGTGACAAGGGTTTCGATCAAAGTTTAGATTGTTACCTAAAGATAATAACAAAAGAAGTCAATCAAAGTACCTAAATCACTACCCGATGAGTAGTAAGAGGTAATCTTCTAGAGGAAGATCATTCGAACACAAAAGTAGATCAAACTCGTCCTAAAGAAGGATCGAGGAAATCTTCTAGAAGACTATCAGTCAAACACATTTAGTTCTACACCGAGTCAAAGTTGAGGCAACCTTTAGAGGAAGAGCTATCTATCATGGAAAAGAAAAAATTTAAATAATTCAAATTATCTGATAACGGGAATCTCCATTGTTATTCAAAATTTTAGTTTCCTACTAGTTAAAATGGATTGTTTTCTAGTCTTCTATTCAAGTTATTATCAGATAATTGCCGGAAGATTTTCCAATCTTCTATTCAAGAAATATCTTTGCTGGGTGATTTCCTAATCTTATGTTTCAAAGTTTTTACCAAACAATCTTCTAGCCTCTTATTCGAATAACATTATGGCCAAAGGATTTTCGTCTTCAATGATTATTAGATAGCTTTCCATATATACGCTTCTTCAAGACTAAAACTACAAGTATCAAACTCTAAAGCTCCAAGCGATGAAGCCAAAGGATAAAGTTATTAAAGTCTTCATTAAATCCTCCTAGAATGGAGTTTGAATTTCCTAGTAACGAGAATCTTTGTTACTAATACCCAATTAACTAAAGCAAGGATTCTTTCGAATTTTTGATTAAATAGTTACTAATCTCTGATCAAATCAGATCTCAAGTTTTAATGACAGGGTTTATATTAAGAAGGCAACCGGTACTCAATCAAAGGCTACATATTGTATCACATCAGTACTACAGCTTAGGAAAACAAGTTCTATATCTGAAGGCAATTCAACAAATTCAAAAGGAAGAAAATAAGGTTCATCCAAAGCAATAATCATATAGGTAAAAATTTGTCTATCAGCTCAAAACTCATAAGCAGTTTTTCATTAAGTACCAAGTTTCTGCATCTCTCCTTCCAATGTTTCAACAACCGAAGAAGGTTTAATAATGTGACGAATTGCTGTGTCTAAATGTTTCTTAAGCTTCTATTCTTTCTTGCGAATGTTATCTGCGTCGTCAATCGAATCAACTTGAATTACCAATGCATGGCTAAGCGCTTTTTTAGCCCCCTTAAAGTCTAAATTTAACTCTTTAATTTGTTAATCTCTTGTTCAAAAATGTGTTTTTCACGCTCAACTTTCTCCACCTAACTCTGATATTTAGTGAGATATGAAGAAATTTTATCGTCCCATTGTTTTTTTAAAGATCACATGCATTTGTATCTGAATTTTTGACTCCATCGAGCAATCTCATCATCATTTAGACTTCCATGTGGGATTAGCAAAGCAGAAAACTTTTCTTTGCCAATCAACGGGGTAAGGGTATGAACCCTAGACCCGCCTCCACTCATAATAAGCTCTAGGGATTGACAGAATGCTTGGCTTTTAAGTAAGTTTACTTCAAGATCCACTATCTTTGATGAAGTCGGGCAATTTTTGCATCAGCTTCTGTTCCTTTAACCAAAGGTCCTGACTGGCCGATCACATCCATTTTCTTCTTTAACTCTTCGATTCCTTTATCCTTTGTCCTTATTTTTCCCCTAAGTTGGAAATCATCTTCTTCATATAACTTAATATAGATTTCAATTGATAATATTTCTTATTCCAATTCTATGCATCCGGGTTGTTTGGAAACAACAAAGATGAAGCATCCTAGAAAGAATGTTTCTTCCCAATGACTGACCTTATCTTGGCTATGGTATTGTCCAATCGAAAAGTGAGATTTGGATTGCTGAGTGTAAGCACTGATTGTTTCTAAATAAAAATGAGTAAGGAGAGATCAATATGAAGGAAATACTTTCTTTATTAACAACGAAAAAGAGTTACAACATGAATAAATTCAAAATTACATTAACAATATAAGTTCTAGGCATTTAACACTCAAAGTTTAAAAATGGAAATTTGAGCCTTTTAAGGAAAACTATAGATAAAGAGAGGGTAGAGTCAAAAGGAACATTAAATCTTGGAAGGGAATTAACTGGTGGGAATTGGTGGTAGTTCCATCCTCCGGCTGAAGGGCCGATTTCACCTCATAACAGTTTGGTGTGGTTGGTTCATATCTAGCTAAGCAGGTTATTCTTTTCTTCACCTGAGAAATCAAAGTAAAAACATGGAAGCCATGTGTAAAATTCTTGCGGTTCTTTGAAAAAAAACAATATTTTGCAAGTCAAGAGGTTTTGAGAATTATTGATTTCACTTTGAAATCCCTCCTTGGTTTGATAAATTTACTCAAGAGTTCTTTAGGAACAAGACTACCCGACAACTACCTAGTCTATATGATTTGTGATAAATAAGCTAGTAATGAAGAAATGAGATATAGAAGCACTGAAATTCATAAAATTGTTTGAATTACACACTAAAAACAACGTCACCTGGGTTCAGACAATATTGATCTTTTGTTAAATTCAAAAATAAATCTCCGCTTGTTAAATTTAACTTTCTCAAGAGGAAGAATGTTTGGGGTAAGGGGAATGGTCGCCACCTTGGGAAGATTCCAACTTGCCCCAGAATGGGGATCAGATTCATGCTAGTTTAAATATCTATTATAGAGACATCTAATCAAACCACCACCCTTTTCCCCTAAGAATGAAAAATCAGCAAGTACATTTATTGAATAATCTTTGTAAATAAACTTTACTAATGCATCTCTGTCCTTAATAAGAATCCAGAAGAGTGTAGCCAACTCTGAATTTTCTCTCAAAACTCTTTCTCTGTGCAGTTAAAGCCCCGTAAAATCCTTATTGCAGCACATAGCGCTCTTTGAATGCTATACTATTTCAATTTAGCATTATTAAACAATAAATTTGCTTTAAGCCCAGCTATTTTCTACCACACCCGCTAAATTAAGGCTTCGGGGACCCGCTTTAGCAACATTAATATACAAAGATTGATTTGACTAGTTCTATTTTAAATCGAATCAACAAAGTTAGGGTAGAAACCTAGTTTGAAGGCATAAGTGCTCAATATAAGTTTGAAATCTATTGTAGTCACCAAATCTAGTCTGCATAAATCATGATATTCTTCGGTTTTGTTATATGAGATTAAATAATATTTCCTTTTCCTACACAAATGATGTATGAATGAGAATAAGTTAACTTTAAATATTTTGTTTTATATTTAATGAAGCTTTTTCACCTCCATCACTATGGAACCGTTAAGCGCTTTAGCTGCATAACTATTTCTCCTTGAAGGTGAGATCCTTTTATGAGCCGTGCAACTCATTTCTCCTTGAATGGTATAAAGGCCAAGGTGCCTATACTTTTCAGAAAATTCATTATGCTCTTTGACTAGCCTTTTTATCTCCTTATTTAACCCATGCACCTCTCTTTAATCTTTTCATAGAGAGTCATAGTAATATTTGGATCTTTTCCTTAGTTAAAGTGATAAATTTATCAATCGAAGGCCGGTAGATAGGTTTAAATATTTAAATAACAAGCTCCATACCTATGCAACTAGAACCTGAGGAGTCGAGACTTGAGCCTTCTCCTTCAGCTGTTGATTTGGCAGGAATATCGTCTTTTGGGAAAATATTTTCTCGTGAAGTATCCTAAAGACCAGGAAAAATATAAAGATCTACATCATGAGTAGACAAGTCTAAGTTGTGACCGCTTGATCCATTACCCCATCTGTTGGGCCATATGGACCCTTACCGCCCCCATCACCACCACTGTCATCGTCATCAGTATCATCATTATCGTCATTCTCATCATCTTCCCCTCTACCAGTGTCTTTGTCCTCTTAAGTGGGAAATCATCAAGAGACAGTAATTTCTTCAGGTCGATAGCTTCTTCTTTAGGAAATTTCTCTTAAACCAATCCCTAAGCTCTCCCTAAATTAAGGTCGACTACCTTTTAAATTTATCATTTAGTTGAGAAAGAGAAGGAAAATCCAAGTCTGGACATTTGTCGATATTATCACCATATGCTACGAAGAGAGCATCTTCGTAGCACCTTTTGTAATGGTAGTGAGAGCTTGGCCGAGAAAGAAGGAAACCTTCTCCTTGGTATCTTTTATACTGCTAGCATAAACCAACGCAGCATCCTTAGTTTCTATCTTGTCTTTCAAGGACATCACTTTACCAGCCATTTTATTTTTCTCTTTATTGAACTTTTCAAGGTCCGCTCTTTGGGCTTTCACCTCCTCGTCCAATAGCATTTTGGTTTTCTTTTCCTCATTAAGGGAGGAGGCAAGTTTTCCCTTCTCAAGAATAGCATTATATTTCTCCATAGTAAGCCAAGAAACTTGCTTCTTAAGTTTAGTAACTTGATTAGAAGGCCCTTGAGAGGCCAGTTGAAGAAAGAATGTGTGCTTGGCCGTCTAAAACATATGACAAACATAAGCTAAGTCAAAACATACGAAGTTAAAAGTCTATATTAACCAAGTAGAAGAGAAATCATACTAGTAAGAGTTGCTGATAGATGAAGATGGTCTTTCGAGAAAGCCGAAGACTGCAGTGGTATAAGAGAAGCCAAATTCGGAGATTAGGCAGTCAAACAGACGAGATCATCAAAACTCACAACATAAATTTAAGCTTGGGCCTTTGAAGGAAGTGAATCATTGGAAAGGAGAGTCAGACCAAGTTCCTCGTATAAGCGACAGGTTTCCATCGTGGAAGTAGGAAAGGAGATATTAAGAAAAGAATCAGGAGTATGAGCCTCCTTGGTTTACTTTTAGTCTATTCGTCCTAGGAAGTCTAAATTTATTGCATCTTTGTTTTAAGCTACCAAATTAGCATCTACATTTGACTTCTTAGTAATCCTAATAGAAGTTTAATCATCCCCGAGCTAAGGCTTTTTACTTGAAGGAAGAGTTAAAGTGTCAGTTGGAGCGTTAGAGCTTGCCTTCCTTTTTAAGTCATCAATAGCCTTGGCAATTGAATCCTTGACAGGAGTAGGTTTAGTCGGTCCTGCCAAGGCGAAAGTGTGGTCTTTAGCTTTTCTATGCTTGGAAGCCACAACGAGTGAGCCTAAATTAAAAAGAGAAATTTTATGAGATAATAACATAAGAGATTCCATTTAAGTTGTAATGAAAACTTACCAGGAGGTTCAAGTTGGACATAAGAGGAGATAGAGAATGCCTTCTAGTTACCAATGGCCAATGGTCGTTTTCCTTGAGCATTCCCCTTCATCACCATGGGTTCTCCGAGTATCTTATGGATATCTAGAATCAAAGAATAATGATAGAGATTCACCTCCATAAAAAGTGTAAGTCTATCACCCATAGTCTTAGACGCCCGAGTCAGGGACTTAATGGTATCATCGATTGAAGGTCTAGTTTGTTTGGGAGAAGAATCTAAAAGAAAGCATTCATCGTAATAGGATGAGAGATATAACATAAGTTATTGAAAGTAGAAACTTATGGATTATAGAGAAGGTTCCCTGATCTTAAGAGAGTAGTATTTAACGTAGAAAAATTGATTATTCCACTCCTTTATCTTGTTAATGGGATGAGTGATTAAGCTTTTCGGGAAAGGATGAAGATGATACAATGGACTATCTAGTAGTTTGCTAATCCACATAGGAGTTGCCAAGATATGAAGAGTTTCAGTTCTTAGAGAAAGGAGTTTAGCCTCCCCAGCATGGACTTCTAGGCAGCTCAGATAAGTGGGAGCTGGATCGGAGTAATGTTCAAATGTTCAAATAATTGCAAGAGGAAATTTGAAGAAGGCATGTAACGACCCGAAATCCAGCGTTTGAAAATCTACATCCAATACCTCACTTATATTCGATTGCCACAGATTCAACGTCGGAGTCCAGTTCGCTAGAGCTTACAAGAACATTAGATGAATAACAATACAATAGAAAACAAAATGATTTTCATTATATACAACACATGGATACAACATAGATACAACATCATTAAACCAATCGAAAACCATCATCAGAGTAGAATGTATATGATACAACAACAAAATATAACGCCATAGCGGAAAAGACAACATAACAAGTGAATAACGCCAACAGAGCTTCCAAAGAGAGAGAGAGAGAGCGAGAATCCAACATACTTCGACTTTGATAAGGTCTTCCATAACTCCAAAGACTTTCACATCCAAAAGGCTTCCAAACCAAAGGCTCCAACAAAAAACTTCCAAAGAATTCAGAGATTTCCAAAATCCACATCTACTGTCTGGACTAGCTCTGGAACACGGATAACGTGACTCTAGGCTGCCCGTGTGGAAAATTATGGGCACCCAAAGTTTAGAAAGGGAACAATAAATTCCGGGTCAGTCATGAGACTGGTATGAGTAAACAAAAAAAGTTGTTTGAACAAAAAAATTATAAAAAGAAATTCGTTATGCTTTTTGGAAAATGAATCTACCATAAGGCCTCCCGGCACACACACAATGCAATCGCACACTTGGGGGAGATTTCTTCTTATGATAGTCAAACATGCTTGATACGAGAAAACTCTTTTGATATTATTATTAGTGCATAGTGTAGAAAACATTTTGAAAGTATAATATTAATCTTAGCCAACATACGTACCGTTATAGTATGGCTACTATAGCTGTCATGTTAAATGGCAGGTTATACAACTAAATCCGTCCAGGGATCGTATTGAGAGATTGGATTTCCAACAAATGGCCAAGGCTAAGGAACTTTCTTTATCCGAAAGGGTATGCCTCTGGAGGGACGCCCTGAGAACCTAACCGGCTCTCTACCAACACAAGGTCAGGTTACCTCGGTAACTAACTATCACGAGTATGCCATCCCCCAGTCGTAACCGACCTTTATCGAAGGCCCTCAACACCAACAACCACATAAGCAATTTATCTAGGCTTCATACCAGAATACCACTTTTTATCCAGAAGGAAATGCAAATACCCTAAGAGGCGCAACCCCCATAACCTTGCTGCATCTTTTCTTGTTTCGACCATTTCCGGGGTGTGAGGTTCGATGAAGTCTCGTCCCACAAAGCTACGTTTTCACAAAAGCCATGCTTCGATCAACCAATGATCAGCACTTAGCATGCCACACTACCAAATTGGGAATATATTACTAATAACCATCAACTACATAACCTCTGAGCTCGTATGTCTCAGAGAAGGGTGTTAAGCTAAGAGAATAAATTCTCCGCCACCAAATAGAAATGTATTTGATAGAAATCGGCTTTACATCTCAAAGTGTAATGTCAGACATACATCCATACAAGTCCATCCTGGGTCTGAATGGAACCGAAGGCACTTCGTCCAATAAAGGAAGAAGTCCGTGCAAATCTAGGTATCCACAATCCCGACCGGACTCCCCATCACAAATAGAGATCTCTATACCAGAGCAACTCAGTGCAGAGACAATTGACAGGTAATCCTTTCGTTCTCGAAAATACTCGGTCTTCAACCACCGTCTTCAAATGCAATACCATTTCGTCGTATCATTATTCGAAATGAGTTTTATGACTCAATGTCCTCTCCCGGCTTAACCAAATAAGAAGCGCTTATTTTTAAAACACGTGGATATATAAGTCACAAAAGATTCACCATTAAGATTCGATGTGGTTTTTGGATAACCATCTGGAATCCGACTCCCGATCACATCGAAATTCAAATTCCGTTTAAGGGCCAACAATTTTATTTCAATTCAGAAGTTCACAATCACACAACAATATACCACAGATGTCACAGCTCGACACAAAAAAATTCATATCACAAAGTATCACAATCACATATCAGAGATATCAAGCAATCCAAAATATTCAATATAATCCAATCATTCATAAACAAGATTAATTAGTCGTTCAATTCCTAATTAATTCAATTTAATTTTCCAAATAAATCAAATTAATTACTTTAATTACTTTCAAACCTTGCTTAATTATCATTAAGTAATTATAATTATTTTAATTAATTATAATTAATTAATCACATAATTACTTTCATTAATTATCCTTAATTAATGATTTAATTTTCCTTAATTATTAATTAATTAATCCTTAATTATTTATTGATTAATATTTAATCATTATTTGATTAACCTTTAATCATTATTTAATTAACCTTTAATCATCAATTAATAATTAATTAATTATTCTTTAATACTAACCTTAAGTAATTATCCTTTAAGTAATTATCTTTTAATTACTTTCATTAATTAATTAATCTTTAATTACTTAATTTTTAATTAATTAAAAGATAAATCATTTATCTTAATTAATTACTTTAATTATCATTTAAATCTTTATTAATAACCTTTAGAATTAGTTATCATTAACTAATTAATTTAGACCTTTAAATTAATTAACCTTTTAAAACATTTTATCTTCTTAATTAACCACTTAATTACATTTTTGAGTTTGTTTAAAATAAACTTTAAAATAAAGGTTATGTATATAAGTTAAAAACTTTAACTCAAAATAATTTATTTTAAAACCTTTAAGTAATTCCAAATTTAAATAAGACATTCATTATATAAAAGAATAAATTGAAAAGTTATTTAACTTTTAAATCTTGTTTAATTTTAAAAACTTAAAAACTGCAACCATATCAACCCGAGTCAAATACCAGATTAACCGAGCAAAACCCCGAGCAAAATCCCACGCCCTTATCTTCGAGTCCAACCCTGTCCGTCTTCGAGCTCGACCCTGAGACAAAACCTTTCTTCCCAAACTCCACAACCACCAGATTTCAAACATGCATGCGTGCACGTTGCACACCGTTCGGCCAACTTCGATCCTCGCCGAGACCACCAGCATGACTTCGACGACCTACTCTAACCGTACGACCATCCAGAGCCCCTAAACGACGACGAACTTGCAATCGAGCAACTCGACACAACCTGGAACGAAACTAGATCACCAAAGATCGCCTCGACCCACCACCTCAGGCCACCAGAGCTTCGCCTGACTCCTATGCTTCGATTCCCACCTGTTCGATCGCCTCTAGTTCATCCACGACGACGCAGCAGCTTGAATTATGACTACCACCAAAACTCGATTTGAAACCCTAAATCAACGTCAACCCACTACTCTGATCATCTGAAAAATTCTCGAGCATTTTTCCATGAATCCCCATCACTCAAGCTTCCTCCAGCCATGGCCACGACCTCCCTCACCTCGCTGATCACCAGGAATTGCTAAAAACCCAATTCACGTTCAACTTCGAATTCCTCAAACGATACAACACTAAAAATCTTAATTCTTCTTTTAAATTCATGATTTAAGAAGACGAACAAGATTATGTAATCAAAACCCAAATTTTAAACAATTAAATTTTGGAAAAAATTTGATTTTTCTGTGTTTTTATATTTCCCAATAAATCCATTCATTTTTAACACTTAAAAGTATTTTTAAAATTATGATCTTGAAAGTTTGAACATGTTTGATTTAGACATTGAAGTCTATAGAGGATTAGAGGGAGAGATTTGAATTTTTAATCAGGTTTTGAAACATGTAAACCTAGAGAAGAGGAATATACAGACATGCGTGCGCACATACACACACACACACATTTTTTTTATATATACAACATATTTTCATATATTCAAACATTTTCACAGCTTCACATCACAAACAACAAGCTATAGATCAGATTATTAGGAGTTTACTCACCTGTTTTGATGATAACAGAGAAGCAGAGGTTATTTTTTTTGTTTTCTGGAACTTTGATTTGTGATCTGCTTGGTTTTGATCTTCAACTTGATTTTGGTCTGCTTAATTATCAAGTTGAATATGAAACTACTTGCTTGATTTAGATCAGGTTGAATTTGTGAAGAAGTTGAAGACTTGAAATAGATTTTGGTTTTAGTTTCTTTTACTGGTTTTTGATTTTATTTTCTCTGGTTTGTAGTTTACAGGCTTTTAAAATAAAGATAAAAAGAAAATTGAGAGTGTAGGAGTAAGGATTTTATAGCCTTGTTTATTAATTTTAAAATGAAAATAAAATAATTGACACTTGTGTTTGCATGAATTAAAATCTTAACACTTGTTACTTGTTATATTGAGATATTTACACTCGTAATTTTGCGTGACAATAATATTTTTATATAATATATATTACATTACATATAGTTTATATTTAAATATATATGTTTCAATATAATTTTATATCTTTATTAAATATACTCCTTATATTAATATTTATTAATCATAAAAGAAAATGTGTTAAAGCTAAATTATATACTAATAAAAATCATATATATATATATATTATTTTCAAATCCAATTTATTTTAAGATAATTGTATTTGAATTTCAAATTCAAATTACAATCTATTCATATATATATATATAACATTAAACACTTATCTTATTTGTTTTGAAAAATTCAAATTAATTCACAATTAAATTCCAAAATTAATATTAATTATTAATTTAAATTTGGTTTAAAAACCGGATCGTTACAGATTCCCCCCTTAAGAAAATTTCGTCCTCGAAATTTGATAGAGAGACAAACAATGAACATATGAACACATAAAAAGATAGAGAAATGGCTTACCAGATTAATTCGAAATGTCAACTCTACACTTGGGATAGGACTTATGCATGCTTTCCTCCATTTCCCAAGTACAATCATTTGGATCTCCACTCCATTGTACTTTTACCAATTTCACCACTTTGTTCCTCCACCGCTTTTCATCTACATCAATTATCTTCAACGGTTCTCTCTTCACTGCCAAATTTGGTGCGATCTCCAAATCCTGCCGAGCGGCTTCCTTAATAACATGATCTGGATTGTGCACATATTTTCGAAGGTGTGAAACGTGAACACATTATGTACGCCAAATAACCAATTTGGTAACTACACTAGATAATCCAAAGGACCAATCCTCTCAAGTATCGGAAAAGAACCTATATATCGCGGTGCCAGCTTACCCGTTTTTCCAAATCTCAAAACTCCATGCATTGGAGAAACCTTTAGGAAAACTAAATCTCCAACCTGGGATTCTAAAGTTCTTCTCCTGCGGTCGACATAACTTTTGTGTCAACTTTGGGCAGCTTCCAACTTCTTTCGAATAAAATCAACCTTCTCAGTGGCTTCCCTTGTCATATCCGGACCAAGGACAAGTCTATCAACCAATTCAATCCAACACGCAGGTGATCTAAAGGACGACCGTACAATGCTTCAAAAGGATCCATTCTAATACTGGCCTGAAAACTAGTACTATATGAAAACTCAACTAGATGCAAATGGTCCTCCCATGAACCTCCAAAATCAAGAATACAAGCACGCAAAAGATCTTTCAAGATTTGATTTATTCTTTCCGTTTGCCCATCAGATTGCGGATGGTAAGCAGTACCAAAGTTCAACTTGGTTCCTAATGCGGCTTGAAATGCCTCCTAAAATCTGATAGTGAAGATTGGGTCGCGATCACTCACTATATTACTCGGTATGCCATAGAGACGAACAATCTCTTTCACATACAATTCTGCCAAACTCGCTGCTGTTCGGGCGGATTTTACTGGGATGGGCAGTCTTGGTCAGACGATCCACAATGACCCAAATTGCCTCATTACCCTTTCGATTTCGTGGCAAACTATTTATGAAATCCATAGACACTTGATCCCACTTCCATTTAGGCACTTCCAGCGGTTGTAGTAAACCCGCCATCTTCTTTTGATCACTCTTTATTTGCTGACGAGTTGCACATCGACTAACATAAATAGATTATCTCTCTTCATTGTTTTCCACCAGAAAGTCCTTTTGATATCTCGATACATTTTGTTAACCCCGGGATGGATACTAAGCTTGGAATTGTGACACTCATCCAATAATTTTCGTTTGAGATCTGGGATGTCTGGGACACACATCCTGCCTTTCAATCTTATAATTCCACAACTATCAATTCTAAAGCAAGAATCTTCACCCCGACGAATCCTCTCATAAATTTCCTGAAGAAACATGTCTTCTTTCTACTTACTAGCAACTTTCTCAAGAAGAGTAGGAGTGACAACAAGATAAGCGAGAACAACATGTCTTCTACTCAAAGCATCAGCTACCACGTTGGCTTTTCCAGGTGTATACTGAATATCCAGGTTGTATGATGCTAGGAATTCCAACCAATGTTGTTGCCTTAGATTCAAATCCTTCTGGGTAAAAAGGTATTTCAAAGATTTATGGTCGGTGAACAATTCAAAAATTTCACCCAGAAGATAGTGACGCCAGATTTTCAAGGCAAAGATAACTGCCAAGAGCTCAAGATCGTGGGTTGGGTAGTTTTTCTCATGTGGTCGCAATTGTCTACGCACGTAGGCAATCACTCTACCCTCTTGCATTAGAACAACACCCACACCTTCACCACATGCATCTATATAAATAGATAAACCTTGATTCCTGTTAATAATAGCAAGAACGGGAGCAGTGGTCAACCTTCTTTTCAATTCCTGGAATGCTTCCTCGCACTTTGGAGTCCAATCGAATTTGGCATTTTTCATAGTCAGATTAGTCAATGGACTGGCTAACATAGGGAAATCTTGGACAAACTTCTGGTAGTATCCGGATAATCCCAGAAAACTTCTGACTTCCATCAGAATTGTGGGTTGCTTCCAGTCTAGGATAGCAGAAACCTTACCAGGATCTATAGAAATACCCTCTTCGGTGATAACATGTCCCATAAATCTAAAACTATTCTCCTCAATATTTCCAAAACTATTCTCAAGTGCTCAGCATGCTCCTCTTCAGTTTTGGAATAGGTCAGAATATCATCAATAAATATAAGAACAAATTTATTCAACACTTCTCGGAATATTTGGGTCATCAAGTCTACGAAATATGCAAGGGAATTGGTTAGTCTGAAAGGCATAACGAGCCATTCATTGAATGTATCAGGACCCCTAAAAGCAGTTAAATGGATACAGTCTTCAGCAATTCTCAGGTGATGGAATCCTTGGGCTAGATCCATCTTTGAAAAGAATCGAGCACCATGCAACTGATCGAACATGTCGTCGATTCTGGGCAAATGGAATTTATTTTTAAAAGTTAATTTATTGAGATCGCGGTAGTCCACGCACAATCTCAAGGATCCATCGGACTTGGCTACGAATACCACAGCTGAACCCCTACTGGAACAACTGGGAAGTATTAATCCTTTCTCTAGCAAATCTCGGGTTTGCTTGACTAGCTCTGTTCTTTCCCTTGGTGCCATCCTACAGCTTTCATGAACAATAGGACGAGCATTGGGAACCAAGTCGATTCTGAATTCAATTTCCCTATGCGGAGGTAAAGATTTAACCTCTTCGAATACGTCGGGAAATTCCCGAACAATAGGTATGGATTCCAAACTTGGGTCGGGATACCCAAAAGTATACATTAGCTTATCCCTCTTTGGACTCGGATCCTCAGAAGAAATCACAACAAAATTTCCAAGTTTGGTTTTGACCGAAATCGTTCGATTGTTACAATCTAATTTATCTTCGTATTTCGTTAACCAGTTCATTCCAAGTAAGATTTCAAATTCATTAAAGTCGAGAACAGAAAGACTGATAGGAAATCGATGATGAGAATACGAGATAGGAACTTTTCTACAACGTAGACAAAGATTCGCAGGGCCACCAACTGGATTCTTCACACAAATGGGTTCGTCTACAAATCTGGTTCAAGTTTTAATTTGTTTATGGTTTATCGAGAAATAAAGCTATGTGTGGCTCCAGTGTCGAACAGAACTCTAACAACTCTATCATAAATAAGAAGGTTACCTTCCAGAACTCTTTTTCCTTCGTCTGCTCTTGAGGTTGAAGGTTTATCCTTGATCGCATACATCTTTGCTACTTGAGCCTGCTTCATTGCCAGACATTCTTTAACCATGTGTCCTGGCTTATAACAGTAATAACATTCCTTGGCTCCTTGACTTGTCTTCATAGGTTGATCCCTCTTTCCTTGCTTCTTAGGATTTTGCCAACTACTTAAGTAATGTCCCTTCTCTAAACAGTTGAAACGAGTAACATCCTTTGCCTTATTCTCCTGATTGTTCTTCTTTTCCTTGCCTTACCACGGTTTCTTTCCTCCAAACTTCCTCTTTTCCAATTCGGATTGCTTCCGCTTCCCTTCTCCTCCGGAATCTCTTGTTTATCCAAGGTAGCATATCTATAACCCATATCTATTAGATCAGAAAAAGAATCCTTCACATGGGCTGTCATCCTTTCATGGAACTTCTTGTTCATCCCTTGAATAAATCTCTCATTTTTCTTCAGAGAGGTATTCACCAGTTCAAGACCAAACCAAGATAACTTGTTAAACTTGTTCAAGTATTCTTCAAAAGATAGGCTCGGTTGCTTCAAATCTGTAAACTCCCGGTACATTCTGGAGATACCAGCAGACGACATATAACACTGCTCAAACACTTCCTTGAATCGATCCTAAATGAATTCATCATCCGTCTCAGCTAATGTAATAGTCTCCCACCAAGCTAAAACTTCTTCCCGGAGCTTCTAAGAAGCTGTCATCCTCATTTGTTCATCATCCAACTTCAAACCTTTAAAGATCCTTTCGCAAGATTGAATCCAGGCTTGTAGTTCGATAATATTTTCTTTGCGTGTGAAAGGCTTTCCCCCAAGTCTTAAGAAACTTCGATATAAATCAGCCAGTTTAGCCGGGGTTGGATAGGAATAGCTGCTTCCGTTATTTTCATTGCAAGGTATTGACCAGTTGTAGTGGTACTTTCCCATCCCCTACCTCGTCCTCTTCTTGCGCTCATTCTCACTATCTGTAAATAGTAAGAAAACTTGATTTAGGAATACAGACGAGATATCTTAGGGATATACTCATTCTAGGGTATTTCTAATCCTATCTCTAATGAGTCACCTAAAGTGTTATACTCCAAAGCTAAAGTTCTTACTCAACCTTTAGCTCTGATACCACTTGTGACGGCTCGAAATCCAACGTTCGAAAATCGATATCCAATATCTCACTTGTATTCGAATGCTGGAGATTCAACGTTGGAGTCCAGTTCGCTGGAGCATATAACAACATTAGATGAATAACAATACAACGGAAAACAAAATGATTTTCATTGATATACAACACATGGATACAACATAGATACAACATCATTACAACAATTGAACACAATCATCAGAGTAGAATGTATATGATACAACAACAAAATATAACGCCACAGCAGAAAAGACAACATAACAAGTGAATAACACCAACAGAGCTTCCAAAAAGAGAGAGAGAGAGAGAGCGAGAATCCAACATACTTCGACTTTGATAAGGTCTTCCATAACTCCAAAGACTTTCAGATCCAAAAGGCTTCCAAACCAAAGACTCCAACAAAAAGCTTCCAAAGACTTCAAAAATTTCCAAAATCAACATCTACTGTCTAGACTAGCTCCGAAACACGGATAACCTGACTCTAGGCTGCCTATGTGGAAAATTATGGGCACCTAGAGTTTAGAAATGGAACAATAAACTCTGGGTCATTCATGGGACTGGTATGAGTAAACAAAAAAATTTGTTTGAACAGAAAAAAATTTATAAAAAGAAATCCGTTATGATTTTTGGAAAATGAAACCACCATAAGGCCTCCTGGTACACACGATGCAATCGCACACTTTGGGGAGATTTCTCCTTATGATAGTCAAACTTGCTTGATACGAGAAAACTCTTTTGATATTATTATTAGTGCATAGTGTAGAAAATATTTCAAAAGTATAATATTAATCTTAGCCAGCATACCTACCATTATAATATGCCTATTATAGCTACCACGTTAAATGGCAGGTGATACAACTAAAACCGTACAGGGCTTGTATTGAGTGATTGGATTTCCAACAAATGGCCAAGGCTAAGGAACTTCCTTTATTCGAAAGGGTACGCCTCTGGAGGGACGCCCCGAGAACCTAACCGGCTCTTTGCCACACAAGGCCGGGCTACCTCTATAACTAGGTAACTGACTATCACGAGTATGCCGTCCCCCAATCGTAACCGACCTTTATCGAGGGTTCTCAACACCAACAACCACATAAGCAATTTATCTGGGCTCCATACTAGAATACCACTTTTTATTTAGAAGGAAATGCACATACCTTAAGGGGCACGACTCCCATTACCTTGCTGCATCTTTTCCTGTTTCGACCATTTCCGGCGTGTGAGGTTCGATAAAGTCTCGTTCAACAAAGCTACGCTTTTCACAAAATCCTTGCTTCGATCAACCAATGATCAGCAATTTGCATGCCACACTGCCAAATTGGGAATATATTACTAATAACCATCAACTACATAACCTTTGAGCTCGTACATCTCAGAGAAGGGTGTTAAGCTAAGAGAATAAGTTCTCCGCCACCAAATAGAAATGTATTTGATAGAAATCAGCTTTACATCTCAAAGTGTAATGTCAGACATATATCCATACAAGTCCATCCTAGGTCTGAATGGAACCGAAGGCACTTCGTCCAATAAAAGAAGAAGTCCTTGCAAATTCGGGTATCCACAATCCCGACCAGACTCCCCATCATATATGGAGATCTCTATACCGGAGCAACTCAGTGCAGAGACAATCGACAGGTAATCCTTTCATTCTCGAAACTACCCGGTCTTCAACCACCGTCTTCATATGCAATCCCATTTCATCGTATCATTATCGGAATGGGTTTTATGACTCAATGTCCTCTCCTGGCTTAACCAAATAAGAAGCGCTTATTTTTAAAACACGTGGATATATAAGTCACAAAAGATTTACCATTAAGATTCGATGTGGTTTTCGGATAACCATCTGGAGTCCGACCTCCGGTCGCATCGAAATTCAAATGCCTTTTAAAGGCCAATAATTTTACTTCAATTGAAGTTCACAATCACACAGCAATACATCACAGATGTCACAACTCAACACAAAACAATTCATATCACAAAGTATCACAATCACATATCAGAGATATCAACCAATCCAAGATATTCGATATAATCCAATCATTCATAAGCAAGATTAATTAGTCGTTCAATTCCCAACAAATTCAATTTAATTTTCCAAATAAATCAAATTAATTACTTTAATTACTTTCAAACCTTGCTTAATTATCATTAAGTAATTATAATTATTTTAATTAATTATAATTAATTAATCACATAATTACTTTCATTAATTATCCTTAATTAATGATTTAGTTTTCCTTAATTATTAATTAATTAATCCTTAATTATTTATTAATTAATCTTTAATCATTATTTGATTAACCTTTAATCATTATTTGATTAACCTTTAATCATCAATTAATAATTAATTAATTATTCTTTAATTACTAACCTTAAGTAATTACCCTTCGAGTAATTATCTTTCAATTACTTTCATTAATTAATTAAACTTTAATTACTTAAACTTTAATTAATTAAAAGATAAATCATTTATCTTAATTAATTACTTTAATTATCATTTAAATCTTTATTAATAACCTTTGGAATTAATTATCATTAACCAGTTAACTTAGATCTTTAAATTAATTAACCTTTTAAAACATTTTATCTTCTTAATTAACCACTCAATTACATTTTTAAGTATATTTAAAATAAACTTTAAAATAAAGGTTATGTATATTGTTAAACACTTTAACTCAAAATAATTTATTTTAAAACCTTTAAGTAGTCCCAAATTTAAATAAGACATTCATTATATAAAAGAATAAATTAAAAAGTTATTTAACTTTTAAAACTTGTTTAATTTAAAAACTTAAAAATTGCAACCATATCGACTGGAGTCAAATACCAGATTAACCGAGCAAAACCCGAGCAAAATCCCACACCCTCGTCTTTGAGTCCAACCCTGTTCGTCTTCGAGCTCGACCCCGAGACAAAGCCTTTCTTCCCAACTCACAACCACCATATTTCAAACATGCACGCGTGCACGTTGCACACCATTCCGGCCAACTCCGATCCTCGCCGAGACCACCAGCATGACTTCGACGACCTACTTTTACCGTACGACCACCCAGAGCCCCTAAACGACGACGAACTCACAATCGAGCAACTCGACACAACCTGGAACGGAACAGGATCACCAAAGATCGCCTCGACCCGCCGTATCAGGCCACTAGAGGCTACACAACTCCGTCCAGAGCTCCGCCCGACTCCTACGCTTCGATTCCCACCTGTGCGATCGCCTCTAGTTCATCCACGATGACACAATAGCTTAAATTTTAACTACCACCAAAACTCGATTTGAAACCCTAAATCAATGTCAACCCACTACTCTGATCATCTGAAAAATTCGACTATTTTTCCATGAATTCCCATCACTCAGGCTTCATCCAGCCATGACCACGACTTCCCTCACCTCGCCGATCACCAGGAATTGCTAAAAACCCAATTAACGTTCAACTTCGAATTCCTCAAACGATACGACACTAAAAATCTTAATTCTTCTTTTAAAATTCATGATTTAAGAAGACGAACAAGATTATGTAATCAAAACCCAAATTTTAAACATTTAGATTTTGGACAAAATTTGATTTTTCTGTGTTTTTAAATTTCCCAATAAATCCATTCATTTTTAATGCTTAAAAGTATTTTTAAAATAATGATCTTGAAAATTCGAACATGTTTTATTTAGAAATCGAAGTCTATAAAGGATTAGAGGGAGAGATTTGAATTTTTAATCAGGTTTTGAAACCTGTAAACCCAGAACAGAGGAATATACAAACATGCGCACACACACGCACATATACACATTTTTGTATACATACAACATATTTTCACATATTCAAACATTTTCACAGCTTCACTTCACAAACAACAAGCTATAGATCAAATTATTAGGAGTTTACTCACCTGTTTTGATAATAATAGAGAAGCGAAGTTTATTTTTTTGTTTTCTGGAACTTTGATTTGTGACCTGCTTGGTTTTGATCTTCAACTTGATTTTGGTTTTCTTAATTACCGAGTTGAATCTGAAACTACTTTCTTGATTTAGATCAGGTTGAATTTGTGAAGAAGTTGAAGACTTGAAATAGATTTTGGTTTTAGTTTGTTTTGCTGATTTTTTATTTTATTTGCTCTGGTTTGTAGTTTATAGGCTTTTGAAAATGAAGATAAAAAGAGAAGTGAGAATGTAGGAGTAAGGATTTTATAGCCTTATTTATTAATTTTAAAATGAAAAGAAAATAATTGACACTTGTCTTTGCATGAATTAAAATCTTAACACTTGTAATTTGTTATTGAGATATTTATACTTGTAATTTTGCATGATAATGATATTTTTATATAATATATATATTACATTATATTTAGTTTATATTTATATATATGTTCTAATATAATTTTATATCTTTATTAAATATTTACTTATATTAATATTTATATAATCATTAAAGAATATGTTTTAAAGCTAAATTATGTACTAATAAAACCATATATATATTATTTTCAAATCCAATTTATTTTAAGATATTTATATTTGAATTTCAAATTCAAATTCAAATTATAATCTATTCACATATATATAAAATCAAACACTTATCTTATTTGTTTTGAAAAATTCAAATTAATTCACAATTAAATTCCAAAATTAATATTAATTATTAATTTAAACTTGGTTTGAAAACGGAATCGTTACAAGGCAAATACCCCGAATTCCAGCTATGGATAGGAGTAAAGGAAAAGAAACCCTTATATATCCTGCTAGAGGGACCGACATGTATGGCCTCATGTATGGCCTCTATGTTCGTAATCCCAAATTGTTGACGAATCATGTCTACTTCCTTTTGAATAACAGTAGAGGATGGGTTGAGGTGGAAGTCTCTTTCTTTGCAAAAGGGGATGGTTTAGAGCTCTTACTTGATTTTTTGCTTTCCATTTACTTACCAAGTGATATTACACAAAGTTAGGGAAGTACTAAACATTTTATAATGCTCATATATGCAAAATAGACAATTCAATGCCTAAAAAAAGGTAGTTAATTAATTAGAAATTAGCCAAGCTTTAACAATAAAGTGTTGAAATTCATAAATAGCGATTACACTTTCAAAAAGTTAATAACCCATCAAATAGCTTATGTAGAATTGATAAAATACTTAGGAAGTTTACAAGCAATTGAGGGAATGTAAACAACCACTAAATTCATGGTGAAATGGTAAGTTCACAACTAGTCAAAAAATGGTCTAATTTAAATATCATGTTAACAACATCTTAAATTGAATGTTGAATCAATAATTTGATTTCGAATCCATGTGATGTCGCATTAGGAGCCTCTTATGAAAACTATAATGAGACATCGAATCTAATGTCAAAATGGGAAATGGTCGAAATTAGTAAATAATGTCGAACGGCATAGAAAGTACTCTAACCAACTATTAAACTCATAAAGATATCGAATATACAAGTAATTTATGACTTCTATATGATAAATACATGGTAAACTAGTGACGCCGTATAAGATTTGAATAAGAATAATAATTATCAACAATTAATTGGTTGCCAACATTATAAGGATCTCGTATTCTAATAGTTTCCAAGTTTTGAACTAGTTGTTGAAAAAATGATGTCAAACATCAGGTTAAATATTAGATTCTGTAGGGTAATAGCTTTGAAATTAAACTAATCAGTGAATTCTGGAGCGTCTTTCGGGTTCCTCATAAAAAACCCACTTTTAACTAAACAGAAGATCTCAGATTATTGAATTAATATCGGCAATCTTTAATTAATCAATTAAGCCCTAAATGATATAATAATTCAAAGCTTCACTAATAAGCATAACAAATCTATGATTTTACTTATAATTCAAAGATCTAAAAAGACTGTGCGGATCGTGCTATATGGAATTATACTATACTAGTTTGGAAATAAAGTAAAATACTATAGCAATGTAAATAAGTAAAAAATAAAACAAGCACACCAGGAATTTTTATAATGGTTCGAACTTCCCATTCTGCGTCCAGTCCCAGACTCCTTCTGGAATTTCACTAACACAGCCCTCACTTAACCCGGAGGAACAGGTTTACACTGCCTGAGCAACCGAACAGGACTTCACCCGCCTAAGCAACCGAATAGGACTTCAAATGCCTGAGCAACCGAACATGATTTCTTTACAAATAACAAATGTATATGACTGTAATGTGTTCTTAAATAACACTGATAAGTCAATTGAGTACAATCTTCCTATAATCTTCTCCTTTATGATATATAGTGTGATGTGCTTTGAGAATTGTGGAAGATAAAGTGATTAATGATCAAAATATGTAAGCAATTTGAGTGTAATTTGAAAGCTTGAGAATAGATGGGAATTCAAGAATGTCAAAAGTAAATTCGGTAATTTGTTTGTTGAATTCTATAATCTATATATAGTATATGAAGAGTTGCATTTTTAAATGAAAAGTTATATTGAAAAGAACGGATGCAACTGTTGATTTAAAAGGATGTTTCTCTTGGTGAAAAGAAGCGACTTTTCAAGAAAATAGCAGTTAGGGATATTCAGACGTTTGAATAAAAAAATTCAGACTTCTGAATTAGATTGAAAACGTAAACAACAAAGAAATAGTTCATTTTTGACCTCATTCAGACGTCTGAATATTTTAGTTCAGACGTTTGAATATTGTAAAAACAATATTCTTATTTCAGTACTCAGACGTCTGAATGAATGGATTCAGACGTCTAATTTTGCTATTTTGTGCATGTATGTGTATATATTTATATATCATTTAAGGAGAGATTTTAACAAATTTTCTAAGCAATATACAGACTCTAGACACAGAATATACAGCTATAAACATATGTAGATGAATCTACAATAAATCTCCTGCAAAGATGGTTTAATATACACATAACATTTTATATAGGTTGTTATAATCAAAATCGAGAGTCTAATAAGATCTACAACCAGAACCTAGCTATTTAACCTTAATATCGATCAAGAAATGAAAATGCCCAAACAAAACCCTAGCTATAGTTCAAATTCAAAATTTATTAATCTAATTTGTCGATTCAATTGGTTATAATGAAAATCGTATCTCGATTTAAGCTGGGATGTCGAAGGATGGAAGGATTTTGAATAAAATTGGGTAATTAAAAACTTTGTTTCGAGTTTGATGTTGCAAGTAAAAGGAGAATGAGGAAGAAGGATGAGTTTTATAGAGTGAAAGAGGAATCATAGAAGCCATTGATCTAAATTCAAATAGAGGGCCTGGATTTGAGAGAAATATCAATAGACGAAAAGTGCTAATATCGAGGAATTAACTTGAAAAGTTAACATTTTCTCTATACTAGGGGGAAAATGTTACTACAAACCATGATGTCGAAAGTACGAAAAGCATATCGCACAAGGATACCGGGTCCCTAAGGATGATGAACTGCAAAGATCATAGAATATACGCAACAGAAAGCAATAATATCGAGTACCATCAACATAAGCGGCATAGGTATCGTATATTATCAACAACGCAAGAGGGTTATATAAGTGTTGATGTCATAGATTGTCTACAAGGCAAGATGCTGCACTTCATTAATATAAATACCGATGTCGAATATTAACAAGTGAAAGTACTCCAAGCTACATGATACAACACATGAGAGGATCTCGAACAACAACAATGTAAAGAAAGATATCAGAATTCTGCTATATTCCTAAGGACGTCGTATGCTATCAACGTAGCAAACAATCTCAAATCTCAATAATGGAGTTGGGATATCTAAAGTCAGGAATTATGAAGAATGTCACCTTCTATCAACGTAAATGAAGGAGGTTGCCACATACTAACAACATAGTAGCTTGTCGAATGCCATCAATTCGGCAAAGGATATCAAATATCAAGTGATGTCATATATCATCAGTGTGACACCCCACCTCTATACTCACACTAGCCAAGGACACTGTGAAGTAATGTCATCGACTAGCATGAAGAATAAGGCTGTTGACGAGCGACCCTTTGTGTAATTGATTTCTGCGAGTATCGATATGCCAGATAGAAGGTCATGCATTTCATTTCAAGAAGAAATCTGACATATCAAATACAAACTCAAAGCTACTACACAGGGCTATGTGGCCTTCGGATATACATATAAAATAAGCATAACACAATATCAATAATAGATATTCATATCATTAAGGTGAAAACAGATACGAATATAGCACATAGAAGTGAACATCAAAGTAGTGTCATACAAGATCCACTAGATCATAAAAGAATAGGTACAAATACGAGACAAAATAACAAGTATACATCAAGGGGTCTCTATCTCGAATGTATCAAAACAAAATCTACCGAGCTAAAGTAGTTTACCAAAAGTCAAAAGCTAGTCCTGCTAAGAAGTCAAGTGGGAGTATCTGTTACACCTTGGTCTGACCCAAGGATTATTTAAGAATAAAAATAATAAATGGATCGGTCTAGCTATAAATATCATATAAGATAAGATAGGATAAGAGATATTACAAAAATATATTATAACAATAATCCCATACTATGACAAGTATATATTTGATAATGATGAAATCATACAATATATCAAATTTCTCAAACACCCAAAAAGAATGTCATATTCTTTAGCTTATTCACCAAACCTCAAATATTGACAAAACATATCAACGAAAATCGCAAAATACCGCTGAAACATAAATTCCAGAAATCCATATTTAGAAATCCAAAAAACTTGAAAAGGAGAAGGCCTATCATAAACGGGAGCATGAAAACTCACCAACACGCGTATCATAAACAGGACGCTATACAATGGGTCGCTAACCCATGAAAATATGGGGTACAATTCCCCCTTGGGATGAATGAGCTGAACATTGACGCACCTAAAAAGATATGCCCCATGCACAGCCGAACATCAACACACCTAAAAAGATACGCCATATGCAAAGACTTATTTAGTAGAACATCGATGCACTTAAAAAATACGTCCCATGCACAGACTCATTGAGCCGATCATCGATGCACTTAAAAAGATACGCCCCATGAACCGAGCTCCATAAAACGGTTGAAAGACCATGGATCGCTAGCCCATAGAAATAATCATTATTGATTAATAAAAGTGTAAATTACACTAAGCTAGTAAATAAATGAGTTAGGCTTCACGTCCCATAACCACTGACTTAATTAAATATTTACGAACAAATTGTAGACTTCCACTCGAAAATAAGTGTAAATTACACTATGCTAGTAAATAAATGAGTTTAGCTTCATGTCCCATAAGCATTAGCTTAACTTAAATATATACGAACAAATTGTAGAATTCTACTTGAAAATTTATCACGAGATTTCAATTGAACAAGTCCAACAATTGGCCGACGAAGTAAACGTAAGCGTTTCATACCGCTTGTTTTGCTATGTCATTTAATTAGATTTCTCATACAAATGAGGTAAAGGTTTGTATATACTAATAGGTTGGAAAAAGGTTTTAAAATGAGCTTTGTATTAAAAATAGTGTTGAAATCGTTTTGTGAAAGAGTTTGAGTATTTACTACTAGTATAAAAACGTTTGTATTTTAAAGCGAAAAATCACAGAAATGATTATAAAAACAATCTATCAACAAAATCCACATTCGACGACGTGTATTAAAACCATAAAAATCGATATCAAATCCATCAAATGGATATTCCCAAAAATACAGAAAAGAAGTCATCAAAGTCGATAATAAATGACAACAACTAATTGAATCAACAAAAATCGATAAAAATTAGAAATCCACTCAAAAATAGGTAAAGTTGGCAAAATTCAATAGGACCAGACGTCTGCTTGGTTTGACCAGACGTCTAACCTTAGGCTCTCCATTTTATTTTATTTTTTTTGTTTTATAATTTTTCCAGAAGCCCTTACCAGACGTTTGGAATTTTTAACCAAACGTCTGGTCGGCTGGGCCTGGGTAGAATTTGCCTAGGCCAATGATGGCCAAATCAATTTGGAGGTAATCAGACTAGCGATGAAGGCTAGGGATTTATGCCAAGCGACAACCCAGTCCGATAGGCTCTTCGATATACCCCAAATAACATGTCCAAACATCCATAGTAGGATTCTCATAAATTTTTACTTCAAAATGCCAAAATGGGAAAATTCACCAATCCAATTCAAATAAAAACAATTGAACATGAAATAGATGTTAGGAATTCATACCTAACAATAATGAAAGCTATAGACATAGATGTGAGTTCAAGAACTCACCTTTAAACTTAAAAACAATGAATGAGAAGCTCAAAAACAAAGTAAGACCAATTCCTCTTCACTACACCTCTAGAATCTTCAATATGTTATCAAGTGTAAAGTTTTTCCTAAGTTAGGTTATAGGAAAAATCAAGAATTGAAGAGGGATTGAGACGGAGAAGATGAAAAAGATGCTTACCTAAGCTTCTTCTTGATTCTGAAACTTGAATTTGAGTTTCCAAAAGTTATTGAGCAGACATGAGTACACCATCCATAGAAGGACCACTAGATTGACCAACGCTAGGACTGCCAGGTCTAACCATCTCTTCTTCTTTAAGAAAGAAAGAAAGAACGAAGAGAAAAAAGGTTATTCTCCGAATGAATTCAAATAAGATTAATTGGTAAAATAAAGCATCATAAAATAAAATAGGATAGAATGGGTCCTAAGACTCGGATTAAATTCTAAGGC
The DNA here is from genome assembly GCA_030765085.1 of Allium cepa. Taxonomy (NCBI): domain Eukaryota; kingdom Viridiplantae; phylum Streptophyta; class Magnoliopsida; order Asparagales; family Amaryllidaceae; genus Allium; species Allium cepa. Next base: position 22,201,546 of record CM060931.1, read on the forward strand.
ATGATTTCTAAGGGAGACTTAGGATAATGATTCTTGTCATAATATTCTATATTGTTCCGAAGTTTGGCTCTGATACCAAGCTGTGACGCCCCACCTCTACACTTACACTATCTAAGGACACTACGGAGTAATGCCGTCGACTAGCACGAAGAATAAGACTATTGAGGAGCGACCCTCTATGTAATTTATTTGTGCGAGTACAGATAAGCCAGATAGAAGGTCATGCATTTCATTTCAAGAGGAAATCTGACATATCAAATACAAACTCAAAGCTACGACACAGTGGATATGTGGCCTTCGAAAACAAATATAAAATAAGAATAACACAAAATTACTATAGATATTCATATCACTAAGGCGAAAACAAATATGAATGTACCACATAAAAGTGAACATCAAAGTAGTGATTATACAAGATCCACTACATCATAAAAGAATAGGTACAAGTACTAGATAAAAGAATAAGTATACATCAAGGAATCTCTATCTTGAATGTATAAAAACAAAAACTACCGAGCTAAAGTAGTTAGCCAAAAGTCAGAAGCTATTCCCTGCTAAGAAGTCAAGTGGAAGTACCTGATACACCTCGGTCTGACCCGAGTATTATTTAAGAAGAAAAATAATAAATCGATCAGTCTAGCTATGGATATCATATAAGATGAGATAGGATTAGAGATATGAAAAAATTAAACGATAACAATAATGCCATACTATGACAAGTATATATTTGATGATAATGAAAATCATCCAATATCTCAAATTTTCTCAAACGCCCGAAAAAATATCATATTCTTTAGCTTATTCACCATACCTCAAATATTGACAAAACATATCAACGCAAATCGCAAGAAATTGGTGAAACATAAATTCCAAAAATCCATATTTAGAAATTCAAAAAACATAAAAGTGGGAAGACCTATCATAAACGGGAGCACGAAAACTCACCAACACATGTATCACAATTGGGACGCTATCCCATGGGTCGCTAACCCATGAAAATACGGGGTACAGTCACCCTTTAAGGACGAATGAGCCGAACATTAACGCACCTAAAAAGATACGCCCGCACAGCCAAATATCGATGCACCTAAAAAGATACGCCCTATGCACACACTTTTTGAGCAGAACATCGACGCACTTAAAAAGATACTCCCCATGCACAGACTCGTTGAGCCGATCATCGATGCACTTAAAAAGATACGCCCCACGAACCGACCTCCATAAAACAGTTGGAAGACCATGGGTCGCTAGCCCATAAAAATAATCATCATTGATCAATAAAAGTGTAGATTACACAAAGCTAGTTAATAAATGAGTTAGGCTTCATGTCCTATAACCACTGGCTTAACTTAAATATTTACGAACAAATCGCAGACTTCCACTCGAAAATAAATGTGAATTACACTAAGTTAGTAAATAAAAGAGTATAGCTTCATTTTCCATAAACACTAGATTAACTTAAATATTACGAACAAATTGTAGATTTCCACTTGAAAATTTGTCACGAGATTTCAATCGAACAAGTCCAAGAATTAACCGATAGTAAATGCAAGCGTTTCATATACCACTTGGTTTGTTTAGTCGTTTAATTAGATTTCTCATATGAATGAAGTAAAGGTTTGTATACAATAATGATTGGATAACGGTTTAAAAACGAGCTTTGTATTAAAAATAGTATAGAAATCATTTTTGTGAAAGAGTTTGAGTATTTACTACTAGTATAAAAACCTTTGTATTTTAAAGTGACAAATCACATAAATGATTGTAAAAACAATCTATCACCAAAATCCACATTCGACGACGTGTATTAAAACCATAAAAATCGATATCAAATCTATCAATCGGATATTCCTAAAAATACAAAAAGAAGTCATCAAAGTCAAAAATAAATGACAACAACCAACCGAATAAAAAAAAAATCGATAAAAATTGGAAATCTACTAAAAGACAGGTAAAGTAGGCAAAATTCAATAGGACCTGACGTCTGCTTGGTTCGACCAGACGTCTGACCCTAGGCTCTGCCATTTTATTTTATTTTTTTCATTTTTATAATTTTTCCAGAAGCCCTTACGAGACGTTTGGAATTTTTAACCAGACGTTTGGTCGCCTAGGCCTGGGCAGAATTTGCCTAGGCCAATGATGGCCAAATCAATTCGGAGGTGATCGGACGAGCGATAGAGGCTAGGGATTTATGCCAAGCGACAACCCAGTCCGATAAGCTCTTCGATACACCCCAAATAACATGTCCAAACTTCCGTATTAGGATTCTCATAAATTTGGACTTCAAAATACCAAAACTAGAAAAATTCACCAAACCAATTCAAATAAAAAACAATTGAACATGAAATAGATGTTAGGAATTCATACCTAATAATATTGAATGCTATAGACATAGATCTGAGTTCAAGAACTCACTTTTGAACTTAAAAACAACGAATGAGAAGCTCAAAACCAAAGCAAGACTAATTCCTCTTCACTACACCTCTAGAATCTTTAATATATTATCAAGTGCAATGTTCTAAGTTAGGTTATAGGCAAAATCAAGAATTGAAGAGGGATTAAGACGGAGAAGATGAAAAAGATGCTTACCTAAACTTCTTCTTGATTTTGGAACTTGAACTTGAATTTCCAAAGAGAATCAGGGCTTAGGAATTTAGTTTCTTCTTCCCACCATTTTTCCTAGGGCTTGAGTGTATTAGGAAATCAGAAATGGAATGAATAAAGAGGAGTGGAGTGAGAGGTATTTGACAGAAGGTCTGGATTCTTTTATTGGGTTAATGGGTTAGAACACAACCCAAAACCCAAATGAAAATACCGAATCCTAATCAACTCCAAACATATTGATGTTTATACTTAAAAACAAGTTGTAAATGTCTTTTTAAACTCAATGGAAGTGGTTTCGAGTCCAGATTCGACTGTTTACAGAAAGTCACGTTTCAGACTTTAAATTCAACCAACGATGCTATGTTTAAATAAAACATTTAAATATATATTGGTAAAATATGTGGGTTGTTACAGACTCCCCTCCTTAAAGAAATTGTGTCCTCACAATACTTAAGAAGAAAATAAAGAGTAACAACCACTCTAAGGCATAACAACACAAAAGAAAATTTTGAAGTGAGAAGTTCACCTTAAGGAGCACGAGAGAGTAAGTCTGGATGTTTTCGCTCAATGAATTCTTTGGATTCCCAAGAGCAATCCTTTGGATTTGCGGACCATTGAACTTTCACAAGCGGATTATTATGAAGGCGTTTAACCTCTGCAGTGATGATACGAATAGGATGCTCTCTGAAGTCAAACTAGGTGAAACTTTAATTTCTTCAGTAACACCCGACTCAAGAATAGAATCAGAATCTCTAAGGCTTTTCTGTAGTTGAGAAACGTGGAATACGTCATGAATAGCAGAAAATTGAGCCAGTAATAAAAGACGATAAGCCATGGAACCAATGCATTCGGTGATGGGAAATGAGCCAATATATCGAGATTCTAATTTTTCCGAACTACTGAAACGCACAACACCCTTCATAGATGAAACAACACAAATACCAAATCTCCCATCGAAAATTCCAAATTCCTTCTTCGGTTATCAGCATAGGATTTTTGTCTACTTTGAACTTCTTTCATCCTATAACGAATAAGGTTAATCTTTTCTGTGGCATCACGAATAAAATTTGGACGTAAAACCAGGTTCTCACCGGCTTCAAGCCAACATGAAGGTGATCGGCATGGCCTTCCGTAAAGTGCCTAAAAAGTTTCCATACCAATTCTAGATTGAAAGCTATTACTATAAGAAAACTCAACAAGAGAAATATGATCTTCCCAACTTCCACCAAAATCAAGAACACATCCACGAAGAAGATCTTCAAGAATTTGATTCACACACTCTATTTGTCCATCAGACTAAGGATGATAAGCGGTGCTAAAATTAAGCTTTGTTCCCAAAGCTTTTTGAAGACCCTTCCAAAATACACTAGTAAATAATGGACCACGATCGCTAATAATAGAAGCAGGAACTCCATGCAATTTATCAATTTCTTTAACATAGAGTTTGGCCAAAAGTAGTATGGTCCGGTTGGACTGAACGGGAATAAAATAGGCAGATTTTGTAAGTCTATCTACAATCACCCATAAATTTTCATGACCCGAACGAGAACGGGGATGACTGCCAATAAAGTCCATGGAGACTTGATCGCACTTCCAAACTGGACTGCCCAAAAGTTGCAATATCCACCGGGCCTCTGATGCTCGGCCTTTATGAGTTGGTAAGCCATGCAACGCTGAATAAAATTAGCAATATCAAATTTCATTCCATCCCAATAATAAAGCCGTTTCATGCCCGCATACGTTTTTCTACCATCGTGACGAATGGTAAATTTAGAACGATGAGAATCTTCTAAAATGTCTTTACGAAGATCACTAATATTTGGCACAATAAGTCTACCTATTTTTTGAATTCCTCTACGAGCATCGATTTCAAAGTCTTTAAAACCATCAATATCAATTTTATCCCTACAACTTTGGCAAAGAAGAGCCAATTCAGCATCTTGCTTTTGAGCTTCAAGGATGCGGTCTAAAAGAGAAGGATGAGCCTCAATGCTACATAATACAAGAGATAAACATGAATTGGGGTCATGATCTCGAATCTCACGAGTGGAAAAAGTCTCAAAATCATTCCATTCAGATATCATCATGGAAAAAACCACTTGTTGCTTACGACTAAGGGCATCGGCAACAGGATTTCCCTTTCTGGTAGTATAGAGAATATAAATATCATAAGATGTAAGGATTTTGAGCCAACGTTGTTGATGCAAATTAAGTTTCTTTTGAGAAAATAAACATTTCAAAGATTTATGATTGGTGTAGGGAGCAAATTTTACTCCCAAAAGATAATGATGCCAAATTTAAGGGCAAAAACAACGGCTACGAGAACTAAATCATGAGTGGCATATCTAGTCTCGGCAGGCTTTAATCATCTATAAGCATAAGCGATAACACATTCCCTTTGCATGAGAACGACACCCAAAACAATACAACTAGCATCGGTACAAGCAGTGAAGTCTTGGTTCCCTTCGAGAATCACAAGAATAATAGCATCAGAAAAGAGTTCTTTTAATTTCTAAAAAGAAGCTTCTACGCTAAATCATTTATTTCATGATCCTCTTTTCAAAAAATCTAAGACATTCAAACTAATGACTAACTTTATGTAATCATCTTTTTCGAAATTTTTTTACTTATTACAAGTCAATTTATTAATTGTTGCGGATCCACCAACCAGATTCGCAATTCTTAATGAAGTCAAGCCCTAAATATTTAAAGAAAAAGTATCAACAAGTTCTTTTGATATAAAAGAAAGAGATGCACCCGTATCAAAAGGAATTCGAATTGGATAACCACGAAACAGAACAATGCCATCAAGGACAGAATGAGAGATACCTCGACCAAGAGAAGTGTTACTAGGGGCTTGCACAACATTCAGCTTCCCTCTTTCTTGTTTTGAAGTTTGGGACATGAAGATTTAGGATGTCTCAAACTTTTGCAATAGCGACAAGTAAGGGGCTTAGGACATTTATTTACATACTGGTCCTTAGATCCACAATTGTAGCATTCTTCACGATTTGGGGTAGGAGACTTTGTTACCAAAGTTGCATTCTTCCCTTTCTTGTTGGGATTATGACTTTTGAACTTAAATGTAACGTTTGCGGATTTTCGTTGCCGAAAAACCGAAATGTTATGGGTTTAAGAAAGAAGAAAAGAAAAGGAAAAGAAAGAAGAAGAGATAAGAAGGTAGAAAATAGAGAGAAAAGAAAATATAGGGAAAAGAAAATGGAAAATAGAAAATAGGGAAAAGATGGAAATAGAGAAGAGATAGAAAATTTTTAAAATAGAAGAAAAAGAGAATAGAGAACATAGAACGGAACAGAAAACAACAGAACAACATTAGAATCTCACAATTCGCAGCGGAACAACATATAATAGATAAATGAATAATCTTTAAACAAAGAACTATCAGTTATTACATATTATACATTTCATTACATCATATCATCAGAGTATACAACATCAACAACAAACAGTGCAGCGGAAAAAGAAATACTATATACTAGTAATACGCCATGCCATCCAGCTTGCCTCCAGCAACTCCTGAATATCCAGAATATCCTGATAAACCTAACTCTTAACTGCCCGTGTGGAAATTGGTGGGCACCCAGAGTTTAGGAAGGAAAACAATAAACTCCGAGTCAGTCATGTGACTGGTGTGAGAACTCAAAACAGTTTATTTAACTTTAAAATCAAAATAGGAATATTTTTAAATTCAATTCGCAATGCTTTTAAAAATGAGACTACCATAAGGCCTCCCGCACACACACACATGCAAACGCAGAATCGGAGGAGATTTCTCCTTATGATAGTCAAAGATGCTTGATACGCATTTAAAATAATATTTGATATTATTATTAGTGCATAGTGTAGAGGAAAATCATTTCGAAAATAAAGATATAAATCTTAGCCAACATACGACCATTATCGTATGCCTACTATAGCTACTATCCAAACAGTGGTGACCACCATAAGTGAATAGCAGGTTCTACAACTAATACCGTACAAGTTTCGTATTGGGAATTGGATTTCCAACAAATGGTCAGGCCAAGGAACTTCCCATTGCCACATGAGAATGCCTCTGGATGGACATCCCCGAGAACCAAACCGGATCTCTACCAACACAAGGCCGGGTTACTCCTAACTGAGTAACAACTGACCGAATATGCCATCCCCCGGTCCTTTGGGACCTTTATCAACCGAGCGCTCGTAATCAATTCACACAATCATAAAGTGTTTTCAACATGAGTAAGTATCTGGGCTCCATACCATGATACCACCCTTTTCCAGAAGGAAATGCACATATCCTAAAGGGCGCTACCCCTCATAACCTTGCTGCATCTTTCCTGTTTTGACCATTTCCGGGATGTGAGGCTCGACGAATTCACGTCCACAAAAACATACTTTATACAAAAGCCATGCTTTGGGTCAACAAATGATCAACACAATGATCACTAGGATAGACGATCAAATAAACGATCCTATCACAAATAATCAACACAATGATCATTTCAGCATCACTCAGCACGTCACATTACCAAACTGGGAATATATCGCTGATAACTTCAACTATATAACCTTTGAGCTCGTACGTCTCAGAGAAGGGTGTTAAGCAAAGAATAAATTCTCCGCCACCAACAGAAATATATTTGAAAGAAATCGGCTTTATATCTCAAATTGTAATGTCAGGCATACAATCCATACAAGTCTGTTCCGGGATCGAACAAAACCGAAGGCACTTACAAAGAAGTCCTTGCAATCCGGATATTCACAATCCTGATCGGATTTCCCATCACTTAGGGAGTTTCTATACCGGCGCGACTCGGTGCAGAAACAATCGATAGGTCATCCTATCGCTCTCGCAAATACCGGTCTTCAACACCGATCTTCAAATGCAATTCACAACGACGTATCACATATTCGGAATGGGTTATACGACCCCATGGTCCTTTCCCGGTTAACCCGAATAGTGAGCGCTTATTCAAAAATAAGTGTGCATTCAAATTCAATCAAATCACATCAAATACCCATTCAAAGGGAAATATTGATAGTCGGCTATTGAACTATCAATGGATATGCATACATCACCAGATTCCAAATAATTTTCCAAATTATTTATTTTCCAAAATATCTTTACAAGATATATATTTTCACACTTTAAAATAAATCAATATTTATTTTTAAACAAATTCCACTTCACATATAAATTCCATACTGAATTTATATTTCAAAATATTCATGCATATGATTTCAATTTATTCATTTCAATTTATCTTCAAAAAGATAAATTCGAATTATTCACTTCATATTGGAAAAACAATTCCATACTTATTCAATTATAAGTAATTCACAAATCTTTTTATTTTCAACCTTGGAAAATATTCAATATACTTAAATCGAATTAAGTATATATTTCATTCTATTAAGGAAAACATTCTCTTAACATTTTTATTTGGGTCAAAACGAATGTTGCGTAAAACATCGTTACGACAACCCAAAATCACTAGTATAGGGATTCGAATTTAAAATAGATATATAAATCCTAATACTACACAAACCATTTCCTTTCGGAAATCATTTACTATAACAACAGTGTTATAGTCCACCATTTCCTTTTATTTCTCGAAACATCTATTTCAACAATAAATGTTGAAATCTATGTTTTCGAATCTCAACACCTTTAAAACATCGTTAGATCGTTTTAATTCTGTTTAAAACATCACATTCTAAACATTTTCTTTAACGTATTATTCACTATTTAAAAACGTGAATATACTTCTTTAACAAATCCATCCTTTTATTCATTTTAATTCAAAGGATTATTCACTATTCAAAATGTGAATATAACTCTATTCCTAAGTTATAACAATTAACTTATCAAAATAAGTCGTTTGCGAATTTATAAAACAACGTCTATAAATTCCATTTCTATTTATTTCATAACAACTTCCTTTATAAATCTTCTTTATTTACCTATTCGATTTAAAATCTTAATTATAAACCAAAAGTCCAAATTATAAGTCAAACACTTATAATTTATTTATTTGCAAAAATCGTTCCTTTGAACTTTACAAATTTTATAAACCTATTGTTTATAAAATTCCATTTATAACTTCACCGTTATATAATTCTATAAATTTCATTCATTAATGAAATTCATTTACAAATCATTCAAACACTTATAAAAAACTCGTTTTATAATGTCAATATTTCAATTTATAAATATCCATTTATAAATCTCTTAATATAAATCAATTTATATTATTCTTTAAAACGTCTTTAAATTCCTTTAAAATTTCACCACTTCGATTTATAAAATAATCAAATTTTATAAATCCTATATTTAAACTTTTATAATATATTCAAAAATCAAATCTAAACTATTTTATAAAATCTTTAGTTCATATTTCTCAAAAATCAGCTTTTAACTGTATTTCTCAAAAATTATAATTTTTATAACTTTAAAAATTATAACGTTCATTTATTTAAAATGGATCAATTCCAAAAATATAGTATATTCTCAAAAATCACTTTAAAATCATTTTAAAATCCCAAAATTTGGTTCAATGATGCTACACACCAAATAGTCAATCACGACTACAACGATATCATATATCAATATGAAAATCCATCAAATATCCAAATATCTGAAATCAAATAAAAACTGTTGAGGAATCCAGTTGGATCCCTCCAACCTGTTTTCCTGCATCCAAAAACATTAGCACAATACCAATTTCGCTCCAGTACGAAATTATCGCGGTACATGTTTTTAATAAATATTATCCGCTTACTAACGGCGTAATAGGGTCTCATCCGCTAAACAAAAAATGCGGGAAATCAACAACTGCAATATATACATATGCCAATATATATATATTGCTATTATATATAATACCAATTTCACTGTTTATGAAATATTCGCGGTATATGTTTTTATTAAATAACATCCGCTTACTAACGGCGCATAATGTCTATTTTAACAATCAATAGATAACAATCGACATTCAAACATGCATTCAAATATTTTAAATCTAACTATTTAAAATAAAAATCGAAATCTATTCGATTGAGTGAGAAGTTCTCACCTTGGTTTTAATTTCCGTTTTAGCGATTTATTTCGAATAAAATTAAACGCGCGTTTAATTTTACCCAAAATTCTCACTAACTCCAAACGACTCCAAACCAACTCCATCGCGTAGTGCTCGTCCATACGATTCCAACGCAACTGAGTTTGCATTTTTTCGACCTCGTATGAAAAAGTTATATATTTTATAAGATTACACGATTTTTAATTAACTAAATACAACATAATCTAATTAATTTTAAACTCCATCAAATCTAGGCCTTTAGATCCACTCACCCCACATCTCCACCGCACACCCCTTCTTCTCCAACACTCACGTAACCTACAGGTTTTGGCCGAACAACAAACCCACTCAATCACAAACTAGGGTTTAATATTACTCCCCCGATACTCGACGAAACTCGATCACACAACCACCATTTCGAAGCTCTCGACGCAAGCTACCTCCACCATCAACCCCTTGAAGTTCGGCCCGCTCTACATGCGTGCGCATGTCCCTTAACAGCCCACGAACGGCCCCTTGCTCCTCCCCCTTCGACGCTCCAAACTCCATCAAATCCGTATGGATGTGAAGCCCTCGAGATTCTCAACAACTTTCATGTTGAACACCTTAGCTAAATCATTGTAGATTGAGAGAGATTGAGGGGAAAAGGAGATTAATTTCTGGCCTTAGAAATAGAAAGTGGCGGCTGTAGTATAAAATTAGGGTTAGGTTTTTGATTTTTTTTTTTTTGTGATTTTAACTTCTATTTATAGAAAAAGCAAGCGTAAACACTATTCATCCCGGGAATTCCGAACTCCGATTTAGACGCCGTAACCAGCGTTTCTAAGGTTTACCCCGCGTTCCGAACACAATGGAACAGGTTTCGGAAGCTAATTCGGAAGTATGTGCGAGTTATGGCTACAAACGCTCAATTTAAATTAAACCGATTTAAATCGATTTCTAGGCGTTTTAATTTGTACCGGACAAACGGTAAATCCAATTGACTTGAAATTTGAAACCTTACAATAATATCACATTACGGATCCGATGAAACTGGTTTCGACGAAATCCGAGACTTTTTGAAAAATGGCTATTTTGACTCGCCAAATTTAAATTAAAAATAATTCGATGCGTTTGGAGCTGCCACGCTCAAACGATAACTCCGATTGACACGAAAATTGAAATCCGGTAATAACTAACTATTACGGATCCAATGGAACTGGTTTCGTTCAATTCTGAGACTGTTCAAAAATTGACTATTTTACAGTCGATTATTAAATATTAAAATATTCAATTTTCACAAATTAACTTTTAATTCGATTTTAAAAGTTCTAAAATATTTCTATAACTCCAGTATGATTAAATAAAATTTTCCAAATTATTTACAATCATTTTTAACTCAATTTTCAATTATTTTCATAATTTAACATATTAAATTATTGATTTAATTATCTAATTAAATCTAATAAATCAAATAAAAATTTATTTGACTTATAAATTCACTTATAAATATTTAAAATTAATTAAATATTCAAATTTTAATTTAATAAAATTTCTGGGTCGTTACATTAATATTCCACTTCTTGTTGTTATTGAGGCTCTTTTTGACACCTCCAACATCACTATTACTTCCTTTATCGGCCTCATCAAGTTAAAGAGTGATATGTACTAGCTGGTCTAAAGGCGCCTCTAGTTTCAGAGGTAAAACCTTTTTGGGGTTTTTACTCAAAGCATAGATAAACCTTTGATTCTTTACAAGATCCAAAAGTTGTTGGGCAGCCATTAATACGCCATCCAGAGGAGGACCACTAGATTTACCAATGCTAGGAATGCCAGGTCTAACCATCTCTTCTGCTTTAAGAAAGAAAGAAAGAACGAAGAGGAAGAAGGTTATTGTCAAATTGAATTCAAATAAGCTTGATTGGTAAAACAAAGATTCATAAAAGTAAATAGAATTGAATAGGTCCTAGGACTCGGATTAGATCCCAAGGCATAGTTCCTAAGTTAGACTTAGGACAATGATTCTTATCATAATATTGTATATTGTTTCGAAGTTTGGCTCGGATAACAAGCTGTGACGCCCCACCTCTATACTCGCACTAGCCAAGGGCACTACGGAGTAATGTCGTCAACTTGCACGAAGAATAAGATTATTGAGAAGCAACCCTATGTGTAATTGATTTGTGTGAGTACCGATATGCCAAATAGAAGGTCATGCATTTCATTTCAAGAAGAAATCTGACATATCAAATACAAACTCGAAGCTGCTACACAGTGGCTATGTGGCCTTCAGAAACAAATATAAAATAAGCATAATACAAAATCAGTCATAGATATTCATATCACTAAGGCGGAAATAGATATGAATATAACACATAAAATTAAACATCAAAGTAGTGGTCATATAAAATCCACTGCATCACAAAAGAAGAGGTACAAATACTAGACAAAAGAATAAGTACACATCAACGAGTCTCTATCTTGAATGTATAAAAACAAAAACTACCGATCTAAAGTAGTTAGCCAAAAGGCAGAAGCTACTTCCTGCTAAGAAGTCAAGTGAAAGTACCTGATACATCTCGATCTGACCTAAGTATTATTTAAGAAGAAAATTAGTAAACGGACCAGTCTAGCTATAAATGTCATATAAGATGAGATAGGATAAGAGTTATGACAAATATATACGCTAACAACAATGCTATACTATGACAAGTATATATTTGATAACAATGAAAGTCATACAGTATTTTAAATTTTCTCAAACACCTAAAAAGAATGTCATATTCTTTAGCTTATTCACCAAACCTCAAATATTGACAAAACACATCAATGCAAATTGCAAAAAATTGTTGAAACATAAATTCCAGAAATCCATATTTAGAAATCCAGAAAACACAAAAGAGGGAAGAGCTATCATAAACGGGACCACGAAAACTCATCAACACGTATATCATAAAGGGGACGCTATCCCATGGGTAGCTAACCCATGAAAATATGGGGTACAGTCCCCCTTTAGGGACGAATGAGCTGAAAATTAACACACCTAAAAAGATACGCCCATGCACAGCCGAACATCGACGCATCTAAAAAGATACGCCCCATACGTAGGCCTGTTGAGCAGAACATCGATGTACTTAAAATGATACGCCCCATGCATAGACTCGTTAAGCTGATCATCGATGCACTTAAAAAGATAAGCTCCATGAACCGAACTCCATAAAACGGTTGAAAGACCATAGGTCGCTAGCCCGTAAAAATAATCATCATTGATCAATAAAAGTGTAAATTACACTAAGCTAGTAAATAAATGAGTTAGGCTTCATGTCCCATAACCACTGGCTTAACTTAAATATTTATGAACAAATTGTAGACTTCCACTCGAAAATAAGTGTAAACTACACTAAGCTAGCAAATAAATGAGTTTAGCTTCATGTCCTATAACCACTAGCTTAACTTAAATATTTATGAACATATTATGGATTTCTACTTGAAAATTTGTCATGAGATTTTAATCGAACGAGTCCAAGAATTAATAGACGAAGTAAAGGCAAATGTTTCATACCACTTGTTTTACTAAGTCGTTTAATTAGATTTCTCATACGAACGAGGTAAAGGTTTGTATATATTAACAGATTGGAAAACGGTTTTACAATGAGCTTTGTATTAAAAATAGTGTTGAAATCGTTTTTGTGAAAGAGTTTGAGTATTTACTGCTAGTATAAAAACCTTTGTATTTTAAAGTGACAAATCATAGAATTGATTGTAAAAACAATCTATCACCAAAATCAACATTCGACGACGTGAATTAAAACAATAAAAATTGGTATCAAATCCATCAAATGGATATTCCCAAAAATCTGAAAAAGAAGCTATCAAAGTCGATAATAAATGACAACAACTAACCTAGTCAACAAAAATCGATAAAAATTGGAAATCCACTCAAAAACAGGCAAAGTAGGCAAAATTCAATAGGACCCGACGTCTGGTTGCCTGGGCCGGGCAGAATTTGCCTAGACCAATGATGGCCAAATCAATTCGGAGGCGATCAGATAAGCAATGGAAGCTAGGGATTTATGCCAAGTGACAACGCCAGTCCTATAGGCTCTACGATACACCCTAAGTAACATGTCCAAACATCCATAGTAGGATTTTCATAAATTTTGACTTCAAAATACAAAAATTTCTAAAATTCACTGAACCAATTCAAATAAAAAATAATCGAACATGAAATAGATGTTAGGAATTCATACTTAACAATAATGAAAGCTATAGAAATTGATGTGAGTTCAAGAACTCACCTTTAAACTTAAAAAAAACAAAAACAAATAAGAAGCTCAAAAACAAAGAAAGACTAATTCCTCTTCACTACACCTCTAGAATCTTCAGTCTATTATCAAATAAAAAGCTTTTCCTAAGTTAGGTTATTGAAAAAATAAAAAATTGAAGAGGGATTGAGATGGATAAGATGAAGATGCTGCTTACCTAAGCTTCTCCTTGATTTTGTAACTTGAAATTGAATTTCCTAAGAGAACTAGAGCTTAGGAATTTAGTTTCTTCGCACCATTTTTCGAAGGGCTTGAGAGTATTAGGAAATCATAAATGGAATGAATGAAGAGGAGTGGGAAGTATTTGGTAGAAGGTTTGGGTTCTTTTATTGGGTTAATGGGCTAGAACACAATCCAAAGCCCAAATAAAAATGCGAAAATCCTAATCAACTCCAAACATATCGATGTTTATACTTAAATAAGTTGTAAACGTCATTTTGAACTCAATGGAAGTGGTTTCGAGTTTGGATTTGACTGTTTACAAAAAGTCATGTTTCGAACTTTAAATTTAACCAACGATGCTATATTTAAACAAAACATTTAAATATATAGTCGTAAAATATGCGGGTTATTACAATTAGCCTTCAAAGGATGTCGAAATGCAACCTTATCAATAAGGTATCATATTTCGATTGATGTTTCAAATCATTAATGCGACAAGGCTGTCAAAGATAATCAGGACTCAAAGATTATACAGAATATTCCAAATTCCTTCTTCGGTTATTGGCATAGGATTTTTGTCTATTTTGAGCTTCTTTCATCCTATGACGAATAAGTTTAATCTTTTATGTGGCATCATGAATAAACTAGACCTAAAACCAGGTTTTCACCGACTTCATGCCAACACGAAGGAGATCGGCATGGCCTTCCATAGAGTTTCTCGAAAGGTGCCATAGCAATACTAGATTGGAAGATATTATTATAAGAAAACTCAACAAGAGAAATATGATCTTCCCAACTTCCACTAAAATCGGGAACACATGCATGAAGACGATCTTCAAGAATTTGATTCACACGATCTATTTGTCCTTCGGACCGAGGATGATAAGCGGTGCAAAATTAAGCTTTGTTCCCAAAGTTTTTTTAAGACCCTTCCAAAATCCACCGGTAAATAATGGATCACGGTTGCTAACAATAGAAGTAGGAACTCCATGCTATTTAACAATTTCTTTAACATAGAGTTTGGACAAAAGAGGTACAGTCCAATTGGACTGAACGGGAATAAAATGAACGGATTTTGTAAGTCTATCTACAATCACCAATAAACTATCATGACCTGAACGAGAACGAGGAAGACCGTCAATAAAGTCCATGGAGAATTGATCCCACTTCCAAACTGGAATGCCCAAAGGTTGCAATAACCCACCGTGCCTATAATGCTCGGCCTTTACGAGTTGACAAGTCATACAACACTTAATAAAGTTAGCAGTATCAGATTTCATTCCATCTCAGTAATAAAGTCGTTTCATGTCCGCGTACATTTTTCTACTACCGGGACGAATGGTAAATTTAGAACGATGAGAATCTTCTAAAATGTCTTTATGAAGATCACTAATATTTGGCACAATAAGTCAAACAAAATTTTGAATTCCTCCACGAGCATCGATTTCAAAGTCTTTCAAACCATCAACATCAATTTTATCCCTACAACTTTAGCTACGAAAAGTCAATTTGGGATCTTGGTTTTGAGCTTCAAGGATACGGTCTAAAAAAGAAGGATGAGCCTCAAGGCTACATGATACAAGAGATAAACATGAATCAGGGTCATGATCTCGAATCACACAAGTGGACAAAGTCTCAAGATCATTCCATTCAGATGTCATCATGGAAACAACCACTTGTTGCTTACGACTAAGGGCGTCGGCAACACGATTTCCCTTTCCGAGAGTATGAAGAATATTAAGAACATAAGATGCAAGGAATTCAAATAAATACTTCAAAAATTTATGATCGGTGTAGGGAATAAATTTCTCTCCCAAAAGATAATGATGTTAAATTATAAGGGCGAAAACAATGGCCACTAGCACTAAATCATGAGTGGCATATCTAGTTTCGGCAGGCTTTAGTCGTCTAGAAGCATAAGCGGTAACACATTACCTTTGCATAAGAACGACACCCAAACCAATATAACTAGCATCGGTACAAACAGTGAAGTCTAGGTTTCCTTCGGGAATCACAAAAATAATAGCATCGGAAAGGAGTTCTTTTAATTTCTAAAAAGCAGCTTCTATGCTTAATCATTTATTTCATGATCCTCTTTCCCGAAAATCTAAGACATTCAAAATAATGATTAACTTTATATAATCATATTTTTAGAAAAAATTACTTATTACAAGTCAATTTACTATGTATGACCGTCTCATCATAGCGTTTAGGAGACTCCTATCGATAAAGTTGATCAGGCGCATCAACCAGAATTCTTAAAGCACTCGATGGGCAAGACAACACAAAATTATCTTCTTGATGGTAAACATGCCTCTTAAAATTTTTACGAATATTCTTTGTTTGTTTTAAGAACAAAATCCAATATAATTTCAAATATATCTTATCAGAAAGATTTGCAATTTTAAATTGTTGTTTTCACCTATAATCAATGAATATAAGGACGCTCTCATCAAGATATTCGCAGAATACTTGATTCGCAAGATGGATTAAATAAGCTGGAGGGTTCGTCAAACCCAATGACATAATGAGCCACTTATATGAATCATAACGAGTGCGGAATGCTCAAAGTGGAATGCTATCCTCCGCAACTCGTAGTTAATGAAAACCGATGGAAAAATCAAGCTGAAAAGACCTTAGCACCACTCAATTGATCGCTTAGGTGGTAATCCTAAGACGGGCCCAAAGACACGGGGAAATTCATGAACATCTTCCTCATCATGTGGGGGTAAAGAATAAAATGATGCCTCGAAATTGGAATCAAAATCATTAAGAACAATAGAAATCTACTTAACAGATTGAGTATGTCGAAGATGGATAGTCCTCTTGGGATATAGGATATGGGCTCCATAACAATTAAGCTAATCCTTTCCCAAAATCAATTCCGAAGCATAACATGCAAATCATCACGGGAAGCATAATCATATAGAATAATTTCAACATCCTTAAAAAGTAAACTAAGTGCTGTGGATCCACCAACCGGATTCACAATTCATATTGAAGTCATCAAGCCCTTAATATTTAAACAAATAGTATCAACAAGTTCTTTTGCTATAAAAGAATGATATGCACCTATATTAAAAGGAATTCAAATAGGATAACCACGAAACAAAACAATGCCACCAAGGACAGAATGAGAAATACCTTGACCAAGAGAAGGGTTACTAGGGACTTGCACAACATTCAGCTTTCCCTCTTTCTTATTTTGAAGTTTGGGACATGAAGATTTAGGATGTCTCGAACTTTTGCAATAGCGACAAGTAAGGGACTTCGGACACTTATTTGCATAGTGGTCCTTAGATCCACAATTGTAGTATTCTCCACGACTAGGGGTAGGAGTCTTTACTACCAAAGTTGCCTACTTCCCCTTCTTGTTGGGATTATGGATTTTAAACTTAATATGCCTCTTCCTTTTGTTATCGAGGCTCTTTTTGGCACCTCCAACATTACTATAACTTCCTTTATCGGCCTCTTCAAGTCGAAGAGTGATATCTACTAGACGGTTGAAAGGCACTTCTAGTTTTAGAGGTAAAACCTTTTTGTGGTTCTTACTCAAAGTACAAACAAACCTTTGATTCTTTACAAGTTTCAAAAGTTGTTAGGCAGATATGAATATGCCATCCAGAGGAGGACCACTGGATTGACCAGCGCTAGGACTTCCAGGTCTAACCATCCCTTCTTCTTTAAGAAAGAAAGAAAGAACGAAGTGGAAAAAGGTTATTCTCTGAATGAATTCAAATAAGCTTGCTTTGTAAAACAAAGCATCATAAAAGAAAATAGGATAGAACGGGTCCTAAAACTCGGATTAAATCCTAAGGCACGATTTTTAAGAGAGACTTAGGACAATGATTCTTGTCATAATATTTTATATTATTCCAAAGTTTGGCTCTGATACCAAGCTGTGAAGCCCCATCTCTATACTCACACTAGCCAAGGACACTACAGAGTAATGCCATCGAATGACATGAAGAATAAGACTGTTGAGGAGCGACCCTCTGTGTAACTAATTTGTGCGAGTACTGATATGCCAGATAGAAGGTGATGCATTTCATTTCAAGAGGAAATCTGACATATCAAATACAAACTCAAAGCTACTACGCAATGGCTATGTGCCTTTCAAAAACAAATATAAAATAAGACTAACACAAAATCAGTCACAGATATTCATAACACTAAGGCGAAAAAAGATATGAATATACCACATAAAAGTGAACATCAAAGTATTGGTTATACAAGATCCACTACATCACAAAATAATAGGTACAAGTACTAGACAAAAGAATAAGTATACATCAAGGAGTCTCTATCTTGAATGTATAAAAACAAAAGCTACCGTGCTAAAGTAGTTAGCCAAAATTTGGAAGTTAGTCCCTGCTAAGAAGTCAAGTGGAAGTACCTTATACACGTCGGTCTGACCCGAGTATTATTTAAGAAGAAAAATAATAAACGGATCGATCTAGCTATAAATATCATATAAGATGAGATAGGATAAGAGATATGACAAAATTATATGATAATAATAATGCCATACTATGACAAGTATATATTTAATAACAATGAAAATCATTCAATATCTCAAATTTTCTCAAACACCCAAAAAATATATCATATTCTTTAGCTTATTCACCAAACCTCAAATATTGACAAAACATATCAATGCAAGTAGCAAAAAAATGGTGAAACATAGATCCCAAAAATCCATATTTAGAAATTTAGAAAACATAAAAGGGGGAAGGCCTATCATAAACGGGAGCACGAAAACTCACCAACACATGTATCATAATTGGGAGGCTATCCCATGGGTCACTAGCCCATGAAAATATGGGGTACAGCCCCCCTTTAGGGACGAATGAGCGGAATATTGACTCACCTAAAAAGATACGCCCCATGCACAGTCGAATATCGATTCACCTAAATAGATAAAACCCATGCACAGACTTTTTGAGCAGAACATCGACGCATGCACAGACTCGTTGAGCCGATCATCGATGCACTTAAAAAGATACGCCCCATGAACCGACCTCCATAAAACGGTTAAAAGACAATGGGTTACTAGCCCATAAAATAATCATCGTTGATCAATAAAAGTGTAAATTACATAGCTAGTAAATAAATGAGTTAGGATTCGTGTCCTATAACCACTGGCTTAACTCAAATATTTACGAACAAATTATAGACTTCCACTCAAAAATAAATGTAAATTACAATAAGCTAGTAAATAAATGAGTTTAGCCTCATGTCCCATAAACAATAGCTTAACTTAAATATTACGAACAAATTGTAGATTTCCACACGAAAATTCCTCATGAGATTTCAATCGAACAAGTCCAAGAATTAACCGAAAAAGTAAATGCAAGTGTTTCATACCACTTGTTTTGCTTAGTCGTTTAATTAGATTTCTCATACAAATGAGGTAAATGCTTGTATACACTAATAGGTTGGAAAACCGTTTTAAAACGAGATTTGTATTAAAAACAGTGTTGAAATTATTTTTGTGAAAGAGTTTGAGTATTTACTACTAGTATAAAAACCTTTGTATTTTGAAATGACAAATTACATTGTGAAAACAATCTATCACCAAAATCCACATTCGACGACATGAATTAAAACCATAAAAATCGATATCAAATCCATCAAATAGATATTCCAAAAAATACAGAATAGAAGTCATCAAAATCAATAATAAATGACAACAACTAACTGAATCAACAAAAATCGATAAAATTTGTAAATCCACTCAAAAACAAACAAAGTAGGAAAAATTCAGCAGGACCAGACGTCTGGTTGGTTCGACCAGACATCTGACCCTAGGCTCTGCTATTTTATTTTATTTTTTTCATTTTATAATTTTTCCAGAATCCCTTACCAGGCGTTTGGAATTTTCAACTAGATATCTGGTTGCCAAGGCATGGGTAGAATTTGCCTAGGTCAATGATGGCCAAATCAATTCGGAGGCGATCAAACGAGCGACGGAGGCTGGGTATTTATGCCAAGCGACAACCCAGTCCTATAGGCTTTTCGATACACCCTAAATAACATGTCCAAACATCCATAGTAGGATTTTCATAAATTTGACTTCAAAATACCAAAATTGGGAAAATCACCAAACCAATTCAAATAAAAAACAATTGAATATGAAATAGATGTTAGGAATTCATACCTAACAATAATGAAAGCTATAAACATAGATGTGAGTTCAAGAACTTACCTTTAAACTTAAAAACAACGAACGAGAAGCTCAAAAACAAAGCAAGACCAATTCCTCTTCACTAGACCTTTAGAATCTTCAATCTATTATCAAATGCAAAGCTTTTCCTAAGTTAGGTTATAGGAAAAATCAAGAATTGTAGAGGGATTGAGATGGAGAAGATGAAGAGGAAGCTTACCTAAGTTTCTCCTTGATTTTGGAACTTGAATTTGAATTTCCTAAGAGAACTAGGGCTTAGGAATTTAGTTTCCTCTTCCTACCATTTTTCCTTGGGCTTGAGTTTATTAGGAAATTAGAAACGGAATGAATGAAGAGGAATGGAGTGGGAGGTATTTGGTAGAAGGTTTAGGTTCTTTTATTTCGTTAATGGGCTAGAACACAACCCAAAGCCAAATGAAAATACGAAAATCCTAATCAACTCCAAACATATCGATATTTACACTTAAACAAGTTGTAAACATCGTTTTAAACTCAACGGAAGTAGTCTCGAGTCCGGATTTGACTGTTTACAAAAAGTCACGTTTCGAACTTTAAATTCAACCAACGATGTTATATTTAAACAAAACATTTAAATATATAATTGTAAAATATGTGGATTGTTATAATCAGCCTTCAAAGGATGTCGAAATGCAACCTTATGAATGACGTATCGTATTTTGAGGGATGTTACAAGTCATCAATGTGACATGTCTGTCAAAGATAATCAGGACTCAAAGATAATATCGTAGATTACGAATGAAGCATAACGTCACATGCCAATAGCCTACTAAAAGTTGCCAAAAATAATTAAATGATCGAGGGAACGCCGTATGCCATCAACATGATGAATGGTTTCGAATATCAGGCATCTCAAAGTGCACAATATAGCAGCCATGCCGCCAGCTTCAACCCCTATAAATACAGACCCCATGGCATTGTAAAAGAGGCGATTCATTCTCTTCTCTCTCTAAATTTTTTAAAGTTTGTAAACCTAAATCAATTTAGGGATTTTAGTGCTTATTGTAATCTTGAAACTTCTGTAAAAGGGTTTGTACAATTAACAATTGCATTGCATACTAATAAAAGACTTAACTTTTGACTTATTTTGGACTTTCATACATACGACATGACTTTGGTTTTATGATGGGATGCATATACCTCCTACAATATGGTAATAAGGCTTCTTTAGCCAATTCCTAACCAAGTTTTGCCTATTCTTCACATTTTGGGGTTAATAAAGAAATTTATTAACAATTTGCGCACACACACACACACACACATATATATAAGAAGTATCAAAATATTTAACTTTTTTTTAAAATTAAGTCCTTTTTGTAGTTCCAACTAATGCTTCTATATTATGCTTGATGCAATATATAACATCTTCAACTTTGCTGTTATATTCTCTTGAAAAAATGACCGATCCATGAATAGTAATGCCATAAGTGTAGCTTGCTAAAAAATTCATAATCAATTCTGATAGATCAAGCTAATATTCAACATACATGTATATTGAACTTTGCAATTTGAGCCACAAATAATAATAACAAAAAGATGTAAATAGTATCAGACATAAGGCAAAAACTTAGATTAATGGATACATTTAATGATGTTTTTTTATTAAGCACCTTAGAAGATAATAGACATATGCGATCACCATGTTCAAAACAGCTAACTATGCATATTTACAAAGGTTTTAATATATGTGCAAATGCAAGAATTTTTTATAATATGATAATTTGTATATTTTAAATAGATGTCATCATAATTCTACAGCTTATTATTAATGAGAAACTCTCTGCTTCCATTGTGCTTTGTACTCCACACATTGGACGTAACATGATTCCGGATCAAACAACCACTCTCTCATTTTACATATGCTTCAAATTTTATACATGTATTTTGTAACAACCCGGATATTTTAACGGTTTTAATTAATTCAATTAACTGAATTTGTGTGAAATTTTAATAATAAAATTTTGAAATAGTAATTTAATATTTGAAACGCGTCTAGTTAAACATAGCAACTGAAAAAGTTTCATCCGAAAATATAAAAGTTTATTTCGTGCGTGTATATATATCAATTTAATCAGTTAAAAATCAATGAAAATAAAATATTTTCGAATGCTAAATATTTTTACATAGAAAAATTCTAAATCATCTTCTGAGCACGATGTCATTTTTCGTTTTTCCAAATTCGGACCTCTTTAGCTCCGTCGATCTTATTTTTCTGCGTTTTTAGTGCATTTTACGCTAGTAGAAAATTCAAATTTTATAATTCAATCATACCACTGACTTCTGTATACCGTTTTGATCGTATCATCGTGCTGATCTCAGCGGTATATTCACTTCTGTGTTTTGAGGTCCGGTACGCCGTGAAAACTGCAAAACGGTCATCCGTATCGGTACGACTTTTCTTTCTTCGTGGCCATTCACTTGCCAACTGTTGAATAAATGATTATTAATTTTTAATCTTCCATGAATTGGTCGTGACCTTTCAACATTAGTATTTATTTTTGGTCCCCGTTTCATTGCTCCTTGGCTCATTTTGTTCTTACATGTAAACAAATTCAATACATAAGCAAAATATTTTCAACCTGTTCACATTTGCACCTATTGGTACATAGTGTTCATTTCATATCTCTGCCTCTTCCTCCCTTTCCATTTTTCTTCTCCAGATCCACACACGAGTATCCCATGGCCGATCAAACACCACCCATCCATAAACGTTGCCGCCACCTTTCCTCCCTCTTCCCTTCTCTCTTGCGCCGAATCACCAAACCCAAGCTTGTAACAGCTTTCGTCTCCCCTTCAGGCCGACCACCGCCGCCCATCTCCTCAGATCTGCATGTCGGACCATCCACCACCTTCAACCGATCAACCGTCGTTCCCTCCACCGCCTCTGCCCAAGTTCAGCCACCCCACCCTCCAGCCGAGGCTCCTCCTTCCTAACATTAGCTGAGCTCGAGCCTCCTTCATATATATATGGTAAGTTATGTATATTAATTAGATATGTAAGCTTTTGTATGTTTGTCCATGTTTTTTTTACCTTTACAATTTTAAAATATGCGTATTATATACGCGCGTGTGTAGTATATTATATAAAGGTTATTTTGTATTGTAAGTTTTGTGTATTGTAAGTTATCATATTATATAATTAGTTGTGCGCTGTGCAGTATTATTAAAATATGCGTATTGTAAGTTTTGTATATCTTATTTGAGTATATTATATTTCACTGTTAAGGATATATATAAATGTGTTGCTTAGTATATATAGTTGTGGTCGAATGCAATTTCGATTTAAGTTTGTTTCACATGCATTTTTCTTTTAGTATATAGGCAGAGATCTTTTTTTTTGCATTGGTTCAAATAGGAAATATAAAGACTTTGATTCTTACGTTATCAGTTTATAGAGGTTATAGGGTTATATTTGTATATAGAGTGAGGGTATAGTACAGTGTTGTTATATATATTTTGACTTCAAAAAATATTGTAAAAATTATAAAACTGTATATGATATGTATGTAAAGGCTTACATCAGTGTTATGTATATTGAAAGTCTAGGCCGTAGTTGGTATGCGGTAGAAATTATGTTGATTACTGTGTTGATATTATATGTATGGTTATAAGTATATTTGTTATATTTTTATTTGTATTTCTGTATATAGTGGGTGTCGAATCCATTTGCATGTATAAACAACATCTTGCAAATTTATTTAGAATATAACATTTACACGCAGTGTTTTGAGTATAATACTATTTAAATTCTGGTATATTTATATTTTGTTGCGTGTGAGTTCTGGGGTTTACATATTTGTTTACATACTATTTTGGATTTAAGTGATTTTATAAATATTAATTTTATAATAAATGTTGTTTTGAATTTATTATATAGTGTTAATATTTTATCAGTTTAAAACTTTTGGTGTTGGTTGAATATATGAGGCATTGAAAAAATATATTTATTTTGATTTGTATATATATGTATTTTAAATGGATATTGATTTTTAGCTAATTCGGTTATACTAATTATCTTCATTGACCCAAATCTGATTTGATTTCATCTATTCCTGAATATCATCTTTGATCATCGAATTCGTGCTTGGATTTGTAACTCAATTTCAGTGTCTATTCTCTCTAGCCTCGAAAGGTGAGCAATCACTCACGACTAATGTTCTTTTATTTATTAAATTTAAATTCAATTGAAACAACAATTGAAATATGCTGCTATTAGTTAACTACACTGTTATATATATACTATTACCTGTATCAGTTCACCTCTGACATCTGACACCATTGTCTGTTATTTATACGTTAATAATCCAATTTGGTTGATAACTGATTGATTGTTTGTTGTTTACATTGGATGTTAAATTGTTAATGTACGAAGTGATAATTAATTTACAAATGAAATTGACGTAGAATAGTTAAAATTTGAATTGATATATGTGTTGAATTTGATTGGTTAAATTTGTATAATATGACCCCTTTAAATGTTAATAAATTGACACGTAGGGATTTGGTTAATTACACCATGAACTATCGAATGTATGTTGTTTTAATTGATGATGTATGAAATTGAAAAATGGATATCAAGTGAAGAACCGCATAAAAATAATAATGTAATAATTTTTAATCTACACGAAATGATAGTGTAGATTCTAGAGATAATTATATTAATTTGCACAAACAACGATGTGAATTGATACGATTATTTCGGGATTATTTAAATAAATTATTGGAATGTTATTGATGGTTGCTATTGCTTGTTTATTTACTTTGACACCAACCCAGTTATCACACCGCAAGTTCCCTTTGCTATGCTTTGACTTTTGAATTGAAATGGAATCGGGTTGAAATGATAAATACCCAAATAAAACTTTGACCTAGGACAGAAAACTAAATAAACCCGACTGGTCAATAATTTGATTTAAAATAAAATAAAGATTTTATTTGAATAAAGAATAAAGTTTTGAAATGAGGTTGGAATTTGAGGTTTAATAAAAAGAAAATGTTAATATTAATTAATCTGAAATATAATATTAATATAGTAGTTGATGAAAGAACGCTGTTTTAAATTTAATCAATTAATAATTAAGTTTGGAATTATTAAATAATTAAAATTGGAATTATTTGATAATTTGATTTTGGAATTAATTAATGATCAAAATTTGAAATTATTAGTTAAGTTTTGAAATTATTTATTAATTAAATAAGATTGAATTATTTAATAATTAAATAAAATTGAATTCTCTGATAAGTGAAATTGAACTTCTTTAATAAGTGAAATTGAATTCTGTAATAATTAAGCTTTGGAAATTTGTTTAAATTAAATAAGTAAATAAGTGAAATCGAATTTCTTCAACAAAAATAAAATGTGATTTATTGAACTTAATATAAGACTTGAAATTTAAAGAATTTGATTTGTCGAATTTAATTTAATTTAATTTGGAAGTTGATATGATATAGGAAAACTTAAATTGATTTAATGAATTGAATATTAAATAGAAACTATTTTGAATGATAAAATTAACTTAACGAATATTGAATGAAATGGATCGATAAATTTAAATTGATTTGAATGTTAAATTAATTTAATTTAAATGATTTAGGAATGAAACTTATATACGAACTTGAATCAATATTTGAATTGTTTTAAATAAAGTTGAAATTGAATTATAAGATTTGAAACAGTAAGTTGGAAGTTTTGAAACGTAAATTATGGTAATTGTTTTAGAAAGACAAATGAAATGTTGATTTATAAATTCTATTTGGAATTGAAATTGATTTGGTTTGAATATTAAACAACCAATCGGTGTTATAATTACCAAATTATTAAAGAAACCATGATCGGTTATGGACATACTCTCTGTCTAAACCGAAAACCACTTTAATAACTATACGCGGAGTGATGATCTAGAATGAAGTGGTTGGAATGACGTACGTGATGACTGAAGAAAGAGAACAATAATGGATAGCCTTGACACTTGTGTCAAATTGGAAATGACTAAAACAGGAGCCGTGCCGGGACAAATGGGGTTAGCCACCTTGAGCGAACACACTTCTTCGTAAACTACTCATTACTTGTTATTGATTGGTGCACCCTCGAATATCGGGAGGGTTGTTTCGCGGTGTTGCGATCGTTGCGGTGATGCGTTTTCACCAGTCCGGTTCAGGCAAACGGTAGTTTCACTACCTTGGGTATTGCCTCATGTGCCTTGTCATACTTGTATCCCTATATACACGACCACTACGAATTTTTTTATGTTATACCTATGGAGTACTCCCTAATATTACACTAGTTCACGGTGGAGTTTACAGTACTGTATAGACTATGATGCTTATATAAAATGTGTTAAGAGGGATAATGGTAACGCCTTAACACTATTTTGATACTTTATATTACTGATAGGCATTATCTATTTAGTGCACTACTACATAGTAGATAGTTTAACGGATCCTTAGAGGATGGTTATTCCAACGTCCTTTGAGTTACTTGTATTTCAATTGTTATTTCAGTTGAGTTGGATTTATTGAAATAAGAATGTTAATCCTGACTCGAGTGTTTTGTGTTTTGCTTTATGCTCGGGTCAGACTGAGTGGTTCAGCTTTTGAGACTCACCTTTGGAGTTGGAGATTCTCCTGGAGATCCAGCTATCTATCAGCTTTCAGATATTCAGTTGATTCCAGTGATGTATTTCTGATTCTTGTATTTGACTATTGTATTCGAGACTTCTGTTGTAACTTATTTATACTCCGTTATATATAGTAGCTTCATGAACTACTATCTTTTGCTTCCGCTGCATATTATTACTCCGTGTCTGTGATTCTGTGATTATTTATTTACTGTATATGTTCAGTTTTGCCAAATTTAAATTAACAATTCGGTAATTTGAATTATTCAAGTCCGACATGTGCGGATGCGAATAGTCCAAAATAACGAGTTGTTACATAGTTTTAGACTTTGGCAAGTTATAATAAAGAAAGTGCAATCCACTAATACGATTCTTTAGTTCTGTACATACTAATGTGTTTTGCTTTTTTTTTTCTTCAGCCTTTAGAACCATTGAGAATGACTTTCGTATCAAAAACAATGTTAGATGGTGCCTTCGCTTTAAAATCTATTTAGAAGAAGGGAAGAACCTAAATTAGCTTTAAAGCTGATTATGCTTATAGTTAGTGTTAAAAAAGCTGTATTGTAAGACCCCACCTCTATACCCATACTGTCTAAGATTATTACTGGGTAATGCTGTCATATAATATGGAGAATGAGACTATATGGGGTATACACGTGAATATTATTTAAGGCTAACACCGGTACGTAGATCAAAAAAATCATAAAAAATTAACTTAATACGTACATGGTATCATCACAAAACAATAAACACGTTGCCTCTAGGATAGAACAATACACAATATAAAATAAATCATTGAGAACACCAAGTCAATAACATAGCGATAACATATACGAAACAAATATGTACAAATCTCAATGGGTTATAAAATAGGTCAATCACCTACTATCTCAAACACATACAATGTACAACCAATACAATACAATGTCATACAATCATGAGGTAAGATAATACATATACAATAATATCCTATCCTCCATCTATGCTCAACATCCACATAATGGTCATCTGTCCCTGAACTGTAATGCGTCGGACTAATCCGAGTATTATAGAAATAATAATCTCGACTTACAGTTTGTTAAATCATGAAAGATAAATTAAGAAATGTGGAACCTAAATAAAATTTAGTCCATACAAAATATAGAAATAAATATCTAGAAATACTATCTCGACTTTCAGTCCTGATGGAAGTATATGCTTCCAACTGTTAGTCTAAGGAGGTAGCAAGAAATACAAATCCCAACAACCACAATTCATATAAAATATTGAAGCAATATCCATATAATTATCTTGACCTACAGTCCTAATGGAAGTGATATCTTTTGACTGTCAATCCCTTGAAAATATGAACAATTAGAAACTCAAATTAATATCAAAACCAATCAAAAAATCAATATACAAAACCATATATCTTGACCTCTAGCCCTTAGAGAGGTGAAACTCTTGACTAAATATGGTCCTAAGAGATAGAAACAACAAATCAAACAAAAAGGAGATCTCTCAGCCATACGCTCTTATGTGAGAATGACAGACAAGCTTGCAGCTTGTCTCTAGTGTCATAAAAAGACAACACACAGCCATCTTGGGTTAGGGTATCCTAATTGACAGACGGACATGCGACCAATCTCTAATGTCAACAATGATCGTCTCTACTAAGGCGATAATATCAAATATATCAAATATAATGGATCCACCTTGGTCATCCAGATGGGAGACTGACGTACCACAACACAAATCCAGAAACGCTAATGACCACAATCCGTTTTATATAGTCCCTTAGTTACTCCTAGAATTGTGACACTTGTATCCATCACATGTCACAAAAATCTGTCAGGCTACGTCGATCATTGACAATGATTCCCACTTGCCCTTGGTAACGGGCTGCTGGTCCATAAGTAGTATCTAGGCAATGGCTCTAATGAGGAAGTAACTCTCAGCCTACAAACTCAACAAGGTAACATCACGGATCCGGGATGCAACCTCGCAATTAGGAACACTAGGATGGATAACTAGCCTATCTAGTGGGTCTAATTCATATGCTCTCTATAGTGGCGTGAGCTTTATGACGAAGATTTCCAATAAATACTCTCGACTATATAAGTCCCAATGAGAGTGATTACCAATACTCTCAACTCTAGGAGTCCCGATGAGAGTGAAAACTACTGCTTGGGACTATATGAGTCCTAATGAGAGCACATTAACATAACAAATGCTCGACTACTAGCCCTAAGAGTGGATAATAATACTCGACTAGTTAGCTCTTAGAGAATGAAATAGAATATACTCTTAACGAGATGATTCATAATGAGAGTAATAATAAGTACTCTCAACCCCACACGTCCAATGAGAGTCATAATGTAATGACCCACCTTTTTGGATGGTTTAAATCGATAATAAACCATACACGTCAAACTCAAACCATTCAAAAGGAAGGATTGTTATGGGGTAAATAAGAAAAAGCAGGGAAAGAAAGGGAAACAAATACAGAATTTCATAGTGGAATGACAAACTATAATAATCAAATAAACAGTTCACGAAGTTGTTTACAAATAACGTTTGATTATACTTTACAATATAGATCAGAGTATACATCAACAATATAGTAATAATGCCGCGGAACAACACGATGCAATGGTAATAATATAGATAATAATAATAGCACAAATCTTCATCTTCATTTTTCGAAAATAAGGTCTTCAGTACACTGAAAAGCTCAGACTGACCCGAGCGAATTGAAAAGACAAAACATTCGAGTCAGAACCAAAGATCATACTTAAGTTAAATCAATAGTAGATAAATATTGGTGTGATGGCATCAAAGATGTTTATGGGGTTTGACATCTCCTATCTAGTGTCAACGTGAATGCAATAACTTAAGAGATGTTAGAGATTTACATTACCTAAGGACCCGTTAAACTATCTACATACATAGTACAGTACGCTATTATAATAGTGTCTACAGTAAAGTAAAGTATTAAAATAGCGTTAAGGCGTTACTCATATCCCCTTAACACATTTTATATATTCTCATAGTCTGTATAGTACCATAAGCTCCTCTGTGAGGTTTTCTCAGAAAGTACTCCATAGGTATGGTACAAACCAAACTCGTAGAAGGTGCGATAGAGTATGTGAACACACACTCGAGGCAATGCCAGGGTAGGATTCTACCATTTGCGGATCCGGACTAGTGGTAACGTATAACAGCTAGTACCACCCACCTTGGAACACACTCCTATAATCAAAATCAAAGAGTAGCCACCCACAAAGTCATAATATGGTGTCGAAGAAGCATGTCCGAATAGGAGGAACGACCTCACTTGGCTCGGCGTGGCTCTTGTTTTAGTCACGTCTAAGCTAACTCACGGAAGTCAGGGTCACGTAAATACCTCATACTGAATCGTTCGCCAAACCACCCTACTTCATTTTTGGAATCTCCACCACGTACACAGTTGTTAAAGTGGTTTTCGGTATTGGCAGAGAGTATAGCAATATCCGATCCTAGTCTCTTCAACAACCAAACACCTATTTCACACCGGATGGTTCTTTTACATTTCAAAAGTCAATTCATAATTGATATCAAAATATCATATTCGATTCAAACCATATTTCTTTCGGAATAATATTCACTTTCGAAATCATTTTCGCCTTTGAAATTATCGATAAGATATGTCATTTCACTAGAAACTATCATTTCAAATCCCAACATAGGTTATAATATCATTTAACCATATTTGCTTTTAAATCAAGGATTTAATATAACACTTCCACTTTACATGTCTGAAATTTAGAAATAGTTTAGTTAGTTTAAAATAGTTTAAATAGCTTTTAAATAGGTTTAAGATAGTTTAAATAGATTTAAAATAGAGTAGATAGATTTAAAATGGAAAATCGATTAAACGGATTTAAAATAGATTAAATAGATTTAAAATAGAATAAAATGGTAACTAGTTTAAAATAGGTGAAAATAGATTTAATTGGATTAAATAGATAAAAATAGTTTAAATTGCTTTAAATATTTTAAAATAGGTTAAATCAGTTTAATAGTTTGAAAATCTTAATAATAAGGATTTAAAATAATATATTTTAAAACAGTTTATATAAAATGTAAAATTAATATCCAATTTAAACTATTTCTTTCATTTCAACACATCTGGACCATATCCATCTTTCAAATCAACAATTAAATTTTGTGCTTCAATTCGAATTTTCATTTAAACCATTTAATCAATATCGATTCCAAATCCAAGTTAGAACAATAAATCCAAACTCTTTCAAATTTAGTAGATTTCAAAGTTACATTTTCAAATGTTTCAATAACTCAATTTCGATAAATTTCATTTATACTTCAAGTCTAACTTTCAAAATTTAAATTTGGACCAATTCCAATTTCACATTTAAACTTGGATTTTCAAAATAATCCAGTTTACATAAATAAAACTTTCCTTCAAAATATCGTTTAACTAAATTCAAAATTTAAGGATTTAAAATCATTTAATTTTAACCAATCCGGTATCCTTATATAATTTTCTACCCTATTGTCAAGTGATACAAATATCTTTCATTTCAATCCGTAATATTTTATATTTATGGATATATATCATTTCAACCTGCAATCCCGAATATAACTACTAATCCATGAAATCGCTCGAGTCTATCATTTTAACCCATAATGATTTCTTCCTAATCTATCAGATTGTTCGGGTATACATCGTTTTAACCCATAGGGAATTTGCAGTGATATAACAATATAAAAATATAACATCAAATCATCCAATATCCACAATCAACGTCCATCACAATCATCATCCAAATCAATAATAAATAACTATAATTTACCGATTATCAATAACAAGTATTTACTAGAAATTTTAAATTCAATATTAATTTAAATGGAAATTTAATTCAGTAAAAGTCAGATTTAATTGGAATGACAATTTAAATACCAAATATCATCCAATCAATTTCTAATTGCATCATAAATTCAATTTAACTAACATAAGATAATCTAGTAGTTGTGAGTGGGTCAAAACGCTCACCTTTGATTTAAAATCGATTTGAAATCAAATAAACGCCCAAAATTCAACAGTCTTAGAATTCATTCAAATTAGTGCCAAAATGTTCGAAATTTCGTTATGATCGCAGAGGAGAAAACTGCCATGAATGCGAGCTCGTATGGAAAAATTATTAATATTAGAAGTTTGAAATTCAAAATTTAAATAAAATAATAATATAATTCATAACTTACACATCACTCTCTCTCGCTCCCATTCACAATCGAACCTCCATGCAAAACACGCAGCTGCACCCGCCTCTGACGATGTTTTCACGCCACCTCTGGCCGCCATTGGCCATGCTGCCTTCTCCACTGAGCCCCCCTTTCCATGCCGCACCTCCAGATCACCCATGATCTACACGGCCGCCACCACTAATATTAGGATTCCCAAACCCTAAATCGCCCATTTCAGCCACTACAAGCACTTTTAGGTCACGTGACCACCTCCAAACCACTCCAGGCATCGAGCACGATGAAACCCACAAATCAATTTCATGGATTGATGTCGAAATCAAAACACCTAATTTTGACTTTGACCGTGATTTCTGATCGATCCAGTTCCTGCCAGAAAACGAATACTAGACACTGATTCGTATCGTCGAGAGATTTCAATCGAGAGATTTCAATCCCATATTTTATTTGAATTTTTCGAGTAGTTTGGATTTTTGATAAAATTGGGAATTACAATTAGGATATCTGACATTAGAGAAGAGAAGCATATGAGGAACAGAAGTGTACATACAGAATGTACTGAATGGATACTAGAGTTTGAGGAACAAAATCTATTTATATGAACAAAGCCGATAAGAAAAATAGACACATATCAAATTGGTTCGAACAACAATGGCGACCCGAAAAGTCTGTTTCACTTCCGAAACAAAAGTAGATTACCCCATATATCAAAATAGATGTTTTCGATATTTTTAAAATCAATGGAACAGGTTTCAAGTCCTAATTCCTTTGTAAGAAGAAGTTAGCTTTTAAAATCAGCTTATTTAAATTGATTTCAATAAATTGATTTCCACGTATTTCAAGCCTACACGATTAAATGACATGTCCAATCGCTAGAAACTTCCTACGATAATTCACCGTTACGGATCCAATGAAGCTGGTTTCGTCAAAATCCAAGAAAGTGGCCAAAATGGCTATTTTCACGTTAATTAAATAAATTATTATTAAATTGATTAAATCACTTTTTAATAGCTAACAATTTTCAACACTTTTGATTACTTTAGACATTTACAATAATTTAATACAAATTTACATATCAATTCAGTGTTAAATATTACACCAATTATAATGTTCAATTTCAACTGTAATTAAATCCAATTAATTATAATTTAATTCCAATAAATTGATTTAATTTGATTTCAATCTTTTTTATTCAATCAATCATTACTCTATGGGCATAGGTAACCTTGGTTTATATCTTATTACCTTAATATTATCCAATTTCATCTTAATTTCCATTAACGTAATATTTAATTACATTTAATTTCAATTGATTTCCAATTTTATTCAACAGCTTAAATAAGTAGGTAACATATCACAATGGTCACCTTTTAATTAATTTAATCACATGTATGGTTTCATTATTTACAAACAAACGTTATAAATACATACACAACACTGATTTCATCCAATTAAAATTAATTACATATTTTCTCACCAAATAACATAACATTTAAATTATTTCCTTATTTACAATCTATAACCAATTTTATATTTACAATTAATTCAATTTATCGAAATTTCGTTAAGATAATTATCAATTGCCTTAAATTAACATTCTTGAATTTCATCCTAATTATTATTCTTATTAAATAAATCACAAAATTTAATTTCTTCAACACTAAATTACAAACTCTTATTAAATTAACTACTTTTTAATTGTCAAAAATTACGGGTCGTTACACTCTCCCCCACTCAAAACTTTTTGTCATCGAAAAGGAAAAAGAAGGTATTAAGGAATTAATATATCTTATTCAAAATATTAAATTTATAACAATTGATTTACACAATTAAATAATTTAAATAAAATATCAATTTATAAACAATTAAACCCTTTTATAATCAAGTTAATAAAAGTATGAAAAACAATTCACAAATATTTTCTAAGTCTAAAATTCACAGAAAATTTTGGAAGAGTCTCCTTTGTACGGAGAGGTTCGTGAGAAATAATAATATCAATAATAATAATATATACCATATATCTCAAAATAAAATATCCCAAACCATGTGGAAAAAATATATAATGTCGTTATAAAACCGTAATCTGAAAGCGTACTTATTAGTTGGGCAAACAACGCTTATTTATGAAACGAAAAACAATAGCTATTGCTTCTATAAACCTATATTTCACTTATACAATCTAAAGAGGTTAATATTTAAGTAAAAAAAGAAATATTTTAGTTATTTCAACTAATAATAAAAAAATAATCACAATATAACAATAATCATTCGCAAACAAACAGTACAAACATCATTTTCAACAAAGAAAACAATTATCCATCCATAGCAGCCAAAATAAATGGTTTGTTCGGGTTCAGTGACTTTTAGTCATATAAAATGATAAATAAACTACTAAGTGTACCATACACTCAACAGTCCTAGATAAACTCAATAGATTATTTACACATTCTAAACAATTTAAAGTATCACTTCCAAAACATCCCATAAGCCAAACAACAAGAATTTCAAATACCATGCAGGTTTATTCTTGTAAATCTCATTTCATATTATTTACTGTTCTTCAGTTTCATTCATTCATACAATATTTATTTAATTAATTTACATTCATCACTTAAAAAATTCATTTCCCATTCATTTATACAATGCCATTTTTCTCTTTTCATTACTTTATATTCACTGCTTACATAAGTTATTTCCATTTCAATCACTAGATTGTCCATTGTTATGTAATCCTTTTTACAATTTATTTCACCATTAATAGATTATTCCTTTTCCACATTCATTCTTCCATATACAATATTATTGAATATTAAATCAATTTTAAAATCATTTCAATGTTTCTGAAGTTATAATCATTTAATTAATGTATTACTCACTTTAGTTATAAATGGCTTCTACATTAACTTAAGTTTATAATTATTTACTTACATTATTCACCTTTACTATTCAATCTGATTATAAATAGCTTAAAATGTTAACTTAAGTTTATAATCATTTCTCTTACATTATTCACTTTTCTATTACATTTTATTAGTAACATTTCAAATTATTAACCTAAGTTTATAACAATTTATAATATCAGAATTCTTATTTACAGAAGAAATTCCATTGAACACTTTCATTTTCTAAGTTTTACTTATATAGTATTCTATTACGTATTCCTATTAACATTTCAACTTATAATATTTCGGTACGTTATATGTGTGTGTTTCATAATGTAATTGAATGTTACACAAGGGTATCTTATTTCCTTTAGTTATAAAGATGTTCACTAATTATATCTTCTAAATTTTCATATCTATAGTTACAGATTTTCAATCTCTTATATATTTCATTAATTACTTAACATCAAATTTCTAAATTTCACATTTAGAAGTTTCCAATTATTAAGATAGTTAAGGTTTCATTTTATTACAATAATTGAAAGTTACTAATTATCAGAAAGTTTTAAGAACTAAATTCCAGGTTTCTTTTCAGTCATTTTGAAAATAATATATATATATATATATATATATATATATATCCTTCATAGATTAAACCATATTTAGGAATTCAAGGTTAAAATTTATTTATCAAACAAATGTGCAATAAAATTACTACAACGGTCTTCCCACTTTGAAATTCGAAAATGAACGTCGATGATGCGTGCACTCATCACCGAAATTATTTTCCAATGACAGAGAGGGGAGTACAGAACTTATTTCCTTCCAAAATTCTTTTAAAACATTTCTTTCAAATCATATTGAAATATTTATATCAGAAAATACTTCCAAACAATAATAATATTATATTTCAAAATCTTTTGAAAATAATTTTCCAAAATCCCAGAATTTAAGTTCTAAAATTTCAATTTATATTCATTTATTTATAAAATTCTATTTTACAACCAAGATTTATAAATTCCACTTCCTAACAAACAATTATAGCACATTAAATCATATTGTTTATATACTTATTCTTTTGTATACAAAATATAAAACTAGGCAAAATTATTTCATTTACCTATACTTTAAAACAATATTGTGTCAGTCTGCCCCATTAAGTGTTTAGAAATCCCTATCGATGCCATAACATCCTATGTACTGAATAGAATTTATAAATACTAAACAGAACAAATTAACATATTATAAAACCTTTTATAACACTAATAAATATGCTCACTCATATATGCACTCAACGACTCATTCGAGGGTATTACTACCCTTTCTTTCATGAGTAAGACCGCACAAAGCTAAGGTTATCTCTAAATCAAAGCTCTGGTACCAAATGCAACAACCCACTTTTTGGACGGTTTAAATCGATAATAAACCACCCATGTCAAACTCAAACCATTCAAAAGAGAGGATTGTTATGGAGCAAATAAGAAAAAGCAGGGAAAGAAAGAAAAATAAATACAAAATTTCGCAGTAGAATGATAAAATATAATAATCAAATAAACTGTTCATGACACTATTTAAAGATAACATTTGATTGTACTTTTACAATACAGATCAATGTACATACAACAGTAATAAATAAATAATGCAACGAAACAACATGATGCGGTGGAAACAATATAGATAATAATAATACAAATCTTCGTCTTCATTCTCCAGAAATAAGGCCTTCAATACACTGAAAAGCTCAGAGTGACCCGAGCGAATTGAAAAGACAAAACATTCGAGTCGGAACTAAAAGATCTTATGTAAGTTAAATCAATAGTAAATAAATATGAGTGCGATGGCGTCGTAGATGTTTACGGGTTTGACATCTCTTATCTAGTGTCAATGTGAATGCAATAACTTAAAAGATGTTCGGAATTTACATCTCCTAAGGATCCGTTAAACTATCTACATACATAGTACAATATGCTATTATAATAGTGTATACAGTAAAGTATTAAAATAGCGTTAAGGCATTACCCATATCTCCCTTAACACATTTTATATATTCCTACAGTCTATACAGTATCATAAGCTCCTCCATAAGGTTTACTCAGAGGGCACTCCATAGGTATGGTACAAATCAAACTCGTAGAAGGCGCGATAGGGAATGTGAACATGGCACTTGAGACAATGCCAGGGTGGATTCTACCATTTGCGGATCTGAACTGGTGATAATGCATAGCAGCTACTACCGTCCACCTCAGAACGCACTCCCATAATCAAAATCAAAGGGTGGCCACCAAATCATCACAAAGTCATAATATGGTATCGAATAAGCATGTCCGATAGGAGGAATGACCTCACTTGGCCCGGCGTGACTCCTGTTTTAGTCACATCTAAGCTAACTCACCGGAGTCAGGGTCACGTAAATAACTCATACTGAATCGTTCGTCAAACCATCCTACTTCATTTCTAGAATCTCCACCACATACATAGTTGTTAAAGTAGTTTTCGGTATTGGCAGAGAGTGACAATATCCAATCCCGGTCTCTTTAACAACCAAATGCTTATTTCACACCGGATGGTTCTTTTACATTCCAAAAGTCAATTCATAATTGATATCAAAATATCACATTCAATTCAAACCATATTGCTTCCGGAATCATATTCACTTTCGAAATCATATTCACTTTGAAATTATCAATAAGATATGTCATTCACTAGAAACTATCATTTCACATCCCAACTTAGGTTATAACATCATTTAACCGTATTTGCTTTAAATCAAGGATTTAAGTATAACACTTACACTTTACATGTCTGAAATTTAGAAATAGTTTAAATAGTTTAAAATAGTTATAATAGCTTTTAAATAGGTTTAGGATAGTTAAATAGATTTTAAATAGATTAAACAGATTTCAAATAGAATAAATTGGTTAACTAATTTAAAATAGGTTAAAATAGATTTAATTAGATTAAATAGATTTAATTAGATTAAATAGATTAAAATAGTTTAAATTGCTTAAAATACGTCAAATTAGTTTAACAGTTTGAAAATCTTAATAATCAGGATTTAAAATAATATATTTTTAAATAGTTATATGAAATGGTAAATTTGAAATTGATATTAAATTTAAACTGTTTCTTTCATTTCAATACATCTGGACCAGGTCCAGCTTTCAAATCAACAACAAAATTTTGTCCTTCAATTCAAATTCTCATTTAAACCATTTAATCAATATCGATTCCAAATCCATGTTAGAACAATAAATCCAAATTATTTCAAATTTAGTAGATTTCAAAGTTACATTTTCAAACGTTTCAATAACTCAATTTCGATAAATTTCATTTATACTTCAAAACAAAATTTTAAATTTTAAATTTAAATCGATACCAATTTGACATTTAAACTCAGAGTTTCAAAATAATTCAGTCTATATAAACTGAACTTTCCTTCAAAATACCATTAAGCTAAATTCATAATTTAAGGATTTAAAATCATTTAATTTTAACTAATCCGATGTCCGTATATAATTTTCTACCCTATGGTTAAGTGATACGGATATCTATCATTTCAATCCACAATATTTTATATTTACGGATATATATCATTTCAACCCGCAATCCTGAATTTAATTATATATCCATGAAATCGCTCGAGTCTATCATATCAACCCATAAATATTTCTCCCTAATCCATTAGATCCTTTGGGTATATTTCATTTCAACCTATAGGGAACTTGCAGTGTTATAACAATATGAAAATATAACATTGAGTCATCCAATATCCACAATCAACATCCATCACAATCATCATCCAAATCAACAATAAATAACAATAGTTTACTGATTACATTAACAGGTATTTACTGGAACTTTAAAATTCAATACTAATTTAAATGTCAATAAAAGTCAGATTTAATTGGAATGACAATTTAAATATTCTAAACATCATCCAATCAATTTCTAACTGCATCATAACTTCAATTTAACTAACATAAGATAATCTAGTAGTTGTGAGTGAGTCAAAACACCCACCTTTGATTTCAAATCGATTTGAAATTCAAATGAAGGTCCAAAATTCAACAGTCTCAGAATTCGTCCAAACTAGTGCTAAAATGTTCGAAATTTCACTACGATTGCGGCGAAGAAAACATCACGTGAATCTGAACTCGTATGGAAAAGTTATTAACATTAGAAGTTTGAAATTCAAAATTTAAATAAAATAATAACATAATTCATAACTTACATGTCATTCTTTCTCTCCCCCATTCACAGTTGAACCTCCAACGCAGCCGCACCCGCCTTTGACCAAGTTTTCATGCCACTTTCGGCCGTCATTGGCCACACCGCCTCCTCCATCGAGCCCCCCTTTCCACGCCACACCACCCGACCTGCGCCGCACCTCTTGATCGCACATGATCTACATGGCCATGACCATTAATATTAGGGTTTCCAAACCCTAAATCTCCAATTCCGGCCACTACAAGCATTTTCAGGTCATGCGACCACCTCCACACAACTCTAGGCATCTAGCATGACAAAACCCATAAATCAATTTCATGGATTGATGTCGAAATCAAAACGCCTAATTTTGACTTTGATCGCGATTTCTGATCGATCCAGTCGCTGTGTGACGAATGGAGATTTTCGACTCGCGAAAGTCGACATTTATACGCCCACTGTATCAACTGCTGAGCAATCGAAGGCCGGAAAACCCAACCGTTAGGGTTAAAGAAGAAGAGGTAGGAGAAGAAAGAAAGAAAGAAGAAGAAAACAGAAACAATATCAGAATCTCATAATCGAAGCGGAACAACATATAATAGATAAATGAATAATCTTTATTTAAAACAAAGAACTATATCAGTTATTACATTACATCACATTACATTGTCAGAGTTTACAACAACAAACAACGGAAAAGAAATACTATATACTAGTTGATATGCCAAGCCATCCAGCTTGCTCCTGATCTCCACAGCAACTCCTGAATTCCAGAATGACCTGATAACCTGACTCTAGACTGCCTGTGTGGAAATTTATGGGCACCCAGAGTTTAGGAAGGAAACAATAAACTCCAAGTCAGTCATGTGACTGGTGTGAGAACTTAAAACAGTTATATCTTTAAAAACAAAGAAATATTTTAAGGTAGATCCGCAATTCTTTTAGAAAATGAAACTACCATAAGGCCTCCCGCACACACACACAATGTGAACGTAGAATCAGAGGAGATTTCTCCTTATGATAGCCAAACATGCTTGATATGCAATTTTTTTTGATATTATTACTATAAGTGCAAAGTGTACGAAAACATTTCGAAAGTATGATATAAATCTTAGCCAACATACGACCATTATCGTATGCCTACTATAGCTACCATCTAAACAGTGGGGCGCCACCATAAGTAAATAGCAGGTTCTACAACTAAAACTGTACCAGGTGTGTATTTGAATGAATGGATTTCCAACAAATGGTCGGGCAAAGGAACTTCCCAAGTAAAATGGAACGCCTCTGGAGTGACGTCCCCGGATCCTAACCGGATCTCTGCTACACAAGGCCGGGTTACCCCTAACCGGGTAACAACTGACACGAGCATGTCATCCCCCGTCGTTTGCGACCTTTATTCCAAGGATCCTCTCAACCAACAACCCCAAATCAATAAATATGCAGCAACCACGAAGTAAGTATCTGGGCTCCATACCATGATACCACTTATAATCTAGAATGAAATGACATGCCCTCAGAGGGCGCTATTCTCAAATAACCTTGCTACATGATCCTGTTTCGACCATAACCGGGTTGGGAGGTTCGTCGAAGTCTCATCCACAAAGCCACGCTTTTCACAAAGCCATGCTTCGATCAACAAATGATCAGCAGCACTCAGCATGTCACACCACCAAATTGGGAGTATATCACTAATAACCTTTAACTACATAACCTCTAAGCTCGTACGTCTCAGAGAAGGGTGTTAAACTAAGAGAATAAATTCTTTGCCACCAACAGATATGTATTTGAAAGAAATCAGCTTTGCATCTCAATTTTTAATGTCAGACATACAATCCATATAAGTCTGTTCTGGGTTCGAACAGAACCGAAGGTACTTCCAAAGAAGTCCTTGCAATCTGGGTATTCACAATCCCGATCGAACTTCCCATCACAAGGGAAATCTCCATACCGTAGCTATCGGTGCAGAGACAATCGATAGGTCATCCTATCGTATTCACAAATACTCGGCCTTCAACACCGGTCTTCAAATGCTATCCATAACGACATATCATTATTCGGAATGAGTTATATGATACAAAGGTCCTCCCCCGGCAAAACCGAATAACGAGCGCTTATTTTACAAATAAGTGTAGCATTCAAATTCAAGCATATCACAACAAAACCTATTTAAAGGTCAATATTGTTAGTCGGTTATTTAACTATCAATGGATATGCAAAACATCACTAGATTCCAAATAATTTCCCCAAATTATTTATTTCCAAAAAATATCTTTACAAGATATATTTTTAACACTTCAACTATTTGAAAATAAATTTCAATCATTTTCCACCTTTACAACTTTTGAAAACAAATTTCAAATCATTTCCCTACACAGGATATATTCACAAATATTTATTCATTCTCATTTCAAAAAGGTTCATTTAAATCAATCAAATAAATCCTTACCGATTTATTTTAAACTCACGTTCCCAATCCATAAATTTATTCCAACACTTCAAAAATAAATCAATGTATATTTTTAAACAAATTTCCCTTTCCTTTATAAATTCCATGATGAATTTAAATTTCCAAATATCCACTGATATACGATTTTCAAATCGATTTCAAATATGCACTTTCAATTTATCTTTAAAAGATATAATCTGCAAACGTTCTCTTCATATTGGAAAACATTTCCATACTTATTTAATAATAAGTAATTCACAAATCAATTTATTTTCAACATTTGGAAAATATTCAATATACTTAAATCACAATTAAGTATATATTTTATTCTTTAAGGAAAACATTCCCTTAAACACATTTATTTGGGTCAAAACGAATGTTGCGTAAAACATCGTTACGACAACCCAAAATCACTAGTATAGGGATTCAAAATTAAGATAGATATATAAATCCCAATACTACATAAAACATTTCCTTTCGAAAATCATTTACTATAACAACAGTGTTATAGTTCACCATTTCCTTCTATTTCTCGAAAACGTCTATTTCAACAATGAATGTTGAAATCTATGGTTTCGATACTTAATACATTTTAAAACAT
This sequence comes from Allium cepa, assembly GCA_030765085.1. NCBI lineage: Eukaryota > Viridiplantae > Streptophyta > Magnoliopsida > Asparagales > Amaryllidaceae > Allium > Allium cepa. The sequence goes on from CM060931.1 coordinate 22,243,902, forward strand.
CTTTAAGTTTTAGTTCTATTTAAAATATCCCCAAAACATTTCTTTAATATATTATTCACTATCCAAAATCGTGAATATACTTCGTTAACCAAATTCAACATTTCTACACATTTTATTTAAAGGATTATTCACTTCAAAATCATGGATATATCTCCTTTAATAAGCTATAACAATTAACTTATCAAAATAAGTCGATTTCGGATTTGTAAAATAATGTTTATAAATTCCATTTATATTTTTAACAACTTCAACTTATAAAATCACTTTATTAACAAATTCTATCCATACTCCATTTACACGACAAAATCCAAATTATAAGCAAATTACTTGTAATTCTCTATTTACAAATTCATTCTTTTTTTTTATAAAATTTAAAATCGTAGATTCTATTCTTTTTATAAATCCATTTATATTATTATTTTAAAACGTCTTTAAAACTCCTTTATAATTTCATCACTTTGATTTATAAAAAATTTAATTTTATAAATTTTATATATTAAAGCTTTTATAATAAATTCAAAAATCTCTATTTAAACTATTTTATAAAATCATTAACTCCATATTTTCAAAAATCACATTTCAACTATATTTCTCAAAAATCATAATTTTTATAACATTAAAATTATAACGTTTATTTATTTAAAATGAATCAATTCCGAAATTTAATAAAACGTATACTTTCAAAATTCACTTTAAAATCCTTTTATATTTGAAAATCATCACTTTAACACTTTTAATTTTCCAAAATAGGCCCAATGCTGCAACAACACTAAATATAACAATCATGACATCCAAAACATCATATATCATATGATAACAGAATATATCACAATATCTGTAAATAAATCAATACGGGTGAGAAATCCAGTTGGATCCCTCCAACCTGTTTCCCCTGCATCCACAAATGTTAGAACAATACCAATCCCGTTCAAATACGGAATATCGCGGTACATGAGTTTATATAAAATATTATCCGCTATTATGCGGTGCAATAGGGTCACATCCGCTATATAATGCAGTACATATATAATACCAATTCCTCTTCAAGATGGAATATTGCGGTATATGTTTTTAATAAATAACATCCGCTTAATATACGGCGTATAGGGTCTATTTCAATACAACATATAGCAATTTATCATTCAATCACACAATCAAGCAATTTTAAATCTAGCTATTTAAAATTTAAATCGAAACAGATTCGATTGAGTGAGAAGTTCTCACCTTGTTTCAAATACAGTTGCAGTGTTTTATTTCGAATAAAATTGAACGAGCGTTTAATTTTACCCAAAATTTTCACTAGCTCCAATCAATTCCAATCCAGCTCCGTCGCGTAGTATTCGCGAATACGAATTCAACGCAATTCGTTTCGTCATTTTTCGACCTCGTATCAAAAAGTTATATTATTTTAAAATTTATACGATTAAATATAAATCAATTTACAATTTTAATTTATTATTTTAAACCTTAGATCGATCTAGGCCACACTTTTTCAAAAACGAATCCAGGCCGCTACTTGTTTTCTTCCTCGTTCACGTATAACTCGCGACCGAACCCATAAGAGCCGTCGATTTGCCCTAATTGCCACGACCTATTCTTGTATCTCGAAGACGATCGGGGACCTTCATTTCGAAGCTCGAGCTCTGCTGCACCTACTCCCAAGATCTGGTCGAGCTCGATTACCATCTTGTCACGTACTTCGTGCTTGAAACGCGCACATTTAAACTCATATTGCCGTCGATCGGCTGTTCCAGAATCGATCACAACCGTTGAGGTTGTAGATCTCGATGTGATCTTCAATGTTGCAGTTGAAAGATTTTCGAACTAATACGTAGATTTGAAGAAAAATGAGGAAGAATGTCGTGAATTGCCGGCCATTAAACGTTTGCTGGCGCCTAGGGTTTGCAATTAGGGTTTTTGATGCAAAATAGAAAATCTAGGTCCTTTTATAGAAAATATCGAAACACTATTCATCCCGAAATTTTCTGAACTCGAAACGAAGCGTGCCGCCTGTCGTTTATAATGTTTTACCCCTATTTCAAACGCAATGGAATATATATCGGGAGCCAATTCGGTCAAATTTGAAAGATAAGTTTTTGAATCGACTATTTAAATTCAAAATTCACTCGAATCAATTTCTACGCGTTTTAACTTGCCCCGGACAAACCGTAAATCCGATTGACACGAACTTTGAAACCATACAATAATATAACATTACAGATCCGATGAAACTAGTTTCGTCGAAATCCGAGACTGTTTGAAAAATGGCTATTTTTAACTCATCAGTTAAATACTAAAATATTCAATTTCTACAAATGAACTTTTAATTCAATTTTAAAAGTTCTATAACATCATTCTAACTCCAATATGATTTAAAACTTTACGAATCAATTTTAATCAAATTAAACCCAATTTCCAATTATTTCTGTAATTTCAGATATTAAATTATCGATTTAATTATACAATTAAATCCACATATTCAAAATTTAATTCACTTAGCTTATAAAATTCATTCGTGAATATTTAAAATTAATTAAATATACGAATTTCAAATGACAAAAATTTTGGGTCGTTACACGTTGTTACAGAAAATGAATAATAGACGCTGATTCGTATCGTCGAGATCTTTCAATCCCATATTTGAATTTTTCGAGTAGTTTGGATTTTTGATAAAATTTGGGATTGCAATTAGGTTATCTGGCATTAGAGAAGAGAAGCAGATGATGAACAGAAGAGTATTCATAGAATTGCTGAATGGCTGCTAGGATTTGAGGAACAAAATCTATTTATATGAACAAAGCCCGATAAGAAAAATGACACACATCGAATTGGTTCGAACGATAGTAGCAACCCGAAAAGCCCGTTTCACTTCTGAAAAAAAGTAGGGTATCCCATATATCAAAATAGATGTTTTCGATATTTTTAAACTCAATGGAACATGTTTCAAGTCCTAATTCCATTGTATGAAGAAGTTAGCTTTTAAAATCAGCTTATTTAAATTGATTTCAATAAATCGTTTTCTACGCGTTTCAAGCCTGCATGGTCAAGTGACATGCCCGATCGTTATGAAACTTGAAATCCTACAATAATTCACCATTATGGATCCAATAAAACTGATTTCGTCGAAATCCGAGACAGTGGCCAAAACGACTATTTTCACGTTAATCAAATAAATTATTATTAAATTGATAAAATCACTTTTTAATTAAAAAATTAATACCTAACAATTTTCATCATTTTTGATTACTTAGACATTTACAATAATTTAAAAGAAATTTACATATAAATTTAGTGTTAAATATTACACTAATTACAGTGTTCAATTTTAACTGTAATTAAATCCAATTAATTATAATTTAATTCCAATAAATTGATTTACTTTGATTTCAATCTTTTTTATTCAATCAACCATTACTCTATTAGCATAGTTAACATTGGTTTATATCCTATTACCTTAATATTATCCCATTTCATCTTAATTTCCATTAACGTAATATTTAATTACATTTAATTTCAATTGATTTCCAATTTAATTCAACAATGGTCACCTTTTACTTAATTTAATCACATTATGGTTTCATTGTTTACAAACAAATGTTATAAATACTTGCACAACACTAATTTCATCAAATTACAATTAATTACATATTTTCTCAATTAATATAACATTTAAATTATTTTCTTATTTACAATCTATAACCAATATTATGTTTAAAATTATTTCAATTTATTGAAATTGCATTAAGATAATTATCAATTGCCTTAAATTAACATTATTAAATTTCATTCTAGTTATTATCCTCATTAATTAAATCAAAAAATTTAATTTCTTCCAACATTAAATTACAAAATCTTATTAGATTAACTATTTAATTATTGAAAATTACGGGTCTTTACACACAACATACTAATTCCTTGACTATTAGTCCTAGGACTAGATAATAATATACTTGACTAGCTAGTCCTGAGAAGATAAAATCTATACATCCCAGCATATCTCCAGCTTGTAGCGTTTAGAGAGTAATAGCATTCTAGACTACTAAGCTCTAAGGAGTCACCTCTAGACACTATCTCAAATTCCTAACCTATCTCCAAAATATAAGTTAAAACTACTCTCTAAGAGTAATTGAACAAGCATTACTTGAGCATCCCATACCACTTAGTATTACTCGATCATTCACTAGAAGTTAGTAAACTACACTTGTCAAATCAACATTTATTCTATAATATGAGTCAATAGATTAAATAGAAAAATATTACCGAGCGTCCCATACCACCCGATACTACTAATCCGTTTATTTAAAATTCTCATTATATAGAATTAAATCACAAAAATCATCTGATGTAGATCATTCCAAATAAGACCATTTACGAAAGAGGATTATAACTCAATTCTCAAGTTCATTTAAATGTTTCACAATTTAATCTATCTTCAAAATAGATTGTATACTTTAAACATTCCCTTTCAAAATATTTCTTGAATCATTTATATCAGATCAAGTTAAATCTTCTTATCATACAGAATTACTCATAATATTAAATAAATCAATTACAAATCACCAAAATATATAAATGAACAGAGATTAATGTTATAATACTCTTAAAACCATTCAATAATATTTTAAAATTAGTTAATCTTCAAAATGAGCTCATATACTCAAATGTCCCTGTTTGCAAATATTATTATTACCTTTCAATTAGTACAATCATATAATAAACTAATTCTGACCTAATAATATATGAATAAGGAGAATACACTTTAAGTCTCTTAAAATAGATTTTTATAACCAAAATTCCCTTTTTAAATTACCTTTAAATTCTTTTTGCTAAATATACAATTTACAATAGAATTTCCCCCTTTGAAAATATCATTAATAATTTCACATTTATATGTATAAAAATTCGATACACTCCAATATATTTAAAAGATCTTTATTTTTATTTCCAAATAATTTTTAATGCAAGCAACAATGAATCAATTTGTTTTTTTCCTACCAATAATTTTTTTTATAGATGTATTTCAATTTAATTTTAAAACATCAATAATTTATCGAAGCTTACAAAAACATCTTAAAATCATAAAATCAATAGAATATCCAAAAAAAAATCAGGAGCGAATTCTCCAAAATTATCGATACAAAATTTATCATATGACCCAAATCAAATTACATCAAATTCCGGTCATCTATAAATGTACACACAACTAATAAAACATTACGATCCATCTGATACAAACCCTCTCAATCAATCCAAAATCATATCCACATTCGCATAATGAATCCAATAATAACCAATATCGATCAAAATACATCCAATAACACAAAACCAATCAAATATCCCGATCGAACAACTTTTATTTAAACAATTCAACTAACAATTTTAATCATTTTAACCAAGCAATGCAATCAATTATCGGGATAAATTATATGTATAAGGTGTAAAGGGATTTAAATATAGATGTGTGAGTGCAACTCACCGATATTGATGAATGCACACCCAAACCAAAGCTTTACTGCCACAACACAAAGTTCACGCACCTCAACAGCTCCTAACGTCACTGTTTAGCCACACGCCTATCCTCCACATTTTGGCCACCGACTCCAGGTTCGAGCTTCATCACTTGAACGCCTATAACCGCCCCAGGATCGATCAAATCGCCGTTCACCATCGCAGCTCTCGATTCATCAGGCTCCAATTGCGACATCTCCTCCCTACAAGCCCTTTCAGGTCACAACTGCAAGTCGCCATCCCCTTTAAGTTCGTCCGCAACATCGTGACATCACCGTCACATGCAATGACTCCTTCCCCTTGCATCGTCGTCGTCCCCGGCTATTTACAGATCGCGGCCAATTCTCCTTTTTGTTTTATGTTCATCGATTTGAAAATTGGGGCTTAAGATAAATTAGGGCACAATACAGTGATGGGTTTCAGGCCCTTCATCGCACAGGAATGTGTTTTTTTCTTCTGAATGGTCAGGCAAAGAAGTTTCCTAGAACAAGAAAAGAAAGAATGAGCTTGAATAGATTTTGGGCTTGTTTTACCTTTTTCAACTTAATTTTAATTAATTTTCCCTTACCTTCGAATTTTAACATTAGTCCAAGTTATTTATTCATAAGTATATTTGATATAATTCAATTTGATTTAAACTTTATTTTACAAATTATACTTCGATAACTAGATAATTTTATACAATTCGATGCTCTTTTATATAATTTCTACTAATTTAATCATATAACTATTATTTACACTTTAAAAATATTTTATGTTCAATTAATTTTTTTTCTTCTATTTCAATAAATTATCCAAAAAGAATTTATTAATTTTATTCAATTTATTAAAACAAAATCTTTTATTAAATAGATTTGAATTAAATGAATATATATTTACTTTCAAAAATAATAATTATCAAATATCGAAATCAATCAATTTTATTTTAATTAATTTGCGACGTAGAAAGGAGGGTAGTCACAGACTTGTCCCTTTTAGAAAATCGCGTCCTCACAATTTCATATGGAGAAACGTCATACACAACTCAAACCCTGACTTTCATCGTGTTCTACAAACTTCTAACAATTACACAAGCCTTTGTGCGGTTTTCTATCCAAAGCAACTCATTGTATAATACGCTTTCTAATAGATTCAATTCATGACATTCTATTCTTCGATACAATAAAATTTAATGAAAATTTTTGTAACTCCCGATATTTTAGAAAATTTAGGCAGTCTCTTTTGCACGAAGGGATTTTTGCAATTTCACAAATATACTAAAATCAACGTACATCGACCACATGGTCGGAAACACAATATATCACAATATTTCTAACATTTCTATATTTCAAAACGGTAAGCGTACCATTTTATTAGCATTTTAAGCAAGTTAGCTAACCATTAAGCGGCAAAAGCGAGTTATTGTCGCCATATAGTCCAAACATGCTCTATACGTACCTGTACTAAATCTCAAATTCAAATGTTAGTTGCATATGGTTAGAAATAGAACAAACGTGAATCCAATAATGTATGATCAATATGACATTTTTGCTTAAGCCATTTTCCGACAAAATGTTGAAGGGCCCAAATCATAAACTATGTAACAGCCCTAGTTTTATAGCTATCTATTTCTTTTAATTATTTAATTTTGGAATATATTTTATATAATATCTTGTAAACCAATAAAATTTATAATAACAGTGTAAAATTTAGAGTATTTATAAACTGTTAAATATCGCGTTTAAAGGACGCGTAAAAATCTATGGTAGGTAACGTAATAAAATGTATAAACTTAAAAATGTTATTTTTATAGAAATTTTTGATGTTCTGTATTACGTCAGTTTGATGTATTGTAAAAAAATCATATTTTTAATATTTTTGGATATAAAATATCAGTCAGCGATTTTATAGCAAACGTTATTTTGTTTTAACGGACAGTTTGGTTTTTTTTTAAATAAATTTATATACGTTTCATTCCTAAAGCCTTACATAAATTTTGCCATTTCATTTATTGCAATCAAACTAAAAATCAAGATTGATAAACTAGAAATGAATCACACATATAAGTAAAGTCCAAATCTGTTTATCCTCTGTTTCAAGCAGTACTACACAAAATCAAGTTCCTCAATCACGCATAAATATGGAAATCAAAGCTTCTCATAAAATTTGCAGTAATCGCATGCATTAATTGGCAGTTTTAAATCTCGCAAGCCATATTCCCACAATCAACGCATGTTTTAATAAATATGGGTAACGTTCAAACATTTATAACTGGGAATCGATATCACACATATAAAAATCAAATCAAATTGCTAACCGTGGTCCCTAAAAATCACCTCTTCTATTGCCTATTCAGTTCGAAAATTTATTTGCTTATTATCTTCCTAAATCAACACATACATTTTGTCAAAATCTTCGTATGACTGGTATAAATCACGAAATATCCATTCAAGATCCTACTTGTTTTTCTGGTTTTCGCAAGCTTTGTATAACTGGCAATTAATATTTTGCAAAGCCTTAAGTAAATCACGCATTTATAAAGTTCTAACAGAGAAGCTGGAAGGGAAATCAACGCATGATTTTTTTTATCACAATTTTCGTATATCATTCAAGATAGAAAACTGGAAAGAAATCAAGAATCTTTTCACCTGCCTTCTCCCTTAAATTCGCAAATTTCATCTATAAATACCTACTCATTCACATCAACTTTCCTCTGATCTACATATCTCAGCCTTCACGTCTTCTTTTCAAGCTCCATCAGGTAATGGGTATCCCTCTTTTGTAAATTTCATTTGTCTGCCTTAAATTGATCTTTCCTTTGGCAAAATTTTATTTGCGCTCGACTACTACATTCCCTTAACCCCACTAGTCTGACCATCGTACACTTTCACCCTGAGTACATGCATAGCTGTTTGATAGGGGACTGATATATAGGATAGAGATTGAGGATAGGAGATGAGTCTGGTCGTCGGTGCATCTGTGCATGTTTCATAGGGCATGCGTATAGGTTTTACCATCCTATAACAGCAAGTAGTGGTGTGGATTTGGATAGATGCAGTTTGAATAGGGAGGTATAGTGTTCACAACTGAGACCTATAGTTTAAGAATCAGAGAGGTTGCATTTGTGAAATAAGTTTGCATACACCACCGTTGGATCTCAGGTGAACTGAGAAGCATATGCATAAAGTGAGTAGTTTATTGATAAATAAATGGTAGACGTATATATAAGACATAATAATAAAAAAATATATAAGATATCAATGAAGTACCTTAGTTGCTGATGATGTGAGTCATAGTGAGGTGAGTTTGCCTGCATATTTTTCCCAAGATTTGATTTTTAGTTGCAAATCTAGTACTGATACATGGTGAGTGAGATGAGTGGGCAGTGTGCATGTTTCTTTAAGGAACTGAGAGATTTCTTTGGAAAAAAAAAAGAGGAGGAGAAATAAAAGAACGAAGGGAGAAAGAGTGGAGATAGCATACGTGCATGCATATCTATGAAGTTGGCAGGGACGTGTTGCAAGTAATGTTTTATAAAATGGCGAAGGTATATAAAAAGGCTTCAGTTGATAATAAGGCAAAAGAAGAAAGCCTGCAAAACTTTGATACTTATAGTTGCATGGGAACTGAGATGCACCACTTGGCATCTAGCTCGCATGGAACAAAGCAGGGAAATTATATTTGGAGCATGCGTTTTGTTGGGGGATTGTGGCCAAAACTAGGAAACTCTATTTTCTTTAAAAAAAATAAAAAATAAAAAAATAAATAATAGGAAGATAGTAACGTGTTAATACATAGCAGGCTGCGCCGTGCCTTATAGCAGCAAGAACATATAGTTTTAAAATATATTACCGGGAACGTTGGTCGGGATGTGGGGTGTGGCAGTCGAGCAAAAGTTGAACCCAAAATTTCTTGTACTCTATTCGTTCCAAATTGTTTCGAATATTTGCTTTGACCGTAAATTGAAGTCGCGTATTGGTTTTATTTGGATCTTGTTATAGATTTGAATCTAGGCGTAACATTCCGGGATATTTCATCGTTACTCTCTGTGCGCTTCTTTTCCGGTGGATTTTCATTTTTGTTTGAATCAAATCTTTCTGCAGCCATCAGGTGAGTTTTTCTCACCAGACAAACATGCCTATATTTCTGTGAATTATCGCAAGTGTATGTGTAAATTATTATTTAACTGTTATCTGTCTGTAATATAACGTAGGATGTTAAACTCCATTTAAATTGACACCTCATCAGTTATTTATCTGTTGTAATATTTCTGCAGTTATATTGTTAAATCTTTATTTACTGATTTAAATCATCACTGCAAGTTCCCTATAAATTTAAATCGTTAAGGCTGAAATGATAGGCCTAAAACGATGATTATTATGCATTTATTTAGTTAACTGTTTAATTTTAACTTGGGATTGCGGGTTTGAAATGATAGAACCCGGGTTTTGTAAAATTGCGGATTGAAATGATATAAATCCGTATCACTTGACCTAGGCTAGAAAATTTTATACAGATCCGTGGTTCCTATAATATTTTTCTGAAATATTTTAAAATTATTTTTAAATGGAAGTTTATAATATTGTGGTTTAATGTATTTAAAGGATTTTTATAAAGATTTAAAATGATTTTTGAATGAGTTAAGATTTTAAATAAATAAATATAACTTATTTGGAAAAATTCTGGATTTTTGTTAAGATGAGATTTCAGTTAAGAAATAATTGATAATAAGTTGTATTTGGAATTTAAACTAAATTGATAAGTTAATAACCTATTACAGCATTTAAATGCTGTCTTTTAAAATTGGACTGTTTAACCCATAAACTTTAGGTAGCATTTCATAAGTGCTGCAGAAACTGGAATTTGATTGTTTTAAAATGTATGGAAATTAATTTTGGGAGAAAGGTGTAAATTTTGGAATTTAATATGTAATTAGAAAATTTTTAAGAAATTGATTTTTGATGGATTTAAAGGAAGAATTTAACTTTAAAATTTGGTAAAGGCAATAAATTCCAAATAAATTGAATAAATTTAAAAAGTATGTATAAAGTGGAAAGTTTAAATCAATATTTGATATTGAAGGAATTTGAAATATATTTTGACTTTAAAGTACGAATACCATTTTAAACTGTAACCACGGGTTATAATAACGCTTGGTTGGCAAAGAGACCGGGATCGGATATGGACATACTCTCTGTCGATACCGAAAACCACTTTGACTAACCGTGTACGCGGTGGAGATCCCAGAATGAAGTAGGATGGTGGTGACGGTTCCTTTAAGGTAAATACATGGACCCGACTCCCGTGAGTTGGCATAAGGTGGCTAAAACAGGAGCGATTCTCGGATTAATGAGGTAGCACCTCTGATCGAACGCACTTCTTCGTATGCCATTCTATTACTCCTGTGATTGTTTTGGTGCGCACCTTTGATTTGGGAGTGTTGTTCGAGGTGGGCGGTAACTGCGGCTACGCGTTTCCACCGGTCCGGATAGCAATTGGTATATCTACCCTGGCATTGCCTAGTTGTGCCGTGTCACCTACCATAGCGAGCCTCCTACGAGTTTCTATTTGTGTCGTACCTATGGAGTATCCTCTGGTAGCTTCCCGATCAGGAGGTATTACGGTACTGTATAGACTATTGGCATTATTTGTGTTAAGGGCTATATGGGTAACCCCTTAACGCTATTAAAAAGTAAGTTTATTTTATATATAGACACTATTATAATAGCGCAATATACTACATAGTAAATAGTTTAACGGATCCTTAGAGGATGGGCGGTCCCAAGCATCCTTTAAGTTACTTGCTCTATATTACAGTACACTTGAATTAACTTACAATTTCATAAGTATGTATGTCCTGACTCGAGTGTTATGTTTTATTTTACGCTCGGGTCAGCCTGAGTTGCAGCTTCAGTTCTCTCTCCGGAGCTAGGACATCCCGTAGATCATTCGTGCTGCCGGAAGTTTTGTTTTCAGTCTTTATCTCTTTTTCTGTAATCAAGACTTTGGAAGACTTTGTTCCATTTATGTTTAAAACTGTATTGAAGATTTTGAACTATGTAATTCTGTTTGGTTAAAGTTTCATAGTGGCTTCATGAACCACTGAATATTTTATTTCCGCTGTGAGTTTCTGATATCTGTGTCTATGATTCTGTGTTTTCGATTTCATTTGTTCCTAAGCTATTTACAATCTATTGTTTTGAACTATTCCAGCTCGACATGTTTTATTTACTGTCGAATTTGAATGGTACAAAATAGTGGGTCGTTACAGTTGGTATCAGAGCCAGGTTTAACCATAGCCTAAGGAGCAAAAACTCATTAGAGATAGGGCAGCAATACCCTAGAATGAGTGAAGTCAAATTCCAGAATCTTTTCCTTGTGAGAGAACGTATTTTAAAGTATAAAATGATTTTCAAAAAGGTTTTTAAAAAGTATTTTAATATAAAACTTCCTGTTTTAAAATAAATTTTCCAACTACTTCTTCCTTCTCTCCATCGTTTATAATTCGAGCCTTTGTTAACTGCTTGTCTAAATTAAACTTTATCTTATCCTAGAATATCTTAATATTTCTCCTCTGCCCTTAAAAAAAATAAAAAATTCATTCTCGATCTTTCAGGATGAATAGAGGAAACAATAGAGGTCGAGGGCAAGCTGCTCCTCCACCTGCTGCCCTTGTCAGATTCACTAAGTTATGCAAGGACTATGTTGAGCTAGGTGGCACAAAATTTATGGGAACAGAAACCATCATAGAAGCTCAACAATGGTTACGGGACTTGGAGAGGATTTTCTCCTGTCTCGAGATTACTAATGCCCAGCAGAGGCAACTCGCGGCCTGGCAAATGAATGGCGCTGCTTTAAATTGGTGGCTATCTATTACTGCTTAAACAAATGAGGTTGACCTCACTTGGGAGCAATTTAGGTATCTTTTGGTTGTCCAAATTCGGATTTGAAATTCCATGTTTGAATCTATCTTTTAATCTCTTATCGTGCTTTAGGGAGGCCTTTCTGGCCAAGTGGATGCCCGAAGCGGGCAAGTCTCAGCTCTATCGAGACTTCATGGATCTAAAGCAAGGCAGTATGACCTTCACAGAATATGAGAGGAAGTTTAATGAGCTCTCCCAGTATGGTCTGAATCTGATTGACACCCCGCTCAAGATGAACGAGAAGTTTATCGCTGGAGCTCGACCTGAGTTCTACGATCGACTCATTACTCATGTTCATGGGTCCTTCACGGCATTGATGGATATGGCTCTCCGGTATGAGAACCCTACATCTAAGACCACTCCAGCTGCCCAGTCTGCATCAGCCCAGTCTTCCGGTAATTCAAGAAAGAGGAAGTCAAATTTTTACCGCAATAAGAGGAGCAAGACTCAAGGGTTAGGAACATCATCATTTTCTGCATCTGCAAGGCCACCTGTAGACCTGTCTACCATCACTTGCCACAGATGCCAGCAGAAGGGACATTTTGCTAATCGCTGTCCTACTTTGGGTGCTGCTGTCCCACCTCCTGCTCAGTTTGCTAGGCGAGATCTTTGTCACATCTGCCTCCAGCCGGGACACTACAAGAAGGATTGTCCCACTCAAAAGAAGGGCACTACATCCGGGGTCTTTGCGGTGACTTCTGCATCCTCTACAGCTCCGCAGCCTGCACCTGCACCCGCTCCAGCTCCGAACGACTCTCAAGGTACACTTCAAGGATCTTTTACTTTGTTCAAATTACCTGTTCGCGTTTTATTCGATACCGGAGCTTCCCACAGCTTCATTTCGTCCGACCTCTGTAATAGATTTGAACATCGACTTTCACCTGAATTTTCCTCCGTACCTTTATGTGTTTCAAACCCCATTGGTGGTCCTGCGAACCTTAGTAAAGTTTTTAGAAATGTGAAGCTCCTCCATTTCCAACAATGCTTCACTGGAGACTTTTATGTTTTGGGTTTCGACGCTTTCGATCTTCTACTCGGAGGCGATTGGTTAGATAGGCATGGTGCAGATATCTCTTGTAGTTCTCGTACTGTTGCTCTTAAAGATGATTTAGGGAACCCATTAGAGATCCAGTGTAAATTGCCTCAGGAGTTTGCTGGTAGTTTCATCTATTCTCTCGACACTTTCCCGGATGATATCCATTCGACCCCTGTAGTCAAACTTTTTCCTGACGTATTTGGTGAAGTCACTTCTTTACCTCCAAAGCGGGAAATTGATTTCCGTATCGATCTTATCCCTGGAGCACGACCTGTAGTCCTTCCACCCAGAAGAATGGCACCGCGGGAAAAGAGCGAATTAAGGAAGCAGATCCAAGACCTATCCTCCAAAGGTCTGATCAGACCTAGCTTCTCAGAATGGGGAGCAGCTGTAGTTTTCGTCACCAAATCAGATGGTTCCCTCCGGATGTGTGTTGATTACAGAGAGCTTAACAAGCTTACTATGAAGAACAGATATCCTATGCCCTGCATAAACGATATGTTCGATCAACTCTATGGAGCAACTGTTTTCTCTCAGCTTGATTTAGCCACAGGTTTCCATCAGCTTAGAATTGCTGAGGAGAGCATACCCAAAACTGCTTTCCGTACTGAAAATGGTTTCTTCGAATGGCTAGTTATGCCTTTTGGCTTGACTAATGCCTCTGCTTTCTTCGTAGACTTGATGAATCGTGTCTTCCGCGATGTACTCAATAAATTTGTCCTTGTCTTTATTGATGACATCCTTGTCTTCTCCAAGTCTGAGGAAGAACATAGAGTTCATTTGAGTTATGTATTAGAGACTCTTCGGAACCACCAATTAAAGGCTAAGTTCTCTAAATGTCATTTCTGGGAAGAAGAAGTCCGATTCCTCGGACACATTGTCTCTAAAGAAGGAGTTTCTGTTGATCCAGTCAAGATCGCTGCAATCAAAGAGTGGGAAGAACCTAAGACTCCTACTGATATTCGCAGTTTTCTAGGCCTTGCTGGTTACCACCGAAGGTTCATTGAGAACTTTGCTCGGATTTCGGCACCTCTGACTGCTCTAACCCGGAAAAATGTTAAGTTTGTATGGAGCAATAAGTGTAAAGCTGCATTCCAAGAGTTAAAGGATAAGCTCACCTCCGCACCAGTACTTACTGTACCAAATGGAAGTGAAAGGTTAACGGTATTCACTGATGCTTGTCGAGAAGGTTTGGGAGCAGTACTAATGCAAGATGGGAAAGTAATTGCATATGCTAGTCGTCAGCTGAAGACTCATGAAGCTAATTACGCTGCTCACGATTTAGAATTGTTGGCTGTTGTCTTTGCCCTGAAGCTTTGGAGACATCATCTCTTGGGAGCTAAGTTTGATCTCTTCACCGATCATCAGTCTCTGAAATATATCTTTACCCAGAAGGATTTAAATCAGAGACAAGTGCGGTGGCTCGAGTTTCTTGCTTCGTATGATCTCGACATCAACTATACTCCCGGAAAAGCAAATGTAGTGGCTGATGCGTTGAGTAGAAAGAAATCTTTGTTATGCCAGCTTTTTGTTTCGTCTCCTCTATTGGACCGTATCAAGGATAAACAAGACGAGGATGTGAGACTTAGGAGCATGAAAGAGAATGTTCGCAGCAGGATTGGTGGTAATAGTCTTGATGGAAGTGGAGCCCAGATTGATGATAAAGGGGTTTTAAGGATTAATAGAAGGATTTGTGTCCCGAATGTTGATGGTCTGAGGCAGGAATTACTTCGGGAACATCACCAATCCCGACTTTCCATACATCCTGGCGTAGTAAAGATGTATCAGGATTTAAAGAAACTCTACTGGTGGAAGGGTATGAAGCGAGATGTCTCTATCTTTGTGAGTAGATGTGCGACTTGTCAGCAAGTCAAGGCGGACCATCAGAAGACACCGGGTCTGTTGCAGCCTTTGGAGATCCCAAATTGGAAGTGGGAGCAAGTTTCTATGGATTTTATCGATGGTTTACCGAGATCTAGGAAGGGAAATGAAAGCATCTGGGTTATTGTGGATAGACTGACTAAGTCCGCTCATTTTATTCCAGTCAGATCTACCCGGACAGCTTCGAGTTTATCCGAAATCTATATGAGGGAGATTGTGCGCCTCCATGGCGTTCCCCTTAGCATTGTTTGCGATCGAGACCCTATTTTCACTAGTCAGTTTTGGAAAGCATTCCAAGAATCCTTAGGTACTCGTTTGAACCTGAGCACCGCTTACCACCCACAAACTGACGGTCAAACGGAAAGGGTAAATCAAATTCTAGAGGATCTTCTTCATGCCTGCATCTTGGACTATGGAGGATCTTGGGAAGATCATCTCCATCTTGTGGAATTCACCTATAACAATAGTTATCCGGTATAAATTTCCAATCCGTTGTTCTTATCTTATCTTATCCTCTATCTATCTCATTTTATCTTTTCAGGCTAGTCTTGAGATGTCCCCTTTTGCTGCTCTATACGGGAGACCGTGTAGATCTCCTTCTTGTTGGATTGAGTCCGGTAACCGCTTAGTTCTTGGCCCTGAGATGATTTTAGAAGCCTCGGAGAAAGTAGAGGAGATTAAGAGAAGGTTAAAAGTTGCTCAAGATAGACAAAAGAAGTACGCTGATCGGCGTAGAAGGAGTTTGGAGTTTGATGTGGATGATTTGGTATTTCTTAAAGTCTCTCCTTTAAGAAATGTGGTTCGGTTTGGTCAAAGAGGAAAGCTGGCCCCTAGGTTCATCGGTCCATTCCGTATTTTGGAGAGGACTGGATCTCTTGCTTATCGACTAGATCTACCCGAGAAGTTTGCTGGAATTCACAATGTGTTTCATGTATCTCACCTTCGTCGTTGTCTTCACGATCCATCTCTTGTCATCCAGCCTACTGCTCTTGAGGGTTTGGACATCGAACCTGATCTAACTATTGAAAGAAAGCCGCTTCGTATCGTCGATCGAGGTACGAAACAGCTTAGAAGAAAATCTGTCCAATTGGTCAAAGTGCAATGGAGCACCGATGAGCGAGATTGCACATGGGAGATGGAGGAGAGCATTCGTGCTTCAAATCCAGAACTATTCGTTTAAGGTACTTGCTTTACTATAGTATCTTCCTTTGTTTTCTTTCTTTCGTTCCTTTTCGAGGACGAAAAGTTCTGAGTGGAGGAGAGTGTAACAGCCCTAGTTTTATAGCTATCTATTTCTTTTAATTATTTAATTTTGGAATATATTTTATATAATATCTTGTAAACCAATAAAATTTATAATAACAGTGTAAAATTTAGAGTATTTATAAACTGTTAAATATCGCGTTTAAAGGACGCGTAAAAATCTATGGTAGGTAACGTAATAAAGCGTATAAACTTAAAAATGTTATTTTTATAGAAATTTTAGATGTTCTGTATTACGTCAGTTTGATGTATTGTAAAAAAAAATCATATTTTTAATATTTTTGGATATAAAATATCAGTCAGTGATTTTATAGCAAACGTTATTTTGTTTTAACGGACAGTTTGGTTTTTTTTAAATAAATTTATATACGTTTCATTCCTAAAGCCTTACATAAATTTTGCCATTTCATTTATTGCAATCAAACTAAAAATCAAGATTGATAAACTAGAAATGAATCACACATATAAGTAAAGTCCAAATCTGTTTATCCTCTGTTTCAAGCAGTACTACACAAAATCAAGTTCCTCAATCACGCATAAATATGGAAATCAAAGCTTCTCATAAAATTTGCAGTAATCGCATGCATTAATTGGCAGTTTTAAATCTCGCAAGCCATATTCCCACAATCAACGCATGTTTTAATAAATATGGGTAACGTTCAAACATTTATAACTGGGAATCGATATCACACATATAAAAATCAAATCAAATTGCTAACCGTGGTCCCTAAAAATCACCTCTTCTATTGCCTATTCAGTTCGAAAATTTATTTGCTTATTATCTTCCTAAATCAACACATGCATTTTATCAAAATCTTCGTGTGACTGGTATAAATCACGAAATATCCATTCAAGATCCTACTTGTTTTTCTGGTTTTCGCAAGCTTTGTATAACTGGCAATTAATATTTTGCAAAGCCTTAAGTAAATCACGCATTTATAAAGTTCTAACAGAGAAGCTGGAAGGGAAATCAACGCATGATTTTTTTTATCACAATTTTCGTATATCATTCAAGATAGAAAACTGGAAAGAAATCAAGAATCTTTTCACCTGCCTTCTCCCTTAAATTCGCAAATTTCATCTATAAATACCTACTCATTCACATCAACTTTCCTCTGATCTACATATCTCAGCCTTCACGTCTTCTTTTCAAGCTCCATCAGGTAATGGGTATCCCTCTTTTGTAAATTTCATTTGTCTACCTTAAATTGATCTTTCCTTTGGCAAAATTTTATTTGCGCTCGACTACTACATTCCCTTAACCCCACTAGTCTGACCATCATACACTTTCACCCTGAGTACATGCATAGCTGTTTGATAGGGGACTGATATATAGGATAGAGATTGAGGGTAGGAGATGAGTCTGGTCGTCGGTGCATCTGTGCATGTTTCATAGGGCATGCATATAGGTTTTTGCCATCCTATAACAGCAAGTAGTGGTGTGGATTTGGGTAGATGCAGTTTGAATAGGGAGGCATAGTGTTCACAACTGAGACCTATAGTTTAAGAATCAGAGAGGTTGCATTTGTGAAATAAGTTTGCATACACCACCGTTGGATCTCAGGTGAACTGAGAAGCATATGCATAAAGTGAGTAGTTTATTGATAAATAAATGGTAGACGTATATATAAGACATAATAAAAAAAATATATATAAGATATCAATGAAGTACCGTAGTTGCTGATGATGTGAGTCATAGTGAGGTGAGTTTGCCTGCATATTTTTCCCAAGATTTGATTTTTAGTTGCAAATCTAGTACTGATACATGGTGAGTGAGATGAGTGGGCAGTGTGCATGTTTCTTTAAGGAACTGAGAGATTTCTTTGGAAAAAAAAGAGGAGGAGAAATAAAAGAACGAAGGGAGAAAGAGTGGAGAGAGCATACGTGCATGCATATCTATGAAGTTGGCAGGGACGTGTTGCAAGTCATGTTTTATAAAATGGCGAAGGTATATAAAAAGGCTTCAGTTGATAATAAGGCAAAAGAAGAAAGCCTGCAAAACTTTGATACTTATAGTTGCGTGGGAACTGAGATGCACCACTTGGCATCTAGCTCGCATGGAACAAAGCAGGGAAATTATATTTGGAGCATGCGTTTTGTTGGGGGATTGTGGCCAAAACTAGGAAACTCTATTTTCTTTAAAAAAATAAATTAAAAAAAAAAATAAATAATAGGAAGATAGTAACGTGTTAATACATAGCAGGCTGGGCCATGCCTTATAGCAGCAAGAACATATAGTTTTAAAATATATTACCGGGAACGTTGGTCGGGATGTGGGGTGTGGCAGTCGAGCAAAAGTTGAACCAAAATTTCTTGTACTCTATTCGTTCCAAATTGTTTCGAATATTTGCTTTGACCGTAAATTGAAGTCGCGTATTGGTTTTATTTGGATCTTGTTATAGATTTGAATCTAGGCGTAACATTCCAGGATATTTCATTGTTACTCTCTGTGCGCTTCTTTTCCGGTGGATTTTCATTTTTGTTTGAATCAAATCTTTCTGCAGCCATCAGGTGAGTTTTTCTCACCAGACAAACATGCCTATATTTCTGTGAATTATCGCAAGTGTATGTGTAAATTATTATTTAACTGTTATCTGTCTGTAATATAACGTAGGATGTTAAACTCCATTTAAATTGACACCTCATCAGTTATTTATCTGTTGTAATAATTCTGCAGTTATATTGTTAAATCTTTATTTACTGATTTAAATCATCACTGCAAGTTCCCTATAAATTTAAATCGTTAAGGCTGAAATGATAGGCCTAAAACGATGATTATTATGCATTTATTCAGTTAACTATTTAATTTTAACTTGGGATTGCGGGTTTGAAATGATAGAACCCGGGTTTTGTAAAATTGCGGATTGAAATGATATAAATCCGTATCACTTGACCTAGGCTAGAAAATTTTATACAAACCCGTGGTTCCTATAATATTTTTCTGAAATATTTTAAAATTATTTTTAAATGGAAGTTTATAATATTGTGGTTTAATGTATTTAAAGGATTTTTATAAAGATTTAAAATGATTTTTGAATGAGTTAAGATTTTAAATAAATAAATATAACTTATTTGGAAAAATTCTGGATTTTTGTTAAGATGAGATTTCAGTTAAGAAATAATTGATAATAAGTTGTATTTGGAATTTAAACTAAATTGATAAGTTAATAACCTATTACAGCATTTAAATGCTGTCTTTTAAAATTGGACTGTTTAACCCATAAACTTTAGGTAGCATTTCATAAGTGCTGCAGAAACTGGAATTTGATTGTTTTAAAATGTATGGAAATTAATTTTGGGAGAAAGGTGTAAATTTTGGAATTTAATATGTAATTAGAAAAATTTTAAGAAATTGATTTTTGATGGATTTAAAGGAAGAATTTAACTTTAAAATTTGGTAAAGGCAATAAATTCCAAATAAATTGAATAAACTTAAAAAGTATGTATAAAGTGGAAAGTTCAAATCAATATTTGATATTGAAGGAATTTGAAATATATTTTGATTTTAAAGTACGAATACCATTTTAAACTGTAACCACGGGTTATAATAACGCTTGGTTGGCAAAGAGACCGGGATCGGATATGGACATACTCTCTGTCGATACCGAAAACCACTTTGACTAACCGTGTACGCGGTGGAGATCCCAGAATGAAGTAGGATGGTGGTGACGGTTCCTTTAAGGTAAATACGTGGACCCGACTCCCGTGAGTTGGCATAAGGTGGCTAAAACAGGAGCGATTCTCGGATTAATGAGGTAGCACCTCTGATCGAACGCACTTCTACGTATGCCATTCTATTACTCCTGTGATTGTTTTGGTGCGCACCTTTGATTTGGGAGTGTTGTTCGAGGTGAGCGGTAACTGCGGCTACGCGTTTCCACCGGTCCGGATAGCAATTGGTATATCTACCCTGGCATTGCCTAGTTGTGCCGTGTCACCTACCATAGCGAGCCTCCTACGAGTTTCTATTTGTGTCGTACCTATGGAGTATCCTCTGGTAGCTTCCCGATCAGGAGGTATTACGGTACTGTATAGACTATTGGCATTATTTGTGTTAAGGGCTATATGGGTAACCCCTTAACGCTATTAAAAAGTAAGTTTACTTTATATATAGACACTATTATAATAGCGCAATATACTACATAGTAAATAGTTTAACGGATCCTTAGAGGATGGGCGGTCCCAAGCATCCTTTAAGTTACTTGCTCTATATTACAGTACACTTGAATTAACTTACAATTTCATAAGTATGTAAGTCCTGACTCGAGTGTTATGTTTTATTTTACGCTCGGGTCAGCCTGAGTTGCAGCTTCAGTTCTCTCTCCGGAGCTAGGACATCCCGTAGATAATTCGTGCTGCCGGAAGTTTTGTTTTCAGTCTTTATCTCTTTTTCTGTAATCAAGACTTTGGAAGACTTTGTTCCATTTATGTTTAAAACTGTATTGAAGATTTTGAACTATGTAATTCTGTTTGGTTAAAGTTTCATAGTGGCTTCATGAACCACTGAATATTTTATTTCCGCTGTGAGTTTTTGATATCTGTGTCTGTGATTCTGTGTTTTCGATTTCATTTGTTCCTAAGCTATTTATAATCTATTGTTTTGAACTATTCCAGCTCGACATGTTTTATTTATTGTCGAATTTGAATGGTACAAAATAGTGGGTCGTTACAAACTAGACAAAAGTGTCAAAAGTAGAGTAGTATCATATTGTGTTGACTTTCTAAAACATCTTTTGGATTGCAAAAAACACGGAATACAATACAAGTTATGAGAGATTTTCCATCTATATATACCGCAAATTTGTAAAACCGTGCGCATGCCACCTTTGAAAATTGCAGTTTTTAACCATGAAAACTTACAAATTCTGCGAACACTTAACACAAAAGTTGTTGCTTAGGTTCCAGGCTTTCCAGAATGGACAAGATCGCCAAAATTGGACAAACATTCTGAAAGTTATGGTAATATTAAAAAAGCAATGTAAACTCTGAAATACATTTTTAAGCGTAGATCCATTTGCAATAAGTTTTCATATAGCAAACGATCCAAATTTACGTAACTCATAAAAAAAGTCAGTCCCTATTTTTGTATCTTTTCAACGAGTATGAAATCGTTAAAAACGGAGAAGGGACCTAAAAGTTACGGTGGAAACACTAAGTTGTTAAAATTTTGAAAAAAAAATGCACAGGTCAGTTTTTTGTTTTGAATTAAAATGGGTTTAACCACTACTAAACATCAAATTTTCAAAGAGTGATAAACTCGAAAGTTATTCCAAAAGGAAAAAGGGCCTTTTAGGTTCAGAGAAAAAGATGAAAATTAATTTAGTGTTAGAGACAAGAAGTTTGCTTTTTAAGTTGAAAGACATTTTTTAGTGTAAATGAAAGGTAGTTATAACCATCATTTTTTATCCACAATAAGAAGCATCCTTCAGACTAAAAAACAAACTTGTTGTCCCTCAGATTAAATTTTTTCGCAACTTCTTACTTGTGCCTATTTTCCCTAAGGAAAAATTTATTAAAATCAAATAACGTAAACAAAAGTTCTGACCATATCCGCACTCACATTTTTATACTGTAAAATTTGTAAACTTTGTAAACTTTGTTAACCTTTTTCAACAGATGCATTAATGTGAATCCACATCATTCTCCCATTTATTTTCCTAAAAATATCATTTCTAAATCAATCAGTTTTTTAAGAAGGCTGGAAGTATTTGAAGCAAACTTATGGTTTTCCCAGAAACATCATGCATGTATCAAAATTAATTGCAACAGAGATATTTAGGGCCCGTTTGGTTTCACTTTATATTTTGAGTTTTGTATTTCCAACTTGCACTAAGAAATAGCAAAAATTAAAAGAAGAAGACTTATAATTCACCCATTGCGACGACCAACGGATAACGAAGGAGTTTGATTGTTCTCCGTGCTTTTGTTATCTCTCAAAACACGAAAAACAAAAGAAACTTGTTTTCTATTTTACATGTTAATTTCATTTTTGAAAATTGTTTGTTTTTCAACAATACATACAACGTACACACTTTTGTATAGACGAAAACACAAAACTAAAAACGACAAGCCAAACGGGACTTTAACTCTTAGAAAAGACCAAAAGACATATCATATATGATGCTCTAATGCTTTATACTGAAGTCAGCCATAGTTCCCTAAAAAAAACATATTATTGCTTTATTTATAAAACAATTATCAATTTAAGTTTTCACTTGTGTATTTAGTTATCTTTTAATAAAGATTTTAAAATGAATTTTCACATCATATCAAAATTTATTTCTTCCCGAGTCTAGAACAGTTTTCATGAAATATGAACTCACAGTAAATTAAATTTGTATCCTCAAACAATTTGAAAATTTCACAGCACAAAATAATAGTATCATTGCCTCACGATCGCGTTGCCAAATCGCCGTCCATGTCGCATGTCTCGATTCACTAGGTTCTAGTCGCGACATCTCCTCCCTACGAGCCCCTTTAGGTCACGCGCAAGTCGCCATTGCCCTCCAAGTTCGCCTGCAACATCGTGACATCACCATCGCATCACAATCGCTACTTCCCCTTGCATCGTCGCCGTCGCCGGCTATTTACAAATTAGGGATTAAGATGAATTAGGGCACGATAAGATGATGGGTTTCTGGCCCTTGTTCGAACGGGAATGTGCTTTTTTTTTGAATGGTCAGGCAAAGGAGTTTATTAGAACTAAGAAAAGAAAGAATGGGCTTGAATAGATTTTGGGCTTCTTTTAACTTTTTCAACTCAATTTTAATTAATTTTCCCTTACCTTCGGATTTAACCATTAATCCATGTTATTCGGTATAATTTAATTTGATTTACACTTTATTTTACAAATAATACTTCTATGACTAGATAATTTTATTCAATTCGATACTCGTTTACTTAGTTTATACTAATTTAATCATATACCTATTATTTACACTTTAAAAATATTTTATATTCAACTAAAATAGATTGTTCGATTTCACTAAATTATCCAAAAAGAATTTACTAATTTTGTTCAACTTATTGAAACAAAATCTTTATTAAATAGATTTCAATCAAATGAATTGATATTTACTTTCAAAATCGAATTCGATCAATTTTATTTTAATTAATTTACGACATAAAAAGCACGATTGCCTCATGTAAGTTGAATACTTTGTTGGTTATTTTGTGTTATAATATGCTTGATTATGTATGTTTGCGCCAAAAATGGTCACAAACCCTAAGTATTGTGAAAGCACCAAACAACGAATATAAATCAACAATATTCAAGCACAAATCTCAGATCTAAGCAAGCAACAAGCAGCATACAAAGATGACAGTTAGAAACGCAAGATTTATAGTGGTTCGGCTATCTCCGGCCTACGTCCACTTCAAAGTTTTAACTTTTATTGATATTCTTTGCTGATTACAAGTGATTGCCACAGTTATAATGATTGAATTTCGGCTATAACAGTGGTGGAAGGAAGTAGAATCGAATCCGGCAGAGTCTGGGCGTTGGATGACCAAAAGATCCCTTTTCTGTAGGCTTCAGGGGGCTATTTATAGGCGTAGGAGGCTGAGATCGCGCTCAAACTTCGGGAGACTTCTTCTGGCACGTGAGTGGGCCCACGCGACCGACCCCACCAAGTTTTGACTCGATCTGAGAATGATACGAAGTGATTTCATATCCATCAAAAAATGACCCAATCGAGCTGAAACTTTGCAGGAACAATCTTTACCTTGCATGGAAGCTTCTGTGAAAATTTCATAGCATTTGGTTCTGTGGATTGAGAGATATGATCGATGCAAGATTACGTTTTCATGCACACTGTCTCGTTCGAATCCATATTTCGTATCCATACCTTTCGTGTCGATCTAGAGCATGCGCGTGCAGTGACATGGAGTGATGTGGAGCGAGTTTTCTGGATCGATCCTATTCTAGTGGCATATTGACCGATTCGTGTCCACACACTTCGCCTTGTTTGTCTCGATAACCGTTGTATATATTGGATCGGTGGAGACGCTCTAATTCGTATCGGTGGAGGTAGCCTTGTTCGTATTCATCAAACCAATTCGTGTTCGTATCGACCAGTGTGGATCGATACGAATAAGCAGTATTAGCCTTAGCTCGGTGGATACGAACAATCATTCAAGTATGGCCACCTAGTGGATACGAACTAGAGGCAACATGCCCTCCAGCCGATGGATACGAAGCAGATGGTAGGTGATCGAGAAGAAATGAGATCGCTTGATGGATACAAATGCGGGGTTGATGGGCACGAACGTATGGGCATCCTGATGGATACGAACCCGATGGATTCGAAAAGAGCCGAGGCGGGGCCATCTGATCGATTCGAAGTATGCAGAACATGTTGGATTCGAATCTGATCGATTCGAAGATGATGGATTCGAAGTTGCTCATTCTCGATGGATTCGAACAAACCAATATGACAGCTCTCCGATGGGTACGAACAGTGCGTCTTTTCTAACGTGTATCGATCATATCTCATTCATATGAACTCCGATTATCCTGAAATTTGAAACGCCGGCTTTCATGGCTTTGCTTGTCATGTCTTGTCAATTATAGCCTGAATCCGGATTCGGACAAAATGCATCGACATCCATGGTGGACCTGCAATCCATAATCGATATTTATGACTAGTAATCATTGATTTTCAGTCAGTTTTGGGTATCTCAGCTTTGCCAAAAGTTGGGATTACATTTTGCCCCCCAAAATACGCCTTTTGGTAAAAGGTGTGTTTTGATCAGTCTCAGTTCCAATATAGCGAGTTTATATTTTATTCAAATGTTATAGCATTTTCAATCTAGTCCACGGCTGTTCGAAGCCAAATCGTTATCAATTTTTTCCAGTGGAAATTAAGGATGAATTTCTACAGTCTCTCCGGACTATCGATGGTCACTCCAGACCCTTGCCATGCCCATTCTAGACTTGGCGATTGAATAGAAAGATCCCATTGCACTCCGGCGTTGCCTTCTATCCCTTGCACTCCGGCCCCAGCTAGGGCATATAGCGATGTCTTGGTTGTTCTAAACCGATCATAGCCTCTCCGGGCTCTTACTGGATCCCATCCTGTCACTCTCCGGTGAAGGGGAGGCAGCGTTAAGTGAGTCGATCCTGTCGCTCTCCGGCGAAGCAACTCACTTCTTGCACTCCGGTTCAGTGTATCTGAACATAAAGCGACGTCATGGCCTAAATCGTGGGCCGATCACAGCATCTTTGGGCTCTTATCGAATCCCTATCTAATCACTCTTTGGTGAATGGGAAACGACGTTAAGTGAGTCGATCCTATCGCTCTCCGGCGAAGCAACTCACTTCTTGCACTCCGGACCCCGCCTCTCCAGGTAGGGTCATAAAGCGATCATTTTCATATTGGTATTCAATATTCATCCTTTGACTCTCCGCTCAATGGTTTATTTTCTAATTTATTTATTTAAATTCAGGTCCTAGATGTTCAATCTCAAACATCAGGAAAAAGCTAAACATTACCTCTCCGGGCTATTGGTCTATCTCCATCTTAGAGCATGCCTAGGGATCTCTCCGGTTCCCGTACATGAGTAATTGGAGTAGCCATTTATTCTGAAAACAAATATAAATGAAATTATTTGACCAAAGTCCAAATCCTGGACTTGGCCCCTGCCATCTTTAATCAGTCGATGACGAGTCGTGATCCCGATCCAGGATCGTTTCTGTTAGGTGGAGGCGGTAGTCGTTCAGGCCTTACCGCCGCTGTCCGTTCTTTGACATATTGCGGCAATCTACCACTCCTGGCATGTTCTTCCACTTCACCCTTTAGGTGACGGCATTCATATGTAGCGTCCCCATCCAGCTCATGGAATAGGCAATATTTTCCAGTTCTACACTCCGGCTCAGTGGGATCTCTCCTGGGTGGTTTTCGATAGGGGAGTTGCCCCCGAGTTTCAGTGTAAATCCTTTCTAGACTTGCCGTCAGATCCATGTACTGTATGAATCTAGGCTCTCAGAATTTCTTCCATTTATCAGGACCATCACGTCCATCGTCCTGCTTTCTCTTTCCTTTGTCCGCTCCGGACTGTTCCCTGGCGGTTCCTTCGCCCTGTACAACATTTATTTCTCTCCTTTCGGCCCGTGACTCTTCCAGCCGATTGAATCTTTCAGCTTCATGATAAAATTCTCCAAGATCTTGTGGGGGATCTCTCGCCAAAGAATCTTTGAATTCGGTGCCTTCCCCGACTCCTGTTACCGCCACCATCAAAATCATCGATGGATCCGGGCGATTCATAGAAGCCACCGCTGCATTGAACCACAATAAGAAATCTTTTATGGACTCTCCGGTCCTTTGCTTGATTGAAGCTAGAGTCATCACGCTCTTGGGTCACGTCACATGGACCCTAAACTGTCTCATGAAGCAATCTACAAGCTCGCCCCATGTCCCGATTGATCCAGTCTCCAGTTGTCTGAACCAAAGCGCAGCTAAATCTGACAAGTATAGAGGGAAGCATCGAGCCATCACTTCCTCGGGTGCCCCCAGCACTTCCATGTGCCTGATGTATCTGGTAATATGCATCATTGGGTCTGACCTCCCGTCATAAGGATCCAGCTTAGGTAGTTTGAACTTTGGAGGATTCCTTGCATTCCTGATATTTGGAATAAACGGACTCCGGCTGACTTCTTGTAATCCTCCACTCGACAATCCTCCTCTCATGATTCGTCGCACTAGACCAATCATTATTTCATCTCCAACCGGGGGCTGCCCCGTTGTCATATTTCTATCCTGCCCTCCAAGTCTTGAAGGGAACTCCGGTACATACTCTTCATGTGGCTCAGTAACAGTAGCATTGACTCCAGCCTGCCGAGCTTCATCTATGGGTTTCCCAGCGTCTGATCCTGAGGGTCTGCCCCCAAGTCCTTGTTGATTGCCTTCTGGTCCTGCACTACGGTCTTGAACCTGACCTTCATTGACCTCCGCAATCCTGACTCCTTGTCCTGCACTTGCAACCGCTGTAGCCGGCCCAAGGTTCTCTACGTTCGCTGCTCTTATTTGCTTAAGGAAATTCTGCATCATCTCTTGGTGAGTCTTCATCATGCTCTCGCGTATCGAATTAGCCATAGCCTCCATCTCATCTCTAGTGATGTACATTGAAGCCTGTCTTTCTCCATCTCCAGAGGATGCTTCTTGGCTTCCTCCTTGTTGGCTCTGATCAGCTCTTTGTCTTGTTTGTCGAGTCATTGTCTCTGAGTCGGGATTCTTCAAGCTCTTAAATCTGAATTCTGAGTCTGGTGTAGCGGGTGCTAGTTCTTCTCAGTGAAAGCACCAAAGTGTTTGCGCCAAAAATGGTCACAAACCCCAAGTATTGTGAAAGCACCAAACAACGAATATAAATCAACAATATTCAGGCACAAATCTCAGATCCAAGCAAGCAACAAGCAGCAATACAAAGATGACAGTTAGAAACGCAAGATTTATAGTGGTTCGGCTATCTCCGACCTTTGTCCACTTCAAAGTTTTAACTGTTATTGATATTCTTTGCTGATTACAAGTGATTGCCACAGTTACAATGATTGTATTTCGGCTATAATAGTGGTGGAAGGAAGTAGGATCGAATCCGGCAGAGTATGGGCATTGGATGGCCAAAAGATCCCTTTTCTGTAGGCTTTAAGTGGCTATTTATAGGCGTAGGAGGCTGAGATAGCGCTCAAACTTCGAGAGACTTCTTCTGGCACATGAGTGGACCCACGCGACCGACCCCACCAAGTTTCGACTCGATCCGAGATCGATATGAAGTGATTTCATATCCATCAAAAAAAGACCCAATCGAGCTGAAACTTGGCAGGAACAATCTTTACCTTGCATGGAAGCTTCTGTGAAAATTTCATAGCATTTGGATCTGTGGATTGGGAGATATGATCGATGCAAGATTATGTTTTCATGCACATTATCTCGTTCGAATCCATATTTCGTATCCATACCTTTCGTATCGATCTAGAGAATGCGCGTGCAGTGACGTGGAGTGATGTGGAGCGAGTTTTCTAGATCGATCCTATTTTATTGGCATGTTGACCGATTCGTGTCCACACACTTCGCCTTGTTTGTCTTGATAACCGTTGTATATATTGGATCAGTGGAGACGCTCTAATTCGTATCGGTGGAGGTAGCCTTATTCGTATTCATCAACCCAATTCGTGTTTGTATCGACCAGTGTGGATCGATACGAATAAGCAGTATTAGCCTTAGCTCGGTGGATACGAACAATCATTCAAGTATGGCCACCTAGTGGATACGAACTAGAGGCAACAGGCCCTCCAGCCGATGGATACGAAGCAGATGGTAGGTGATTGAGACGAAATGACCTTGATGGATACGAATGCGGGTTTGATGGACACGAACATATGGGCATCCTAATGGATACGAACCCGATGGATTCGAAAAGAGCCGAGGCGGTGCCTATCTGATCGATTCGAACTCGATCGATTCGAAGTATGCAGAACATGTTGGATTCGAATCTGATCGATTCGAAGATGATGGATTCGAAGATGATGGGTTCAAACCTTATCGATTCGAAGTTTCTCATTCTCGATGGATTCGAACAAACCAATATGACAGCTCTCTGATGGGTATGAACAATGCATCTTTTCTAACGTTTATCGATCATATCTCATTCATATGAACTCCGATTATCCTAAAATTTGAAACGTCGGCTTTCACGGCTTTGCTTGTCATGTCTTGTCAATTGTAGCCCGAATCCGGATTCGGAACAAATTCATCAACATCCATGGTGGACCTACAATCCATAATCGATATTTATGACTAGTAATCATTGATTTTCAGTCAGTTTTGGGTATCTCAGCTTTGCCAAAAGTTGGGATAACAATGTATATGCACATTTATCCTTTATGTTTGTAGAATGCTTCTACAATTTGTGTATCTATTGATTGACTTATATAAGATGTTAATGATACTAACCATTTTCAAAGTGTAATGTTATTAAGGGGAAGGATTAACGTCTATTTTTAATGCAACCCATTTATAATTTGAAGCCTTTTAACATTACTAAAACTTGATCGTCAAATATTTTACCAAGCCAAGGATGTGAAATACTCGAGCGGAACGCCATTTAGTTTCGAACTTGTGACCTCTCGCACCAAAGTCGAACCACTGGGACAATGGTGCTATTAATAATTTCTACTTTTATTTTTTAGTAATAATTCTAATGAACAATGAGTTAGATCTTCTATTTTTTGCACTAAAAAGAAGTTAATGCATATTTTTCTTTTACACATGTCCAACGGACGTGCCATATAGTTTGTGTATTGGAAAAAGGTTCTTTATTGATAACATTAAAGAACAACTGCACGATCCATTTTTTATAAAAAGCTTAACAGGGTAAAATGAAAAGTTATGTGCAATCATATAGTTATGTCATATATCATACACACACACTCAAATTTATTGAGTTACAAAAACAAATAACAAACTAAAACTGCATTAGCAAATCAGAATTTTTGCATATACCTAACCTACTTGTTATCAACACCTATTATTTAAGATTTCTTCAGTTGAGAATCCTAAAAAACGGTGCTCCTTAATTTCTTTATCAATGGACGCTCATCCATTGTTGAAGTGTCGATTCTCCACCTTCATAGAATATCCAAGCTCTCTTCATTTTGAACTACCTTCTTCCATGAGCGACCGGTGAGAATTCTCACATCCATCTGTATTATTTTACTTCATGCAGTTTATTAGAAGTGTTACTATTTACACACACTTCCCAAATATACACCTCTCACTCATTTTTCTTCACGTCTACTAAATTATTCCACATTTATTAATTTTTGATTCTTCCATCCACGTTTTCTCTTCCAAAAAAAACAAAATAAATCAATTTTTAGATAAATTGAAATTAGGGTTAAATAAATTTATTTGCATTGCTCGGTAGGGAATGCAAGACTATTAGAGATTTATTCGTTCGCATCAGGGTTGTTGTAGCACCCCAAATTTTTTATCATTACTTAGAAGATTTAATTAGATTAATTAAATAAAATAATGAGTGGTAAAAAGGAGATGAGATTTGATAATTAATTAGGCTAGGCATTAACTAATCAACAAATAAGATTGTTTTAACTTATAAATAAGCAGGAAGATTTATGAGAGGGGCAAAATAGGAATAAGCCCCATTTCCTAAATATAAACTCTTGTACCCATATATCCTCATTTATATAATTTAATTGACACAAATATAGATGAAGTAGAGGTCATTGCTAGGGAATTTAAGAGGAGAAAAGCTAGGAAATCAAGTAAAAGCTGAGGGGAATCAAATAATCAACTCAATTTCAACTCTCTTTATCAAATCAAGGTGAATAATAGTATCCATCTCATCTTTATGTGTTAATTTTTGAATTTTTGATCGATTTCAAATTAGTTGATGATAATATGTCAAAATATGGTTGATTTTACCGTTGTTTGATCGAATAATGATTTATTGGATTTTTATGGAATTATTATGTTAAATTTGTGAGAAATGCGGATTACGGATCTTAAGGCTAAGATTAAAACTAGAGGGGGGGACTGAATAGTGTTAATAAAGAATTACTAAATCTTTTTCGATTTATGTTAATTTAGACACAAAAGTGTGCAATATACAGACACATATGATCGCAGAATCAATCACAGATACAGAAATAAAATAAAAGAAGTAAAGAAAAGAACACACTGGATTTTATACTGGTTCGGAGTTACCCCACATCCAGTCCCGCAACACAAGTACAGATTTCCTTTCAACAGCAATCGTACAATTACACCCTCGGTTTCAAGGCTACGAGGTACACCTTCCAGAATTTCGATCCTCTGTGTAGAGATACTTGATTTCCAGGCCACAAGTTTACCCAATTGATTTACCAAGGCTACAATCACACCTTTTCCCTTTTGATTGATTTCCAAGGCTACAATCACACCTTTTCTCGCTTCATAGATTACAAAGAAGTCTATAACTCTGAATAGCACTGAGAATCTTGTAGAGATAGTGATAGAGAATCAAACTAGAAGTAATCGAGTATGATTCAATGTTGATTTCGGCAGAGTAATGATAAGAATATGTATTAAGAAAAGAGGAAGAAGAAGAGGAGTGAAAACCAAAAAAAAGTGATTAAAAATTCGTTGAAACTGACCCCTATTTATAGAAGAACAACAGTCATGTCCATTCATGAAGAGTTATGACAAATAGACACTTCTTTTGAAGTTTGAATTTTTGAATCAAACTGTCACCATGTCGACATGGTACCCATAGGCATGTCGACGTCCCAAAGCTTTTTATGATGTTTTGAATTTCTTTGAAAATAACCTTTATCTTTTATAAAAACTAATTTAAACTTTATAAATATACTTGACTATAGTTGAAATTCATAAGTAAATATAAAGAATAATATATATATAATTTAACCATAATTTTATATTAAATTTAAGTGTAAATATTTAAAAGTTAAATATATTATTAAAAAAGATAGTTTAAAATCAGGAGTAATTTGACTTTGAAAATAAAGATGTTTTTTAGGCTAAAATTATTTAAAATCAGGATCGAGGGTTTTGAACCTTTTAAAAGGAAAGTTTTGAAAACATTTTGAAAACATGATATAATTTTGAAAAATCATTTTGAATAAACGTTAGCGGATACAAAACAATGTTCCACTAGATTTTTCGTAGGTTCCATCCTACTTAGGGTTCCATCCCTTTAATGGGCTCGAAGTGGATTCCATTTCACGAATAAATTGGATTTTAAGATGCCAGTGCTTTTCTACGAGTTTTTTAAAAAATTCCTAATAATAAAAATAATTATCCTTGAAATCTTAAACTCTTGATAGTCTCAATACTCATGAGTCTTCTATCTTGATATTTTATCTTGATATCTTGAATCTCTATACTGTACAGTCTTCATTCTTAGTACCTGCATGGTTAAATCCTGCATATACATATATATCTAAACTTATAATGTTAGTATTTATATTTTATAATCTATTCTAAGGTTGTTGTCATCAAAATCATCATCTCACGGACTAACAATCTCCCCTTTTTTGATGATGACAACCTTTGTTTATAAAATATTATTTCTATCCTAATAACTCCCCCTTAATCTATACCTAACTATCCAATTTTATATTTCTCCCCCTTCATCATCAACCAAAACTCTATCTAAACTAGATAACTCCAAACTATATAACTCCCCCTAAAACTATTACTCTATGACATGTGATTATAATGATAGTGTTATCATAAATAATCAACACTTAAGTCTAATACTAAAACATAGTCCTAGACTATTAACTATCCTAACTAAGAATTCACAATAATACTTATAATAAAAACACATATAAGGACACGAGTTATTTATTACGTATATGGTTATATTTACATTTTCGTTTGAAAACATAAAAATACAAACAACAACGGAAGGAAAAAGAAGAAACTAATGTGTGTTACTGAACATAGGAGACCTATGAATCAAACAGTTTGGATAGTGGAAACAGAAATTTCCACATTGTTCGACAAGATTCCCATTTTTGTCGAAACACACTTCTCCAACACACAATACTTGGTCATCATCCTCCTCGTGTGCTTCTTCCATGGGTTCTTCTTCTTCTTCATCGCCGACCTCTTGTTCTTGATTGAGTGAAGAGTCTTCATCGATTAAGGTAGGGTTGGCTTGGTTGTCAATTAGGATTTTTTGCAAATTCCTAAGAATCTTGCCTTGCCTTTCCTGTTCCTTTGCCATACGAAGTTGAGTTACTTGAATTTCAGTCAACATCTAAAGAACATCCTTCATAGATTCCTCCATTTTAGTCACACGAGCGAGAGTAGTGCATTGGAATGGACTAGAAGTATGAGAGGGAAATGAGAAAGTTGATTTTATGTTTGATTTTGAGGATGAAGCTATGATTTTATTTATTTCAGTAGAGAGAATGAAGAGAAAACAGAGAGAATGAATGAAAAGTCGAAATTGAGAAGAATATATAACTAAAATTTTGAATTTTGGTGGGAAATTTAAAAAAAAATCAAAAACGTTATATGTCGACATGTATACCTAGGGGATGTCGACATGGTCTTTACAAAATTTAACTCTTTGATTTATTTAGATACCAATTGTAAATTATAATTGTTATTTATATTTCAGTTATAGAACAAATACCTAATTGTCTTCTTAATTTAGTAAATGTTGATTCATTTAAAGGTTTTGTTAAGATATTAGCAATTTGATTTTCAGAATTGATATAATCGAGAGTAACTACTTCCTTGCTTACATTATCTCTGAGAAAATGGTATCTGGTATCAATATGTTTAGTTCGAGCATGTTGAGTAGTATTTTTGGATAAATTTATCGTACTCGCATTATCATAATAAATTGGAGATTTTGAGAAATTTAAACCAAAATCTTTTAAGGTTTGTTGCATATATATTACTTGAGAACAAGCCAAAGAAGCAGAAATATACTCTGCTTCAGTTGTTGATAAAGAAACTATGTTTTGCTTTTTACTAAGCCAAGAAATCAGAGAATGCCCCAAAAAGTGACAAGTACCACTTGTACTTTTTCGGTCTGATTTACAACCAGCATAGTCAACATCACAGTAAGATATTAAGTCAAAAGAATCATTTTTAGGGTAGAATAAACCATAATCAGACGTGTGTTTAACATATCTTATGATTCGTTTCATGGCTTTTAAGTGAGTCTCTTTAGGTTGGGATTGATATCTGGCACAGAGACAGACACTGTGCATGATATCAGGTCTACTGGCAGTAATATAGAGTAGTGATCCAATCATTCCTCTATATAGTTTTTGATCTACATCTTTCGAGAGATCTTCTTTACTAAGGTACTCATTGGTTGCCATGGGAGTGGGTTTTCTACTCGCAGTGGTCAAACCAAATTTATTAATTAGGTCTTTAGCATATTTTTCTTGACTAATAAAGATACATTATCTAATTGTTTTATTTGTAATCCTAAAAAGAAACTTAATTCACCCATATGACTCATCTCAAATTCTTTTTTCATTATTTCAGAAAATTCTTTATTCATTTCAAAATTAGTTAAACCAAAAATGATATCATCTACGTAAACTTGTACTAGTTGAATATCTTTTTTATTTCTTTTAATATAAAGAGTATTATCTACTTTACCAATTTCAAAATTAGATTGCAATAAATAAGATCTTAGTCTATCATACCTGGCTCTAGGAGCTTGTTTTAGACCATTAGTGCTTTTTTAAGTTTGCATACATGATTTGGTAAATTATCATTTTCAAAAGGTGGTGGTTGTTCAACATATACTTCTTCTTTTACAAATCCATTTAAAATGGCACTTTCAACATCCATTTGAAATAATTTAAAATTATTATGATTTGCGAAAGCAAGTAGAATCCTAATGACTTCTAATCTTGCTACGGGAGCAAAGGTTTCATCAAAATCTATTCCTTCTTGACAATAAACTTGAGCGACTAATCGAGCTTTATTTCTAACTACCTCTCCTTGTTCATTCATTTTATTTTTATAAAACCGATTTATTTCCAATTATAGTTTTATTTTCTGGTCTAGGAATAAGTTCCCAAACGTCATTTCTAGTAAATTGATTTAATTCTTCTTGCATAGCCAAAATCCATGAATCATCAGTTGATGCTTCTGTTGGATTTCTGGGTTCAATAGTTGATATAAAAGCTACATTACTCATTTGACTTAGTTGATTTCTAGTTTTAACAACAGATTGCATATCTCCCTATATATTTTCTATAGGGTGATCTTTTAAAAGTTTTGTCCTTTTATTAGGATGATCAATTTCATTATTAGTTTCAATGGGTTCTTGATTTTGAGTGATTAAATCCTCTTCATCATTTGTATCTTCAAAAATTTTGAAATTTTCATCAAATGAAACATGCATTGTTTCTTCAATGGTATTAGTTTTTAAATAAAACACTCTGTGCGCTTTACTTCTATTAGAAATTCGATAAAGATACCTTTGTTGGATTTAGGATCAAATTTATCTAAATTATCTTTTGTATTTAAAATAAAGCATTTACTTTAAAAATTCCGAAATAAGATACCTTAGGTTTCTTTGAATAAAAAAGTTCATAAGATGTCTTATCAGTTAGAGGTCTAACTAAAGTTCTATTCAAAATATAGCAGGCGGTGGCAACTGCTTTTGCCCAAAAATTCTTTGGTAAATTACTATCTGTAAGCATAGTTCTCGCACACTCTTGAATCGTCCTATTTTTACGTTCTACTACTTCGTTTTGTTGTGGAGTTCTCGGGAATGAAAAATTGTGAGTTATTCCCTTTTTATTGCAGAATTCCTCAAACCTTTCATTTTCAAATTCGCCACCACGATCACTTCGAATAGTTATAATTTTTAGAGAAAATTGATTTTGAATTCTTTTTGAGAATGTCTTAAAACGTTCAAAAGTATCACTTTTATGTTTCAAAAATATTGTCCATGTAAATCTAGAATAATCATCTACAATTACAAAGACATATCTACTATGATTTATTGATAGAATTTGAGATGGATCAAATAAATGAAGATGAAGTAATTCAAGAGGTTTCGAAGTTGAAATTATATCTTTTAACTTAAAAGAATTTTTCTTAGTTTTCCTAATTGACAAGCATCACATAAACTATCTACTTTAAAATTCATTTTAGGGAGACCTCTTACTAGATCATGTTTTGACAATCTAGATAGGAGTTTGAAATTCAAATGCCCAAATCTCTTGTGTCAAATCCAAGGGTCACTTGTATTTGCCAATAGACACAGGTTATCATTTGAAACTTTCATACTAAGAATATATATATATATTCTTTTTTCCTGACTCCCTCAAATATAATGGTTGAACTATTATCTTCAATGTGACATTTATCTTTTTCAAATTTAATTTTATAACCTTTGTCACCTAGTTGACTTATACTTAGCAGATTATGTTTCAGATTCTTAACTAGCAAAACATTAGTAATAGTAGGAGTTTCAGAATTACCGACTTTGTCGATGCCAATCACATATCCTTTTGAATTGTCTCCAAAGTTAACCAATCCTCCATCTTTGTATATTATATCATTCTATATATCTGGATTGCCAGTCATGTGTCTAGAACATCCACTATCAAGTATCCATTTGTTCTTTCTCATCTGCACAATTTGTCCGTTGTGGATTGATTCCTGAATACCCATAAAGCATGATTCCTGCACTTCAAACAATTTTGGTAGATAACTTGAATTTGAATATTGATTATATGCAGACTCATGAAACAATGATGATTTGAATACTTCTAAATTTGTATTAACGAATATAGCCATTTTAAAAACTCTTCAAAAATCAGATTATAAAACTTTGAAAACCTGGCACTGATACCAATTGTAAGAAATGCGGATTACGGATCTTAAGGCTAAGATTAACACTAGAGGGGGGGTGAATAGTGTTAATAAAGAATTACTAAATATTTTTCGATTTATGTTAATTTAGACACAAAAGTATGCAATATACAGACAAAGATATGATCACAGAAACAATCACAGATACAGAAATAAAATAAAAGCAGTAAAGGAAAGAACACGCCAGATTTTATACTGGTTCGGAGTTACCCTACATCCAGTCCCGCAATACAAGTACGGATTTCCTTTCAACAACAATCGTACAATTACACCCTCGGTTTCAAGGCTACGAGGTACACCCTCCAGAATTTCGATCCTCTGGGTAGAGATACTTGATTTCCGGGCCATAAGTTTACCCAATCGATTTACCAAGGCTACAATCACACCTTTTCCCTTTTGATTGATTTCCAAGGCTACAATCACACCTTTTCTCGCTTAATAGATTACAAAGAAGTCTATAACTTTGAATAGCACCGAGAATCTTATAAAGATAGTGATAGAGAATCAAACTAGAAGTAATCGAGTATGATTCAATGTTGATTTCGGCAGAGTAATGATAAGAATATGTATTAAGAAAAGTGGAAGAAGAAGAGGAGTGAAAACCAGAAAAAAGTGATTAAAAATTCATTGAAACTGACCCCTATTTATAGAAGAACAACAACCATGTCCATTCATGAAGAGTTATGGCGAATAGACACTTCTTTTGAAATTTGAATTTTTGAATCAAACAGTCACCATGTCGACATGGTACCCATAGGCATGTCGACATCCCAAAGCTTTTTATGATGTTTTGAATTTCTTTGAAAATAACCTTTATCTTTTATTAAAAATAATTTAAACTTTATAAATATACTTGACTATAGTTGAAATTCATAAGTAAATATAAAGAATAATATATATAGAATTTAACCATAATTTTATATTTAAATTTAAGTATAAATATTTAAAAGTTAAATATTGTTATCCCATTTTTGGTCAAAACTGGAATACCAACAAATTGGCAGGGAATTATGGATATCAGGATTGGAGATCGGTTGGAATCAAGGCAACGATCGATATCGTCAAAATTTGGTTGAACTCCGATCGGGACGAAATTGATTGGAAATGATGATGAGGACTAGGAAAGGCTATGTTTCAAATTTCAGGATAATCGGAGTTCGTATGGAGGAGTTATGATCGATTCAAGGTAGGATAATCATGCTGTTCGAAACCATCGGCATGCATGAATGGTTCGAATCGATCAGGGGTAACGCTCACTTCGAGTCGATGCACTTCGTATCGATCGGCCTGGGTTCGACTCGGCTACTTCGCACCGATCGTAGGCAAGGCACAGGGATGTTTCGAATCGATACACTTCGATTGTTATGGATTCGGCTCTGAGGAGTTCGCGTTAGATGTTGGTTCGACTCGGTGGACTTCGTAATCGATCGGGTTATTGTTTTTGACATGGTTGCTTCGTATCGATCAGATGAGAAGAGTAGGTGGGCTTCGACTCGATCACAGCATGGATCTCCTTCGTATCCATATGGTGTACACAAGTTAGTTCGTATCAATGCCAGCTCGAATCGATACAAGTTCGTATCGATCAAAGGAAAGTTTCTGGGTTCGTGCCTATCGGTGCAGGGAAAGCGTCCACGAAGGAGATGGATTCGAAGGATATGGATTCGAAGGAGATGGATTCGAAGGAGATGGGTTCGAAGGAGATGGATTCGAAGGGAGTGGTTTCAAAGCATGGGTTCGAACTAGGCAGAACACACGAAGCTTTGAACTTGAATCGATCATATCTTCCAAACCGTTGATCCAAATGCAATGAAATTTTTACAGGAGCTGACATACATGTTGAAGAACGTTCTCACCAAATTTCAGCTCAATTGGATGATTTCTTGATCGATTCGAACCTTACTTCGAATCGATCCCAAGGTGGGCCAGGACCTCCAGATTTCGGGCACATGGGCCCCCTCACGTGCCTGAAGCGGTCTTCCCAGATTTTAGGAGAAATATCAGCCTCTTACGCTTATAAATAGAGCCCCTGGTCATTCAGAAGAGGGGTCGGAGATTTTAGGGAGAGAAAGCACGCTCGGACACCGCCAGAATCATTCCATATCATCATTGCTGCCATTTATTTCAAGTTTTGGACTTTGTAATTGCTGTAATCATTTGTAATCATCAAGGATAATTAATAAAAGGATAAATACTTTGGAGTGGACGTAGGCCGAAGATA
This sequence comes from Allium cepa, assembly GCA_030765085.1. Taxonomy (NCBI): domain Eukaryota; kingdom Viridiplantae; phylum Streptophyta; class Magnoliopsida; order Asparagales; family Amaryllidaceae; genus Allium; species Allium cepa. The sequence goes on from CM060931.1 coordinate 22,283,094, forward strand.
GCCGAACCACTATAAAACTTGTGTCTTTGCTCTTTACTTTGGGATTATTGTTTAATATTTGCTGAGATCTGAGATCTGTGTTTGAATATTATTGATTTGTATTCATACACTGGTGCTTTCACGGTATTCGGGGTTTGTGACCAATTTTGGTGCAAACACTTTGGTGCTTTCACTGAGAACGACTAGCACCCGCTACATTGGATTTCAAGTTCGGATTTGAAGAAGTTTGAGGAGTTTCGGTCTGAAGACAATGACTAGACAAAATAGTAGAAGGCAGATGGCTGAGAGAAGCCAACAGGAAGGAAGTCAACAAGCATCCTCCGGAGCTGGGGAAGGACAGGCTTCAATCTACATAACCCGGGATGAAATGGAGGCTATGGCAAATTCTTTGCAAGAGAGATTGTTGAAGAGCCAACAAGAAATGATGCAGGCTTTCTTTGAGCAAATGAGAGCTGCAGGGATGCAGAACCTTGGGACAGCAACAACCGCTGTGGATGCAGGACAAGGGACTAGGGTTGTGGAATCCAATGGAGGACAGGATACAGAGCCATAAAGCAATCAACAAGGGCTTGGGGGCAGACCCACAGGATCCAACACAGGAGGACCTTTGGAAGGAGTTCAACAGGCTAGAACCAACGTTGCTACTAACGAGCCACATGAAGAGTATGTGCCGGAGTTCCCTCAGGGGAAACCCCTGACAGACAACGCTGGGTTGGTAGAGATGATTAGGAAAACCGTGCGAGGTGGTTTGGCCAAAGGAGACTTGGAAGGAGTGAACAAGAGTCTGTTTTCTCGGGAAATAAGGATGGCTCAGAATCCACCTAAGTTTAAGTTGCCTAGCGTGGAGGTATATGATGGCAAGGCAGATCCAACAGATCACTTGATGAGGTACACCAGACATATGGAGGTGCTGGGGGCATCGGAGGAGGTGATGGCCCGATGCTTCCCTTTGTATTTGACGGATTTAGCTGCAATGTGGTTTAGGCAGCTGGAAGAAGGATCTATTAGGACTTGGAGGGAATTAGTGGAAAGGTTTTTGGGGCAGTTTCGGGTTCATGCCAAGAGACCGAAGAATGTGATGACATTAACATCGGTGAAGCAAAGGATGGATGAATTGCTTAGAGATTTTCTAACTCGATTCAGTGCGGTAGTTGCTTCGGTGGATCGGCCTGATCCATCGATGGTTTTGATGGCAGCAGTATGAGGAGTCAGGGAGAACTCGGATTTCAAGGTATCTCTGATACGAGATCCCCCACAAGATCTCGACGAATTCTTTCATGAGGCAGAAAGGTTCCTTCGGCAAGAAGATGCAAGTACGGATTTGAAGGTGAAAAAGGTTAGTGCAATCGAGGTTGGAGCAGTATCCAGCGGTGGTTCGGATAAAGACAAAGGAAAAAGGAAATTGGATAATGATTCTGGAAAAGCTAGGAGGCGATGGAAGGATCCAAAGTTTTCCACATATACAGGATTGAACGAGACGTTGGAGCGGATATACATGGATACTCGGAATCGCCTTCCCTACTGGAGGCCAGCCAGGAGAGAGCCTTCTGAACGAGAGAGGGCATCAGGGAGGCATTGTCTCTTCCATGACTTAGACAGACATGACACCAACAGCTGCAGGCACTTGAAGGATATAATCGAGGAGCATGTAAGGAATGGACAGTTACAGCAGTATGTCGGCGCTCGGAATGCAACGGTGGAGCAGGAGTAACCACCGACAACCTCTCGCCGTGATGATGGGAGACCCAGGGATGGTGGTCGATTGATCATCCACTAATCAGGATAATATGGGATAAGTAGCGAACTATTAGCAAGCAACCAAGTCATTTACACATGTACGGGGACGGAGATAGCCCCTAGGCATGCTCTGAATGATGATAAACTGCAACGCTATGGTTTGTGAAATCTATCGTTTTCTTTTGGATTGGACACTACTTTTCTTTTTGGATTTTGGTTTTGGAGTTTGGATCGAGCTCCTGGTTTTGCTTTCTTTTGATTTAGATTTTTCTTTGGATGATTGTTTTCGGTTTTGAATGCTGGTTTGGTTTTCTGGTTTTCTGGTTTTGGATTTGGATTTTTTGGGTTTGGATGTTGGATTGGATTTTGATTGGATTTTCATCTGGTTTTTGATAAATGGTCGTAGGGTATGGATTATGCCTGGCAAGGGGTGAGTCACTTTGCCCGAACGTGGTAAATTGACTCATTCAGGTCGCCGAGTATGGACTATGCTCGGTAAGGGTCCGGAGTGACCAGGATTCGGCCTAGGACTTAGGCCCTGTATTATCAATTGTTATTTTCAGGTCATTGAGTATGGACTATGCTCAACAGGGGTCCGGAGAGACCAGGATTCGGCTTAGGACTTAAGCCATGGCATTGTACAGCGTCCAGGGACACTGGACCAAGGTCGTCAAGTGTGGATTACGCTTGGCAAGAACCCAGAGAGGTTAGCTCAACGTCCAGGGACACTGGACCAAGGCCATCAAGTATGGATTACGCTCAACAAGAACACGATGAGGCTAGCTTAGCATCCAGGGACACTGGATCATGACAGTCAGGTGTAGATTGCGCTTGGCAAGGACCCGGAGAGGTTATGGATTTGAATATCTACCCGGAAAGGTCCTGGATCTGGTTATTGGCTATTGGATTAGGATGGATTAGGACTCGGCTGTCGAGTTCGAATGGATATGGAATTGGCTAAGGTTTGGTTATGGGATTTGGAATTGGACATCGGCTCGAAGCAGTCAAGGATGACATACTCTGGCGATATGGCTATGGACTTTGGATATTGGATTCGGATCTATTCAAAACACGCCTTCTTATCACCAGGCATGTTTTGGGGGGCAAAGTGTTATCCTATTTTTGGTCAAAACCGGAATACCAACAAATTGGCAGGGAATTATGGATATCAGGATTGGAGATCGGTTGGAATCAAGGCAACGATCGATATCGTCAAAATTTGGTTGGACTCCGATCGGGACGAAATTGATTGGAAATGATGATGAGGACTAGGAAAGGCTATTTTTCAAATTTCAGGATAATCGGAGTTCGTATGGAGGAGTTATGATCGATTCAAGGTAGGATAATCATGCTGTTCGAAACCATCGGCATGCATGAATGGTTCGAATCGATCAGGGGTAACGCTCACTTCGAGTCGATGCACTTCGTATCGATCGGCCTGGGTTCGACTCGGCTACTTCGCATCGATCGTAGGCAAGGCACAGGGATGTTTCGAATCGATACACTTCGATTGGTATGGATTCGGCTCTGAGGAGTTCGCGTTAGATGTTAGTTCGACTCGGTGGACTTCGTAATCGATCGGGTTATTGTTTTTGACATGGTTGCTTCGTATCGATCAGATGAGAAGAGTAGGTGGGCATCGACTCGATCACAGCATGGATCTCCTTCATATCCATATGGTGTACACAAGTTAGTTCGTATCAATGGCAGCTCGAATCGATACAAGTTCGTATCGATCAAAGGAAGGTTTCTGGGTTCGTGCCTATCGGTGCAGGGAAAGCGTCCACGAAGGAGATGGATTCGAAGGATATGGATTCGAAGGAGATGGATTCGAAGGAGATGGGTTTGAAGGAGATGGATTCGGAGGGGATGGATTCGAAGGGAGTGGTTTCGAAGCATGGGTTCGAACCAGGCAGAACACACGAAGCTTTGAACTTGAATCGATCATATCTTCCAAACCGTTGATCCAAATGCAATGAAATTTTTACAGGAGCTGACATACATGTTGAAGAACGTTCTCACCAAATTTCAGCTCAATTGGATGATTTCTTGATCAATTCGAACCTTACTTCGAATCGATCCCAAGGTAGGCCCGGACCTCCAGATTTCGGGCACGTGGGCCCCCTCACGTGCCTGAAGCGGTCTTCCCAGATTTTAGGAGAAATATCAGCCTCCTACGCTTATAAATAGAGCCCCTGGTCATTCAGAAGAGGGGTCGGAGATTTTAGGGAGAGAAAGCACGCTCGGACACCGCCAGAATCATTCCATATCATCATTGCTGCCATTTATTTCAAGTTTTGGACTTTGTAACTGCTGTAATCATTTGTAATCATCAAGGATAATCAATAAAAGGATAAATACTTTGGAGTGGACGTAGGCCGGAGATAGCCGAACCACTATAAAACTTGTGTCTTTGCTTTTTACTTTGGGATTATTGTTTAATATTTGCTGAGATCTGAGATCTGTGTTTGAATATTATTGATTTGTAGTCATACACTGGTGCTTTCACGGTATTCGGGGTTTGTGACCAATTTTGGCGCAAACAAATATATTATTAAAAAAGATAGTTTAAAATCAGGAGTAATTTGACGTTGAAAATAAAGATGTTTTTGAGGCTAAAATTATTTAAAATCAGGATCGAGGGTTTTGAATTTTATAAAAGGAAAGTTTTGAAAACATTTTGAAAACAGGATATAATTTTGAAAAATCATTTGGAATAAAAGTTAGCGGATACAAAACAATGTTCCACTAGATTTTTCGTAGGTTCCATCCTACTTAGGGTTCCATCCCTTTAACGGGCTCGAAGTGGATTCCATTCTACGAATAAATTGGATTTTAAGATGCCAATGCTTTTCTACGAGTTTTAACAAAAATTCCTAATAATAAAAAATACTTATCCTTGAAATCTTGAACTCTTGATAGTCTCAATACTCATGAGTCTTCTATCTTGATATTTTATCTTGATATCTTGAATCTCTATACTGTACAGTCTTCATTCTTAGTGCCTGCATGGTTAAATCCTGCATATACATATATATCTAAACTTATAATGTTAGTATTTATATTTTATAATCTATTCTAAGGTTGTTGTCATCAAAACCATCATCTCACGGACTAACAAAATTTAGAAGGAAAAAAACTTAGCAATTGATCTCCAAATGACTTGATTTTTGGATATATTGTGTAAAACATAATTTTGAACATGGATTTTTAATTTCATAGTTTTTCGAATTAACGAGAATATTTTATGAATTTCCTAAGAAGAAGAAAAGGATATTTATTTCGAGTTTTAGTTATTAATAATAATTAAATAATGATTTTATCCCAATTTTTTTGTATATTAAAGAATATGTTATTTTCGATTTTTGCTGAATTTTGGAGATTTTTTGAACGTATTTTTGGTTTATTATGACTTATGAGTTTATAAAGCTAGAAAAGCTTAAAAATTATATTAAAATATTAATATAAATTTCACGACTTACAAATTATTTTGAAATTATAAATTCTGACCTGTAATACTTTTTCTAAAAATAATTTGTTAAAGGAAATTACAAACCAATAGGAATTTGACAAACCATAAGAGTTGGTGAAAAGAATATACTTTATACAGCAAAATAACAGTTTTTATGTTAATTATGAGTCTGACACCCCACCACTTTGTCGATGACCTCTTCGTCGATGACCACTTCGTCGATGACCTCTTCGTCGATGACCTCTTCATCGATGACCACTTCGTCATATTCTGGCACGCAGCTTCCAAAACTTAAAACAGAGATAACATTTTAACCATAGGGTCAAGTGATACAAATATTTATCATTGCAATCCTTAATTAAAAAATTTACGGTTATATATCATTTCAAACCGCAATATCGAATTATTATAAAATCCATAAAATCGATCGAGTCTATCATTTCAACCCATAATCATTTTTCCCCTAATCTATAGATCAATCGGGTATGTATCAATTCAACCCATAGTGAACTTGCAGTTTATAACGATATAAAATACAACATCCATTCACCCAATATCAACACTCACACATCCATCCCAATCATCATCCAAATCAATCAATAAATATCAATATAGAACTTATAATTAATAATAAGTATTTACAGGCAATTTATATTCAATGATAAACTAAATAACGATTTAATTCAAATAAATTCAAATTCACTGAGATGATGATTTAAAATATACCAAACAGTCATAAATAAATTTCCAATCACATCATAAATTTTATTTAACAAACATAAGAAATTTTAGAAGTTGTGAGTGGGTTAAAATACTCAACTTGGAATTTAAATTGAATTTAAATCCAATTTAGGGCCCAAATTCAAACAGTCTCAGAATTCATCCAAACCAGCATCAAAATGTCTAGAATTTCGATACGATCACTGCAAAACAAACAGCGTGTAAATCAGACATATGTAATAGTTATGATGATTAGAATGTTTTGAAATTTAAATTTTAACCTTGAATAAACTAAAATAGAAAAAAAAAACCACCTTAGCACCTTACCCTATCTCTCATGTGAAATGCTTCGAAAGTACGAAACCCTACCTAGCTTTGTAGCCGCCGACGATCAAATCTTGCCGCACGCTGCCACAGCCTTCGCCATATAGATCAATCAACGCCAATACCTTCGCCCCAGCCTGGCGCACCACCCCATGCCGCCACGACCCCTCCGTCTCTTCCCTGAAGCTCCACGCCGCCGTTCGAAAGCTATACAATTTTGGCGATTCTTACTCCCTCCAACATGAACTAGCCTCATATATCGACTCCCATCGACGCTCTCTGGGATGCTGTGCCCTCCGATCGTCGTATGGTTGCAAATCCACTGTTGATTTGCAACCCTACAACGAACGGCCAAAAATAAACTACAAATTCTAGGACAAACAATGACTACAGTTGGAAAATGAATCACACCAGGGAATTACGCTCGTTGAGAGTTTTGAATTGATATATAATTTGATGTAGAATGAGGAGTTTGAATTTTTAATTTGGAATTTGATTTGAAATTAAATTGTGAATTTATTTGTCTACCATTGACGAGGAGAAGTAGACAGCTGAATTTACGTATAGACAAATGAAAATGGGAAGTTGCTAGGGTTTATAACGGACTATTTATAGGCTGAACAAAAATAACAATGAATGGACAAGATTGATTTAGAAGTTGAACGATAAACGACTCGAAAAGCCTGTTTCGTTCCCAAAACGAAAATATTTCATCCCATATATCAAAATAGACGTTTTCTATATTTTTAAATTCAATGGAACATGTTTCAAGTCCTAATTCCATCGTATGAAGAAGTTAGCTCAAAATCAGCTTTTTTCAAATTGATTTCAGTTTAATTCAATTAAATTGATTTCTATGCATTTCGAGTCCATACGATCAAACGATAAGTCCAATAGTTACGAAACTTAAAATCGTATAAGAATTCCCCGATATAGATCCGATGAAACTGGTTTCGTTGAAATCCGAGTCAGTGACAAAAATGACTATTTTCACAATAGTTAAATAAATTAATATAAAATTAATAAAATCACATTTTTATTTCAAATTTAATAACTAACAATTTTCATCATTTTGGATTTACTTGGTAATTTCTAATCCTTTAAAACAAATTTCTACACTAATTTAGTGTTAATTGTTTCAATAATTACAGTGTTCAATTCCAACTGCAATTAATCCAATTAATTACAATTTAATTCCAATAAATTGATTTTATTTGATTTCATTCTTTATACTCCATCAATTATTATTTTGTAGACATAGTTAACATTGTTTTATATTTCATTACATTAATACCCTCTAATTTCCATTTTTTATTTGTATTCACTACTATATTCCAATTATTGAATCTGATTAACTTTACACATTTATTATAAATAAAAGTCCCAATTCATTATTTTATCTTGGTTTCACTCCTTTGTTAAATCAATTATGACTTAGGTAATTATAATTACATTTCTACTCCTTTTATTATGTTCACAAATTTCAATTATTGTCTTAACTCAATTAATGTAACATTTAATTGTATTTAATTTCAATTGATTAAATATATTGGTAACAAACAACAATCGTCACCATTACTATATTTTATAACATTTGTAGGTTTATTATTTATAATCAATTGTTATAACTACTACTACCCCACTACTATTATCAATTAAATTTGATAGACCGAAATAAATAGGTAACATATAATTACTGTCACCATTTCCCTTTAGTTACATTAATAAGTTTATTATCTCAACCAAATGTTATAATTATTTCCTAACACAAATTTTTATTCCATTACCATTAGTTATATGTATTGTCTCATTAACTAATTCATATTTACATTTTTTTTCTTATATTAAACTTATAACAAAGTTATAACATTCACATTATTTCAATTAATTGAACTTCCATTAAAATTTATCAATTTCTCAAATTAACCTTATTCCAATTTATTCTGGTTATTATTTTCGTTAATTAATCACAAAATTTTATTTCTTCCAATACTAAATCACAAAAATCTTATTAAATTAACCAATTTTTAATTATCTAAAATTTACGGGTCGTTACACTCTCCCCCACTCAAAACTTTTCGTCCCCGAAAAGGAAAAAGAAGGGAAAAGAAGGAATTAAGAAATCAATATATCTTACTCAAGATATTAAATTTATAAACAAATAAATTAAAAAAATTAAATAATTTAAATAAAATATATCAATTTATAATCATTTAAATCCTTTTATACTTAAATTAATACAGTTTGGAAAACATTTCACAAAATTTTCTAAGTCCAAAATTTTTAGAAAATTTCGACAGAGTCTCCTTTGTACGAAGGGACTCGGAAGAAATAATAATATCAATAATAACAATATATATCATAATTTTTCAAAATAATATATTCTAACAGCTGGAATAATATAATATCGCTAGAAAACCGTAATCCGAGAACGTACCAATTTATCGGGCGAATAACGCTTATTTTTATGAAGCCAAAAGCAGTAACAATTGCTTCCATAACCTGTATTTCACTTATATAATCCAAAAAGAGTTAATAATTATATAAAATGAAATATTTAAAGTTGTTTCAACCACTAATAAAAAAATCAATATAAAACAACAATCACTTACAACACAGCATACAATCATAATTTCAAATCAATATAATCAACCATCCATCCATAGAAAATAAAATAAATGGTTTGTTTAGGTTTAGATACTCTTAATCGCATAGAATGACAAATAAACTACTAAGTATACCATATACTCTACAGTCTTAGATAAAACTTGATAGATTTATTCATACAACCAAAACAATTAGGAATATCCTTTCCCAACAACCCATAAGCCAAAACAACTACAATTTCAAGCAATAAATCAAGTTCATTCTTTTAATTCCATTTCTCAATGATCATTTCTTTAGTTTACATTTATACCTTACAAAATTCACTTTGCATCCATTTATTGATTACTTAATTTCATTTATTTACATTTATTTATTTATAGTATTCATGTTCAATTCAATTACTTAGAATATCAATTCATTAACTTAAGTTTATAGTCATCTACTTACAATACTTACTTCCTATCACATTTTATATAGTAACATTTCAATTGTAACTTAGGTTTATAACAACTATAACATCAAATTCTTATTTATAAAAGTAATTCATTGAACACTTCCATTACATAAGTTTTACTTGTAAAATTTTCCGTTACATATTCTTTTAACAATTCAAATTTTATAATTGGTAAGTTATATATATGTCTTTAAATATGCAATTGAAAGTTACACAAGATTATCTTATTTCGTTTTCGTAAATAAATATTCAATAGTTATCATTTCTTATTTTCATATCCCTTTTTTATTTAGTTTACAATTCCAAATTTCTTGTATATTTCATTTATAACTTAGCATTTAATTCCTTATTTTCATTTTAGAAGTTCCAATTATTAAATGGTTAAAATTTCATTTCATTGTAATAATTGAAATCTCTAATTTATAGAAATTTAAGAACTAAATGCCGGATTCTATTTCAAATCATTTGAAATAATATATATAACCATATATATATATATATATATTTGTCAAATCATATCTAGAATTTAAAATCAAGATTTGTTTATCAAACAATCATGTAGTTACTGCTACAACAGTCTCTACCATAGGGTCAAGTGATACAGATATTTATCATTTCAATCCTTAATTTAAAATTTTGTATATAATTCTCTACCCTAGGGTCAAGTGATATGGATATTTATCATTCTCTACCCTAGGGTCAAGTGATACAAATATTTATCATTTCAATCCTTAATTTAAACATGGATATGTATAACAATTGGAGTAATCCGAATTGATATTTGAACATGGATTGTAACGACCTGTTATTTTCAACCATTCGCATCCGCATATGCCGGACTTGAATTGCTCAAAATATCATATTTTTAATTTATATTTGGAAAAATTCAGTATATATACAGTAAATAAATCAATCACAGGATCAAAGAAACAACATAATATAATGCAGCGAAATAGATAAATAGTAGTTCATGAAGCTACCATATAAATATTAGAGTTAGAAATAAAATACAGCAGAATATCTCAACTACAGCGAATTCTCCAATACAAATTGATGACCTCTCTGAAAAAATCAACTGGAAAAGCTGAAAGCTGAATCAATAGCTGGGTCTCCAAGCGAAGCTCTAAACTCCAAAGGTGAGTCTCGAATGTTGTGTCACTCAGTATGACCTAAGCGTAAAGCAAAACACAAAACACTTGAGTCAGGATTAACATTTTTATACCAATAAATCCAACTCAAGTGAAATAACAACTGAAATACAAGTAACTTAAAGGATGTTTGGGATAACCATCCTCTAAGGATCCGTGGAACTATCTACTATGTAGTAATATACGCTAATAACAACCCAACGTTATTATAACACGGTGGTCATTTCAAAATAATTTATCTTCAAAACCAAAATATCTTTTCCATTTCTAATATGTATATTCCAAATTATATCATTTTCAAAACCAAGTTGATAATTTCATATATATATATATATATATCATATTTTAACTTTATTATTATTTAGTTTGAAATATTCACTTAATAAATCCATCATCATTTAAATAACCTTAAATTACATTAAACTAAATATTTCCTTCGATTTATACAAAACTTGAAATATCCATTTAAATCACTTTAAATCAAAATCAAGTTATAAAAATCATATCTCAAATTTTCAAATTCAATAGTTTCAAATCGATTCAATTAACAGAATTCTAAATTAAATACAATAAATTCAAATTAATATTTCCAACCTTAACTTATAGAAATCATTATAAAATATATTTTACTATAATTTTTAAATAAATACATATACATAATATATATTAATTTAATCATACTTTATTAAATTAAAACTTATTATTAAATATTCTTTATATTAAAAATTATTTATAAAATACTTCAATATTAAGTAAAACCATATATTTTTCCTTTCAATACCATAGAGATTATTTTCAAAATATTTATATATAGACTGACGGAGTCTGCATAAAATTTTCTATCCTATGGTCGAGTGGTACAGATATTTATCATTTCAATCCATAATTTAAATATATACGGGTATATATCGTTTCAACCCGCAATCCCAAATTCAATTCAATGAAAATCGCTTGGGTTTATCATTTCGACCCAAAATGATTTTCTCATATTCTACAGATCGTTCGGGTATGTACCATTTCAACCCATAGGGAATTCTATACTAATTGGAAACTTGTAAAGTGATAACAGATATGAAAATAATATAACAGGCATATATATCATCAATAACAATATAATATAAACAACAGGATATGGTGTCATATCCCACAGGTGAACAATTATAGATGATAGCATATATAACAATTTAAATAACTAAAGCAGCATATTTCAATTGTCGTTTCAATTGAAATTAAATTTAATAAATACAAGAACATTAATCGTGAGTTATCGCTCACCTTTCGAGGCTAGATAGAATAGCAATGAGATTGAGTTACGAAATGCAAGCATGACTTACAAATCAAAGCTAGATGGATACGATTCGACGAACAATACTGAGAGTTTGAATAGACGAAATCAAATTAGATCGGATCGATGAAGATAATTGGTAAAAGTGAATTTATATACATATATGTAACTATTTACATATATAAACATATTCTAAATACAAACCCATTTTAAGTCAAATATATATACCTTTCAAAATCATTGTTTTAAATTAAACTCATATATAATGTAATTTAGAAACAAACTCCATTATACTTATGTGTAATATACATAAGATCTATCATTATAATTTATATAGCAAATTGCAATGGTCCAAATTCACCTTGTACAACAAGTATAATTCTAACGTATAACTTATATATTTTTATGTAAACCGACAAGTACAACTATTAGAACTTGTACGTTATAACCTGTCTAAAACTGTACATGTATACGCACTTTTCAAACATATTATAATACTTAAATAGTATTTGCAAATTCAAAATATATAATATAAATGGAAACACATGTATGCAACTGTTGTAAACTTATGCACAGACAAATATGTTTATAGATCTGGTACATATAGTAACATTCTTTGCATATTATTTAACTAATATATACCATAGTTACGTGTATCACATCAGAGTGCCAAAACCAGGGAACAAATAGCCTACCTATATATATAAATGTATCGCACGTTGTTAATAAACCAAATATATAAATAATGTATTCAACTTTTCGCATCTTCATATATTATTAACACTGATATATGTACTGAAATATACAAACATTATATAAGTATTTACTGTATAAATATGTATGTAAAACTCAAAATATATTCTTACATATAGTTTTCCTTTAAAGCTATATATATTTCTTTCAAGTAAAATATACAGCAAATAAAGACTAATATATATAATAGATTTATATGAATAAAGTCAAACATATATGTATGGACAGTAAAAGCTCACATCACTCTTATATACAAACATAAGCTACATAATCTGGACTACATGATGCAACAATATACATACATATATGCTGACTACACAAAATCACATGCAGACACTATATATGTGTGCAGCTAATATGTGTACCCAACATGGTATATGTAACGACCCGAAATTTTTCGAACCCGAAAATTCCAGATAGTTAAGAAAAAGAAGAAAGAGATAGAAGAAGAACTGAAACACCAAACATCTCACAATCGCTAGATAAAATATAATAATAAATAATAACAGTCTACAAAAGAATACTATATCTGTCGATTACATTTTAATACATCAGAGTTCACATATATACAGTCGCTGAATATATACAATTATCATTTCACAGATTTACAATAATATAACACAGCGGAAACACTCCCTACGTTCATACCATCCAGCTCGTCTCCTGAGCTCCAGAACGTCCTTACCTGAAAATCTGTAATACTCGGTCTGACCCGAGCATTACACCAAAGTAACACCCGGGTCAGGTTGGAAACCAGCGTGAGTAAACCCAACTAACATGGAATACCAGAACAAACAAATCATATAAACCCGGGGTAACTTATAGTAGTTCACAAGTTGCTATGGACAACACTTATTTCACATATAAATTTCTAAGTACCGAACTTAGATAAAATAATCCAATTCACTTAAAACATTTCATTCCTGTCTATTTATTTCACAAAGCAATTTATAAAAATTCGAAGTGGTTTCGGGTATTTCCCAATACCCGACCCGGACTCTTCGAAACTCATGCTATCCTATCCCAAGTTATCCAAATGAAATACACAACATTTCATATAAGAGATATCAATTCATTCAAAACATCCAATATCATTCACCATCCATAAGCAAAGCTTAATCACATACTAATCAATTCAATTGATTCAAATAGAACCTCAAACCTCAATCAACTAGTTTCCTTCATTTAACGTTAATTAATTCCAAATCAATTAATTGGTCAACCCGTCATTATTCGTCTTAATTAATCACCCTGGATTAATTATTCTTCAATTGCATTCAAGTAATTATCTTTACTTAACTTCACGATATTAATTATTCTTAACTAAGATCAATAAGTAATCTTAACTTCTTCATGAATAAATTAACTATTTTAATTACATTAAACCTTAATTGCTTATCAATTAACTTAATAAGTCACTTCAATTTTTGATTACTTCATTAATTATATAAATTAGGGATTTTCAATTATATTTTAATTTATCCAAATCAAATCTAATTATATAAATGAAACCACAGTATTAACCATTTTCGATTAATCCCAAACTGTAATTAACCATCTTTCATTTTACTTTATTCATAAATTAATTACTTCTTAGTTAACTATCTTAATTAATCTCTTGATTAATTTCACCAAGTAATTATATTTTATTACTTACATTAAGTAATTATTTATCACACCATCAAAGGATTATTCTGAATTACTTTTACTTATTTAATTAACTTACAACTTAATTTATTATTTATTCAACTCGTTGATTACTAAGTTAAATAACCCAAACCATTAATTTATTGGATTAATTAATTATCCTACTAATCTAATGTATCTCAAATCATTAAGCCTTTAGCAACCTTTAAAACGGGAACATTTCCTTAATTATGTTTTAAGTTTAAAACAACTTAAAATTCCCAATACTTCGAGTTAAGCAAAAATTATCTCAAAAACCATCCAAAATCACAATCACCAAATCAACAATTCCCAGTGCATATCGAATCAATTTCAATCATTCAACGAAATATTCAATTTAATCATTTAAATTTAAATAAAAACCCAAAAGAGTGAGATTTACTCACCTTTAACTTAAATGTAATCTGTTTCCAATCCGGTTTGCTTCCTTTCAGATTTTGACCTTACACAATCAGTTATATGGTTTATTAATTGTAACGACCCGCCGCCCTAACCGCCTCTAGTCGGTAATTAAACCAACTAGAAACGTTCAAAATGACGGATTGTTATTTAGTTTATAACATTTAAACAGAATCAGCTACAGAATCACAGAACAATAATATATTTTATAAACAAACTTTCCTTTTATATACAAATATCAGAGTTATACAATAAATTACATTTGAATTTATACAGCGGAAACAATTTATATTTTAAAGTATAAGAAACATTTTGCTGAAAACTGAAGTAAAGCTTTAATCCCCCCTCTCTCTAACTTCGCAGCCTGAAAATCTTCAAGCTGTAGAAATACTCGGTCTGACCCGAGCGTTAATTGCAAAACACAAAAACACTCGAGTCAGGATTAATCTTAATTCAAGTAATTAAATTTGAAATGAACTGAAATAAATGGTTACAGTTATGGTGAACAAATAAATCAGTTAAATCCTATTATAGATTTTCACATTAGCGATTCCAAATTTTTATACACATGTGTGGCTGCAGTACACACGTGTACTCATACCCATGTGCAGTGCCTCGCC
This sequence comes from Allium cepa, assembly GCA_030765085.1. Lineage (NCBI taxonomy): Eukaryota > Viridiplantae > Streptophyta > Magnoliopsida > Asparagales > Amaryllidaceae > Allium > Allium cepa. The sequence goes on from CM060931.1 coordinate 22,298,299, forward strand.
AACCCACGTGCACGAGTCAGACAAATCACTGCAAGTATACAAGCATAACTCCAAAACAGACAAGGCAAGGCACTATGCAGTGCACAACAAATCCAAACAGCCCCAAATACAAAATCACTGCACATAACCAAAACAAGGACCACAAGAGCAGGCTGCAACCATGGAAGCAGAAGACCACAAATAAAGTGATTCAAAGTGGGCAACTCAGAAATATACCCAAGTGCAGACAGTAATATGCACTATGTAACATATGTACACAAAAGTAAGCAAGTGCAGACAGTAGTCAAAGAAAACAGCAGGGTCAGGTCTGGACACATGAATAAATAAGCACATGAATGCAACACTATATAGTAAGGCTACTGCAGGGTGAAACAGCATGCATTACTTCACACATTCATATATACCAGCAATAAACTTGTAAATGGCATACAAACATGCATATTTCCAGAGTAAAACAAGCAACTAGAATTCATACTTAATAAACCAACTTGCAAAAACACATTTTCATTTATGCAACCAACTGACACATCAACCATTCATAAGCAATCAGGTTTTTAAAGCAGTTTAAGCTAAGCTTACTCAACAACTATGTATACAACAGTAACAAACATCATCAGAGAAGATGGCTAGAGTACGATGTGGGTTATTTTGTAACTTTATAAACAAAGTCCAGATGCACTCATTCAATAAATAAAAAAAAAACAGAGGGGAAAAAGAATTTGGATTTTTTGAAATGGTCTTCTTTATTGAACCTGTTACTTACAAGTATTTCTGTTTTTCAGTGAAAAAGAAATCACAAAGAACTTGCTTCAACTTTATTACTGAAACAAAGAATGCAACATTTTAACTTGTTTTTTTTTTTTTTAAAAAAAAAAAAAAATCTTTTCCAGAAGCAAAAAGAAAAGAAGGCCAAAGATAGTTACTTGTTACACCTGATACCCAGATTCCAGTGAAAAGAGAAAGATTTCAAAACTTTCTTACATTTTTTTTTTAACTGTTTTCCCTCTTTTCAAAAACAAAGAGAGACATATCAGGCAGTGGTAAAGGATAGGCAGTGACCAACACAAGTGACGGTGTCAATTTGAACAAGTATGCATATGCAACATCGCTACAGACTGCAACATGCACAGAGAAGTAAATGGACATGCAAATTTCTACAAACCAAAATGCATGAACACAGGGAAGACTAAATGAAGACTGAATACATCAGGTATGCAAAATGGATGGATATGAAGACTGAACCATATCCAATTGTGGAAATGCATAGTGTTCAAAAGAACATTGTAAGCTATATGATGAACAAGTGCAGATCCATGGGCTATCAGTAAAGCTCAAACAAGACTACAGCATGACCAAGTATGGGGTGTACAAGTGCAGACATTCACCACAACAATTAGACAAAGTGGCAGTGAAACAACTCAAGTGATCAAGCATACAACAGAGCAGTGTATATGAACACAACTACAATGCAGACCACTTTAAATGGAGTACAAGGCAGAGCAACTAAGTGCAACCTGGTAGCAAACTACAAGTGGAGCAGACACAATGAGTGTAACCAAATGAACCAAATGCAACAGTCAATTCAACTAAGTACATGAAGGTATAAATATATGGAACAGTCACTACATGCAAACAACAAATTTCAAGTCCAAATTCTCAAGTGCAGTAGCGTGGAATGTAGATGCAACAGCATGGATGCAACATAGATATTTAGTAGTATCTGTACTTATCAATTTAATAACAAAATAAATATAGCATCTGTTCTTATCAATTTAAATTTTAAAATCAATAACATCTGCTCTCAACAGTTTTTAAACGAAAATTGGTGTAGGATCTGTTCTCATCAGTTCAAAATCCAAGCAAATCGAGCAAATGATAGCAAATAGCCACCGAAAATCCAACATGCAGTAACCAATCTACCCATATCAGTTTCAAATTAAATTAGCCGAGCAAAAGATAACAAAATCACCCCACAAACATAGCATGCAACCAAGAAATTCACTTCAAACAAATTCAAAAACTTGCATGAAGATTATCGTGAGTTAGAAAAACTCACCTTATCACGAAGAGCGGATCGAAGCAGAGATGAACGAAAACCAGAGGATCGATCGAAGCAATTGAAGCAGAGACGAAGCCGAAAGCCCTAATTTGAAGACGAGCAAAAAATTGGAGAGGCCGCCATTTTTTTCGTTTTCTTTGTTTTAGAACTAGGGTTTCGAATGAAGTGAAAAGAGATCGGGTCTGCTTTGGTAGCTATCAAGGCACAAAGAGGAAAAAGGCATGGGCCAAAATTATAAAGCCCATAATTTCTTAAACAAGTTTTCTTTTATTTATTTATTTTTTTTTATTTTGAATTTCAATTGGTTTGGTTATTTCCTTGCTTTGTTTTGTTTAAATTACATTATATTTTACAAAGTTTATAAATATGTCGTTTGAATTTTACTATATGTATTTATTTATTTATTTATTTTGTATTGATTAAAATTTTATTCTATTTTATTTAATTTTATTTAAGTAAATGAAAAATGTTATTGAGACTAACCACAAATTTATTAATTTTCATAAATAATAATTCTTATACCCAAAATATTTTCCTAAGTCTTTAGTTCAAATTCTAAATACACATTCAATATTCAATTTCAACTTCAAAGTCAAATTCAAATTCAGTTCAACTTATAATAGATTAAATTTTAAATTTAATCGCCAAATCATAGAAATGTTTTATATAGCATTGGAAATTCAATTTAAATTATCATTCAAATACTTAAAATTAATTAAATATTCACAATTTAAATTGTTCAAAATTTAGGATCGTTACAATCTCCCCTCCTTAAAAGAATTTCGTCCCGAAATTACAAGTAAGGAGAAATGATTGTTGAAATTTCACCAATATTTATGCCCTACACAATTTTTTTCAGTTTGAAACTTATTAAAAAGAAATGAGTATAGAATTCATTCCATTTGTTTTATCTTACTAACTTTGTTAATTAACTCATCATTTTCTACAATCAAGACACAAAAATCTTTACTAAAATTTCCAACTTACAAAAACCCAAATTTTGAATTTGAACTTCTTCATTTAAGAAATTTACATAGTATAACTTTTCCAAAGCTGTGGACTTTTCAAAACATTCCAAAAATCCTCTTCCTTAATTTATTAAGTTGGAATTTATGTCACTTTAATTTCAGATAATTGATTTTCTATTTAAAGTTTGAAAATACTTGCTAACTCGAAATTTGACAAGTCTATTGTCGTTCTTAAAGACATTAGGCATACGCTGGCCAGGCGCAAGTCTAACAATCTCCAAGTACTAAATACACTTGCTTCAATTCCCAGTGAAAATACTTTTAAAAATTCTTTTAAAAATGGATATGGAAAGCACATTCCCCCATGGATCACAGTTTACTCGGCGGTTCCGCTACTATCCCAGTAGAGTCGCTTGTAACTGTGGATATCTCATCCCTTGAATTTCGCCATGGTTGTTGCCAAAGATCGCGGTTCACACGGCGGTTACGCTACTATCCCAGTAGAATCGCTCGTGACCGTAGGCATCTCGCCCCTCGAATTACGCTTTGGTTTGTAGATTGCAGTTTACACAGCGGTTACGCCACTATCCCAGTGGAATCGCTTGTAACTGTAGGCATCACGCCCCTCAAATTACGCTACCACCCGAGTGTAACTAGATCGCGGTATACACGGCGGTTACGCCACTATCCCAGTGGAATCGCTTGTAACCGTAGGCATCTCGCCCCTCGAATTACGCTAGCACACTATACCAGCCCAAAAGGACATTCCAACTAATGGAAATACTACGTAGCTACGATTTTCAAATGGACACTCTTCTCGAGTTCCAACAACCTTCACAATTTTTAAATGGAAGGTACTTTTCCATATCCTCAATTTGGAAAACATAATATTATACATACATATATAATATTTCATTTCACATTTAGTACATATCATACTCATGTACTTACATAAGTTTTCCACAACAATTACTTTTCCAAACTAATTGGTTTTCGAATTAATCGTATTCACACATATACGTTATGAAAACCACAACATTTCATACCCATAACAAATAGAGGTTTCACAAATTTCCATTTCATTATCCATTTAAAATTTTCCTCTAAGTCGATTTGGAAATTTAAGGTTATCTCAAACCTAATTCACATTCATAATCCAATTTATTATCGACTTCACACTCGATTTGAATTTCATGTTACATCGTCAATTCTCAACACATAATTGATGTCTACCGATATATAACCTCTGAGCTCGTATGTCTCAGAGAAGGGTGTTAAGCTAAGAGAATAAATTCTCCGCCACCACAGATATATATTTAATAGAGGTCAATTGATATGTCGTCAATTCACGACGTTAGACATACAATCCAAATCATCCATTTAAAATTCAAAGTTCAACTTACATTGTTTTTGTGTGTCAAAGTTAAACTCAATTTAACTCAAAATTCAATCACTTTGAAAATTTCCAAATTGAACTAATTGTTCAAATTTCCCAAAAATAATATCTTTACAAGATATAAAAATTTTCACACTTAGCCATTTGAAACAAATTCAAATCATTTTGCACCTTTTAATCTTTGAAAACAAATTTCAAAGCAATTTCCTTAAATGGAAACATTTCCAAATATTTATCCATTTTAAACTTCAAATGGTTCACTTAAATTAATCAAATAAATCCTTACCGATTTATTTTAAACTTACGTTCCAAATCCGTAAATTTATTTCCACATTTCAAAAATAAATCAATATTTATTTTTAACAAATTCCCCTTTCTTTTATAAATTCCATAGTGAATTTACATTTCCAAAGTATCTATGAATATACGATTTTCATATCGATTTCACAAATTCATTTTCAATTTATCTTCAAAAGATAAAATTTCAAACATTCACTTCTCACTTTATCTCTAAAAGATATAATTTCAAACCTTTCATTTCATATTGGAAAATATTTCCATACTTATTCAATAATAAGTAATTTACAAATCAATTTATTTTCAATACTTAGAAAATATTCAATATACTTAAACCAAAATCAAGTATATATTTCATTCTTAAAAGAAATCATTCTTTTAAACACATTTTAAAAAAACTTAAAATGGATTTACTCCATTTTATATAATATTATTTTCCCAAAAATATTCTCATTTAACTTTTCCAACTTCGACTTAACTCATAGTTTTAAGCTGATTTCAACTTTCCAATATTAAGTTTTCCACTTAACTTAATTCTCTGCCCGTTCAAATTCAAATTCATTATTGAATCTATTAAACCTATTATGTATTTACATGTTGACAAACATCAGATTTGAAATCTAAATCTCATTTGATCTTTGCATTTTCTTTCTATTTCAAAAATAATCAACTAATTCTTTAGTAAACCACTCATCGACTTGATTCCATTAGATTTATATCTCCATATTAACTATTTTAGACATTAGTTTAAACTTGGAATATAAGCTTTCACATCAAAACTGGTTTTATTCATACAGTTAAGTTGACAAATAGATTTCCTTCCCAAAATGCTACTTTACTAGAATACTTCTTTTCCATACAAAACCATCCATAGCTTAATACTTTTATACTACATACATAGAAGATTTTGGATTACAAAAGATAGTATTACAAAATACATTGATTCCTTCAAATACATTAATTGGTTTAAGATTCAGAATTATTCTTTCTATTTCAAAAATAATCAACTAATTCTTTAGTAAACCACTCATCGACTTGATTCCATTAGATTTATATCTCCATATTAACTATTTTAGACATTAGTTTAAACTTGGAATATAAGCTTTCACATCAAAACTGGTTTTATTCATACAGTTAAGTTGACAAATAGATTTCCTTCCCAAAATGCTACTTTACTAGAATACTTCTTTTCCATACAAAACCATCCATAGCTTAATACTTTTATACTACATACATAGAAGATTTTGGATTACAAAAGATAGTATTACAAAATACATTGATTCCTTCAAATACATTAATTGGTTTAAGATTCAGAATTATTAAGGCTATCGATTTCCGGTCTGGTAGTCCGCATCCATGCTAAACTTCCCTCTTCGGTTTGCACTATTTCGGGTTGAATTGAAGGAGTATTAACACATTCAAAGTCAACATGTCCCCAATTCTTACAGTTTCCGCAAAGATATGAGATGTCCCCATCCTTATCTATCATCCTTACACTTTTTGCTCTAGCTGATCGGGCTATAGCTTGCTTTCCATGCTGCCTTTCAGTACAGCATCTAGCTATATGTCCAGTCTGGTGACAATGATAGCAGATTGTCGATCTATCGACTGGTAAACCGAGTGCACTCTTCTTCTTTCTCACTTCAGGGCAATGACTAAGAAAATGCCCTTTCCCCTTACACTTAAAACACACAATCTCAGGACGAGCGAACCGGTCATCCACATTCCTTTCCTTTCGCTTCTCTCTGCACGTAACGGCATAATGTCCTTTCTGATGACATCGATAACAGATAACATCATCATAGGGACCAGGCCCTTGCCTTTCATTGATTTTCCTTTCGATTTCCGCATGTGATACTTCTGCTTCTCTACGGGCAATTGCTCTTTGTTCACGGCGTGCTGCCTTTTTCGCTTCGGTTTTCGCCATTATAATCAACAAGATGTTTTCGAAGTTTCCTATCAACATTTGCAATCTTTATTAGCGGAGATTGGATTATTCAATCATTCTCCCTAAAACATATCTGTTTTATTCAATAATATATTCATTGTCTAAAATCGTGAATATGCTTTGTCAACCAATTTTATCATTTCTACAACTTATTATTTATTTTTAAAGGATTACCCACTGTCCAAAATCGTGGATATTTCTCCCTTAATAAGTTACAACAATTTACTTATCAAAATAAGTCATTTGCGGATTTTATAAACATCTTTAGAAATTACGTTTCTATTTATAAACTTTGTTTTATAATCTCCTTTACTAATTTGATTCAATTCAATTCATATAACTTAGTTATATACCCAAAATCCATATTATAAGTTAAATACTTATAATCCATTTATTTACTAAATCGTTCTTCACTACATTTGAAATCAATTTTCAAAAGAATTCAAAATTAAATTTCCAAGTTATAATTCAATAATCCATTTGATTATAATCAAATTGACATATCATTTTATTTTCCAATTACTACTTTGAAGATATTCAAAATATTTGATTTAAGCCAATTTAAACCAATTCATTAATTCACTTAACTCATGTTTCATTTTCCATAACTCTCAAAAATTCGATAATGAGTTTCCGAATGATCGAAACTCAAGTCTAACGAGACCTCACCAAAGAGAAACGGTCGCAAATCTAAATTTAGAGAGGGGAATCTTCAAAAATAATTCTAATTTTCAAAATACCTTTTTATTTTAAAGAAAACAATTTTAAACATCTTTAGATTTGAAAACACTTCCTTTAAAGTGATTCTAGTAACTATTCATATTAAATGCCATAAACTAAGCTTTGTGTAAACCAAAGCTCTGATACCACTTTGTAACGACCCGCCGCCCTAACCGCCTCTAGTCGGTAATTAAACCAACTAGAAACGTTCAAAATGACGGATTGTTATTTAGTTTATAACATTTAAACAGAATCAGCTACAGAATCACAGAACAATAATATATTTTATAAACAAACTTTCCTTTTATATACAAATATCAGAGTTATACAATAAATTACATTTGAATTTATACAGCGGAAACAATTTATATTTTAAAGTATAAGAAACATTTTGCTGAAAACTGAAGTAAAGCTTTAATCCCCCCTCTCTCTAACTTCGCGGCCTGAAAATCTTCAAGCTGTAGAAATACTCGGTCTGACCCGAGCGTTAATTGCAAAACACAAAAACACTCGAGTCAGGATTAATCTTAATTCAAGTAATTAAATTTGAAATGAACTGAAATAAATGGTTACAGTTATGGTGAACAAATAAATCAGTTAAATCCTATTATAGATTTTCACATTAGCGATTCCAAATTTTTATACACATGTGTGGCTGCAGTACACACGTGTACTCATACCCATGTGCAGTGCCTCGCCAACCCACGTGCACGAGTCAGACAAATCACTGCAAGTATACAAGCATAACTCCAAAACAGACAAGGCAAGGCACTATGCAGTGCACAACAAATCCAAACAGCCCCAAATACAAAATCACTGCACATAACCAAAACAAGGACCACAAGAGCAGGCTGCAACCATGGAAGCAGAAGACCACAAATAAAGTGATTCAAAGTGGGCAACTCAGAAATATACCCAAGTGCAGACAGTAATATGCACTATGTAACATATGTACACAAAAGTAAGCAAGTGCAGACAGTAGTCAAAGAAAACAGCAGGGTCAGGTCTGGACACATGAATAAATAAGCACATGAATGCAACACTATATAGTAAGGCTACTGCAGGTTGAAACAGCATGCATTACTTCACACATTCATATATACCAGCAATAAACTTGTAAATGGCATACAAACATGCATATTTCCAGAGTAAAACAAGCAACTAGAATTCATACTTAATAAACCAACTTGCAAAAACACATTTTCATTTATGCAACCAACTGACACATCAACCATTCATAAGCAATCAGGTTTTTAAAGCAGTTTAAGCTAAGCTTACTCAACAACTATGTATACAACAGTAACAAACATCATCAGAGAAGATGGCTAGAGTACGATGTGGGTTATTTTGTAACTTTATAAACAAAGTCCAGATGCACTCATTCAATAAATAAAAAAAAAACAGAGGGGAAAAAGAATTTGGATTTTTTGAAATGGTCTTCTTTATTGAACCTGTTACTTACAAGTATTTCTGTTTTTCAGTGAAAAAGAAATCACAAAGAACTTGCTTCAACTTTATTACTGAAACAAAGAATGCAACATTTTAACTTGTTTTTTTTTTTTTTTTAAAAAAAAAAATCTTTTCCAGAAGCAAAAAGAAAAGAAGGCCAAAGATAGTTACTTGTTACACCTGATACCCAGATTCCAGTGAAAAGAGAAAGATTTCAAAACTTTCTTACATTTTTTTTTTAACTGTTTTCCCTCTTTTCAAAAACAAAGAGAGACATATCAGGCAGTGGTAAAGGATAGGCAGTGACCAACACAAGTGACGGTGTCAATTTGAACAAGTATGCATATGCAACATCACTACAGACTGCAACATGCACAGAGAAGTAAATGGACATGCAAATTTCTACAAACCAAAATGCATGAACACAGGGAAGACTAAATGAAGACTGAATACATCAGGTATGCAAAATGGATGGATATGAAGACTGAACCATATCCAATTGTGGAAATGCATAGTGTTCAAAAGAACATTGTAAGCTATATGATGAACAAGTGCAGATCCATGGGCTATCAGTAAAGCTCAAACAAGACTACAGCATGACCAAGTATGGGGTGTACAAGTGCAGACATTCACCACAACAATTAGACAAAGTGGCAGTGAAACAACTCAAGTGATCAAGCATACAACAGAGCAGTGTATATGAACACAACTACAATGCAGACCACTTTAAATGGAGTACAAGGCAGAGCAACTAAGTGCAACCTGGTAGCAAACTACAAGTGGAGCAGACACAATGAGTGTAACCAAATGAACCAAATGCAACAGTCAATTCAACTAAGTACATGAAGGTATAAATATATGGAACAGTCACTACATGCAAACAACAAATTTCAAGTCCAAATTCTCAAGTGCAGTAGCGTGGAATGTAGATGCAACAGCATGGATGCAACATAGATATTTAGTAGTATCTGTACTTATCAATTTAATAACAAAATAAATATAGCATCTGTTCTTATCAATTTAAATTTTAAAATCAATAACATCTGCTCTCAACAGTTTTTAAACGAAAATTGGTGTAGGATCTGTTCTCATCAGTTCAAAATCCAAGCAAATCGAGCAAATGATAGCAAATAGCCACCGAAAATCCAACATGCAGTAACCAATCTACCCATATCAGTTTCAAATTAAATTAGCCGAGCAAAAGATAACAAAATCACCCCACAAACATAGCATGCAACCAAGAAATTCACTTCAAACAAATTCAAAAACTTGCATGAAGATTATCGTGAGTTAGAAAAACTCACCTTATCACGAAGAGCGGATCGAAGCAGAGATGAACGAAAACCAGAGGATCGATCGAAGCAATTGAAGCAGAGACGAAGCCGAAAGCCCTAATTTGAAGACGAGCAAAAAATTGGAGAGGCCGCCATTTTTTTCGTTTGCTTTGTTTTAGAACTAGGGTTTCGAATGAAGTGAAAAGAGATCGGGTCTGCTTTGGTAGCTATCAAGGCACAAAGAGGAAAAAGGCATGGGCCAAAATTATAAAGCCCATAATTTCTTAAACAAGTTTTCTTTTATTTATTTATTTTTTTTTATTTTGAATTTCAATTGGTTTGGTTATTTCCTTGCTTTGTTTTGTTTAAATTACATTATATTTTACAAAGTTTATAAATATGTCGTTTGAATTTTACTATATGTATTTATTTATTTATTTTGTATTGATTAAAATTTTATTCTATTTTATTTAATTTTATTTAAGTAAATGAAAAATGTTATTGAGACTAACCACAAATTTATTAATTTTCATAAATAATAATTCTTATACCCAAAATATTTTCCTAAGTCTTTAGTTCAAATTCTAAATACACATTCAATATTCAATTTCAACTTCAAAGTCAAATTCAAATTCAGTTCAACTTATAATAGATTAAATTTTAAATTTAATCGCCAAATCATAGAAATGTTTTATATAGCATTGGAAATTCAATTTAAATTATCATTCAAATACTTAAAATTAATTAAATATTCACAATTTAAATTGTTCAAAATTTAGGATCGTTACATTAATATTCGAGGTAATCGGACATTAATCTCATTAAATAAATTACTTAACTAATGATTTTACTTTGATTATTTCCCTTTTAAAATCTTTAGTATCTAAAATAATTAAAATGTATACATTTTTCCGTTTTCAAACCTGATGAACCTTTATCTTTTTTTTCTAAATTGAACATAAACCTTGCTGCAATTATCTTTTCATTATTCGAGAAATTAAATTGGAACAAGCTTAACAGAGATTGAAGGAAAAAAAACTCACTGAATGCACCCATACCACACCCGGTCGCCGAGCAGGGCTTGCTTCCTCCCGAACCAGTAACTTCGAGCACCAAAGATCACTGCAAAAATCAGATTCGTCTACAATCTTTGCTCCTCGACTTCGCATACCTTCCCCAAAACGCGACCATGGAGCTCTCCCCAAACAACATTACCACCGCTCAACGAGTCGATCCCCCTTCTCACGTGCACTAAATCGAGAAACCCTAGCTCGAACTACCTTCCAGGACACGAAGCTTGATTCCACGATTTCGAAATCGGAGGAGAGACTCGGCCTCGATTCAAGACATAGAGGGCATGAGCTTCAATCGCTTAGTTGAATTCGAAGAGAGGGAGGAGAGAAGGCGCGACGACCCCTCTCGGCCTTCTGAATTTTTTTTTTGAGTTAGATTTCGATCAGCCGTTCACAATGAAGAGGGGAATGGAAATGAGGGTTATAAGTGGGAACGATGTCGTATAGAGCAAGCTGAGATGTTGATTTAACAGAATAAAATATTTAATTATAAATATCTCACTTTACCCCGCTCGAAACTTCGAACCACCATCGCGGCGTGCCGCTAGGCTATTATAAGGTTTTACCCGCTTTCCGAACACAATGGAACATGTTTCGGAGGCTAATTTGAACGTACGTGCCAATTATGGAATTAAACGATCGATTTTAAATTAAATCGATTAAAATAATTCTAAGCGTTTCGAGCTGCCAGGGTCAAATGACAACTCTGATTGCTACGAAAATTGAAACCCGATAATAACTAACTATTACGGATCCAATGGAACAAGTTTCGTCGAATTCTGAGACTGTGCCTCAGAAGGCTATTTTTAAATTCAATTTAAACGATATATTATTAAAATTGAACAAATGACCTTTAAATTAAATTTCATCCATTCTATTATCTTCAGTGCTATCAATATAAATTTTATAAGCCTTCAAATTATTTTAATTAGGCTTAGAAATCCCAGATTCATTGTTTTACCCAATTTCAAATTATATGATTCAATATTTAAACTATATAACTCAATAAGTTAATTATCAAGTAAATATTGATATCTGAAATTCAAGTTAAAATTACTTTTAAATATTTAAAATCAATTAACCATTTTAATTTAAATTGTTAGAAATTCCGGGTCATCACATTCCTCCCCCCTTAAAAGAATTTCGTCCTCGAAATTACTAGTTAGGAAGAATGGGCCAATACCCGTTTATCTTTTGCCCAAAACTCACAATTCGACACTCTACTAACTATCCTTTACTAAAGACCCATCATTACCTTAAACAACTCCCAAACGTTCTATAGTTTCAAACTATACCCCATTTTGCTCAATCATCTAAAGTTCAGTTTAACCAAATTTTTTTGAATTATCAAAATTTTCTCAAAATATTTCTAACTCTCTAAATTTCCGATATTTTTTGCCAGCGTCTCCTTTGCGCGGCTAGCTCGGTACAACTACAAAAGGCCTCTACGGGCTCCCAAATTCCAAAAGAAAACAAAAGCCAAGTGGCTATATCAAAAACCCAATCCAATTCTTACAGAAATTAAAATACATACCTTTTTGTCGGGCAATTCACATTTATCTTTTGGAGTAAAATCCAATTTTCTTTTCCCCTTTTAATACCTGCATATCTTTACTTAACAATAATATCCAATCGTAATATTTCCAATCATTTTATACATTTCCTCACATATGTTTCATACCTACTTTGATTCAAATTAGCTTCTCATTTCATATGAATTCCATTTATCTTCACTTCTGAGTATTTAATTTTACCTTTCATTTATCACCGATTCATATTAGTTTCATCTTCTAATTTACATTAGTTTTTTTTTTTTAATTTTGAAATCGTTTTTTCGTTAACCAAAATTTTCCCCAAAAATTTCAAAAAATTTCTAACTCCCAAAATTTTCGGAAAATTTTGGCAGAGTCCCCTTTATACGGAGGAGCTTTTGCAATTTGACAAGAGATATAAATATATATACAACGACCCACCCGGTCGGAAAAAGCAAAAACAATTCATATTTCCTATTTTTATTGCGTAGGCGTACCTTATTAAGCATTTTAAGCAAGCAGCTTATTAATTTAAGCAATTAGCGCAATCCAAACCAACCAAACCGTCTTCAGGTACCTGTACTTACTCAATTTAAATATGTAAGTACCATATATAGAGAATTTATTAACATCTCACTTACTTTTAATGGCTAAACACAAGCATTTCAAAAGCAACAAACATCAAACGCTTCCCATAAGCGATTTATATAACTTTAAAGCGAATTCAATTGCTTTTAACCAATTCATAAGTCATTTCATTCTATTTTTAATGGTTTGCAACTCAATTTCTTATATTTAATTGATTTTTAAGCCAAACAAGCTCATATTCTCTTCAAATGATTCAAATTAAATTTCATTAAATCTTTATCAACTCATAGTATTTTAATTACTTTGGTTTACGCCAAATAACAATTATTGTTATGCAATCTTGACGATATTCGGTTAATAAAGTATCTATTTTAGTTTATAACTATTTCAAATTAATTTCAACTCATTCTGAATTTAATTTAATTTCATTTCTAACTTATTAATCAACCATTCCTTGCATTTTATCCCATCCCCACATTGGATTCATTCAAAACCATTTATTAAGCTTAGCACATTCAAACTTATAAATTAATAACCATTTCAAATTAATTTAATCCAAGTTTTTATTTAATGGGCTTTCACTCTTATTCGAAGCTAAGCTTCCATAAATTTTAAACTTAAGTTTACTTCTATTTGATCCCCATTTAATCAACTTCCATTAAATTCAATTAGCCCATCCCTTTAAATTTTAATTTTATATTCACCTTCTCAATGTATCAAATATAATATACAAGCACATATTTAACTCATTTATTCTTCAAATTAATAGACCGCCAAATTCAAGTTCAGTCTGATAATCCAATTCCAATCACAATTTTGATTTAATTTTTATTAAATCAGGCTTCATCCATTTATTATTTAACTCAATTAACCCATTTAAATTTTTATTTACTTATTTAATTCAATTTCGAATTTATTTTATTAATACAAGGCCACTCCCAATTTATTTCTATTCGCTTGGATTTTGTTTTGCAACTCAAAACATTGCTATTATAATCACTTTCTTATATCCAATTTTCTTGCAAATTACATTACACATTATTCAAATCACCCTTGAATTTTATTTGTAATTCAAACCATCACATTTTCAATCCAACTCTATTTTATTTTTACAACTTCTCCACCTATTTATTTCATTATCAAATCCAAGTTGAATTCTATTTACAATTCTAATTCACTACCAAGTTCCATTATTAATTTACAACCATTTGTTTACCCAAGTTAAAATTTTATTAACATACTCAATCAAACAATTATTTACCCAATTAGCTTATTTCCAATTTCTAAATCAATTACAAAAATCACTTCATTAATTAATTTTTTTTATTTTTTTCTTTTCTGAGTTCAAATTCTTGTCTTCCATATTTCTAGTTTGGATTTATTTCATCTTTCACAATTCCAACACATTTATTTAAAAATTTAAAAATGCCTTTAAATTTAGATAATACTATTTAAAATAGCTTTTAATAAAAATACTTTTATAACTCGATGCCTCAACTAGTTCATCTTTGTTCTCACAGAAATTCAGTCATACGTTGATCAGGCGTAGGACTGAAAATCTATAAGTACTTGGTAAACCCGTTTTCAACACCCAGTGAAAATACTTGGAAAATAATTTTATTAAAAATATAGAAAACAGTTTTGTTGAAAATAAAAGAAATATCTTTGGTGACAACGCTATGAAAATCATCACCCCCATCCATGGTCACAGTTACATACCAGGGTTATGTTGCAGTCACAACAAAAGTCCATGTAACTGCAGGCTCTCCGAGGCCTCTCGATTACGCCATGGATCTCACACAACAGACCACAGTTACATCCAGGGTTACGTTGCCGTCGTAGCAAAAGTCCATGTAACTGCAGGCTCTCCGCGGCCTCTGATCTTCGCTATCGAAATGAAACCTCTCCACTCCTACATAGGTCGCAGTCTGCCGATATAAAATCAAACACAGACTGTTGGCTCTCAGCGGCACACACGACTTTCGCTATGTTATACCATAGGTCGCAGTCTACTGATATAAAATCAAACGCAGACTGTTGGCTCTCAGCGGCACACACGACTTTCGCTATGGTATATCCTACTCATAATCCCCAGGAACTAGTTTTGTCCGGACTCCTCACAGGATCAACTTTAGAACCCCCTTAGGCTCAAGGCAGCACCACCCAGTGGCACTCCTGAGAAGTTCATTTCAAGGGAGCGCCTTTTTCCCCAGAGCCATCATCAAAATATTTTATACTGTACACATATAGTATCTGTAAATCATACACCTAGTATGATATCATACAAAGCTCCTTTACACCAAAATCGATTATCCCAAAATCGATAATTCTCAAAATAGGCTTTCCAAATTCTAATATTGATTTTACCCAAAAATCAAAAGCCTTTCCAAATCCAAAGGTTCCCAAAACCTTTTCCAAAATCCTCTTAAGATCCTTTATATATATATATATATATATATATATATATATATATATATACACACACAGATATATATAATTTTTTTTAAAACTTTGGATCATTTCAAACTTGTATAAAACCCCTTTTATACTTCAAACAGCTTCAAAATCATTTTTCTTCTAGAAATAAATTCAACAAGGTGAGATTTATCTCATATAACAAAGATATACAACTTTGTTTATTCAAAACCAAATATTCAAATTTGACTTCTCTTTCCAATATCAATTTCCTTTCTATTCACACTTCCTTAAATTTCCATTCACTTATTTACAATTGCCTTAATCCCCGTTTGGATTATCACTTCAATTCTTATCTCAGTTGGGTATTTAACCAATAATAGTTTGAACTCCCATCAGTTTATTTAGAAAATAGCTTGAAAATTTTGAAAAATAGATAAGTAGTTGAAAAATAATTATTAGTTTGCAAAATAGCTATTAACATAGTTAACTAATTGTAAAATAGTTGAGGAATGGTTAAATAGTTCCAAACATTGTAGATAATTGTAAAATGGTTGTAAAATAGAAATTAGTTTGTGAAATAGTTGAAAAATAGGAATTAGTTTGGAAAAAAGTTGAAAAATGGTTAAATAACTCCAAACCATAAAATAATTTGGCTTTAAGAAAGAAAGGTTGTATATATATTTAATAGCTTAGAAAAAAAATAAGTTTGTATCAAAACAATTTATTAAAAATAATCAAGAGTCCAACTGTTCACTCCCCCAACAATTCAATTTAAATCTCCATTTAAATTGACCCAATTCCAATTCAAATAACTCCAAATTCCATTGGAAGTGATTAATTCTCAATTAAAGTTGAATCAATCTTGATTCCTTTCCCAATTCAAATCAAATTCTAGTTGATTTTAATCCTGTTCAATTTTAAATTTGAATTATTATCAATTTAATTTCAGAATCCAAATCACTTCAATTTAATCCAATCCAATTTCCCATTTAAAATTTTTAAACTTAGACATCTTCAATCACCAATCCAATTACTTCAAACCAAATTCAATTTTTAAACTAATTCAATTAAATCTTGAATTTAAACTATCTCGAATTATAGAAATTCGAGTTAAATTCTCAAAGGTTGGTTTAACTCTTTAAACCAAATTAACTTTTAAATCAAAGTGTTTAATAATTTTAATTTCTGAGCCCAATTTCTCAAAATTCTCATTTTAAATTATTTTTACTTATGTATTTCAAGATTCAATACAATTTTATTTTAAAATTTTAATTTATTATTCAATCTAATTTTCCAGTTTGAAGCCAGTTCTTAAAAAAGTTTTCTTTACCATTCAATTATTCAAATTTATTTTATTTATACAATACCATTCTCAAATTAAAGATTTTTATTAACAATAGGATAATATTATCCAATTTATTTTAAAATGTCCATCCATTTAAATTTTAATTTTTTTTTAATCTCAAACCTGATTTGAGATCACACAAACTAATAATTCAAATTAACCATTTAACTTTCCAAGTTAAATTCCAATTTACTTAATCCAATCAACCTTACTAAATTCGAATTCCCTCTTCAAATTTCAAAATTCTTTCCCTCATATAAGTTGAAAACTTATATCACTTTGGGTTTTTACACCACACTTCAGAGAAAAATCAAAACTCAACCTCTTAGAGTTTATTTCAAATTATCTTTAATATCATGTATACCCATACATATATACATATTTATTTCTTGGCCCTCCCAGCCATGTTTTACAATTTTAACCCACCCTTGGTTCTTAAATCCAAATAAAATTTCAATCAACCCATTGTTTGCAATAAGTCCCATTTCAAACTTACCTTTATTTAAAGATTTTAAATAATTTAATTCCTGAATTCTAATTCTAGAATTTCATTTACTCAATTTTAATTCCAATAATTTAACAACCAATCACCTTAATATTTATATGAAGGAAATATTGCTTTATATATATATATATATCAAAATATAGTTTACATAAAATCATTTAAAATCTTTATATAAGAAAATAACAAGTACGCGCTCATATATATATATACTCAACTCATTCTAGAGTACTACAGACTCTATTTAATAAGTAATTCCCACCAGAGCCAAGGTTCTCGCTTAACCTTTCAGCTCTGCTACCAAATGTAACGACCCAAAATTTTTCGGACTCGAAAATTCCAGATAGTTAAGAAAAAGAAGAAAGAGATAGAAGAAGAACTGAAACACCAAACATCTCACAATCGCAGCAGATAAAATATAATAACAAATAATAACAGTCTACAAAAGAATACTATATCTATCGATTACATTTTAATACATCAGAGTTTCACATATATACAGTCGCTGAATATATACAATTATCATTTCACAGATTTACAATAATATAACACAGCAGAAACACTGTAAAGACCCGTAAATCCGTACTCCTTGAATAGACACTAATCTCCTTTGTTTAATTCAAGATGAACGAAAATACGAACCCTTAGGGGTTTTAAGAAAAATTTAAGAAAAGAAAAAGTAGAAAAGAAGAGAGAAAAAGGTAAAAGATGGAGGGAAAAGAAGATAGAAAATTTTAGATAGAAGAAAAAGAGAATAGAGGAAAAAGAAAACAGAAGAAAATAGGACGGAACAGAAAACAACAGAACAACATCAGAATCTCACAATTCGCAGCGAAACAACATATAATAATAAATGAATAATCTTTAAACAAAGAACTATATCAGTTATTACATTTCATACATTTCATTACATCATATCATCAGAGTATACAACATCAAACAAACAACGGAAAAGAAATACTATATAAACTAGTAATACGCCATGCCATCCAGCTTGCCTCCAGCAACTCCAGAATATCCAGAATATCCTGATAAATCTTAACTCTTGACTGCCCGTGTGGAAATTGGTGGGCACCCAGAGTTTAGGAAGGAAAACAATAAACTCCAAGTCAGTCATGTGACTGGTGTGAGAACTCAAACCAGTTTATTTATCTTTAAAATCAAAATAGAGGAATATTTTTATTTCAATTCGAAATGCTTTTTAAAAATGAGACTACCATAAGGCCTCCCGCACACACACACAATGCAAACGCAGAATCGGAGGAGATTTCTCCTTATGATAGTCAAAGATGCTTGATACGCATTTAAAAATAACATTTGATATTATTACTAGTGTATAGTGTAGGAAAAATTCATTTCGAAAGTAGAATATAAATCTTAGCCAACATAGACATTTCGAACTATGCCTACTATAGCTACCATCCAAACAGTGGTGACCACCATAAGTGAATGGCAGGTTCTACAACTAAAACCGTACAAGTTTCGTATTGGGAATTGGATTTCCAACAAATGGTCAGGCCAAGGAACTTCCCATTGCCACATGAGAATGCCTCTGGAAAGACATCCCCGAGAACCAAACCGGAACTCTGCCAACACAAGGCCGGGTTACCCCTAACTGGGTAACTACTGACACGAGCACGCCATTCCCCGATCGTAAACGACCTTTCTCACGGGATCCCGAAAACCAACAACCACAAAGTAATAAATTCGTAGTAACCACATAGGTTAAATATCTGGGCTCCATACCATGATACCACCTCTATCCAGAAGGAAATGTACATACCCTAAAGGGTGCTACCCCTCATAACCTTGCCGCATCTTTCCTGTTTTGACCATTTCCGGGGTGTGAGGCTCGACGAAGTCACGTCCACAAAAACATACTTTATACAAAAGCCATGCTTTGGGTCAACAAATGATCAACATAATGATCACCAAGATAGACGATCAAATAAACGATCCTATCACAATAATCAACACAATGATCATTTACAGCAACACTCAGCATGTCACATTACCAAATTGGGAATATATCGCTGATAACTTCAACTATATAACCTCTGAGCTCGTACGTCTCAGAGAAGGGTGTTAAGCTAAAAGAATAAATTCTCCGCCACCAACAGAAATATATTTGAATGAAATCGGCTTTATATCTCAACTTGTAATTTCAGACACACAATCCATACAAGTCTGTTCCGGGATCGAACAAAACCGAAGGCACTTACAAAGAAGTCCTTGCAATCCGAATATTCACAATCCTGATCGGATTTCCCATCACTTAGGGAGTCTCTATACCGCTGCAACTCAGTGCAGAGACAATCGACAGGTCATCCTATCGCTCTCGCAAATACCGGGTCTTCAACACCGATCTTCAATGCAATTATAACGACGTATCACATATTCGGAATGGGTTATACGACCCCATGGTCCTTTCCCGGTTAACCCGAATAGTGAGCGCTTATTCAAAAATAAGTGTGGCATTCAAATTCAAACAAATCACATCAAATACCCATTTAAAGGGAAATATTGATAGTCGGTTATTGAACTATCACTGGATATGCACACATCACCAGATTCCAAATAATTTTCCAAATAATTTATTTTCCCAAAAATATCTTCACTAGATATATTATTTCAACACTTCAAAAATAAATCAATATTTATTTTTAAACAAGTTTCCCCTTTCATTTATAGATTCCTTAGTGAATTTATAATCCAAAATATCTATGAATATTCGATTTCGATCATTCATTTCAATTTATCTTCAAAAAGATAAATTCTTAAGATATTCACTTTATATTGGAAAACATTTCCATACTTATTTATTCATAAGTAATTCACAAATTTTATTTATTTTCAACACTTAGAAAATATTCAATATACTTCAATCGAAATTAAGTATATATTTCATTCTTTAAGGAAATCATTCTCTTAAACATATTTATTTGGGCCAAAACGAATGTTACGTAAAACATCGTTACGACAACCCAAATTCACTAGTATAGGGATTCGAAATTAAAATAGATATATAAATCCCAATACTATACAAAACATTTCCTTTCGGAAATCATTTACTATAACAACAGTGTTATAGTCCACCATTTCCTTTTATTTCTCGAAAACGTCTATTTCAACAATAAATGCTGAAATCTATGGTTTCGAATCTCAACACATTTTAAAACATCGTTAGATTGTTTTAAGTTCTTTTTAAAACATCCAAATCCAAAACAATTCCTTTAACGTGTTATTCACTATTCAAAAATGTGAATATACTTCATTAACAATTTCATCCTTTTATTCATTTTAATTCAAAGGATTATTCACTATTCAAAAATGTGAATATAACTCCATTTATAGGTTTCAACAATTTACTTATCAAAATAAGTCATTTGCGAATTTATAAAACAACGTTTATAAATTCCATTTCTATTTATTTATAAAACTTCCTTTTTATAAATTCTTTTATTAACCTATTCCAGTTTATAACTCAATTATAAACTAAAAGTTCATATTATAAGTTAAATACTTATAAAACGATTATTTTACAAAATCGTTCCTCTAAACTTCATAATTATAAATCTTATATCTTATAAGATTCAATTATTTATCCAAAATTCATTCTTTCAATAACTTTATAAATTTTATAAACCTACTGTTTATAAAATTCCATTTATAACTTCACTGTTTATAATCCTGTAAATTTCATTCATTTACTAAATTCATCTTCACTTTATTCAAACACTTATAAAAACTCGTTTTATAATGTCTATATTTCAATTTATAAATGTCCATTTATAAATCTCTTAATATAAATCAATTTATATTATTCTTTAAAAACATCTTTAAATTCTTTTATAATTTCACCATTTTGATTCATAAAATAATTAAATTTCATGAATCCTATATTTAAACTTTTCACAATAAATTCTAAAATATCTCGATTAAACTATTTTATAAACTCAATAGCATCATATTCTCAAAAATCAGTTTTTAACTATATTTCACAAAAATCATAATTTTTATAACATTAAAATTATAACGTTTATTTATTTAAAATAGATCAAATTCCAAACATATAGTATATTTTCAAAAATCACTTTATTCATTATTTAAAATTCCAAAACTTGGTCCAATGATGCTACACACCAAATAGTCAATCACGACTACAACGACATCATATATCGATATGATAATCCATCAAATATCAAAATATCTGAAATCAAATAAATACTGTTGAGGAATCCAGTTGGATCCCTCCAACCTGTTTTCCTGCATCCAAAAACATTAGCACAATACCAATTTCGCTCCAGTACGAAATTATCGCGGTATATGTTCTTATTAAATATTATCCGCTTAATAACGGCGCAATAGGGTCTCATCCGCTAAACAAAAAATGCGGGAAATCAACAACTGCAATATATACATATGCCAATATATATATATTGATATTATCTATAATACCAATTTCACTGTTTATGAAATATTCACGGTATATGTTTTTAATAAATAACATCCGCTTACTAACGGCGTATAATGTCTATTTTAACAATCAATAGATATTAATCAACATTCAAACATGCATTCAAATATTTTAAATCTAACTATTTAAAATAAAATCGAAACTGATTCGATTGAGTGAGAAGTTCTCACCTTGGTTTTAAATTCCGTTTTAGCGATTTATTTCGAATAAAATTAAACGGACGTTTAATTTTACCCAAAATTCTCACTAACTCCAAACGACTCCAAACCAACTCCATCGCGTAGTGCTCGTCCATACGATTCCAACGCAACTGAGTTTGCATTTTTTTCGACCTCGTATGAAAAAGTTATGAATTTTTAACTTTTACACGATTTTATAATTAAACTTACAACATTTACATATAAATTTCAACATACACAAACACCAGCTCTTGGATCCAACGTGCTTGAATCTCCACCGTGCGTTCCACTCCCTCCCTCTTCTTCATCTCGTGCGTGCGTCCCCTGAAGAAGCCGAACCCAACATCCCATTTAGGGTTTAATTTTTGCAACATCAAAACTCAACGATAATTCGATCAACAACTTGCAATAGGAAGCCCTTGACCTCCTCTACCCCTAGCCCATGACCGGCCACGTGCGGCTCCTCCCTGGGTCTTGAAATGCGTGCGCAGCCGGCCCCCCTCTTTCACGATTTGCCGCCAATCCGTGAAGCCATTCGCGATCATAGCCGTTGAAATCCAAGCTCTCGTTGCCCTCTTCAACATTGTAGTTGAACGTTTCTTGTAAATGTAAACGGATTTGAAGTTATCGAGGGAAGAAGTGGAGACAATTCTGGACATTGGTGATAAATGTGGCGGCTAGGGTTTAGATTTTTTTTTTTTTTATTATGAAGGGTGTGGGTGTGTATTTATAGAGAATCGAACGACACTATTCATCCGGAAATTCCGAACTCCGATTTACACGCCGTAACCAGCGTTTCTAGGGTTTACCCCGCGTTCCGGACACAATGGAACAGGTTTCGGAAGCTAATTCGGAAGTATGTGCGAGTTATGGCTGTAAACGCTCAATTTGAATTAAACTGATTTAAGCGATTTTCTAGGCGTTTTAATTTGTACCGAACAAACGGTAAATCCAATCGACTTAAAATTTGAAACCTTACAATAATATCACATTACGGATCCGATGAAACTGGTTTCGTCCAAATCCGAGACTTTTTGAAAAATGGCTATTTTAACTGCCAAATTTAAATTAAAAATAAATCGATGCGTTTCGAGCTTCCACGATCAAACGATAGCTCCGATTGACACGAAATTTGAAATCCGGTAATAACTAACCATTACGGATCCAATGGAACTAGTTTCGTTAAATTCTGAGACTGTTCAAAAATTGGCTA
Organism: Allium cepa; assembly: GCA_030765085.1. NCBI lineage: Eukaryota > Viridiplantae > Streptophyta > Magnoliopsida > Asparagales > Amaryllidaceae > Allium > Allium cepa. The sequence goes on from CM060931.1 coordinate 22,321,737, forward strand.
TTTTCACTAGTCGATTTTAATATTAAAATATTCAATTTTCACAAATCAACTTTTAATTCGATTTTAAAAGTTCTAAAATATCATTCTAACTCCTATATGATAAAATAAAATTTTACAAATCATTTTCAATCATATTTAACCCAATTTTCAATTATTTCCATAATTTAACATATTAAATTATCGATTTAATAATCCAATTAAATTCAAAAATTCAAATAAAAATTTATTCGACTTATAAATTCACTTATTAATATTTAAAATTAATTAAATATTCAAATTTTAATTTATAAAAATTCTGGGTCGTTACAATCTTCCCCACTTAAAAGAATTTCGTCCTCGAAATTATCAAGTAAGAAAAGTTACAGAAGCTATTAATTTTCCCAAAATTCATAGTTAAACTTCTTATAACACTTACTAAGTTTTCAAATCATACCTAGTTATCTTTTCAAAAGCAATTACTATTGTTTAACTTTCAATTCCAAAACAAAGTTATAGTTTTCAAAAATTTTCCAATTTTCTCAAAATTTTTCTAACGCCTTAAATTTTCGGAAAAATTCGCCATAGTCTCTTTTGCGCGGCTCGATCCGAAAAAAAAAAATGACAGTATATATATCACAAATATACATCTCATCAAGTAATGAGGCATCCCGAAGGGAAAAAAGTGTAAAAGTACGATATTTAATCCGAGATATGTACCTTATATTTTATTAGCGAGCATATACGGCTAATATAGCGCAAAAGCGAGCTCCAAATGCGAAGCAAACACGATCCGCACCTACTAATCACTCAACAAACAACATGAGAATCATGCATATAGACAATAGTATCAATATACAACATATATCAACATAATAACTATATATGTCAACATAGCAAATGCAACATATTCAAACATCAACCAACTAGCATTCAACAAATTCAAAATCAATATATATTCATTTGTATTCTCATTAATATTCAATGAAATAGGTTTTCAATTTAATCACATTTGATTCATATACAGTGGATGATCTTTCTAACATTCATTTTCAATTAGTTTATATTCACTAATTCACAAGTTGGTTCACTTCCAAATCAAATTCAATTTTATTCAAGATTCACTTAACTTCCAATAACATTAGATTTTAATGAATTAACACTTACATTCATTATTTCATATCAATTATTCACATTTAATTGATTAATATTCAATTCATTAATTCAATTTAATTTCAACAGTTGAATTTTATTTATATAACTCAAGTTCACATCTATCACTTGGTTTTATTAATTTTCTTTGATACTAATATCAACTCCATTCAACTTTAAATTCATTTTTATTTACAACTAAATTTATAAATATATTCATTAGTTTCACTTCTTATATATAAGTTTATTTCACAATTGTAGATTACTTTAATTATAATTCAATTCTTATAATTCATTTACTTATACAATTATTTTTTATTTAGATTATTCAAACAACTAAACAATCAACTTATATACACTTTAATAATTCTGAAAAATTATTCCTTTATATATAAAATATAATCAAGGCAAAATTATTTCATTTACCCAATTTAAAACAATATTATGTCGGTTTATCTTGTTTAAGAGTTTAGAAACTCCTATCTACGATAGTTAGCTAGACTACATTGACTGGAATCTATAAACAATCAACCGATAAGTCAACACAATACAAAACAATTTATATTCACTAACAAATACGCTCTCATAGTTATTATTACACTCAAACTCATTCTAGAGTACTGCTGACTCTATCTCTAACGAGTAATACCCAACAGAACCATGGTTGTCGCTTAACCATAAGCTCTGATACCAACTGTAATGTTTCGATTTTTCGTTGCCGAAAAACCGAATAGTTATGGGTTTAAGAAAGAAGAAAAGAAGAAAAGAGCAGAGAAAAAGATAGAAAATAGGGAAGAGGGAAAAGAAAATAGAAATTAGAGAAAATAGAAAATTTTAAAATAGAAAGAAAAGAGAATAGAAAACATTTTGAAAACATAGAAGAGAAAGAAAATAGAGGAAAAAGAAAACATAAGAAAATAGGACGGAACAGAAAACAACAGAACAACATCAGAATCTCACAATTCGCAGCGAAACAACATATAATAATAAATGAATAATCTTTAAACAAAGAACTATATCAGTTATTACATTTCATACATTTCATTACATCATATCATCAGAGTATACAACATCAAACAAACAGCGGAAAAGAAATACTATATAAACTAGTAATACGCCATGCCATCCAGCTTGCCTCCAGCAACTCCAGAATATCCTGATAAATCTTAACTCTTGACTGCTCGTGTGGAAATTGGTGGGCACCCAGAGTTTAGGAAGGAAAACAATAAACTCCAAGTCAGTCATGTGACTGGTGTGAGAACTCAAAACAGTTTATTTATCTTTAAAATCAAAATAGAGGAATATTTTTATTTCAATTCGAAATGCTTTTTAAAAATGAGACTACCATAAGGCCTCCCGCACACACACACAATGCAAACGCAGAATCGGAGGAGATTTCTCCTTATGATAGTCAAAGATGCTTGATACGCATTTAAAAATAACATTTGATATTATTACTAGTGTATAGTGTAGGAAAAATTCATTTCGAAAGTAGAATATAAATCTTAGCCAACATAGACATTTCGAACTATGCCTACTATAGCTACCATCCAAACAGTGGTGACCACCATAAGTGAATGACAGGTTCTACAACTAAAACCGTACAAGTTTCGTATTGGGAATTGGATTTCCAACAAATGGTCAGGCCAAGGAACTTCCCATTGTCACATGAGAATGCCTCTGGAAAGACATCCCCGAGAACCAAACCGGAACTCTGCCAACACAAGGCCGGGTTACCCCTAACTGGGTAACTACTGACACGAGCACGCCATTCCCCGATCGTAAACGACCTTTCTCATGGGATCCCGAAAACCAACAACCACAAAGTAATAAATTCGTAGGAACCACATAGGTTAAATATCTGGGCTCCATACCATGATACCACCTCTATCCAGAAGGAAATGTACATACCCTAAAGGGTGCTACCCCTCATAACCTTGCCGCATCTTTCCTGTTTTGACCATTTCCGGGGTGTGAGGCTCGACGAAGTCACGTCCACAAAAACATACTTTCTACAAAAGCCATGCTTTGGGTCAACAAATGATCAACACAATGATCACCAAGATAGACGATCAAATAAACGATCCTATCACAATAATCAACACAATGATCATTTACAGCAACACTCAGCATGTCACATTACCAAATTGGGAATATATCGCTGATAACTTCAACTATATAACCTCTGAGCTCGTACGTCTCAGAGAAGGGTGTTAAGCTAAAAGAATAAATTCTCCGCCACCAACAGAAATATATTTGAATGAAATCGGCTTTATATCTCAACTTGTAATGTCAGACACACAATCCATACAAGTCTGTTCCGGGATCGAACAAAACCGAAGGCACTTACAAAGAAGTCCTTGCAATCCGGATATTCACAATCCTGATCGGATTTCCCATCACTTAGGGAGTCTCTATACCGCTGCAACTCAGTGCAGAGACAATCGACAGGTCATCCTATCGCTCTCGCAAATACCGGGTCTTCAACACCGATCTTCAATGCAATTATAACGACGTATCACATATTCGGAATGGGTTATACGACCCCATGGTCCTTTCCCGGTTAACCCGAATAGTGACGCTTATTCAAAAATAAGTGTGGCATTCAAATTCAAACAAATCACATCAAATACCCATTTAAAGGGAAATATTGATAGTCGGTTATTGAACTATCACTGGATATGCACACATCACCAGATTCCAAATAATTTTCCAAATTATTTATTTTCCCAAAAATATCTTCACTAGATATATTATTTCAACACTTCAAAAATAAATCAATATTTATTTTTAAACAAGTTTCCCTTTTCATTTATAGATTCCTTAGTGAATTTATAATCCAAAATATCTATGAATATTCGATTTCGATCATTCATTTCAATTTATCTTCAAAAAGATAAATTCTTAAGATATTCACTTTATATTGGAAAACATTTCCATACTTATGTATTCATAAGTAATTCACAAATTTTATTTATTTTCAACACTTAGAAAATATTCAATATACTTCAATCGAAATTAAGTATATATTTCATTCTTTAAGGAAATCATTCTCTTAAACATATTTATTTGGGCCAAAACGAATGTTACGTAAAACATCGTTACGACAACCCAAATTCACTAGTATAGGGATTCGAAATTAAAATAGATATATAAATCCCAATACTATACAAAACATTTCCTTTCGGAAATCATTTACTATAACAACAGTGTTATAGTCCACCATTTCCTTTTATTTCTCGAAAACGTCTATTTCAACAATAAATGCTGAAATCTATGGTTTCGAATCTCAACACATTTTAAAACATCGTTAGATTGTTTTAAGTTCTTTTTAAAACATCCAAATCCAAAACAATTCCTTTAACGTGTTATTCACTATTCAAAAACGTGAATATACTTCATTAACAATTTCATCCTTTTATTCATTTTAATTCAAAGGATTATTCACTATTCAAAAATGTGAATATAACTCCATTTATAGGTTTCAACAATTTACTTATCAAAATAAGTCATTTGCGAATTTATAAAACAACGTTTATAAATTCCATTTCTATTTATTTATAAAACTTCCTTTTTATAAATTCTTTTATTAACCTATTCCAGTTTATAACTCAATTATAAACTAAAAGTTCATATTATAAGTTAAATACTTATAAAACGATTATTTTACAAAATCGTTCCTCTAAACTTCATAATTATAAATCTTATATCTTATAAGATTCAATTATTTATCCAAAATTCATTCTTTCAATAACTTTATAAATTTTATAAACCTACTGTTTATAAAATTCCATTTATAACTTCACTGTTTATAATCCTGTAAATTTCATTCATTTACTAAATTCATCTTCACTTTATTCAAACACTTATAAAAACTCGTTTTATAATGTCTATATTTCAATTTATAAATGTCCATTTATAAATCTCTTAATATAAATCAATTTATATTATTCTTTAAAAACATCTTTAAATTCCTTTATAATTTCACCATTTTGATTCATAAAATAATTAAATTTCATGAATCCTATATTTAAACTTTTCACAATAAATTCTAAAATATCTCGATTAAACTATTTTATAAACTCAATAGCATCATATTCTCAAAAATCAGTTTTTAACTATATTTCACAAAAATCATAATTTTTATAACATTAAAATTATAACGTTTATTTATTTAAAATAGATCGAATTCCAAACATATAGTATATTTTCAAAAATCACTTTATTCATTATTTAAAATTCCAAAACTTGGTCCAATGATGCTACACACCAAATAGTCAATCACGACTACAACGACATCATATATCGATATGATAATCCATCAAATATCAAAATATCTGAAATCAAATAAATACTGTTGAGGAATCCAGTTGGATCCCTCCAACCTGTTTTCCTGCATCCAAAAACATTAGCACAATACCAATTTCGCTCCAGTACGAAATTATCGCGGTATATGTTCTTATTAAATATTATCCGCTTAATAACGGCGCAATAGGGTCTCATCCGCTAAACAAAAAATGCGGGAAATCAACAACTACAATATATACATATGCCAATATATATATATTGATATTATCTATAATACCAATTTCACTGTTTATGAAATATTCGCGGTATATGTTTTTAATAAATAACATCCGCTTACTAACGGCGTATAATGTCTATTTTAACAATCAATAGATATTAATCAACATTCAAACATGCATTCAAATATTTTAAATCTAACTATTTAAAATAAAATCGAAACTGATTCGATTGAGTGAGAAGTTCTCACCTTGGTTTTAAATTCCGTTTTAGCGATTTATTTCGAATAAAATTAAACGGACGTTTAATTTTACCCAAAATTCTCACTAACTCCAAACGACTCCAAACCAACTCCATCGCGTAGTGCTCGTCCATACGATTCCAACGCAACTGAGTTTACATTTTTTTCGACCTCGTATGAAAAAGTTATGAATTTTTAACTTTTACACGATTTTATAATTAAACTTACAACATTTACATATAAATTTCAACATACACAAACACCAGCTCTTGGATCCAACGTGCTTGAATCTCCACCGTGCGTTCCACTCCCTCCCTCTTCTTCATCTCGTGCGTGCGTCCCCTGAAGAAGCCGAACCCAACATCCCATTTAGGGTTTAATTTTTGCAACATCAAAACTCAACGATAATTCGATCAACAACTTGCAATAGGAAGCCCTTGACCTCCTCTACCCCTAGCCCATGACCGGCCACGTGCGGCTCCTCCCTGGGTCTCGAAATGCGTGCGCAGCCGGCCCCCCTCTTTCACGATTTGCCGCCAATCCGTGAAGCCATTCGCGATCATAGCCGTTGAAATCCAAGCTCTCGTTGCCCTCTTCAACATTGTAGTTGAACGTTTCTTGTAAATGTAAACGGATTTGAAGTTATCGAGGGAAGAAGTGGAGACAATTCTGGCCATTGGTGATAAATGTGGCGGCTAGGGTTTAGAATTTTTTTTTATTTTTTATTATGAAGGGTGTGAGTGTGTATTTATAGAGAATCGAACGACACTATTCATCCGGAAATTCCGAACTCCGATTTAACGCGCCGTAACCAGCGTTTCTAGGGTTTACCCCGCGTTTCGGACACAATGGAATAGGTTTCGGAAGCTAATTCGGAAGTATGTGCGAGTTATGGCTGTAAACGCTCAATTTGAATTAAACCGATTTAAGCGATTTTCTAGGCGTTTTAATTTGTACCGGACAAACGGTAAATCCAATCGACTTGAAATTTGAAACCTTACAATAATATCACATTATGGATCCGATGAAACTGGTTTCGTCGAAATCCGAGACTTTTTGAAAAATGGCTATTTCAACTGCCAAATTTAAATTAAAAATAAATCGATGCGTTTCGAGCTGCCACGATCAAACGATAGCTCCGATTGACACGAAATTTGAAATCCGATAATAACTAACCATTACGGATCCAATGGAACTGGTTTCGTTAAATTCTGAGACTGTTCAAAAATTGGCTATTTTCACTAGTCGATTTTAATATTAAAATATTCAATTTTCACAAATCAACTTTTAATTCGATTTTAAAAGTTCTAAAATATCATTCTAACTCCTATATGATAAAATAAAATTTTACAAATCATTTTCAATCATATTTAACCCAATTTTCAATTATTTCCATAATTTAACATATTAAATTATCGATTTGATAATCCAATTAAATTCAAAAATTCAAATAAAAATTTATTCGACTTATAAATTCACTTATTGATATTTAAAATTAATTAAATATTCAAATTTTAATTTCTAAAAATTCTGGGTCGTTACAAACACTCCCTACGTTCGTACCATCCAGCTCGTCTCCTGAGCTCCAAAACGTCCTTACCTGAAAATCTGTAATACTCAGTCTGACCCGAGCATTACACCAAAGTAACACCTGGGTCAGGCTGGAAACCAGCGTGAGTAAACCCAACTAACATGGAATACCAGAACAAACAAATCTTATAAACCCGGGGTAACTTATATTAATTCACAAGTTGCTATGGACAACACTTATTTCACATATAAATTTCTAAGTACCGAACTTAGATAAAATAATCCAATTCACTTAAAACATTTCATTCCTGTCTATTTATTTCACAAAGCAATTTATAAAAATTCGAAGTGGTTTCGGGTATTTCCCAATACCCGACCCGGACTCTTCGAAACTCATGCTATCCTATCCCAAGTTATCCAAATGAAATACACAACATTTCATATAAGAGATATCAATTCATTCAAAACATCCAATATCATTCACCATCCATAAGCAAAGCTTAATCACATACTAATCAATTCAATTGATTCAAATAGAACCTCAAACCTCAATCAACTAGCTTCCTTCATTTAACGTTAATTAATTCCAAATCAATTAATTGGTCAACCCGTCATTATTCGTCTTAATTAATCACCCTGGATTAATTATTCTTCAATTGCATTCAAGTAATTATCTTTACTTAACTTCACGATATTAATTATTCTTAACTAAGATCAATAAGTAATCTTAACTTCTTCATGAATAAATTAACTATTTTAATTACATTAAACCTTAATTGCTTATCAATTAACTTCATAAGTCACTTCAATTTTTGATTACTTCATTAATTATATAAATTAGGGATTTTCAATTATATTTTAATTTATCCAAATCAAATCTAATTATATAAATGAAACCACAGTATTAACCATTTTCGATTAATCCCAAACTGTAATTAACCATATTTCATTTTACTTTATTGATAAATTAATTACTTCTTAGTTAACTATCTTAATTAATCTCTTGATTAATTTCACCAAGTAATTATATTTTATTACTTACATTAAGTAATTATTTATCACACCATCAAAGGATTATTCTGAATTACTTTTACTTATTTAATTAACTTACAACTTAATTTATTATTTATTCAACTCGTTGATTACTAAGTTAAATAACCTAAATCATTAATTTATTGGATTAATTAATTATCCTACTAATCTAATGTATCTCAAATCATTAAGCCTTTAGCAACCTTTAAAACGGGAACATTTCCTTACTTATGTTTTAAGTTTAAAACAACTTAAAATTCCGAATACTTCGAGTTAAGCAACAATTAACTCAAAAACCATCCAAAATCACAATCACCAAATCAACAATTCCCAGTGCATATCGAATCAATTTCAATCATTCAACGAAATATTCAATTTAATCATTTAAATTTAAATAAAAACCCAAAAGAGTGAGATTTACTCACCTTTAACTTGAATGTAATCTGTTTCCAATCCGGTTTGCTTCCTTTCAGATTTTGACCTTACACAATCAGTTATATGGTTTATTAATATTCGAGGTAATCAGACATTAATCTCATTAAATAAATTACTTAACTAATGATTTTACTTTCATTATTTCCCTTTTAAAATCTTTAGTATCTAAAATAATTAAAGATGTATATATTTTTCTGTTTTCAAACTTGATGAACCTTTATCCTTTTTTTTAAAATTGAACATAAACCTTGCTGCAATTATCTTTTCATTATTCGAGAAATTAAATTGGAACAAGCTTAACAGAGATCGAAGGAAAAAAACTCACTGAATGCACCCATACCACACCCGGTCGCCGAGCAGCGCTTGCTTCCTCCCGAACCAGTAACTTCGAGCACCAAAGATCACTGCAAAAATCAGATTCGTCTACAATCTTTGCTCCTCGACTTCGCATACCTTCCCCAAAACGCGACCACGCAGCTCTCCCCAAACAACATTACCACCGCTCAACGAGTCGATCCCCCCTCTCACGTGCACTAAATCGAGAAACCCTAGCTCGAACTACCTTCCAGGACACGAAGCTTGATTCCACGATTTCGAAAACGAAGGAGAGACTCGGCCTCGATTCAAGACATAGAGGGCAGAAGCTTCAATCGCTTAGTTGAATTCGAAGAGAGGGAGGAGAGAAGGCGCAACGAACCCTCTTGGCCTTCTGATTTTTTTTTTTTGAGTTAGATTTCGATCAACCGTTCACAATGAAGAGGGGAACGGAAATGAGGGTTATGAGTGGGAACGATGTCGTATAGAGCAAGCTGAGATGTTGATTTAACAGAATACAATATTTAATTATAAATATCTCACTTTACCCCGCTCGAAACTTCGAACCACCATCGCGGTGTGCCGCTAGGCTATTATAAGGTTTTACCCGCATTCCGAACACAATGGAACATGTTTTGGAGGCTAATTTGAACGTACGTGCCAATTATGGAATTAAACGATCGATTTTAAATTAAATCGATTAAAATAATTCTAAGCGTTTCGAGCTGTCAGGGTCAAACGACAACTCTGATTGCTACGAAAATTGAAACCCGATAATAACTAACTATTACGGATCCAATGGAACAGGTTTCGTCGAATTCTGAGACTGTGCCTCGAAAGGCTATTTTTAAATTCAATTTAAACGATATATTATTAAAATTGAACAAATGACCTTTAAATTAAATTTCAACCATTCTATTATCTTCAGTGCTATCAATATAAATTTTATAAGCCTTCAAATTATTTTAATTAGGCTTAGAAATCCCTGATTCATCGTTTTACCCAATTTCAAATTATATGATTCAATATTTAAACTATATAACTCAATAATTTAATTATCAAGTAAATATTGATATCTGAAATTCAAGTTAAATTGCTTTTAAATATTTAAAATCAATTAACTATTTTAATTTAAATTGTTAGAAATTCCGGGTCATCACAGTATAATACGTATGTTACAAACTTGATATAAAATAAAAATCCAAACCAACATACAATACAATATTGTTATAAAATGAAATGTATGCATGCACTAATTTTATATACTGATACACACACACATATATGCCAACATCTATGAAAAGAAAATGTAACGACCCGGAATTTTCGACTCAGAATATTCCAAATAGTTAGGAAAAGAAGAAAAAGAAAGAAGTTGAAGAAGAAAGAACGGAAACACCAAAAAACAGAAACCTCACATTCGCAACGGATACAAATATAAAAATAAATAATATCTGTTTTACAAAGAAGAACTGTATCAATATTCTTATACAATCCTACATCAGAGTTACAAACTATTACACAAAATAGGTCAAATTTGAAAACATGTCCCAACTAAACAGCAATAATTTACACAGTGGAAACCACTTCGTACGTTCCTGCCATCCAGCTCGCCTCCTGAACTCCAAAACGTCCTTACCTGAAAGGCTGTAATACTCGGTCTGACCCGAGCATTACATCAAAGTAACACCCGGGTCAGGCTGGAAACCAGCGTGAGTAAACTCATCTAACAAGAAATACAAAACGTATACAACTTATATATGAACCCGGGTAACTTATATCAATTTTCAACTTCACAAGTTGTTAGACATCACATAATTTACACATCAATTTCTAAGTGTCAATACTTAGATTAAAGGGTCCAATTCACTTAAATCATTCCAAACCAGCTTATTGATTTTACATATCAATATATAAAGAATCGAAGTGGTTTCGGGTATTAAATAATAACCGACTCCGGTCTCTTCGAATCCAATGTCATCCTAACTTAAATTATTCAAGTGAAATACCATTCAACTTTAAATACAGGATGTCACAGTAATTCATCATAAATAGATAACCACATCATCACAGTTTAAACCAACATATCTTATCATATAGCATCACAAACCATATATTAGGAATAACAATTAATCAAAGACTTCCAATATCGTTCTATTTATCCTTTATTTAAGTAATTAACCCTTAATTAATTTCACAAATTAATTATCCTTAACCCAATACGATAATTAACCTTTAATTATTTCATTAATTAATTAATTGCTAACCATAAATATTAATCACCCTTGATTAATAACATCAGAAATTTATTTACCCTCAATTACTTCATCAAATAAATTAATTACTCCTCAATTATCTCTAATAAATCCTTTGATTAATTATACAAAATAATTTGATCCAAATTACTTTCACAATTCCATCTTCCACCAATTACATTCAGTAATTATCATTAATTTCTTCACCAAGTAATTATACTTCATCAATTACATTAAGTAATTATTATCAAATCATCAAGTGATTAATTATTCTTAATTAATTAATTAAATAAATTAACTTGTTATTCCTTAATTATTCCATTAATTAAATTAATTTCAAAACATTAATCTTAACTTAATTTTAAGTTAAACCATTTCTTAATTATGTTTTAAAAACAAATTTATTTGAAATAAAGTGCTTTTGAACTTACTTTGAAATTTCATTTCAAATATGAAATTTAAAATGAATATAATTTGAACTTAATCAAAATTTAAACAATTTAAAACTTTTTAAAATTATAAGACAAACAAGTGATTGTCTTAGAAATGAAATTCATAAGAATTTCGAAACTAAATTCATTTCAAAATTTCAATAACTTCAATTTACATTTAGTTTAAATCTTTCAAATTTAAACCTTCTTTTAATTTCAAAAACTGAATTACATTTTTTTAGATTCCCAGATTTAAACCTCATTTTCAAACTTGCTCATATTTTAACAAAAACTTCATTTTTAAAAATTGCAAACTACTACTATTTTACAGTAATTAATAATTCCAGTTTTAAATCTTTACTACTTCTTTTACTTTTTATTATTTAAAACTGAGATTTTTAAATTAAACTTGGATTCTAAAATTCAAATTTGGATTTAAAACTGGGTTTTAAACATTAGCTTATCTTTAAAAGCTCAGATTTAAATTTTTTATAAAAACAGATACTACAGGTTTATCAAAACCTGTAAGACAAGAAAATACCCGAGACTACCCAGAATCTACTTCGAGTCAATCATTCCCAAGCTTCGAGCAAAACCCAAATCCTACTCGAACATCACTCGAGAGTCCTCTTTCCCCCAAACATAGCTTCTCACGCCATAGTCACAACGTGCATGGTGCACGTGTACCGACGCGTCTCCTACCTCCGGCCATCTTCCTGATCTCCCACAAGTCGACACTGACTTCGACATCAGCCACGACCATCCAAATCGAAGAATCACACCACCAAATCAAATCGAGCTATCTGAAACAACCCACTCCCAACTTTCTCGACCAAAAGACGTTTGCCACGACGATCACGGCGACTGGACCCCACGTCCTTCTGACATTAGCCTCGTCATCGACCCACGCAAACATTCCCACACTCGCGATCGAACATGATGCCTTGATTAAGTCGAGATCACTTCGCCATTACCCTCTACCGAACTTCCTCCCAAAACCCTATTTCACCCTACTCCGGCCACCACAGACCAATATAAAATACAACCTTATTTTTCCCTCAAACTACTGTACTCCGGCCCCCTTCAGATCGAACCTCATCACAAACTTCAACGCTGTTCAACGACAATCGACTTAAATACAATTTCTGATCAACACAAAAATTCCCAAAACACACAAACATATGAATCCAATTTTCTATAGTAAAATTCATATTTTTCAAGATCAAACCCGGTTATAAAATCAAACAAATGAATTTCGAACATAATTTTTATTGACCTTGATTTATTTTACTAGAATTTCTATTTCTAGATCATTCCCTTAAATATAATTCACTACAACAAAATTTAAGAATGATATTTCATTGTTGCAGACAACTTCCCCACAGTTTGAATCAATTTAGACAAGATGAAATGTATTTAAGATGTGATTCTTTAATACTGTGGTCAACAGAGAAGTAATATCAGACATATACACATACATTTTATTCACATATATACATACATTCCTATTCAAACATTTATATCAATATAAACAATTTCACACATGCATCAAGATGTATATCAGAATTTAAAACCCTTTTTTCTTGTTTGTTACCAGAGCTTTGCATGATGGATTTTAACCTATTCTTAAGATCTTACTGTTCTTCCTATTTCCCAGATACATACTTTTTTAATTTACCTAAATAAAATTATAAACCTTACTCTATGTTTAAACAAATAAAAATCATTTGAAAACTAGAACCCAACAAAGATCAAGTAGAGATATATTGAATGTTGATTTAATTTTCAAGTCTGAAGCTTATGGGACAGAGAAGACAGACATGCACAGCTTCAAACATAAACAAACATGTAGCACACTTGTGTTTACATATGCATGCATCACTTATTTCAGAATTTCACAGGCAACAAACATGTATACAAAACGTTTACTCACCTCAAATATTGCAGAGCATAGCAGATTAAACTTTCCAGGCCTTTAATCTTTAAATTTGAAAAAGCTTTGATATGCTTTGATTTGCTTTTTGATTGAAAATCCTTTTTCATGCATCAATTTGTTGATTAAAAGATTGAGCTGATGTTGAAATTGCTGATCTTCCTTTCAAATGCAGGTTGAAACAATGTTGATTGTAGTTGAATTTCATTCCAATTGAATTGCCATTCATTTGAATTTGCAGGTTTTAATTTTCATTTGCTTTTTGTTTTCAGGTTAAAAGAATGCTTTTAAATTTGAATTTTCAGATTGACATTAATTTGAAAGAATGAAGAAAGGAAAAGGAAATGAGAAGAAGAAGGAAAACAATTTTCTTTATATGTTTATTAAAGTTAAAGGAAAAAAAAAACAAATTGTTAAAACAAAGATACTTGTTAAACACTTGTCACTAACACTTACACTTGTCATTTTAATTAGCTTAATAGCTTTACATGTGTTATTAAAATGTGACAACATGGTCATATATGTACATAAGTATTTAAATAAAATTTAAAATGTAATATAACTTACTTATTAAAGTTACTTAATTAATAAATACTTATGTATGCCTTTTAAAATAAAATTTGCTAAAAATAATTATAAATATAAATATATTTATTCTATTTTGATTTCAAAATTATAACAATAACCTTATTTGGAAATAAGGAATTTAAAAATCAAATTTTGAAATTTAAACACTTTAACATCTAATTTAAACTTATTTATTTTCAAAATAATTTGAAAACATTGTTATTAAAAACATTACTTAAAAACTTTGATTAAATAATTAAATTCAAAAATTAACCATTGATTACTTCATAATTCAAATTAAAATTCAAAATTCAATTTAAATTTCAGATTTAATTTGATATATACATATATTTAAACAAATACAATTTTCAACTTGTATATAATAATTCTATTTAAAATCTATGTATATATACACAATACAATTTCAAATATAAATATTTATTTGATCAGATTCATTTGTCCAATTTATAAATTCAGTATTCCTACTACTTAGCCCAATTATATTATTAATTACGATGCCCAGAAATCCAAGTTATTACATTCCTTCCCCCTTTGAATCTTTTCGTCCTCGAAAAGGAACGAAACCAGAATTTAAAATATCATAAAATAGTTTTGTAAAAATACTTTTTATATCTCGATGCCTCAACAAGTCCAACATCGTTCTCACAGAAGTTCGGTCATACGTTGATCAGGCGTAAGACTAAAAATCTATAAGTACTTAGCAGACCCGTTTTCAACACCCAATGAAAATACTTGGAAAATAATTTTTATTGAAAATATAGAAAATAGTTTTTTTTTGAAAATAGAGGATATATCTTTGGTGAGAATGCTCTGGAAATCATCACCCCCATCCATGGTCGCAGTTAACCCGATGGTTACGTTGCCATCCCGACAAAATCCACAGATAACTGTAGGCCTCCGCGACCCTCGATTACACCATGGAACCCGCTTCAGATCGTAGCTACAACTGGGGTTACGTAGCTATCACCACAAAAACCCATATAACTGTAGGCATCAGCGCCCTCGAATTTCGCTGCCAAAAGAATGAAACTTCTCCACTCCACTCGACCATAGATCGCAGTCTATCAATGTTGCGTTGCCTTCCCGGCAAAATCAAGTGTAGACCGTTGACACTCATCCTCCACACGATTTTCGCTATGGTCCCCACAGTAGATCGCAGTGACATCGAGTTACACTGTCGTCACCGCATAACCCAAATGCCCCTGTAAGCATCAACGCCCTTGACTTTCGCTATCCAATAATCCTCAGGAACAAGTTTGTCCGGACTCCTCACAGGATCAACTTTAGAACCCCCCTTGGGGCTCAAGGCATCACACCCGGTGGTACTCCTGAGAAGTCCATTCCAAGGGAGCGCCTTTTTCTCCAGAGCCATCATCAAAACATTTTATACTATATATATATAGTATCTTTAAATCATACACCTAGTATGATCTCATACAAATCTCCTTTACACAAAATCGATTATTCCAAAATCGAAAATTCTCAAACTAGGCTTTCCAAATTTAATATTGATTTTACCCAAAAATCAAAAGCCTTTCCAAATCCATAGGTTCCCAAAACCTTTTCTAAATCCTCATAAGATCCTTTATATATACATATATATAAAAAATTTAAAACTTTGGATCATTTCAAACTTGTATAAAATTCCTTTTATACTTCAAACATTTTCAAAAACCCTTTCCTTCTGGCAAAAGATTCAACAAGGGGAGTTTTATCGTATATAACAAAGATATATAACTTTGTTTATTTAAAATCAAATATTCAAATTTGATTACTCTCTTCAATACCATTTTCATTCAAATCCGTACGATGTACACATATCATTCATACGCTATACCAATCTGATCGCTCACTCGATCACACAATTTCACTTCCGAACTAGTATCGTTCACCCGACTTCCTAGTGTGGATACAGATCTGGTTTCTTGATCAGAAACCATCATTCTCCTTGCATAGTCATAACTATGATAGAGAATATCTAGAACTAATCAACAATGCATATCTAGGTTCGCCGTCGAAAGTCAAGTGAAAAATCCCAACTCGGATCGACATAACTATCTCGAAATTTTGTGCTCGAATCTGGATCAAATCACTATGCGAATAGAATAACATGCGTACACCCTACGTATTTATCTTTATTGGTTATTAGCCAAATTAATTTCATTTCTATTCATATCCACTTGATTTTTATTCATTTACTCACATTTACTTCAATCCACTTGGATTATCACCTCTATCTTATCTCGATGGGTATTCAACCAATAACAGTTTAAACTCCGTCCAATTTAAATTTAGAAAATAACTTGAAAAGTTAAAGAAATAGATAAGTAGTTGAAAAATAATTACTAGTTTGTAAAATAGTTGTAAAATAGTTAGAAAATAGTTAAAATAATTATGAAATTTTAGATACTTATAAAATAATAGTAAGGTAGTAATTAGTTTATAAAACAGTTGGAAAAAATTGTTAAACAGTTTCAAAAATGATTGTAAAGCAAGTATAAGATAGCTTGGCTTTCAAAAGAAAGGTTGTATATATAATGAATGGCTTGAAAAAAAAAGGTTTATATTAAAAAAATAGTCCAGAGTCAAAACTGCTCATTTTTCCAAATTTAACTTTATTCAACCTTGATCTCAAATTCTACTAATTCAAATAAATTTCAATTGAACTAGTTCCAATTTCAATTCATTCCAACTCCAGTTTGAATTAATCCCAATATCAAACCCCATTTCCAAAACAAGTTGAATTATTCTTGATTTCCTTCCAAATTCAATTCAAATTCCATTTGAATTCAACTTTAATTACAATTCCTAATTATTCAAATCAATTCGGACTAATTTCAAATTGAACCCACCTCAATTTCAAATTGTTTCAAATTAATCCAATTCAAATTTCCCATTTGAATTTTATACTTATACATCTTCAATCACAATTTCAATTAATTCAAATCAAATTCAATTTGAACTAATTCAAATTTCAAATCCAAATCATCTCGAATTATACAAATTCGAGTTAATACTTCAAATGTTGATTTAATTCCTTTAAATTAATTTTCCTTTAATGTTTTTAAACAATTCAATTCTGAGTTCAAATTTCAAAATTCCATTCTAAAACATCCATCAAATTCCAAATTCCAGATCTCAAACCCATTTGAGATCACACAAACTCCCCGTTCAGATTAACCATTTAACTTCCCAACTTAAATCTTAGTTTCATCTTAAAATTTACAAATCAGGTTGAACATTCCAACATATTTAACTTTTCCCAAGTTAAACTCAATTCACTTAATCCAGTCAATCTTGCCCAATTTGAATTTCCATTTCAAATTCTAAACTTCACATTAATAATCTTCCCATTTATAAGTTCAAAAACTTAGCACTTCGGGTATCACACCTTATTCCAAATTCAAAACTCACCATTTAGAGTTTATTTCAAACCACCTTTGATACTATATATATCCACATATATACATATTAATTTCTTTTACACACCAAGTTATATTTTAAAATTTTAAACCACCTTTGGTTTTAATTCAAACAAATTTCCTTTAAATTTTCAAACAACTCTTGTTTGAAATAGGACCATTTCATTCAAATGCATTAAATAATATTGCTTGTTATTTCTTTAAATTAATTACATCATTAATTAATCACATTCGGTAATTAACTTTGTAACGATCCTGACTCGACCTTCGAAAATCGGCACCGAATACGACACTCGTATTCAAATGCCGCAGATCCAAACGTCGAATCTGGTTCGCCGGAGCTTATAACACATTAAGTACAACACAGCGGAAGAAAATGAATAGCATATATCAATATACAACATTTGATACAATAACTGATACAATATGATACAACAGATGATACAATGAATATACATCAGAGATATGATACAAGATAATAACAGCGGAAAGAAAAGATAACACAGCAGCGGAACAACAACTCTAATTATGGTCTTCAAGAAAGAACTCCAGCATCGGTAATCTCCATCTCCAAATCACCAATCCAGCGATAGCTCGAACTCGCAATAACGATGCACAAAGCTAAGTATGTGCAGTCCCGATCCAAAGACCGAACTAGCTCCAGATAATTTACTAAACCCGACTATCTGAAAAACCCAACTCTAGACTGCCCGTGTGGGAAAATAGTGGGCACCCAGAGTTTAGGAAAAGAACAATAAACTCCAGGTCAGTCATGGGACTGGTGTGAGCAAACAAAAGAATTGGTCTTTAAAAACAAGCAACAAGGAATTTAAAATAAATCCGTAATGCTTTTTGAAAAATGAAACTACCATAAGGCCTCCCGGCACACACACAATGCAAACGCACACATGGGGGAGATTTCTCCTTATGATAGTCAAATATGCTTAATACGAGGAAATTCTTTGATATTATTACTAGTGCATAGTGGAAAATCTTTTGAAAGTATAATATAAATCCTAGCCAGCATAGGTACCATGATGCTATGCCTACTATAGCTGCCATGTTAAATGGCAGGTTCTACAACTAAAACCGTACAAGGCTCGTATTGGATGAATGGATTTCCAACAAATGGTCAGGCTAAGGAACTTCCTACTGTCACATGGGATCGCCTCTGGCGGGACGTCCCGAGAAACTAACGTTACGGTTAGATCTCTGCCAACACAAGGCCGGGTTACCTCTGTAACTAGGTAACTACTACACGAGCGTGCCATCCCCCGGTCCTTTGGGACCTTTATCCGAGGTACCTCTAATCCAACAACCACAAAGCAATCACAAAGTAATAGATCTGCAGTATCCACATGAGTAAGTATCTGGGCTCCATACCATGATACCACCCTTTACCAGAAGGGAATGACAAACCCTAAAGGGCGCGACCCTCATAACCTTGCCGCATCTTTCCTGTTTCGACCATTTCCGGGGTGTGAGGTCCTGATGCAGTCTCGTCCACAAAGCTACGCTTTATACAAAAGCCATGCTTTGATCACAAATGATCAACAAATGATCATCAACACACAGCAGCACTTAGCATGCCACACTACCAAATTTGGGAGTATATCACTGATAAATATCAACTACATAACCTCTGAGCTCGTACGTCTCAGAGAAGGGTGTTAAGCTAAGAGAATAAATTCTCCGCCACCAAGCAGAAATGTATTTGATAGAGATCAGTTTAATATCTCAAAGCGTAGTGTCAGACATACAACCATACAAGTCTGTTCCGGGTTCGAACAGAACCGAAGGCACTTCCGAAGAAGCCCTTGCAAATCCGGGTATCCACAATCCCGATCAGACTTCCCATCACATAGGGAGAACTCTATACCGGAGCAACTCAGTGCAGAGTCAATCGACAGGTTATCCTACCGCTCTCGAAGACACCCGGTCTTCAACACCGGTCTTCAATTGCAATCATAACGTCGTATCACTATTCAGAATGGGTTATATGACACAAGGTCCTCTCCCGGCTAAACCGAATAGTGAGCGCAATATTTAAAAGCATATGGATATGGGATTTCAGTTAAGTCACAACTTGAAAATCCAAAGTTTCTCTTTTAAATGGTCAAACAAATTACCATTTTAAATCTTTAAATAAAAAGATTTATTTCACAAATTTCACCCAGTTTCACAAAGATCTATCCATAGATTTCAAAACAATTCCCATTTCAATTGGATTTATTCCTTAAATCTTTGAACTAAAGATTTAATTTATAGCTTTCAAAACACGTTTCCAAAGATTTATCTATAACTTGGGAAACTATTTCCATTTTAGACTTGAAATCCTTTTAACACGAATTGGAGATTCATTTCTTATGCGAAAGCTCTTATTACTTGAAAACATATAGTTTCCGTTTCAGAAAAATTCAATTATATTTATACAAGTTAAAATCTTTGGGTTTAGAATTTCAATTCCCAATCAACGCTTTTAAAATGGTTTTAAAAAAAAAAACCCATAGAAACCCATTTACAAGTTGAACAATCTTCTTAACCCATAGTTTCCAAACCATAGAATTCAATCCCAAATATTGAATTCGAATTTAAATCAAATTATTTAAATTCCAAAACTTAATTAAGTTATTTAAAATAACTTTTATTTTTTTAAAATTCATTTACAAAAGCTTTCAATTCTATTTCCAAAACTAATTTGGATTCGAAAATATAATCTTTAAAACTATTTCAAAAATCTGTGACTTAACCCATTACCACGTGCAATCCATATTTGTGTGTGTATACGTGTGGTCCAGGGGTTTAACACAATAGTGCACAACATCATCATCACAGATTCAACCATATCGATAAGCGGTATAACCCATAACGCTTATCTTCATCAACAGATTCATAGATAAAGTAAATTTATCAATCACAAAGATTCACTAACATGTTTCGATGTGGGTTTCGGATAACCAACTGGAATCCGACTCCCTGTCGCATCGAAATTCAAATGTCGTTCTATGGGTCAAGGGGTTACATATACATATAACAATATATACGTCACAAATAAAATAGCCAAGCACAAAGCATTACATAGCATCACAAAACATATCAATCCATCATGAAGCATTCAATTGGCAATCAAACATCTACAATTAAGATGAATAAATCTATGTGGTTTTAAAACTATTCCTCACATAATCACTTTCTTTAGTAATTAACTACCCTTAATTGCTTCTTTAATTACTTCTAAATTAATTACATTTAATAATTAATTATATTTATTAACCATCCCTGATTAATCTCCTTAGTAATTAATTACTCTTAATTAATTACATCACTTAATCATTTCAAAAGACTTAATCAACCCATGCTTAAATTAATTACACTAAGTTCACAAAGAAATTTCCTTCCATATTAATTACACAAGTAATTAATCCCCAAAACTCTTCTCTACTTTAATTAATTACCCCAGTATTTACTTATCTTAATTACTTCTTTAAGTAATTATTCATCATTGATTACTTATCAACCCATTTAATGATTATCCTAAATTAATTAAAGTTAATTAATTAATTTAAACTAATCCAATTAGTAAATTAATTACAAAGAGTAATTAATATCTTTGATTATTTCCATGAAGTAATCATACTTAATTAAGTTCCATAAATTGATTATTTAAATTAATTAATTCAATTAATTATCAAAATTAATTATATTAATTAATAAATAAATAATCACAAGTTAATGACCATCATTAACTTATTAACAAATTCTTAATTACCTTTCTTAAGTAATTGACTTAAACTAATTACTAATTTAATTAACCTTAATTAATTTCAATCTTTAATTAATTAAACAAATTAATTAATTAAATTATTTAAATTACCTTACTAATTTAATGAAACAAAGATCATTAAATCTTAAATTTACTTTTAAAAATAAAACATTTCTTATTCATGATTACTTTATCATTAATAAGGTAACTTAAACAATTCTAACTTAAAATTGTTTTCAAAGTACATTTTAAATTTAAAACTTAAAAAGAAATCAAACAACTTAAACAAAGTTTAAAAACATTTTAAAATCTTTTAAAACTTTATACTAAAGATTTTCTTTTTTAATAAAAGAAGTTATAAGAAATTTAAACTCCAAATTCATTTAAAAATACAAATCATATTTACATATGTTTGAACAACCAATTTGTTTTAAACATTTAAATTTCTTCTTCTTTTTTTTTTTTAAAAAAACTTCCTTAATTTTCAACCTTGTTTCAAAACTGAAGTTTGATTCCAGATTTAAACTTATGTTTAAATCCTTACTTAAATTTAAAGCTTATCTTAAATTTAAAATATTTAAACTCTTGAAGTTGTTCTAAACATTTTGTTTCAAAGTTTAAATTTAAATTTCAACCTGGATTCAAAACTCATTTGAGATTCAAATTTTTAAATTTGACTTAAATCCTGTTTTCAAAACCCTGCATTTAGATTTTTAAACAAATCTTAAAATTAAAACTACAGGTTTTATAAACCTATAATCTCAGAAGCAACCCGAGTACCCCCTTTGTTTGCTTCGAGTAAAACCAACGGCTACTTCGAGCAAAATTTGATTTCACTCGAGTATAATCTCGAGTACAAAACTACTGCAAAACCCAATTCCTCCCTGATACTCCTTCTTCCCCGTGCATATGCACGATGACTGTAGCCACCTCCGGCCACCGCCCAGGCCATGAACAAGTCGCCGACCTCCCTTACATCACCTCGCGATCATCACAATCCCTCAACACACTCGAAATCAGATTCGAGTTTCCCCAATTCAAAATCTGTCAGCAACAGGCACTTCCACCCAAACCTGTAAACCCTCATTTCCTCCTCCTCCGACCACCTTATCGACAACTACTCCGACCACACCTGCACCAATGCTCCAACTACCATTGACCCAAAAATCAAGACACTCGGTCACTTGTGGTTTCCTCCCGATCAATCAAAGCAGTGCCAAATAAAACTAGGTTTAGCATTCCCCTTTTCCAGATAAAACAGCAATGCACCAAAAATTCATCACTAAAATTTGCAATTTGATTTTAAATAATCACAATTTAGTTTTAACTTTGATTCAAACACCTGAAATTATCAATCAACTGGATTTTTACAGGTTTTAACTTCCTTTGTTAAAACTTTGTTTCCAGTAACTACAGGTATATTTTTTTTTCCTTCTTTTCATCTTAAACAAAATCTTAAGTTTATCATTGATGATATATTAAACATGCATTGACCAAATCTCTTATATTATCAAAGATAAATTTTAAAATCACTTAAGTTTCCTTTAAAACTTGGATCCTGGAACTTAGAAAATACTGTAAATATCACAAAACAGAAACTATACTAAATACAGTTTTTATTACTAGAACAAGCATGCACTTCATAATTTCTTAAACTTTAAAATTTTATGAGGTTACCCTCAATATACAAATCAACATACAACCAGATCTACACAAGTCATAAATCATGCCAAAATTTAATATTTAAGTTTTTAAACCAGAAAGTGTTACTCATAAACACTCCATTCAACATACTATCAGGTATACAACACAAGCACATACATTTCAGTCATAAAACAAGCATCAGATATACTTAAGTTTTAATTTTAAGAAAAGAAGTTACTCACAAACAAAAATAAATAAATTCAGGAAGGAGATTTGCTCACCTGTTAATGAAGGCAGAGACAAAGAGGAGGCAGGAAACAGGGAGTAAATTTTTGAGCCTGTATATTTGAAATTAAGAATCTTTGCTTATTTACTCTTGCATTTGTTTATTTAATTCATCAAACACAAAAATTTAAATTTTTACTCACTGTGTGATTTTTTTTTTCTTTTCTGTTATACACAGGGAAGCTCTCCTGCATTTAAAAACAGATATCAATCCTTTGCCTTGAACTTGACTTTGTTTTCCTGCAACTTTGTTAAATAAATTTGTTTAAATCTTTGCTTATTTGCTGAATTCAACATTAAACTCAAATTCTTTTAAAAAAAAGAAATTTACTTGCCTTTGAAATTGTTTCTAGAAAGCTTTGCATTTGATTTCCAGTAACTGCAAACTTGCATTTGCTTTTGTTTACTTTGATCTTGAATTTGCTTTAGGAATCCACTGCATGCTTTCCAGGTTTGATTTTTTTTTTGTGTTGCGGTTTGAATTTAAACTTGCCGGAAACAAACGTGAACTGAAGCTTGATCTTCATTTTCAGATTTGAGGAGAGAATGGTATTATTCCTTTTTTTCTGATTTTTTTCTTTGGTGTTATACTTTTGAGATGCCAAATCTTTTTTACTGTTTCTCTTCAGATTTGTGAAGAGTTATTATGAACATGTATGGGAAAATGAAGAGTTTTGTAATTTTTTTAATCTTATTATTTTATTTTATCAAATATACTTGATGCCACTTGTTAAAAACAATCTCAAGCTCTAGATTTTGTTGATTTTCTTACTCTACTACATCTCACATGTGTATGTATTTCTCTTTACTTCCTTGTGTATATTTACATTTTAAACTTTTAGTTCTTGTTTTTATATCTATTTTGTTTATTATTTTCAACTTACATCAATTTGAAGAAAGGAATGATTCTTAAAACTCATTTTATTAATAAGTGATTTATTAATAAGAAAGGTAATAAAATTGGAATTTTCCCATATATAGTTTATCACTGATTTTATTTGTTTGAGACCTTTCAATTTATTTTCAAATTGCATTTCCAAGTTTAAAATATATTATAAATTTATATTGACAATTTTAGGGTGTTATTTTATTTTATTTTGAATATTCTATCTTAAAATATATTTATATGAAAAAAAAATACCTCTTTATTAATTTTGAAAATTTAATCACAATTTATATTTTTAATCTTAAATTCCCAATTCAAATCTATTTATAACTCAAAAATAGAATTTTTCTAATAAATTCATAATTAAATCCACAATTATATTTTTCAAAATTAAATAAATTGTCAAATTAAACTTGTTCAAAATTCAGGAATGTTACAGATTTCCCCCCTTAAAAGAATTTCGTCCTCGAAATTTGCAAGAGAGACGAAGAAGAAAAGATGATAGATAAAGAAATAATTGATCAATTCAGATTGAAATATTTATTCTGCATTCAGTTTACCAAACCAGAATATCAAATAATATGAGAATAAACTCATACAATTATTACACAAGATATTTGGGTCCACCGGTCTATGAATATGCAAGGGCATTAATTAGTTCGAAGGATTAACTAACCGTTCATATAATATATCGGATCCCAGAGAATAGATAGGTGGATTTAATCTTTTACGATCCCTCAAACACTAGATAAGGATTCCAAATTCAAGTCAAAATATCCCAAAGTATATATAACTTGTCCCTCTTCGGACTTCAGTTTACACAAGAAATTACAATAGAATTTCAAATTTGGTTTTAATCGATATCGTTCTATTGATACAATTCAATTTTTTAGCTTTATATTATATTAACCAATTTTAACTTAATTTAAATTTCCAATTTATTTAAAACTTTCAATTTCCAAATTCATTAGAGCTTAAAACGAAAAGCTGATAAGAAATCGATGAAGATACGAAGTAAGGATTCTCTACGACGATACGTAAGGCCACCATCACACCAAAACTTCTTTTGGAGCAGTCACGAAGCAATCAAAAGAATTCCGAAATCGAATCAAAGGAGATTGATAGAGAAAGTTTATTCCGCCGTTGTAGAGTATTGACCATTTGTCCTGGTATTCCCCTGTCCCCTATCTCGTCCTCTTCTCGCGCTCATACTCACTATCAGTGAATAGTAAGAGAATTTACTGAGGCACTCGAACGGATATCTTAGGGATTGCTCATTCTAGGGTATATTTCACCCTATCTCTAATGAGTTACTTAATGTGTTATACTCCTGAGCTAAAGTTTCAACCTTCAGCTCTGATACCAAATGTAACGATCCTGACTCGACCTTCGAAAATCGGCACCGAATACGACACTCGTATTCAAATGCCGCAGATCCAAACGTCGAATCTGGTTCGCCGGAGCTTATAACACATTAAGTACAACACAGCGGAAGAAAATGAATAGCATATATCAATATACAACATTTGATACAATAACTGATACAATATGATACAACAGATGATACAATGAATATACATCAGAGATATGATACAAGATAATAACAGCGGAAAGAAAAGATAACACAGCAGCGGAACAACAACTCTAATTATGGTCTTCAAGAAAGAACTCCAGCATCGGTAATCTCCATCTCCAAATCACCATTCCAGCGATAGCTCGAACTCGCAATAACGATGCACAAAGCTAAGTATGTGCAGTCCCGATCCAAAGACCGAACTAGCTCCAGATAATTTACTAAACCCGACTATCTGAAAAACCCAACTCTAGACTGCCCGTGTGGGAAAATAGTGGGCACCCAGAGTTTAGGAAAAGAACAATAAACTCCAGGTCAGTCATGGGACTGGTGTGAGCAAACAAAAGAATTGGTCTTTAAAAACAAGCAACAAGGAATTTAAAATAAATCCGTAATGCTTTTTGAAAAATGAAACTACCATAAGGCCTCCCGGCACACACACAATGCAAACGCACACATGGGGGAGATTTCTCCTTATGATAGTCAAATATGCTTAATACGAGAAAATTCTTTGATATTATTACTAGTGCATAGTGGAAAATCTTTTGAAAGTATAATATAAATCCTAGCCAGCATAGGTACCATGATGCTATGCCTACTATAGCTGCCATGTTAAATGGCAGGTTCTACAACTAAAACCGTACAAGGCTCGTATTGGATGAATGGATTTCCAACAAATGGTCAGGCTAAGGAACTTCCTACTGCCACATGGGATCGCCTCTGGCGGGACGTCCCGAGAAACTAACGTTACGGTTAGATCTCTGCCAACACAAGGCCGGGTTACCTCTGTAACTAGGTAACTACTACACGAGCGTGCCATCCCCCGGTCCTTTGGGACCTTTATCCGAGGTACCTCTAATCCAACAACCACAAAGCAATCACAAAGTAATAGATCTGCAGTATCCACATGAGTAAGTATCTGGGCTCCATACCATGATACCACCCTTTACCAGAAGGGAATGACAAACCCTAAAGGGCGCGACCCTCATAACCTTGCCGCATCTTTCCTGTTTCGACCATTTCCGGGGTGTGAGGTCCTGATGCAGTCTCGTCCACAAAGCTACGCTTTATACAAAAGCCATGCTTTGATCACAAATGATCAACAAATGATCATCAACACACAGCAGCACTTAGCATGCCACACTACCAAATTTGGGAGTATATCACTGATAAATATCAACTACATAACCTCTGAGCTCGTACGTCTCAGAGAAGGGTGTTAAGCTAAGAGAATAAATTCTCCGCCACCAAGCAGAAATGTATTTGATAGAGATCAGTTTAATATCTCAAAGCGTAGTGTCAGACATACAACCATACAAGTCTGTTCCGGGTTCGAACAGAACCGAAGGCACTTCCGAAGAAGCCCTTGCAAATCCGGGTATCCACAATCCAGATCGGACTTCCCATCACATAGGGAGAACTCTATACCGGAGCAACTCAGTGCAGAGTCAATCGACAGGTTATCCTACCGCTCTCGAAGACACCCGGTCTTCAACACCGGTCTTCAATTGCAATCATAATGTCGTATCACTATTCAGAATAGGTTATATGACACAAGGTCCTCTCCCGGCTAAACCGAATAGTGAGCGCAATATTTAAAAGCATATGGATATGGGATTTCAGTTAAGTCACAACTTGAAAATCCAAAGTTTCTCTTTTAAATGGTCAAACAAATTACCATTTTAAATCTTTAAATAAAAAGATTTATTTCACAAATTTCACCCAGTTTCACAAAGATCTATCCATAGATTTCAAAACAATTCCCATTTCAATTGGATTTATTCCTTAAATCTTTGAACTAAAGATTTAATTTATAGCTTTCAAAACACGTTTCCAAAGATTTATCTATAACTTGGGAAACTATTTCCATTTTAGACTTGAAATCCTTTTAACACGAATTGGAGATTCATTTCTTATGCGAAAGCTCTTATTACTTGAAAACATATAGTTTCCGTTTCAGAAAAATTCAATTATATTTATACAAGTTAAAATCTTTGGGTTTAGAATTTCAATTCCCAATCAACGCTTTTAAAATGGTTTTAAAAAAAAAACCCATAGAAACCCATTTACAAGTTGAACAATCTTCTTAACCCATAGTTTCCAAACCATAGAATTCAATCCCAAATATTGAATTCGAATTTAAATCAAATTATTTAAATTCCAAAACTTAATTAAGTTATTTAAAATAACTTTTATTTTTTTAAAATTCATTTACAAAAGCTTTCAATTCTATTTCCAAAACTAATTTGGATTCGAAAATATAATCTTTAAAACTATTTCAAAAATCTGTGACTTAACCCATTACCACGTGCAATCCATATTTGTGTGTGTATACGTGTGGTCCAGGGGTTTAACACAATAGTGCACAACATCATCATCACAGATTCAACCATATCGATAAGCGGTATAACCCATAACGCTTATCTTCATCAACAGATTCATAGATAAAGTAAATTTATCAATCACAAAGATTCACTAACATGTTTCGATGTGGGTTTCGGATAACCAACTGGAATCCGACTCCCTGTCGCATCGAAATTCAAATGTCGTTCTATGGGTCAAGGGGTTACATATACATATAACAATATATACGTCACAAATAAAATAGCCAAGCACAAAGCATTACATAGCATCACAAAACATATCAATCCATCATGAAGCATTCAATTGGCAATCAAACATCTACAATTAAGATGAATAAATCTATGTGGTTTTAAAACTATTCCTCACATAATCACTTTCATTAGTAATTAACTACCCTTAATTGCTTCTTTAATTACTTCTAAATTAATTACATTTAATAATTAATTATATTTATTAACCATCCCTGATTAATCTCCTTAGTAATTAATTACTCTTAATTAATTACATCACTTAATCATTTCAAAAGACTTAATCAACCCATGCTTAAATTAATTACACTAAGTTCACAAAGAAATTTCCTTCCATATTAATTACACAAGTAATTAATCCCCAAAACTCTTCTCTACTTTAATTAATTACCCCAGTATTTACTTATCTTAATTACTTCTTTAAGTAATTATTCATCATTGATTACTTATCAACCCATTTAATGATTATCCTAAATTAATTAAAGTTAATTAATTAATTTAAACTAATCCAATTAGTAAATTAATTACAAAGAGTAATTAATATCTTTGATTATTTCCATGAAGTAATCATACTTAATTAAGTTCCATAAATTGATTATTTAAATTAATTAATTCAATTAATTATCAAAATTAATTATATTAATTAATAAATAAATAATCACAAGTTAATGACCATCATTAACTTATTAACAAATTCTTAATTACCTTTCTTAAGTAATTGACTTAAACTAATTACTAATTTAATTAACCTTAATTAATTTCAATCTTTAATTAATTAAACAAATTAATTAATTAAATTATTTAAATTACCTTACTAATTTAATGAAACAAAGATCATTAAATCTTAAATTTACTTTTAAAAATAAAACATTTCTTATTCATGATTACTTTATCATTAATAAGGTAACTTAAAACAATTCTAACTTAAAATTGTTTTCAAAGTACATTTTAAATTTAAAACTTAAAAAGAAATCAAACAACTTAAACAAAGTTTAAAAACATTTTAAAATCTTTTAAAACTTTATACTAAAGATTTTCTTTTTTAATAAAAGAAGTTATAAGAAATTTAAACTCCAAATTCATTTAAAAATACAAATCATATTTACATATGTTTGAACAACCAATTTGTTTTAAACATTTAAATTTCTTCTTCTTTTTTTTTTTTTTTTAAAAAACTTCCTTAATTTTCAACCTTGTTTCAAAACTGAAGTTTGATTCCAG
Source organism: Allium cepa (assembly GCA_030765085.1). Lineage (NCBI taxonomy): Eukaryota > Viridiplantae > Streptophyta > Magnoliopsida > Asparagales > Amaryllidaceae > Allium > Allium cepa. Next base: position 22,351,555 of record CM060931.1, read on the forward strand.
ATTTAAACTTATGTTTAAATCCTTACTTAAATTTAAAGCTTATCTTAAATTTAAAATATTTAAACTCTTGAAGTTGTTCTAAACATTTTGTTTCAAAGTTTAAATTTAAATTTCAACCTGGATTCAAAACTCATTTGAGATTCAAATTTTTAAATTTGACTTAAATCCTGTTTTCAAAACCCTGCATTTAGATTTTTAAACAAATCTTAAAATTAAAACTACAGGTTTTATAAACCTATAATCTCAGAAGCAACCCGAGTACCCCCTTTGTTTGCTTCGAGTAAAACCAACGGCTACTTCGAGCAAAATTTGATTTCACTCGAGTATAATCTCGAGTACAAAACTACTGCAAAACCCAATTCCTCCCTGATACTCCTTCTTCCCCGTGCATATGCACGATGACTGTAGCCACCTCCAGCCACCGCCCAGGCCATGAACAAGTCGCCGACCTCCCTTACATCACCTCGCGATCATCACAATCCCTCAACACACTCGAAATCAGATTCGAGTTTCCCCAATTCAAAATCTGTCAGCAACAGGCACTTCCACCCAAACCTGTAAACCCTCATTTCCTCCTCCTCCGACCACCTTATCGACAACTACTCCGACCACACCTGCACCAATGCTCCAACTACCATTGACCCAAAAATCAAGACACACGGTCACTTGTGGTTTCCTCCCGATCAATCAAAGCAGTGCCAAATAAAACTAGGTTTAGCATTCCCCTTTTCCAGATAAAACAGCAATGCACCAAAAATTCATCACTAAAATTTGCAATTTGATTTTAAATAATCACAATTTAGTTTTAACTTTGATTCAAACACCTGAAATTATCAATCAACTGGATTTTTACAGGTTTTAACTTCCTTTGTTAAAACTTTGTTTCCAGTAACTACAGGTATATTTTTTTTCCTTCTTTTCATCTTAAACAAAATCTTAAGTTTATCATTGATGATATATTAAACATGCATTGACCAAATCTCTTATATTATCAAAGATAAATTTTAAAATCACTTAAGTTTCCTTTAAAACTTGGATCCTGGAACTTAGAAAATACTGTAAATATCACAAAACAGAAACTATACTAAATACAGTTTTTATTACTAGAACAAGCATGCACTTCATAATTTCTTAAACTTTAAAATTTTATGAGGTTACCCTCAATATACAAATCAACATACAACCAGATCTACACAAGTCATAAATCATGCCAAAATTTAATATTTAAGTTTTTAAACCAGAAAGTGTTACTCATAAACACTCCATTCAACATACTATCAGGTATACAACACAAGCACATACATTTCAGTCATAAAACAAGCATCAGATATACTTAAGTTTTAATTTTAAGAAAAGAAGTTACTCACAAACAAAAATAAACAAATTCAGGAAGGAGATTTGCTCACCTGTTAATGAAGGCAGAGACAAAGAGGAGGCAGGAAACAGGGAGTAAATTTTTGAGCCTGTATATTTGAAATTAAGAATCTTTGCTTATTTACTCTTGCATTTGTTTATTTAATTCATCAAACACAAAAATTTAAATTTTTACTCACTGTGTGATTTTTTTTTTCTTTTCTGTTATACACAGGGAAGCTCTCCTGCATTTAAAAACAGATATCAATCCTTTGCCTTGAACTTGACTTTGTTTTCCTGCAACTTTGTTAAATAAATTTGTTTAAATCTTTGCTTATTTGCTGAATTCAACATTAAACTCAAATTCTTTTAAAAAAAAGAAATTTACTTGCCTTTGAAATTGTTTCTAGAAAGCTTTGCATTTGATTTCCAGTAACTGCAAACTTGCATTTGCTTTTGTTTACTTTGATCTTGAATTTGCTTTAGGAATCCACTGCATGCTTTCCAGGTTTGATTTTTTTTTTGTGTTGCAGTTTGAATTTAAACTTGCCGGAAACAAACGTGAACTGAAGCTTGATCTTCATTTTCAGATTTGAGGAGAGAATGGTATTATTCCTTTTTTTCTGATTTTTTTCTTTGGTGTTATACTTTTGAGATGCCAAATCTTTTTTACTGTTTCTCTTCAGATTTGTGAAGAGTTATTATGAACATGTATGGGAAAATGAAGAGTTTTGTAATTTTTTTAATCTTATTATTTTATTTTATCAAATATACTTGATGCCACTTGTTAAAAACAATCTCAAGCTCTAGATTTTGTTGATTTTCTTACTCTACTACATCTCACATGTGTATGTATTTCTCTTTACTTCCTTGTGTATATTTACATTTTAAACTTTTAGTTCTTGTTTTTATATCTATTTTGTTTATTATTTTCAACTTACATCAATTTGAAGAAAGGAATGATTCTTAAAACTCATTTTATTAATAAGTGATTTATTAATAAGAAAGGTAATAAAATTGGAATTTTCCCATATATAGTTTATCACTGATTTTATTTGTTTGAGACCTTTCAATTTATTTTCAAATTGCATTTCCAAGTTTAAAATATATTATAAATTTATATTGACAATTTTAGGGTGTTATTTTATTTTATTTTGAATATTCTATCTTAAAATATATTTATATGAAAAAAAAATACCTCTTTATTAATTTTGAAAATTTAATCACAATTTATATTTTTAATCTTAAATTCCCAATTCAAATCTATTTATAACTCAAAAATAGAATTTTTCTAATAAATTCATAATTAAATCCACAATTATATTTTTCAAAATTAAATAAATTGTCAAATTAAACTTGTTCAAAATTCAGGAATGTTACAAACTTATTTCTTAATTACCCTCATTAAGTAATTGTCCCTTAAATTACTTATATCCAGTTACTTCATTAAGTAACTCCTTCTTTAATTATCATTTCCAATTATAATTATCTTATTCTAAAACACTTCTCCAATTCAAGGTTTCAATTTTAGTTTGAATCCATTTCTAACTTATCTTTATTCAATTTAAATTTCAGTTTCGTTGTATTCTATTACTTCTTAATTTAATTCAATAGTTTAACAACCAATTCCTTTACTATTTGTTAGAAAGATATATTGCTTTATATATCAAAATATATTCTTATATAAAACCATTTAAAATCTTTATATAAGAAAATAACAAGTACGTTCTCTCACATATATATATACTCACTCATTCTAGGGTACCACTTATCCTATCCTTAATGAGTAATCCCACCAGAGCCAAGGTTCTTGCTTAACCTTCAGCTCTGATACCAAATGTAACGACCCGGAATTTTCGACTCAGAAAATTCCAGATAGTTAGGAAAAGAAGAAAAAGAAAGAAGATGAAGAAGAAATAACAGTAACACCAAATCACAGAAAAACTCACATTCGCAGCGGATCCAAATATAATAATAAATAATATCAGTTTTACAAAGAAGAATTGTATCAATATTCTTATACAATCCTACATCAGAGTTACAAACTATTACACAAAATAGGTCAAATTTGAAAACATGTCCCAACTAAGCAGCAATAATTTACACAGCGGAAACCACTCCGTACGTTCCTGCCATCCAGCTCGCTTCCTGAACTCCAGAACGTCCTTACCTGAAAGGCTGTAATACTCGGTCTGACCCGAGCATTACATCAAAGTAACACCCGGGTCAGGCTGGAAACCAGCGTGAGTAAACTCATCTAACAAGAAATACAAAAAGTATACAACTTATATATGAACCCGGGTAACTTATATCAATTTTCAACTTCACAAGTTGTTAGACATCACATAATTTACACATCAATTTCCAAGTGTCAATACTTAGATTAAAGGGTCCAATTCACTTAAATCATTCCAAACCAGCTTATTGATTTTACATATCAATATATAAAGAATCGAAGTGGTTTCGGGTATTAAATAACACCCGACTCCGGTCTCTTCGAATCTAATGTTATCCTAACTTAAATTATTCAAGTGAAATACCATTCAACTTTAAATACAGAATGTCACAATAATTCATCATAAATAGATAACCACATCATCACAGTTTAAACCAACTTATGTTATCATATAGCATCACAAACCATATATTAGGAATAACAATTAATCAAAGACTTCCAATATCGTTCTATTTATCCTTTATTTAAGTAATTAACCCTTAATTAATTTCACAAATTAATTATCCTTAACCCAATACGGTAATTAACCTTTAATTATTTCATTAATTAATTAATTGCTAACCATAAATATTAATCACCCTTGATTAATAACATCAGAAATTTATTTACCCTCAATTACTTCATCAAATAAATTAATTACTCCTTAATTATCTCTAATAAATCCTTTGATTAATTATACAAAATAATATGATCCAAATTACTTTCACAATTCCATCTTCCACCAATTACATTCAGTAATTATCATTAATTTCTTCACCAAGTAATTATACTTCATCAATTACATTAAGTAATTATTATCAAATCATCAAGTGATTAATTATTCTTAATTAATTAATTAAATAAATTAACTTGTTATTCCTTAATAATTCCATTAATTAAACTAATTTCAAAACATTAATCTTAACTTAATTTTAAGTTAAACCATTTCTTAATTATGTTTTAAAAACAAATTTATTTGAAATAAAGTGCTTTTGAACTTACTTTGAAATTTCATTTCAAATATGAAATTTAAAATGAATATAATTTGAACTTAATCAAAATTTAAACAATTTAAAACTTTTTAAAATTATAAGACAAACAAGTGATTGTCTTAGAAATGAAATTCATAAGAATTTCGAAACTAAATTCATTTCAAAATTTCAATAACTTCAATTTACATTTAGTTTAAATCTTTCAAATTTAAACCTTCTTTTAATTTCAAAAACTGAATTACATTTTTTTAGATTCCCAGATTTAAACCTCATTTTTAAACTTGCTCATATTTTAACAAAAACTTCATTTTTAAAAATTGCAAGCTACTACTATTTTACAGTAATTAATAATTCCAGTTTTAAAACTTTACTACTTCTATTACTTTTTATTATTTAAAACTGAGATTTTTAAATTAAACTTGGATTCTAAAATTCAAATTTGGATTTAAAACTGGGTTTTAAACATTAGCTTATCTTTAAAAGCTCAGATTTAAATTTTTTATAAAAACAGATACTACAGGTTTATCAAAACCTGTAAGACAAGAAAATACCCGAGACTACCCAGAATCTACTTCGAGTCAATCATTCCCAAGCTTCGAGCAAAACCCAAATCCTACTCAAACATCACTCGAGAGTCCTCTTTCCCCCAAACACAGCTTCTCACGCCATAGTCACAACGTGCACGGTGCACGTGTACCGACGCGTCTCCTACCTCCGGCCATCTTCCTGATCTCCCACAAGTCGACACTGACTTCGACATCAGCCACGACCATCCAAATCGAAGAATCACACCACCAAATCAAATCGAGCTATCTGAAACAACCCACTCCCAACTTTCTCGACCAAAAGACGTTTGCCACGACGATCACGGCGACTGGACCCCACGTCCTTCTGACATTAGCCTCGTCATCGACCCAAGCAAACATTCTCACACTCACGATCGAACACGACGCCTTGATTAAGTCGAGATCACTTCGCCATTACCCTCTACAGAACTTCCTCCCAAAACCCTATTTCACCTTACTCCGGCCACCACAGACCACTATAAAATACAACCTTATTTTTCCCTCAATCTACAATACTCCGGCCCCCTTCAGATCGAACCTCATCACAAACTTCAGCGCTGTTCAACGGCAATCGACTTAAATACAATTTCTGATCAACTCAAAAATTCCCAAAACACACAAACATATGAATCCAATTTTCTATAGTAAAATTCATATTTTTCAAGATCAAACCCGGTTATAAAATCAAACAAATGAATTTCGAACATTGATTTTTATTGACCTTGATTTATTTTACTAAAATTTCTATTTCTAGATCATCCCCTTAAATATAATTCACTACAACAAAATTTAAGAATGATATTTCATTGTTGCAGACAACTTCCCCACAGTTTGAATCAATTTAGACAAGATGAAATGTATTTAAGATGTGATTCTTTAATACTGTGGTCAACAGAGAAGTAATATCAGACATATACACATACATTTTGTTCATATATATACATACATTCCTATTCAAACATTTATATCAATATAAATAATTTCACACATGCATCAAGATGTATATCAGAATTTAAAACCCCTTTTTTTTGTTTGTTACCAGAGCTTTGCATGATGGATCTTAACCTATTCTTAAGATCTTACTGTTCTTCCTATTTCCCAGATACATACTTTTTTAATTTACCTAAATAAAATTATAAACCTTACTCTATGTTTAAACAAATAAAAATCATTTGAAAACTAGAACCCAACAAAGATCAAGTAGAGAAATATTGAATGTTGATTTAATTTTCAAGTCTGAAGCTTATGGGACAGAGAAGACAGACATGCACAGCTTCAAACATAAACAAACATGTAGCACACTTGTGTTTACATATGCATGCATCACTTATTTCAGAATTTCACAGGCAACAAACATGTATTCAAAACGTTTACTCACCTCAAATATTGCAGAGCACAGGAGATTAAACTTTCCAGGCCTTTAACCTTTAAATTTGACAAAGCTTTGATATGCTTTGATTTGCTTTTTGATTGAAAATCCCTTTTCATGCATCAATTTTGTTGATTAAAAGATTGAACTGATGTTGAAATTGCTGATCTTCCTTTCAAATGCAGGTTGAAACAATGTTGATTGTAGTTGAATTTCATTCCAATTGAATTGCCATTCATTTGAATTTGCAGGTTTTAATTTTCATTTGCGTTTTGTTTTTAGGTTAAAAGAATGCTTGTAAATTTGAATTTTCAGATTGACATTAATTTGAAAGAATGAAGAAAGGAAAAGGAAATGAGAAGAAGAAGGAAAAAATTTTTTTTATATGCTTATTAAAGTTAAAGGGAAAAAAAACAAATTGTTAAAAGAAAGATACTTGTTAAACACTTGTCACTAACACTTACACTTGTCATTTTAATTAGCTTAATAGCTTTACATGTGTTATTAAAATGTGACAATATGGTCATATATGTACATAAGTATTTAAATAAATATTATTAAATTTTAAAATGTAATATAACTTACTTATTAAAGTTACTTAATTAATAAATACTTATGTATGCCTTTTGAAACAAAATTTGCTAAAACTAATTATGAATATAAATAAATTATTCTATTTTGATTTCAAAATTATAACAATAACCTTATTTGGAAATAAGGAATTTAAAAATCAAATTTTGAAATTTAAACACTTTAACATCTAATTTAAACTTATTTATTTTCAAAATAATTTGAAAACTTTGTTATTAAAAATATTACTTAAAAACTTTGGTTAAATAATTATATTCAAAAATTAACCATTGATTACTTCATAATTCAAATTAAAATTCAAAATTCAATTTAAATTTCAGATTTAATTTGATATATACATATATTTAAACAAATACAATTTTCAACTTGTATATAATTCTATTTAAAATCTATGCATATATACACAAGACAATTTCAAATATAAATATTTATTTGATCAGATTCATTTGTCCAATTTATAAATTCAGTATTCCTACTACTTAACCCAATTATATTATTAATTACGATGCCCAGAAATCCGAGTTATTACAGAAAAATATTTTACTTTGCTGTAAAATAAACAAAACAAAGATGAGAAGGAGTTTTGCTGTATGCTTGTATATTATATAATACATAAACCTAAACAAAATTTTGTTTTTTTAATATACAATGTGTATGTATAAGCACAGGATGCAAAAAGAACAGAGAAGGGAGTTGCAACATATGTATCAAATATATAAGATGGAGATGGGACTTACGACTGCTATGATGGTGGTGAACTTGGCTGAAGTGGATGAAGATCTCGGTCGGTAGTTGGCGGTGGATGTGGGAGTGGAGGCCACACGTGGGGTGGGCTCGAGCAAGGAGAAGGAAGAGGATGGTGAGAGGATGATCAATATCTCAAATATGTGAAACTTATCTGCCTTGTATTAATATATAATGAATTTCAAAAGCAAAACAAAGAATGAAAATAGAGTGAATGGCTATAATTATCAACGGCTAGGAATAGTAAAAGGCAGGGGAAAGAAACATTCCAATAAATAAAGATACGTTGGGTATTTAAAACAATTCATTGTACGTTTCAGATTTTGAAACGCAAACGAAAACAAAAGGTCGTGGATCCGGTACCGATATGGTTACCAGTTTCGCGGATTCCACTACCGCAGAGATCAGCATGACGAGACCATCAAAACGGTACACAGATATTAATGGTACTATCTTCTGATCAAAAGTCGATATCGGTACGAAAATGCTGCTATTTCGTCGAAAATAAGATCGACGGAGCAATAACAGTCTAAATTTTAAGAAAGAAATATGAATTCTCACTCAGAAGATCATTTATAAATTTTCTGCATCAAAATATTCAGGTTAGGAAATTATTTTATTACCATCAAAATTTTAACTTATTTGAATTGAAATAGAATTACACAATAAAATAAACTTCCATATTATCCGATGAAAATTTACCATTTGCTATGTCTAAATAAATGTACTACAAATATAAAATTTTCAATTCAAAATTTTATTATTTAAAATTTCAAAAAAATTTCGTTTAATTACGTTAATAAAACCATTAAAATTTTTAGGTCGTTACACTCTCCCATAATCAAAACTTTTCGTCCCCGAAAAGGAAGAAGGTAGGAGAATAGAAACAACTAGAAAGAAAAATAGATTGAAAGACAATGATAAACAATTAATTGAAAACTATGTAAATTTGCTTGGAATATTCATTTGAAAACTTCATTTGCAAATCGATTTTTTTAATACTTTAAAACTTTCCAAAAACCCATTTGTAAAATTTCTTGCTTCCTTTATAAATACCATTCATATCTTTAAATAACACCTTTATAATATATGAGAATTATTTGAAAACAATTATTTACACCATTATTTATATTTACAAAGAAGTTATTGGAAACATTAAATCCATAATTCGTAAGTTTATTAATTTATCTCAAGATACTTTCCAACATTTTTAATAAATCAATAATCATTTTCTTTAAATATGTTTTATTTAATTAATAACTTTAAAAATATTTATAACACTAATAATTTTCTATTAAACCATATAGCATATAAATAAACATTATATTAAAAGGATATATTCAAACAGGAAAAGAAGGTAGATTTGAAAAACAGAATATAGGTGAATAAATAAAGCTGAGCAGATAAGGTAGATTCAAAAGAATAGTATCGGGAACAAATAGTTAATTCAAGCCATAAGAATTTCAATTTCAAATATTAATACAGAACTTCTTTGTTGGAAATACTTTTATAATAAAATACCTTTATAAAAAGTATTTTTATAATAAAATATTTTTATATTGGAACAAATTTTCCTTTTGAAGATACTTTTATAACTCGATGTTTCAACAAGTTTATCCTTGTTCTTGCAGACTCTGGCCATACGTTGATCAGGCGCAAAGCTAGAATTCTTCAAGTGCTTAGTAGACCTGTTTCATTACCCAGTAAAAATACTTGAAAACCTTCAAAACCGATATGGAAAGTGCAATCCAAACAAATCAACCGAATCATGGATCGTAGATACACAATGGTTATGCCTGGATCCCCCAGGAAACATTCGTACCTTTAAGCAATCACTGCCTTGTGAATTTCGCCATGATAACCAAAAACTGTTGACTGCGGAAACGCACTGGTTATGCCTGGATCCCCCAGGAAACATCCATACCCTTTGAGCAATCTCTGCCTTGCGGATTACGCTGCAACAACAAAACTTGTAGACCGTGGATACACAATGGTTACGCCTGGATCCCCCAGGAAACATTTGTACCCTTTAAGCAATCTCTACCTCGCTGATTATGACACAACAACAAAACTTGTAGACTGTGGATACACAATGGTTATGCCTCGATCCCTCAGGAAACATTCGTACCCTTTAAGCAATCTCTGCCTTGGGGATTATGCTACAACAAAACTTGTAGACCACGGATACAAAATGGTTACGCCTGGATCCCCCAGGAAACATCCATACCCTTTAAGCAATTTGTGACGACCCGGAATTTTTAAGCAATTTAAATCGGAATATTTAATTGATTTTAAATATTCAATAGAATAATTTTAACTTGAATTTACGAATATCACAATTTATTTGATACTTAAATTATTGAATTAAATAATTTGGAGTTGGGTAAATTATTGAATCTGGAGTTTTAAGCCTGTTATAAATAATTTAATGGCTTATAAAATTTATATCGATAATATGGAATATAGTAAAAGTGTTAAAATTAATTTTGGAAGTGTTTTGTTCGGTTTCGAAATTTAAATCATTTAAATTGAATTTAAAAATAGCCTTCTGAGGCACATTCTCGGAACTTGACGAAACCAGTTCCATTGGGTCCGTAATATTGAATTATTATCGGATTTCAAATTTCATATTTATCGGAGTTATTGTGTGAGCGTACGGTATGTAAATGCCCTGAACTTATATCGAAAATTTAACTTAAATATATATATTTTTATATTCGGTAATTATCAGTGTTTCCTTTCCTATCAGCCGCGATTCTATCATCTTTCAAAACACCGTAGCGTGTTTTCTTCCACACGCTTCCCCTTTAATAATTACATCCGAGCCATCTTCTATAACTATTAGTTCGAAACAAATATTGACGGAACCTCTTCTCTCTGAAATCATAAAAAAAAGAAAAAAAAGAAAAGCTTCGAAGGGAAGCTTTTAGTTCCGTTTTATGATAAATCCTCTCCCTTAATTTCATTTTTGGACGAAAGCCGATTCTAAAAAAATAATATATAATATAATATAAGAAGTCAGTAATGGCCGAAGTTCCAATCCATGCTAATCGAATTCGAATACACTCCTCAAAGCTTCGAATTTGAAATCGAATTCGCCTCAACGATCGCCCATCGCGTACGCATCTTTTCGGTCGAAGTGATTTCAATGATTTATGGTTTGACGCAGACTCATCATGGTGAAATCGCGATGCCGCAAGGCTCGCGTTATGGCGACAAGGGGTTGCGAGCGGCGCGAGCAGTGGCTTGGGTTCATCGGAATCGCGTAGAGCCGCGACTTGTTTTTTGAGGGCTTTCGACTTCGGGTCGCGAATCATAGGAGGCGGCGGCCTGACCTGGAGTAGATGGCTCGAGCACGCGAGTGATTCTCGATGTCAGGCAGTGAGGTATGAGGCTGTTCGTTTTTTTATATATATACTGGGTTTAACTATTGAAGGATGCAAAACAATTATAGTTCTGCTTGTATAAGTAAATAGAAAAGCATAAAGACAATATTTGGGAATATAGAAATTTAAATATTATAGTGAACTTGAATTCTGGAATTTTACAGTTAAAGTAAATATAAGTTATAAAAAAAAACCAACGGATCAGAAGAGTTATATAAAATCAGATTTTTAAATCTGAATATATTTTATAAATATATGTATATGTATATGATTTCAAAAGAAAGGAAAAGAGCTTGGAAAATATAGGAATTTTAAAATGTTTGAGGAATTTATAAAAGTAGATTTTTTTGAAATATATAATTTATTTTTATGTGTATAAGTAGTTTCAAAGGGAAATTAATAGTTAAATTAAAATCATTGTCAATTGAAATTGTTACATGGAAATTGATTTATTAAAATAATTCAGAATACTAATAAATTGTATAAATATCTATACAAGGTCTAAAATCGTGGAATCAAGTCGAGAATGAAGTGGGTTGTAAAACAGGAGTCAAAGGTGAGTTAATCTCACTCAGCTAAATTTAAATTTAAATGATTAAATTTAAATAATTGTTTGAAATGGTTGAATTGATTTATGTGCTGTGGTGTGGTATATATTTGGAATTTGCATTTTATATTGTGCTAACATCTGTGGATGCAGGAAAAACAGGTTGGTGGGATCCAACTGGACCCCTCAACTTTATTTAATTATTTAATATTCTCTGTTCTGAATATTTGATATCCTGTAATGAATTATGTGGAAATATTGAATGCTATGGCTTGATTGTTATAATCGGGCAATAATGAATTACGAAATATGTATAATTTGAGTTTGGGAATGAAACTAAAAGAAGTGAGTGTAAGTAAAATAATTATGGAAACTTGAATAAATTTAAGAATGAATTGGAAAAGAAATAAAGTGCCTTTAAAATTCTAATTAATAAATCTTAAGTTTAGTAAGGGAAATTTGAATAATCAGAAGATTAACGAACTTTAAATTGCAATGTTATTATTTTAAAGAATAATACATTTATTTAAAATTTAAGATTCAATTTATTGAAAAGAACACAGAAGAATTGGGAAGAAGCTGAAATTGGTATACTTCAGTTAAATGATATAAAATCAACGGAAAATTAAAATAAATAAATGAAATAAAGTCCATAATTAATGAACTTGAGATAAACTGATAAGTAAAGAAATTTATTTCAAATGGAATAAATAGGGAATCAATTTGGAAAATTGATTTAAGTGATTGAGATTGGAAATTCTTCCTGGATAACCAAGTACGTTTTCAAAGTAAATTTTTAAATATAATTAAAGGTTTTTAAGTTGTTTTTAAAAAAAGCAAGTTTTAGAAAATTTATTATTCTAAATATTTAAAATTCTAAAGTAAGTATTTTTCTTTAATCTTTTCTTTTAATCTATTATAGCAATAATTATTTAAAGAGTGACTTAATATTCGATTTATAAAGTGAAAACCTAGTTTTATATTTTATAAAGTAACCTTATTTTCAAATATTTATATAGTATGTATTTTTAACCAACTATTGAAATAGTTTTAATTTAAATGTTTTAAAAGTATATATTTCAAAGTAAAGTGTTTTAAAATTATTTTGAAAAATCTAGTTTTGTGCTTGGTAACTTCAGTGGAGATAGAAAATATTTGGGAAAGTTATTCTGGAAAGAAAGATGGTTTTGAAACTATTTTCAAAGGATTGAAAATAGAAATATATCTTGTGAAGATATTTTGAGGTTAATAAATAATTTGGAAAATTATTTATTGTTTGATGGATGTTTGTGAATATAAATTGATAGTTAAATTACCGACTATCAATATTGGACAAATGCGTTGATCGTTTCGAAGAGACCGGGATCGAGATTTATTTCTCGAAAACCACTTCGATCCAGTTTGTACGTTTCGTGAAAAACGAGTTTGGAATCGAAAATGGAGCAGTGAAGTGCAAGGGCTAGTCGCTACTAATCCTGAGGATGTTCCCAAAATGGATGTAGTAGGAATAGTGCCTTCGGTTCCGTTGGAACCCGAGATGGACTTGTATGGATGAATGCTTGCGAAACATCGTCAAGTGGATGATGGGCATTCTAAGGGATATTGTTCTTAAAGGTAACGCTTAGCCTCAAGCCTCATAAAATGGGAATGAATGAAAATCAGGGGTTATGCAGCAAGGCTAGGTGGGTAGCAACCAAGCAGGGTGAGGTCATTCCAGTCTAGATTTTCCTTTTTATTTCGGCTTAGTGGGCGGTTGCTGATCCCAACCGCGGGGTGATCTCAATCGGAATTATCCAGTAAGGGGTAGTCCCAGCCTTGTGTTGCAGGGGAGCGGGCGTACTCCTCGGTACGGTGATCTAGGCCCCGTACTGTGACAGGTGGTACCCCAGTGCCTAGTCATTAGTTGGAAATCCATTCTCCCTACGAGCCTTGTACGAGTTTTGTTTGTATTACCCACTCTGTGGCTAGTAGCTGGAATTTAATAGATGTAACAATTTCGGATATTTTATAAGTATTTGTATATAGACCCTATTATAATATCAGAGGATTTCTATAAAAATGTTTTAGCTATCGTAAGATAAAAACCCGACATGTTTATTTGTGGCGTGGTCTTACGAGATGCTTTTATTTTCAAAGGAATTAGAAACTTTAATAATCAATTGGGTGTGATTTTCTCACGGTGGTATTCCAGACTAACTCGGGTATTATTTAACTGTAATGCTCGGGTCAGACCGAGTATTATAGAATACAGGATATGATGCCGTGGAGCTCAAGAGACGAGCTGGATGACGACACGTACTCTCGTACTTGTTTATATATATATTCCGCTGTGTTGAGTAGTTGTATATCCATTTTTATGACATTGATGTTGAGCTGTGATTGATGTACTCTGATGATGTAATATATAAACAAAGATATTTGATGTTTGAGTAAATTGTATTTATTATCTATTATATTTTATTCCGCTGCGATGGTTAGATTCTGATGTTGTTTTCTAATTTCTTCTTCTACCTCTCCTTCTTTAACCCTAATGGTTCATATTTCTGTACAACTTGAGTTAATTTAGGTAGAATAGTATTGACTCAAGGGGTACGGATTTGTGGGCTGTTACAGTTGGTATCAGAGCCAGGTTTGGTGATAACCTTGGCTCTGGTGGGAATTACTCATTTAAAATAGAGTCCGACGTACTCTATAATGAGTTTGAGCGTATTAATAAATATGAGCACGTATTTGTTAGTGAATATATTTGTTTTAATATTGTGTTGATTGGTTTATTGAGTGGCATATGAACCTTCGTCGGCACAGTCTGGACAATTGTATCGAAGGGGTTTCTAAACACTTAAATAGAACAATCGACACGGTATTATTTTTAAATGTGGGTGAATGAAATAATTTTACCCAAAATATATTTTGATATAAAGGAAATATTTTCTTAAATTATTATATAACTTGGATGTTTGGATGAGCATATTTTAAACAAATAAAATTATAAAAATTGTAATTACTTGTATGTTCAAATGGAAATAAATTATATGAGCATAAATTATATAATTGGGTTATAATTAAAATTGATTTCAAATTAAATTGTAAATTTAAAACCCCGGAGATTTTGGAAATGTTTTTCGAAGTGTTTTGAAGACAATAATAGTATTATTTTTTTAGAAGTATTTTTGGAAGAAAATTGTTTCAAATAAATTTTGGGAAGGGAAATAGCATTAAATCCACTTCGGTCGCTGTAAAATAATCCTGGTGATGACTGCGCAGCATCATCAGTATTCATTTTCGAGTTTCTAAGTGACGAATTGATGCCAAATTGATTTGTTCAGGAAAAACCTGTTTGTTTTTGAAATTTCAAAGGAAATTTGTTGGGAATAAAAAAGGATTGGTTTAACTTTTGAGAATTGTGATTTGAGATGGTGAAGATTTCAAAATGATTTAAAACCAAAGCCGGGAGTTTAAAAATCCTGATGAGATAAATTGTAAGCTTATAAATTGAGATGAGTTTTAAATCAGGAAGGAAATATAAGCTTTGAATGTTGGAATTTAAATTTAAAGGGGAAAAGTTAAAAATGAAATTAACTTGGATTGGGAAATAAAATTTAACTGGATTGAAGTAATTGAGTAGGCTGAAAATAATAACCAGTTGTATTTGAATTAAGTTGAAATCGAATTGAGATTAAATAAATCCGAGTTATAATAAAGTTGAATTGGAATAAAAATCCAATTGAGTTATCAAATGGAATTAGATTCTTACCTGAATAAATGGAAATAAGTGGGTTAAGGATTGGAACTGAAAAAAATAAATAAGAATAACGTGTAAAAGAACTAAAAATCCATAAAATAAAATATGTTTGGGTTGTAAATAAGCATAAGGCTTGAGTTAAAAATAAAAGGAAGAATATATTCAAGCCTAGAATGAATGGGATTGTGTAAATAACAAGTTATGCCTTATAATTGAAAAATGGGATAGAAAACCCAAAATAAATATTGTTTGATGAATTGGGGAATAAAATAAAAATCAAAACTTGAATTATAAACTAAATTGAACTAAGTAAATTAAATGGAGTGATATTTGGAATTAAAATTCATGTGTTGGATTAAAAATATGGGAAGAACTAATTTGTTAATGAAATGTGTAAATGGAACCTATTATAGTTAAATAGAAGCTGAATTGTGAGTTTATGATGAAGTTGGAAAATAAAACTCAAGTTATAAATCAAATTCGACTTGGATCGATAGTAAAGTAAATGAAATTGAATTGTAAGTTAATAAATTGGATGGTAAATTAAAAGTATATGGTGGGATCAGGACATGAGTTAAAACTAAAAATTTAACTTGAAGTGTTAACAAATTAGATATATTTGAAATGTATCGAATAAAAATGAAATTGGATTGAAATAGTAATAGTTAAATTGCAAATAAAATCCAAATAAGTGGAAATAAATTGGAAATGGTCTTGTAATAAATTGAATATGCTGAATCTAAAAAGTTAAAATGTATAAAACTGATCAAATAAATTTGTAGTTTGAAATAGGATTGGATTAAAGTAGAATCAAGTTAAATTGAAAAGAGAAATTTATTTGCAAAATGAAATGAGATTAAGTATAAAATTGGAATAAATTGAAGTAAATCAACTTAAGCTAAAAAGATGGAAAGGAGTTGAATTTAATTCAACTTAAACTAAGTTTAATGATATTGGGTTGGATTTAAATCAAGAGAAATAAATTTGAATCGAAATAGAATTCGGGGAGTTATGAATAATGTTTAAGGAAATGAAATTCAGAATGGATTTAAATGAAACGCAAATGAATGGATCGTGAATAAAAATTGAAATGGTTATTGAATGAAATAGCTTGGATTGTTTTCGAGCTGATAAAACAGTTTGGAATAAACTAACATGGAATGAAATGTAAATGAATGGATTGTGAATGAAATTTAAGAAGAATGTGTCGAGCTAGATCAAATGATTTTGAATGGAACCTTTTTGAACAATGAACTAGTTTGGTTAATAAAATGAAATGCAAGTGTATGAATTTCAATCTGAAATGAAATGGAAATGAGAATATATGGATTGTGAATGAATTTGAAAATGGAATAGAATTAAGTATAAATTGAATTGATATTAATTTTAAGTAGTTATAAAATAGAATGGGTATTCTATTAAGTGAACATCATTGAATTTGCATAAAAATGGTCGTCGTTGACGCAAATGAGATTGAATAAAATTCTATGAGTTAATATAAGAAATGAAATTGATTTTTGAATCAGTTGAGATAAATATGTGTTTGTTTGGATTAAAATGAATAGAATGTGAGAAATGAAGTGTAAACCATTTAAATAGAATGAAATTGATGGGTGATTTAGTTGTAAACAACTAAATTTGTATTGGAACTTTATTAATTTGCTTTTGGAAGTGTTTAGTGTATATTGTTTATATTATACATGTGTTTAACTACTGAAATTAAGTGAAATGCTATAAACTTTGTATATTTGTCACTTACATGTTTAAATTGAGTAAGTACAGGTACCTGGAAGCCGTGAGGCTGGATTTGGTTGTGCTATTTGCTAAAAATAATAAGCCGCTTGCTTAAAATGCTAAATAAGGTACGCCTACACAATAAAATAAATAGGAAATATGAACTTTTCGACCGTGTGGGTCGATGTATATATATTTATCTCTTTTGTCAAATTTCAAAAGCTCCTCCGTACAAAGGGGACTCTGCCAAAAATTTTCGAAAATTTTGGGAGTTAGAAAATTTTTGAAATTTTTTGGAAATTTTTTGTTAATGACAAAACGAATTTAAATTGTCAACTAAAATTAATTAATAAATGAAACTAACTAAAATAATGACATGAATTAGTTATAAATGGAAAATTATATTCAATATTTAAAGTTAAAGATAAGTTGAATTCATATTGAATGAAAGAATCAATTTGAATAGAAATAGATATAAACTAAGAGTGGTGAAGTGAAAATGAATGAAGAAACATATTAAATGCTTATACCAGACTTAAGAAAAGAATGGAGAATTTTACATGGGAAATTGATATTACCAATATATTCTAAGTTAATATTTGGATGAATAGATATTAACATTGGTAAGGAAGTCAATAATATGTGTTGGAAGTTGTGACTGGATATTAGTGCTAAGCAGGATATGTAGGTAATATAAAGGGAAAAGAGAATTGATTTTGATTTCAGCAGATAAATTTGAAATTCTCGACAAAAGGTATGTATTTAAAATTTGGTGTGAAATCTGATTGGGATTTGGATCGAGCCACTTGGCATTTTGTTTTCCTTTTGGATTTGGGAGGCCGTAGAGCCATTTTGTAGTTGTACCGAGCTAGCCGCGCAAAGGAGACGCTGGCGAAATTTTTCGGGAATTTAGGGAGTTAGAAAAATTTTGAGAATTCAAAATTTGGTTTTAAATTGAAACTCGAATGATTAAACAAATATTATAGTTTGAAACTATGGGAGAGTTGAGAAGTTAATAAGAATGATAACGGGTCTTTTATAAGAAGAACGTTAGAAAGATATTGATTTGTTTGGTTGGGAAATAAGTAAACGGGTATTAGACTATTATTCCAAATTAATAATTTCAGGGACGAATTTCTTTTAAGGGGGGAGGAATGTGACGACCCGGAATTTTTAAGCAATTTAAATCGGAATATTTAATTGATTTTAAATATTCAATAGAATAATTTTAACTTGAATTTACGAATATCACAATTTATTTGATACTTAAATTATTGAATTAAATAATTTGGAGTTGGGTAAATTATTGAATCTGGAGTTTTAAGCCTGTTAAAAATAATTTAATGGCTTATAAAATTTATATCGATAATATGGAAAATAGTAAAAGTGTTAAAATTGATTTTGGAAGTGTTTTGTTCGGTTTCGAAATTTAAATCGTTTAAATTGAATTTAAAAATAGCCTTCTGAGGCACAGTCTCGGAACTTGACGAAACCAGTTGTAACAACCCACATTATATCAATTGTATATTTAAATATTTTATTTAAATATTTTATCGTTCGTCGGATTTTAGTCCGAAAACCTACTTTTTGCAAACAGTCGAATTAGGACTCGAGACCCTTCCCATTGAGTTCAAAACGCCGTTTGCGACCTTTTTGAGTATAAGCTTCGATATGTTTGGGGTTAGTCAAGTTTTGTTGCTTTTTCACTTAGGGCTTTGGTTTGGGCTGAGCCCAATAACCCCACTTATGTATTCAGTCCCAACCCCTTCTCCTCTTTATTACTTCATTCCTCATTTCCTAATACTCAAGCTTTTATAACAATGGAGAGTGGAAGAGGAAATTAAAACTCCAATCCCTAGTTTTCTTTTGCAAATCAAACTCTAGCTCCAAACTAATAGAAGAACCCATTGGTAAGCCTTCCCTTCTTCTTCTCCAACTCATTCTCTTATCAATTTTAGAAATTCCTAAACCTAACTTTGGGAATGTTCTTCTTTTAAAGCTTAGGATCAAGCTTCTTGAGTTGGATTTGAAGAGTGGTTGATTCTCTTTTGCTTTCAAGCTTCTTCTTCAATTGTTTGGGTTCAAAGGTGAGATTTTTATCTCACATCTTCGTATATAATTATCTTCGATTGTTAGGTATGAATTCCTAACGCTTATTCTTGTGCAATTGCTTTTGGTTTGAATTGATTTGGTGAATATTCCAATTTTTAGTGTTTTGAGTTCAAATCTTTAAAAATCATAACTTTGATGTTTGAATGTGTTTTTGGTGATGCAACGAAGAGCTCATAGGGCCGGGTAGTCGATAGGCATAAATCCTTAGTGCCGTTGCTCGAGCGGTTGTAAATTGGTCGAGATTGGCCATTGTATTAGGTGGGCTGGGAAGGGACTGAGAACAGGTCCGGTCGACCGACTTGCTTCCAAAGTGCATAAGCACTTCTCTGTTTATGGTCCGGTCGACCAACTACAGGGTTCGGCCGACCGACCTGCTTCCCGAGCATTTTTCAGAACAGGGTCCGGTCGACCGAGCTCTGTAGCCGGCCGACCGACCTGTTGCTGTTTTGCCTATTTCGCCTATTTTGCGTGGTTTCCAAATTTGATCGATTCGTGTTATTTCCCTATTTGTTGTTATCATTTGTTATTAACTTTGGTGACTTCTTTTCTTCGGGAATTTTTGGAATATCCGTTTGATGGATTCTGTATCGATTTCTTTGGATTTTATTCACGTCTTCGGATGTGAATTTTAGTGATTGATTGTTCTTACAATCTTCTTTGTGATTTGTCACTTTAAAAATATAAAGGTTTCAATACTAGTAGTAAATATCAAAATTCTTTCATCAAACGATTTCAACACTATTTTATTACAAAGCTCGTTTCTTAAACTGTTTTCCAATCTATTAGTATATACAAGCCTTTACCTCACTCGTATGAGAAATCTAATTAAACGACTTAGTAAAACAAGTGGTATGAAATGCTTGCATTTACTTCATCGGTTAGTTCTTGGACTTGTTCGATTGAATCTCTTGTGACAATTTTCTAGTGGAGATCTACAATTTGTTCGTAAATATTTAAGTTAAGCCAATGGTTATGGGACATGAAGCTAAGCTCATATATTTACTAGCTTACTGTAATTGACACTTCTTGATGATCATGACGGTCATTTTTATGTTTTAGACTAGCATTGTGCGATGTATTTGTGATTTGGTTCATCGGATGTCACGCTGTACGACGTCGTTGTTCCCTTTGATTGTGTTTGGGTTCATCGGATGTCACGCTGTACGACGTCGTTGTTCCCTTTGATTGTGTTTTGGTTCATCGGATGTCACGCTGTACGACGTCGTTGTTCCCTTTGAATGTGATTTGGTTCATCGGATGTCACGCTGTACGACGTCGTTGTTCCCTTTGACTGTGTTTTGGTCAATCGGATGTCACGCTGTACGACGTCGTTGTTCCCCTTGATTGTGATTTGGTTCATCAGATGTCACGCTGTACGACGTCGTTGTTCCCCTTGATTGTGATTTGGTTCATCGGATGTCACACTGTACGACGTCGTTGTTCCCCTTGATTGTGATTTGGTTCATCGGATGTCACGCTGTACGACGTCGTTGTTCCCCTTGATTGTGATTTTGTTCATCGGATGTCACGCTGTACGACGTCGTTGTTCCCTTTGATTGTGTTTTGGTTCATCGGATGTCACGCTGTACGACGTCGTTGTTCCCCTTGATTGTGATTTGGTTCATCGGATGTCACGCTGTACGACGTCGTTGTTCCCTTTGATTGTGATTTGGTTCATCGGATGTCATGCTGTATGACGTCGTTGTTCCCTTTGATTGTGATTTGGTTCATCGGATGTCACGCTGTACGACGTCGTTGTTCCCTTTGACTGTGTTTTGGTTCATCGGATGTCGCGCTGTACGACGTCGTTGTTCCCTTTAATTGTTTTTTGGTTCATATGATGTCACGCTGTACGACGTCGTTGTTCCCTTCTATTGTGTTTTTGGATCATCGGACATCATGCTGTACGACGTCGATGCTCCGGATTATTTGATTTTTGGATTTCTTGTGTTGATTTCTGGAATTTATGTTTCACCAACTTTTACGATTGACATTGATATATATGTCATTTATTGTGGCTTGGTGAATGAAATTAGGGGCATGACATTCCTTTTGATCCTTGAGTAGATTTTTGTGATATTGATTAATCTCTTGTTGATTTTCAATTACTTATATATATCACAGCTTGGCATTGTGATTATTATACGTTTAGTCATATCTCTTATTCTATATCATTTCATCTGATATTTATAGCTAGACTGATCCGTTTATTATTTTCTTCTTAAATAATACTCGGGTCAGACCGAGATGTTACAGGTGCTTCAGCTTGACTTCTCACTTGGGATTGATTTCTCTGACTTTTGGCTAACTACTTAGATTAGTAGTTTATTTTGTTGTATACACTTGAGATATGGACTCATAGTTGTATTCTTTTGTATAGCACGTGTTGCTATTCTTTTGTATTATTGTGGACCTTTTTGACCACTACTCTGATATACACTTTCATGTGTTAGTAATATATTCATATCTTCTTCCGCCTTTGTGATATGAATTATCTGTGACAGATTTGTGTTATGCTTATTTCTATATTTGTTTCCGAAGATTATTATAGCCACTGTGTAGTAGCTTTGTGTTTGTATCAGTATGTCGGATTTCCTCTTGAAATAAAATGCATGTTATACTATCTGACATATCGGTGCTCGTGCAAAGCAATTACACGGATGGTCGCTCCTCAGCAGCCTTATTCTCCGTGCTAGTTGACAGCATTACACCGTAGTGTTCTTGGCTAGCGTGGGTATAGATGTGGGGCGTCATAGCTTGGTATCAGAGCCAAACTTTGAAACAATATGGAATATTATAACAAGGATCATCGTCCTAAGTCCATCTTAGGAGTCGTGCTTTAGGACTTAATTCGAGTCTTCGTACCGATTCATCCTATTTTCCTTATAATTCCTTGTTTTATCTATCAAGATTGCTTGATATTCATTTGGTGAATAACCTTTTTCTCCTTCTTTCTTTTCTAAAGGAAGAGAAATGGTTAGACCAGGCCGTCCCAGCGCCGGTCAATCTAGTGCTACTCCCTAAGATGGAGTATTCATGTCTGCTCAGCAGTTTTTAGATCTCGTGAATAATGCTCAAGCTGCAGGACCCATTCCAGAGCCTACTCATCCTAGATTTGGTTTTGCACGCTTGTGCAGAGACTACATCGATTTTGGGTGGAAGGTCATTCAAGGGATCCGAGAGTGTTATAGAAATTCAAGCTTGGCTCAAATCATGCGATCGTATCTTTTCTCGCATGAACCTTATTGATCTACATCGAGTCCAAGTGGCTTCTAGCATGCTCCAAGAAAGAGCGTTAGATTGGTATGAGCTCTTGACTTCGGAGATTATCGAAGCGGATCTTACTTGGGAGCAATTCTGGTAACGATTCGAACTAAAGTTTGTGCCGGAGGCTGAAAAAGTAACTTTAGCCCGGCGATTCATAGACCTTGTTCAAGGTGAATCTTCCGTGACAGACTATGTCGCATCTTTCGAATCTCTTTCTAAATACGGGGTTGAGTATATTAATACCCCAATGAAGAAAAATAAGAGATTTGTATAGGGCTTGAATAAGAATCTTAAGAAGCCATTACTTCTGAAACTTGAAGTTTCATTTGATCAGCTTATTGATATCGCTCTTCGTCTTGAAGAGGCCGATAGGGAAAGCGATATTGAAGTTGTGCATGCCAAACAAAACTTCAACAACAACATGAAGAGACCTATTAAATTCAAAGGCCCCATTCCCAACAAGAAAGGGTGGCAAGAAACCCCGGTAGCAAAAGTTCCTACCTTTAGTCGTGGGCAATGCTACAGTTGTGGTTCCACGGACCACTATGCAAGGGAGTGCCCGAAACCTTGCAAAAGTTCGGGTCATCTTATATCTACATGTCCCATTCTTCAAAGTAGGAGAGAGGGAGAGCTGAATATTGTGCAAACTCCTAGTGACACTTCTCTTGGTCAAGGTATTTTTCACTCAATCCTTGATGGCATTGTTTTATTTCGTGATCTTCTTATTTGAGTTCTTTTTAATATGGGTTCCATCTCACTATTTTATATCAAAAGAATTTGTTGATTCTTTCCCTTTAAACAATTTTGGGCTTGATGTCTTCCTTGAGAATTGCGAATCCGGATGGTAGATCCGCAACACTCAATTTGCTTTCTATTATGTCGAAATTATTTTATGTGATTTTTGTTTCCGAGCCGATATTTTTTTACTTAGGCTTCGGAATTGATTTGTGTTAAAGGATTGGCTTTTTCATTACGAAGCCATATCCTTTGTCCCGTATGGACTATTCATCTTCGACATTTTCAATCTGTTAAGCAGATTTCTGTTTTTTTCCTTTATGATTTTGATTCCAACTTGATGGCATCATTTTATTCCTTAAGCTCACATGATGGGGAAAGTGTTATTTCTCTCATTCATGTATTTTGAGAATTTTCTGGTAATTTTTGAGCTTGTCTTAGGATTATCACCTAAGAAATCTTTTGCGTGGTGTTAAGGTCTTTCTAGTTCGACCTTGCCACCGATTTTCATTTGGCTACGAGTTGCGGGAGTTAGCATTCCACTTAATGCATTCCACACTCGTTACGATTCTTATGAATGGCTTATTATGTCATTCAGTTTGCACATCCATTTTATAAATCGAGTATTTTACGAATATCTCGATGACTCTATTCTAGTATTCATTGATTTTGGATGAAAATAGCAATTTAAAAATCTTTGCAAATCATTTTCATAAGATTTAATTATAAGTACAATTTGATTTTTTCTCTTAAACGAGCAAAGAATATTCTCAAAATTTTTAAGAGATATTTTCATCATATAGAAGATGATTTTGTAATTGTATTGCCCATTGAGTGCTTTAAGAATTCTAGTCGATGCGCTTGATCAACGTTATCCATAGGAATTTCCTAAACGCTTTGATGAGACAGTCAGACACAATATATTGACTTGTAAAAATGTAAATTTTTCTAGAAAGATTTTTACATAAAAATAAATGTAATTTTGAAAGTTTTAACTTTTCAGGAAAGAAGAATTATTTAAAAGAAATTCTTTCTTTTCGATACTCTTGTTCTTGTGATTCCCGAAGGGAACCAAGACTTTATCTTTTGTACCAATGCTTATCGTATTGGTTTGGATGCCGTTCTCTTGCATGAGATAACGTGCTATCACTTGTGCTTCTAAATCATTAAAAGCCGGTTGAGACTAGGTATGCCACTTATGATCTAGTGCTCGCGGCTATTGTTTTTACTTTTAGAGTTTGGCATCATCATTTTTGGGGAAGAAATTTGTTCTCCACCTCGATCATAAATCTTTGGAATATTTATGTTCTCATAAGGAACTTCATGTTGACTCGAGTTCCTGGCATCTTATGATCTTGATATTCTTTTTATTCCCGGAAGGGAAATCGTGTTGCCAATGCGCTTTGTCGTAAGCAACAAGTGGTTGATTCTTTGATGGTGTCTGAATGGAATTATCTTTTTATCAAATTCATCGGACGTTTTGATATACATCGTTTTATTGAGCTTTATCTCATTTCTTTTTTTTTTGGACTAGCTTCCGATGTTCTTTTATGGTGTTCGGTTCATTGGACGTACCGTTTTTGTACTACGTCGGTGTTCCGAAATTATTCGAGCTTTGGATCATCTGGCGTACCGTTTTTGTACTACGCCGTTGTTCCAAATTATTCGAGTTCCTCATTTCTCGGGCATACCGTTTTTGTACTGCGCTGTTGCACTGGCTCAATTTTCTGCTATTCTTGACGTTTTCTGCGTCTTTTAACTATGGAAATGCTTTTAGGTTTCCTATTTTTATTCTCGAGCCGGTGTTATTGATGAAATTGAAGTCTCACTAGTTTTGACTTATGAGCAACATTCCATTCGCATCATTACTGCGGAGGTTGAGAGCCTTCAGAATAAAGATGTTCTTCTTGTGAGAGTTCAATGGTTCTCAAATCCTGTAACGATTGCGGATTTTGCCCGCTCGAAAATCGACATCCATACTTCAAATCGTATTCGAATGCCATAGATTCGACCGTTCAAATCCGATTCGCCGGAGCTTATAACAATCATTAAGTAAACAACACAGCGGAATAAAAGAATAATTACATTGATATACAGCTTTGATACA
The DNA here is from genome assembly GCA_030765085.1 of Allium cepa. Classification (NCBI taxonomy): domain Eukaryota; kingdom Viridiplantae; phylum Streptophyta; class Magnoliopsida; order Asparagales; family Amaryllidaceae; genus Allium; species Allium cepa. The sequence continues at coordinate 22,377,015 of CM060931.1, forward strand.
ATATCTGATACAACAGATGATCCAATAGATATCAATATACATCAGAGATATGATACAATAAAATAGCAGCGGAAAAGAAAATAGATAACATCCAGCAGCGGAACAAAATAACTCTAAGATAGTCTTCGACGAAGAACTCCAAAAACCGCAACTCCATTTCCAAGAATCAATCCAGCAATAGCTCGAACCACCAATAACGATGCACCAAGCTCAACAAGACTGGTGCGATCCAAAGACTGAACCAACTCCAGATAATCTACTAATCTGACTATCTGAAAAACCCAACTCTAGACTGCTCGTGTAGAAAATAATGAGCACCCAGAGTTTAGGAAAGAAACGATAAACTCCGGATCAGTCGTGGGACTGGTGTGAGCAACAAAAACAGTTTATCTTTTAAAACATTCAAAGAAATATTTTAAAGTTAATTCGCAATGCTTTTTGAAATGAGACTACCATAAGACCTCCCGCCACACACACAATGCAAACGCAGACTTGGAGGAGATTTCTTCTTATGATAGTCCAAGATGCTTGATACGCATTAAAAAGAAACATTTGATATTATTATTATTGCATAGTGTAGGGAAAATCATTTCGAAAGTAGAATATAAATCTTAGCCAGCATAGGTACCATTATATTATGCCTACTATAGCTACCATTTTAAATGGCAGGTTCTACAACTAAAACTGTACAAGTCTCGTATTGTTTCTTTGGATTTCCAACAAATGGTCAGGCCAAGGAACTTCCCATTGCCACATGAGAATGCCTCTGGATGGACATTCCCGAGAACCAAACCGGAACTCTACCAACACAAGGCCGGGTTACCCCTAACTGGGTAACTACTGACACGAGCACGCCATTCCCCGATCGTAAACGACCTTTCTCACGGGATCCCGATAACCAACAACCACAAAGTAATAAATTCGCAGTAAGCACATAGGTTAAATATCTGGGCTCCATACCATGATACCGCCTCTATCCAGAAGGAAATGCACATACCCTAAAGGGAGCTACCCCTCATAACCTTGCCGCATCTTTCCTGTTTTGACCATTTCCGGGGTGTGAGGCTCGACGAAGTCACGTACACAAAAACATACTTTATACAAAAGCCATGCTTTGGGTCAACAAATGATCATAGAAATGATCACCAGGATAGACGATCAAATAAATGATCCTATCACAAATAATCAACACAATGATCATTTCACAGCAACACTCAGTATGTCACATTACCAAATTGGGAATATATCGCTGATAACCATCAATTATATAACCTCTGAGCTCGTACGTCTCAGAGAAGGGTGTTAAGCTAAGAGAATAAATTCTCCGCCATCAACAGAAATATATTTGAAAGAAATCGGCTTTATATCTCAATTTGTAATGTCAGACATACAATCCATACAAGTCTGTTCTGGGTTCGAACAGAACCGAAGGCACTTACAAAGAAGTCCTTGAAATCCGGATATTCACAATCCCGATCGGATTTCCCACCACATATGGAGTCTATATACCGGCGCGACTCGGTGCAGAAACAATCGATAGGTCATCCTATCGCTTTCGCAAATACCCGGTCTTCATCACCGGTCTTCAAATGCTATCCATAACGACGTATCACATATTCGGAATGGGTTATACGACACAAAGGTCCTTTCCCGGCTAAACCGAATAGTGAGCGAAAATATTTTAAAAATATATGGATATTGGGATTTCAATTAAGTCACAACTTATTTCCCAAAACTTTTCTTCAAATGGTTTAAATAAATTACCATTTTCAATCTTTAAACAAAAAGATTCATTTTCACAACCTTTAACGGTTTAAACAATTTTCACATTTTAATCTTTTAAATAAAAGATTCATTCACAGATTTTCCAAATCAATTTTCATTTCAATTTGATTAACTCGTTAAATCTTTAAATCAAAGATTTAACTTATAGCCTTCAAAACAATTTCATTTCAATTTGATTTAAACAAATCATCAATTTAAATCTGTTAAAAATAAACAGATTTAATTCATAGCTTTCAAAAAGAATTCATTCATAACTTAGGAAAATCATTTCTCTATTTAATCTTGAAATTCCCCTAATTAACTGGAACCTCAGTTCTTATCTAAAAGTGTTTATCATTTGAAAACAACAGTTTTCATTTTGGAAATCTGACTCATTTATACGAGTTGAAATCCTTGGGTTAAATTCAAATTCCCAAAACCCATACCTTTAAAATGGTTTAATCCTTATATAACCAATATAACATCTTTAATCCCTAATTTCAAATCATAGGATTCAATTTCAAGTATTGAATTTAAATTTAAATCAAATTATTTAAATTCCAAAACTTAATCAAGTAATTTAAAAATAATAAATTTTATTTTGAAATTTCATTCTAAAAGCTTTTCACATTTATTCTGATTCCATTTCCAAAACATTTGAATTTAAAAATCCAAACTTAACTATTTCAAAGATCTGCGACTTAATCGATTTCCTCGTGAAATCCATATTTGTGTGTGTATGGTGTGGTCCAGGGGTTATACACAGTAGTGCACATCATTCAATCATGACAGATCGAATACAACAATATATCTGATAAGCGACATAAATTATAACGCTTATCTTCATTCACAGATCACAGATAATATATAGATGCAAATAAATATACACAGCTCAAAACACAGAACAAAATATCACAGATCAGATAGGAAAATAAATTCAAGGTATCTCATACAATACAATCATTCATGAGTAAGTCAAGTATTCAATAGTCATTTATAAGCAGGATTAATTAAATCGTTTTTAATCCTAATCAATTTAATTTATTTCCAATTAAATTAATTATTTATGAATTAATCCAATTCTGATTAATAAATTACAAATCATTTGATATAAATTAATTTATTAATTACCTTGATTAATTACATCAATTAATCACCTCGTTATTAATTATTCCTTAATTGCTCATTATATAAATCAATTATCCCATAATAAATTATCCCCACAAATTAATCCTTTGATAAATTACAAAGGTAATTACCCAAATTGCTCCATTTATAAATCATCTTCACTAATTACATTCCAGTAATTATCATTAACTACTTTCCCAAGTAATTATGCTCCATTAATTACACTAAGGAAATTACACTTATCAAATATTTTCTTAAACTAATTAAACTAAATTAATTAACTTAATTTACTCATATTATCAAAATTAATTACAAGAAGTAATTAATTTTTCAATTACTGTTATCAAGTAATTATATTTATCAATTTACAAATGATTGTCAAAATTGATTAATTTAATTAATTAAATAAAATTAATTACATTAATTAATTATTTAAAAATCTTTAAAGTAATTGTAAATGACATTTATTACTTACATATGAAACTTATATAAGAAAAGTCTTTAACTAATTTACTTATTTAATTACTTAGTTAATTAATATTAACTTTGTTAATTAAAATACTTAAACTATTAAGGCAATATCAACAGACCCGAGGAAAGTACCTCATTTACTCGAGTAAATCTCGAGTCATCCCCTACTTTTCCCCGCGTCTCACTCTTCTCCTCTTCTTCTACTCCTACCTGTTCTTTCTTCTTCTTCTTTTTTTTTCCAGTTAATTTAAGTTACGTTTAAACTTATAAACTAGTATGATACAGGATCCCTACGAGCGAAACAAACATCTTAACGAGAAAAATCGATTACTTCCTCGAGCAAACTCTGGAGAACCCAATACTTTCTCAACCCCCAAACGTGCTCGCGACCCACCGTGCACATGCACACGAACCCCAAACCCCTCCGGCCACCGTCTCGATCATCAACAAGTCAACGTCGACGCCTTGAAGCCCCGCGACCACCCAAACGCGTGAGAAGATCATCGAATCGAAATCGAGCTTTAAACCCAAAACTGAACTAAAAGCCGAACCTGGAAATCACGGCATTGATGAGATTCCAACCACCAACGGCTACACAACTCCGGCCACCAACCCCTCGATGCTTCCTCTTCCATTACCCAGAACCGCTTCGCACTCGGTCAATCGAAGAAGATGAACGAATCGAGAAACCCAGCCTCTCCAAAATTAGGTTTACGAACAAGAAATGCCTGCCGCTACCTCCACGTCCAACAAACCACCACCGCACCATTTTTCCGAGCATCTACGTTCATCCCTCCATCCCCAGACGAGATCCCCCTCTCTACCAACCCGAGGATCATCAGAGATCACCCGAACAAGGAAATTCACACATACCCGAACTACTTCTTCATTCACAATCTAAAAATTGTGATTTTATTTTTAAAAATCATGATTTTGTTTAAGGATTTGATTTAAAATCCTGAATCCATAAATTACTAACTTTGAATTTTGAGTTAGCATAACCATTCCTGTACTTATGTTTTCCCAGTGCCAAATAAGTATTGTTTTACTTAGTTTAAAAATCCAAACTAAAGTTTGAAATGAAACAATCAAGTTTCATGAAAGTCTGAAAACTAAGCAAAGATCAAATTTAAGATTTTAAATTTAAAAATTTAGATATGCACCTGAGGACTATAATACAGAGGGTGATCAGACAATAATACACACTGACATGCATTCTCATAGAACAGCATATACTTTAAATATCATACTGAATACAACATAATTATTAGCATGCCAGCATCAACTATCACCAAAATTTTCACAAGCAACAAGATTACTTAAGTATATAAAAAAAAAAAGTTACTCACCTGTGCTTAAAGAATGAACAGGGCTTTTGAAATTGCCAGCTGAAATCATCTTCTTTGATTTCTCTGGTTGTAGTTTGTTTGAGTTTTGAAATGATGCCACTTTATTTTTGTTTATGATGGACTAAACTGATGAAATGAAGAAGTGGATGTATATAAAGAGAAGTATGCAGGCTGTAGTTAGTACAACAGGTTCATTCATTTTTATTTTTATTAATGGCTGATGTATATTATATTAATGGCAGCTATGCTTACATTATGGGCTGAGATGTATTATATTGTGTACTAAGGTAAGGGCATTAATTGCTTAGTGCTCTATTCCTCAGTCTACATGCATAGCTTCATTTGCTTGTACATCTTCTTTTCCTTATTATTGTGGCTGTAGCTTTGTTACTTATAACTATTTCCTCTATCTCGGCTGTACAATGTGGAGATAGTATATAAAAGAAAAAGCATGTTCAGGGTGTTGTATTTCTTTTTGCTTTTCTTTGTTTCTCTTTCTTGTTTTGGTTTCACACTAGTATTTTTTTTTTGCTGTCTTCATATTTGCATATTTTATTTTTCTTTCTTTTGTCTATTTCTTGTTTATTTTCACTTTACACACTTATCATTGCTTGTTCAAATCTTTACAAGCTGCATACTATTCTTTTTAGTTTAGTTTTACACTTATTGTTTTTGTTTTGTTTTATATATCAATGTCCTTATTCTTATTCATAGCTTAAGTATGAATTATTTTACTTTACAAAATAAGTGAACTTCTATTTTTATTTTACTCTTATTACTTTTGTAGCCTACTCCATTTGTATTATCTTGTATTGATTTATTAATATGAGATTAAGATATATATATATATATATATATATATATATATATATATTTACTTTATGTTGTTATATCTTATATTTTATTTACTTCTTATTTATTGTCTTGTATTTATTATTAAGTACTTGTTTATTTATGTATTTGTTTACTTGTTTCATTCCATGCTTATATTTGTACTTGCTTATTTTCATATTTAAATGTTGTTTCTTTTCTTTTCTTTATTTTCTTTCACAAGCTTTTGTATCTATGTTTGTTTTAAGTGTTCATAAAAACATATTTTTGTTTTAGTCCTTTGTATTTTATTTGTTTGTTTTATTTTTGTCTACATTCTTTTCATATTTAAATGTATTTTATTTTCTTTAAATCTTCTTGTTTTGTAATATAAATAAATTTCTATTTTATTATGTTGTTAGAATTTAGCAAATGTTCTACTTCCTATTTTTATTAAAATTTATCTCATATTATTTTTCTATTTCTAGTTTAAATATTTATTGTTATCTTACTTTAATATTTATTTATGAGTTACTATATATATATTTTCTTAATTTATTTTATAACCCAAATATTTATTTAACCATTCATCTAAGATTTAAATTCAAATCAAAATATATATATATATATACACACAAGATTTTATAATTTCAAATTGACTCATATATACCTATATATACATATATATATATATATATATTCACATATATACATATATATATGATATTTAAAAATTTAAATGATTTATATAGAATATATTTGAACTCGGGGAAACTCGCTTCCACTTATAATCAATTTACCTTACAATTTTATTCAGAATTTCGTTTAATTATCAATTTAAATTAAATTAAAATCTAGGGTCGTTACAAACTTCCCCCCTTAAAAGAATTTCGTCCTCGAAATTCGCAGGCACGAAAATAACAAAGATAGATGAAAGATAGAGAAATATCTTTTCAAATCAAACTGGATATCAATTCTGCATTTGGCTCACCAAATCAGAATATCAACAATAGATACAAGAAATTATAATGGAATTTCAAATTTGGTTTTAAACGAAATCGTTTTATTGATTTAATTCAATTTAATCCTCATATTCCATTAATCAATTTAACTCAATTAAAAATTTCCAATTTATTTAAAATTTCTAATTCATTAAGGTTTAAATCAAAAACTGATGAAATACGAAGTAAAAATTTTCTACAATGACTTGTAGGCCACAATCATATCGAAACTTCTTCTGGAGCTGCTACGAAGAATTTCAAAAGAATTTGAAAACGAATCAAAGAAAATTGATAAGAAAGATGTTTCCACTGTTGCAGGGTATTGACTATTTATAGTCGCATTCCCCTGTCCTCTATCTCGTTCTCTTCTTGCACTCATACTTACTATCAGTAGATAGTAAGAGAATTTACCGAGGCATTCAAATGGATATCTTAAGAATATACTCATTCTAGGACATACTTCACCCTATCTCTAATGAGCTACTTAATGTGATATACTCCTGAGCTAAAGTTCAACCTTAGCTCTGATACCAAATGTAACGATTGCGGATTTTGCCCGCTCGAAAATCGACATCCATACTTCAAATCGTATTCGAATGCCATAGATTCGACCGTTCAAATCCGATTCGCCGGAGCTTATAACAATCATTAAGTAAACAACGCAGCGGAATAAAAGAATAATACATTGATATACAGCTTTGATACAATATCTGATACAACAGATAATCCAATAGATATCAATATACATCAGAGATATGATACAATAAAATAGCAGCGGAAAAGAAAATAGATAACATCCAGCAGCGGAATAAAATAACTCTAAGATAGTCTTCGACGAAGAACTCCAAAAACCGCAACTCCATTTCCAAGAATCAATCCAGCAATAGCTCGAACCACCAATAACGATGCACCAAGCTCAACAAGACTGGTGCGATCCAAAGACTGAACCAACTCCAGATAATCTACTAATCTGACTATCTGAAAAACCCAACTCTAGACTGCTCGTGTAGAAAATAATGAGCACCCAGAGTTTAGGAAAGAAACGATAAACTCCGGATCAGTCGTGGGACTGGTGTGAGCAACAAAAACAGTTTATCTTTTAAAACATTCAAAGAAATATTTTAAAGTTAATTCGCAATGCTTTTTGAAATGAGACTACCATAAGACCTCCCGCCACACACACAATGCAAACGCAGACTTGGAGGAGATTTCTTCTTATGATAGTCAAAGATGCTTGATACGCATTAAAAAGAAACATTTGATATTATTATTATTGCATAGTGTAGGGAAAATCATTTCGAAAGTAGAATATAAATCTTAGCCAGCATAGGTACCATTATATTATGCCTACTATAGCTACCATTTTAAATGGCAGGTTCTACAACTAAAACTGTACAAGTCTCGTATTGTTTCTTTGGATTTCCAACAAATGGTCAGGCCAAGGAACTTCCCATTGCCACATGAGAATGCCTCTGGATGGACATTCCCGAGAACCAAACCGGAACTCTACCAACACAAGGCCGGGTTACCCCTAACTGGGTAACTACTGACACGAGCACGCCATTCCCCGATCGTAAACGACCTTTCTCATGGGATCCCGATAACCAACAACCACAAAGTAATAAATTCGCAGTAACCACATAGGTTAAATATATGGGCTCCATACCATGATACCACCTCTATCCAGAAGGAAATGCACATACCCTAAAGGGAGCTACCCCTCATAACCTTGCCGCATCTTTCCTGTTTTGACCATTTCCGGGGTGTGAGGGTCGACGAAGTCACGTCCACAAAAACATACTTTATACAAAAGCCATGCTTTGGGTCAACAAATGATCATAGAAATAATCACCAGGATAGACGATCAAATAAATGATCCTATCACAAATAATCAACACAATGATCATTTCACAGCAACACTCAGTATGTCACATTACCAAATTGGGAATATATCGCTGATAACCATCAATTATATAACCTCTGAGCTCGTACCTCTCAGAGAAGGGTGTTAAGCTAAGAGAATAAATTCTCCGCCACCAACAGAAATATATTTGAAAGAAATCGGCTTTATATCTCAATTTGTAATGTCAGACATACAATCCATACAAGTCTGTTCTGGGTTCGAACAGAACCGAAGGCACTTACAAAGAAGTCCTTGAAATCCGGATATTCACAATCCCGATCGGATTTCCCATCACATATGGAGTCTCTATACCGGCGCGACTCGGTGCAGAAACAATCGATAGGTCATCCTATCGCTTTCGCAAATACCCGGTCTTCATCACCGGTCTTCAAATGCTATCCATAACGACGTATCACATATTCGGAATGGGTTATACGACACAAAGGCCCTTTCCCGGCTAAACCGAATAGTGAGCGAAAATATTTTAAAAATAAATGGATATTGAGATTTCAATTAAGTCACAACTTATTTCCCAAAACTTTTCTTCAAATGGTTTAAATAAATTACCATTTTCAATCTTTAAACAAAAAGATTCATTTTCACAACCTTTAACGGTTTAAACAATTTTCACATTTTAATCTTTTAAATAAAAGATTCATTCACAGATTTTCCAAATCAATTTTCATTTCAATTTGATTAACTCGTTAAATCTTTAAATCAAAGATTTAACTTATAGCCTTCAAAACAATTTCATTTCAATTTGATTTAAACAAATCATCAATTTAAATCTGTTAAAAATAAAAAGATTTAATTCATAGCTTTCAAAAAGAATTCATTCATAACTTAGGAAAATCATTTCTCTATTTAATCTTGAAATTCCCCTAATTAACTGGAATCTCAGTTCTTATCTAAAAGTGTTTATCATTTGAAAACAACAGTTTTCATTTTGGAAATCTGATTCATTTATACGAGTTGAAATCCTTGGGTTAAATTCAAATTCCCAAAACCCATACCTTTAAAATGGTTTAATCCTTATATAACCAATATAACATCTTTAATCCCTAATTTCAAATCATAGGATTCAATTTCAAGTATTGAATTTAAATTTAAATCAAATTATTTAAATTCCAAAACTTAATCAAGTAATTTAAAAATAATAAATTTTATTTTGAAATTTCATTCTAAAAGCTTTTCACATTTATTCTGATTCCATTTCCAAAACATTTGAATTTAAAAATCCAAACTTAACTATTTCAAAAATCTGCGACTTAATCGATTTCCTCGTGAAATCCATATTTGTGTGTGTATGGTGTGGTCCAGGGGTTATACACAGTAGTGCACATCATTCAATCATGACAGATCGAATACAACAATATATCTGATAAGCGACATAAATTATAACGCTTATCTTCATTCACAGATCACAGATAATATATAGATGCAAATAAATATACACAGCTCAAAACACAAAACAAAATATCACAGATCAGATAGGAAAATAAATTCAAGGTATCTCATACAATACAATCATTCATGAGTAAGTCAAGTATTCAATAGTCATTTATAAGCAGGATTAATTAAATCGTTTTTAAGCCTAATCAATTTAATTTATTTCCAATTAAATTAATTATTTATGAATTAATCCAATTCTGATTAATAAATTACAAATCATTTGATATAAATTAATTTATTAATTACCTTGATTAATTACATCAATTAATCACCTCGTTATTAATTATTCCTTAATTGCTCATTATATAAATCAATTATCCCATAATAAATTATCCCCACAAATTAATCCTTTGATAAATTACAAAGGTAATTACCCAAATTGCTCCATTTATAAATCATCTTCACTAATTACATTCCGGTAATTATCATTAACTACTTTCCCAAGTAATTATGCTCCATTAATTACACTAAGAAAATTACACTTATCAAATATTTTCTTAAACTAATTAAACTAAATTAATTAACTTAATTTAATCATATTATCAAAATTAATTACAAGAAGTAATTAATTTTTCAATTACTGTTATCAAGTAATTATATTTATCAATTTACAAATGATTGTCAAAATTGATTAATTTAATTAATTAAATAAAATTAATTACATTAATTAATTATTTAAAAATCTTTAAAGTAATTGTAAATGACATTTATTACTTACATATGAAACTTATATAAGAAAAGTCTTTAACTAATTTACTTATTTAATTACTTAGTTAATTAATATTAACTTTGTTAATTAAAATACTTAAACTATTAAGGCAATATCAACAGACCCGAGGAAAGTACCTCATTTACTCGAGTAAATCTCGAGTCATCCCCTACTTTTCCCCGCGTCTCACTCTTCTCCTCTTCTTCTACTCCTACCTGTTCTTTCTTCTTCCTCTTTTTTTTTCCACTTAATTTAAGTTACGTTTAAACTTATAAACTAGTATGTTACAGATCCCTACGAGCGAAACAAACATCTTCACGAGAAAAATCGATTACTTCCTCGAGCAAACTCTGGAGAACCCAATACTTTCTCAACCCCCAAACGTGCTCACGACCCACCGTGCACATGCACACGAACCCCAAACCCCTCCGGCCACCGTCTCGATCATCAACAAGTCAACGTCGACGCCTTGAAGCCCCGCGACCACCCAAACGCGTGAGAAGATCATCGAATCGAAATCGAGCTTTAAACCCAAAACTGAACTAAAAGCCGAACCTGGAAATCACGGCATTGATGAGATTCCAACCACCAACGGCTACACAACTCCGGCCACCAACCCCTCGACGCTTCCTCTTCCATTACCCAGAACCGCTTCGTACTCGGTCAATCGAAGAAGATGAACGAATCGAGAAACCCAGCCTCTCCAAAATTAGGTTTACGAACAAGAAATGCCTGCCGCTACCTCCACGTCCAACAAACCACCACCGCACCATTTTTCCGAGCATCTACGTTCATCCCTCCATCCCCAGACGAGATCCCCCTCTCTACCAACCCGAGGATCATCAGAGATCACCCGAACAAGGAAATTCACACATACCCGAACTACTTCTTCATTCACAATCTAAAAATTGTGATTTTATTTTTAAAAATCATGATTTTGTTTAAGGATTTGATTTAAAATCCTGAATCCATAAATTACTAACTTTGAATTTTGAGTTAGCATAACCATTCCTGTACTTATGTTTTCCCAGTGCCAAATAAGTATTGTTTTACTTAGTTTAAAACTCCAAACTAAAGTTTGAAATGAAACAATCAAGTTTCATGAAAGTCTGAAAACTAAGCAAAGATCAAATTTAAGATTTTAAATTTAAAAATTTAGATATGCACCTGAGGACTATAATACAGAGGGTGATCAGACAACAATACACACTGACATGCATTCTCATAGAACAGCATATACTTTAAATATCATACTGAATACAACTTAATTATTAGCATGCCAGCATCAACTATCACCAAAATTTTCACAAGCAACAAGATTACTTAAGTATAAAAAAAAAAAATAGTTACTCACCTGTGCTTAAAGAATGAACAGGGCTTTTGAAATTGCCAGCTGAAATCATCTTCTTTGATTTCTCTGGTTGTAGTTTGTTTGAGTTTTGAAATGATGCCACTTTATTTTTGTTTATGATGGACTAAACTGATGAAATGAAGAAGTGGATGTATATAAAGAGAAGTATGCAGGCTGTAGTTAGTACAACAGGTTCATTCATTTTTACTTTTATTAATGGCTGATGTATATTATATTAATGGCAGCTATGCTTACATTATGGGCTGAGATGTATTATATTGTGTACTAAGGTAAGGGCATTAATTGCTTAGTGCTCTATTCCTCAGTCTACATGCATAGCTTCATTTGCTTGTACATCTTCTTTTCCTTATTATTGTGGCTGTAGCTTTGTTACTTATAACTATTTCCTCTATCTCGGCTGTACAATGTGGAGATAGTATATAAAAGAAAAAGCATGTTCAGGGTGTTGTATTTCTTTTTGCTTTTCTTTGTTTCTCTTTCTTGTTTTGGTTTCACACTAGTATTTTTTTTTTTTTGCTGTCTTCATATTTGCATATTTTATTTTTCTTTCTTTTGTCTATTTCTTGTTTATTTTCAGTTTACACACTTATCATTGCTTGTTCAAATCTTTACAAGCTGCATACTATTCTTTTTAGTTTAGTTTTACACTTATTGTTTTTGTTTTGTTTTATATATCAATGTCCTTATTCTTATTCATAGCTTAAGTATGAATTATTTTACTTTACAAAATAAGTGAACTTCTATTTTTATTTTACTCTTATTACTTTTGTAGCCTACTCCATTTGTATTATCTTGTATTGATTTATTAATATGAGATTAAGATATATATATATATATATATATATATATATATTTACTTTATGTTGTTATATCTTATATTTTATTTACTTCTTATTTATTGTCTTGTATTTATTATTAAGTACTTGTTTATTTATGTATTTGTTTACTTGTTTCATTCCATGCTTATATTTGTACTTGCTTGTTTTCATATTTAAATGTTGTTTCTTTTCTTTTCTTTATTTTCTTTCACAAGCTTTTGTATCTATGTTTGTTTTAAGTGTTCATAAAAACATATTTTTGTTTTAGTCCTTTGTATTTTATTTGTTTGTTTTATTTTTGTCTACATTCTTTTCATATTTAAATGTATTTTATTTTCTTTAAATCTTCTTGTTTTGTAATATAAATAAATTTCTATTTTATTATGTTGTTAGAATTTAGCAAATGTTCTACTTCCTATTTTTATTAAAATTTATCTCATATTATTTTTCTATTTCTAGTTTAAATATTTATTGTTATCTTACTTTAATATTTATTTATGAGTTACTATATATATATATTTTCTTAATTTATTTTATAACCCAAATATTTATTTAACCATTCATCTAAGATTTAAATTCAAATCAAAATATATATATATACACACAAGATTTTATAATTTCAAATTGACTCATATATACCTAAATATACATATATATATATATATATATTCACATATATACATATATATATGATATTTAAAAATTTAAATGATTTATATAGAATATATTTGAACTCGGGGAAACTCGCTTCCATTTATAATCAATTTACCTTACAATTTTATTCAGAATTTCATTTAATTATCAATTTAAATCTGTAGCCGGCCGACCGACCTGTTGCTATTTTGCCTATTTCGTCTATTTTGCGTGGTTTCCAAATTTAATCGATTCGTGTTATTTCCCTATTTGTTGTTATCATTTGTTATTAACTTTGGTGACTTCTTTTCTTCGGGAATTTTTGGAATATCCGTTTGATGGATTCGATATCGATTTCTTTGGATTTTATTCACGTCTTCGAATGCGAATTTTAGTGATTGATTGTTCCTACAATCTTCTTTGTGATTTGTCACTTTAAAAATATAAATGTTTCAATACTAGTAGTAAAAATCAAAATTCTTTCATCAAACGATTTCAACACTATTTTATTACAAAGCTCGTTTCTTAAACCGTTTTCCAATCTATTAGGGTATACAAGCCTTTACCTCACTCGTATGAGAAATCTAATTAAACGACTTAGTAAAACAAGTGGTATGAAACGCTTGCGTTTACTTCGTCGGTTAATTCTTGTACTTGTTCGATTGAATCTCTTGTGACAATTTTCTAGTGGAGATCTACAATTTGTTCGTAAATATTTAAGTTAAGCCAGTGGTTATGGGACATGAAGCTAAGCTTATATATTTACTAGCTTACTGTAATTGACACTTCTTGATGATCAAGACGGTCATTTTTATGTTTTAGACTAGCATTGTGCGATGTCTTTGTGATTTGGTTCATCGGATGTCACGCTGTACGATGTCGTTGTTCCCTTTAATTATGTTTTGGTTCATCGGATGTCACGCTGTACGACATCGTTGTTCCCTTTGATTGTGTTTTGGTTCATCGGATGTCATGCTGTACGACATCGTTGTTCCCTTTGATTGTGATTTGGTTCATCGAATGTCACGCTGTACGACGTCGTTGTTCCCTTTGACTGTGTTTTGGTTCATCGGATGTCACGCTGTACGACGTCGTTGTTCCCTTTGATTGGGTTTTGGTTCATCGGATGTCACGTTGTACGACGTCGTTGTTCCCCTTGATTGTGATTTGGTTCATCGGATGTCACGCTGTACGACGTCGTTGTTCCCTTTGATTGTGATTTGGTTCATCGGATGTCACGCTTTACGACGTCGTTGTTCCCCTTGATTGTGATTTGGTTCATCGAATGTCACGCTGTACGACGTCGTTGTTCCCTTTGATTGTGATTTGGTTCATCGGATGTCACGCTGTACGACGTCGTTGTTCCCTTTGATTGTGATTCGGTTCATCGGATGTCACGCTGTACGACGTCGTTGTTCCCTTTGACTGTGTTTTGGTTCATCGGATGTCACGCTGTACGACCGTTGTTCCCTTTGATTGTGTTTTGGTTCATCGGATGTCACGCTGTATGACGTCGTTGTTCCCTTCTATTGTGTTTCTAGATCATCGGACGTCATGCTGTACAACGTCGATGCTTCGGATTATTTGATTTCTGGATTTCTTGTGTTGATTTCTGGAATTTATGTTTCACCAACTTTTACGATTGACATTGATATATATGTCATTTATTGTGGCTTGGTGAATAAAATTAGGGGTATGACATTCCTTTTGATCCTTGAGTAGATTTTTGTGATATTGATTAATCTCTTGTTGATTTTCAATTATTTTTATATATATCACAGCTTGGCATTGTGATTATTATATGTTCAGTCATATCTCTTATTCTATATCATTTCATCTGATATTTATAGCTAGAATGATCCGTTTATTATTTTCTTCTTAAATAATACTCGGGTCAGACCGAGATGTTACAGGTGCTTCAGCTTGACTTCTCACTTGGGATTGATTTCTCTGACTTTTGGCTAACTACTTAGATTAGTAGTTTAGTTTGTTGTATACACTTGAGATATGGACTCATAGTTGTATTCTTTTGTATAGCACGTGTTGCTATTCTTTTGTATTATTGTGGACCTTTTTGACCACTACTCTGATATACACTTTCATGTGTTAGTAATATATTCATATCTTCTTCCGCCTTTGTGCTATGAATTATCTGTGACAGATTTGTGTTATGCTTATTTCTATATTTGTTTCCGAAGATTATTACAGCCACTGTGTAGTAGCTTTGTGTTTGTATCGGTATGCCAGATTTCCTCTTGAAATGAAATGCATGTTATGCTATCTGACATATCGGTGCTCGTGCAAAGCAATTACACGGATGGTCGCTCCTCAACAGCCTTATTCTCCATGCTAGTTGACAGCATTACACCGTAGTGTTCTTGGCTAGCGTGGGTATAGAGGTGGGGCGTCACACCAGTTCCATTGGGTCTGTAATATTGAATTATTACCGGATTTCAAATTTCATATTTATCGGAGTTATTGAGTGAGCGTACGGTATGTAAATGCCCTAAATTTATATCGAAAATTTAACTTAAATATATATATATATATATATATTTATATTTGGTAACTATCAGTATTTCCTTTCCTACCAGCCGCGATTCCATCATCTTTCAAAACACCGTAGCGTGTTTTCTTCCACACGCTTCCCCTTTATTAATTACATCCAAGCCATCTTCTATAACTATTAGTTCGAAACAAATATTGACGGAACCTCTTCTCTCTGAAATCATAAAAAAAAAGAAAAAAAGAAAAGCTTCGAAGGGAAGCTTTTAGTTCCGTTTTATGATAAATCCTCTCCCTCAATTTCATTTTTGGACGAAAGCCAATTCTAAATAATAATAATAATAATAAGAACATAAGAAGTCAGTAATGGCCAAAGTTCCATTCCATGCTAATCGAATTCTAATACACTCCTCAAAGCTTCGAATTTGAAATCAAATTCGCCTCAACGATCGCCCATCGCGTACGCATCTTTCCGGTCGAAGTGATTTCGATGATTTAGGGTTTGACGCAGACTCATCATGGTGAAATCGCGATGCCACAAGGCTCGCGTTATGGCGACAAGGGGTTGCGAGCGGCGCGAGCAGTGGCTTGGGTTCATCGGAATCGCGTAGAGCCACGACTTGATTTTTGAGGGCTTTCGACTTCGGGTCGCGAATCATAGGAGGCGGCGGCCTGACCTGGAGTAGATGGCTCGAGCACGCGAGTGATTCTCGACGTCAGGCAGTGGGGTATGAGCTGTTCGTTTTTTTTATATATATACTGGGTTTAACGTATTGAAGGATGCAAAAAAATTATAGTTCTGCTTGTATAAGTAAACAGAAAAGCATATAGACAAGATTTGGGAATATAGTAATTTAAATATTGCAGTGAACTTGAATTCTGGAATTTTACAGTTAAGGTAAATATAAGTTATAAAAGAAAAAACCAACGGATCAGAAGAGTTATATAAAATCAGATTTTTAAATCTGAATATATTTTATAAATATATGTATATGTATATGATTTCGAAAGAAAGGAAAAGAGCTTGGAAAATATAGGAATTTTAAAATGTTTGAGGAATTTATAAAAGTAGATTTTTTTGAAATATATAATTTATTTTTATGTGTATATGTAGTTTCAAAGGGAAATTAATAGTTAAATTAAAATCATTGTCAATTGAAATTGTTACATGGAATTGATTTATTAAAATAATTCAGAATATTAATAAATTGTATAAATATCTATACAAGGTCTAAAATCGTGGAATCAAATCGAGAATGAAGTGGGTTGCAAAACAGGAGTCAAAGGTGAGTTAATCTCACTCAGCTAAATTTAAATTTAAATGATTAACTGATTTATGTGCTGTGGTGTGGTATATATTTGGAATTTGCGTTTTATATTGTGCTAACATTTGTGGATGCAGGAAAAACAGGTTGGAGGGATCCAACTGGACCCCTCAACTTTATTTAATTATTTAATATTCTCTGTTCTGAATATTTGATATCCTGTAATGAATTATGTGGAAATATTGAATGCTATGGCTTGATTGTTATAATCGGGCAATAATGAATTACGAAATATGTATAATTTGAGTTTGGGAATGAAACTAAAAGAAGTGAGTGTAAGTAAAATAATTATGGAAACTTGAATAAATTTAAGATTGAATTGGAAAAGAAATAAAGTGCCTTTAAAATTCTAATTAATAAATCTTAAGTTTAGTAAGGGAAATTTGAATAATCAGAAGATTAACGAACTTTAAATTGCAATGTTATTATTTTAAAGAATAAAACATTTATTTAAAATTTAAGATTCAATTTATTAAAAAGAACACAGAAGAATTGGGAAGAAGCTGAAATTGGTATACTTCAGTTAAATGATATAAAATCAACGGAAAATTAAAAAAAATAAAATAAAATAAAGTCCATAATTAATGAACTTGAGATAAACTGATAAGTAAAGAAATTTATTTCAAATGGAATAAATTGGGAATCAATTTGGAAAATTGATTTAAGTGATTGAGATTGGAAATTCTTCCTGGATAACCAAGTACGTTTTCAAAGTAAATTTTTAAATATAATTAAAGGTTTTTAAGTTGTTTTTTAAAAAAGCAAGTTTTAGAAAATTTATTATTCTAAATATTTAAAATTCTAATGTAAGTATTTTTCTTTAATCTTTTCTTTTAATCTATTATAGCAATAATTATTTAAAGAGTGACTTAATATTTGATTTATAAAGTGAAAACCTAGTTTTATATTTTATAAAGTAACCTTATTTTCAAATATTTGTATAGTATGTATTTTTAACCAACTATTGAAATAGTTTTAATTTAAATGTTTTAAAAGTAATATTTCAAAGTAAAGTGTTTTAAAATTATTTTTAAAAATCTAGTTTAGTGCTTTGTAACTTCAGTGGAGATAGAAAATATTTGGGAAAGTTATTCTGGAAAGAAAGATGGTTTTGAAACTGTTTTCAAAGGATTGAAAATAGAAATATATCTTGTGAAGATATTTTGAGGTTAATAAATAATTTGGGAAATTATTTATTGTTTGATGGATGTTTGTGAATATAAATTGATAGTTAAATAACCGATTATCAATATTGGACAAATACGTTGATCGTTTCGAAGAGACCGGGATCGAGATTTATTTCACGAAAACCACTTCGATCTGGTTTGTACGTTCCGTGAAAAACGAGTTTGGAATCGAAAATGGAGCAGTGAAGTGCAAGGGCTAGTCGCTACTAATCCTGAGGATGTTTCCAAAATGGATGTAGTAGGAATAGTGCCTTCGGTTCCGTTCGAACCCAGGACGAACTTGTATGGATGAATGCTTGCGAAACATCGTCAGGTGGATGATGGGCATTCTAAGGGATATTGTTCTTAAAGGTAACGCTTAGCCTCAAGCCTCATCAAACGGGAATGAATAAAAATCAGGGGTTATGCAGCAAGGCTAGGTGGGTAGCACCCAAGCAGGGTGAGGTCATTCCAGTCTAGATGTCCCTTTTTATTTCGGCTTAGTGGGCGGTTGCTGATCCCAACCGCGGGGTGATCTCACTCGGGATTATCCAGTAAGGGGTAGTCCTGGCCTCGTGTTGCAGGGGAGCGGGCGTACTCCTCGGTACGGTGATCTAGGTCCCGTACTGTGATAGGTGGTACCCCAGTGCCTAGTCATTAGTTGGAAATCCATTCTCCCTACGAGCCTTGTACGAGTTTTGTTTGTATTACCCACTCTGTGGCTAGTAGATGGAATTTAATAGATGTAACAATTTCGGCTATTTTATAAGTATTTGTATATAGACCCTATTATAATATCATAGGATTTCTATAAAAATGTTTTAGCTATCGTAAGGTAAAAACCCGACATTTTTATTTGTGGCATGGTCTTACGAGATGCTTTTGTTTTCAAAGGATTTTGAAACTTTAATAATCAATTGGGTGTGATTTTCTCACGCTGGTATTCCAGACTGACTCGGGTATTATATAACTGTAATGCTCGGGTCAGACCGAGTATTATAGAATACAGGATATGATGACGTGGAGCTCAGGAGACGAGATGGATGACGACACGTACTCTCGTACTTGTTTATATATATATATATTTCGTTGTGTTGAGTTGTTGTATATCCATTTGTATGACATTGATGTTGAGCTGTGATTGATGTACTCTGATGATGTAATATATAAACAAAGTTATTTGATGTTTGAGTAAAGAGTATTTATTATCTATTATATTTTATTCCGCTGCGATGGTTAGATTCTGATGTTGTTTTCTAATTTCTTCTTCTACCTCTCCTTCTTTAACCCTAATGGTTCGTATTTCTGTGCAACTTGAGTTGATTTAGGTAGAATAGTATTGACTCAAGGGGTACGAATTTGCAGGCTGTTACACAATCTCTGCCTTGCGGATTACGCTACAACAACGACCATGGGTAACGCCATGGAATTCAAAGGACACTCGAGTATCATATCCGAAAAACCAAATCAGAGAGAATAGTATCGATAGAATGAATCCACAATGTGGGCACAAAGCGGATATAAAGCAGAAGTCGCTTTCCATATGTTTACTTCGAAAATATGAATCATATAGTACCTTTTCAAATCAATTTCAAATATCATACCTATATAAAGTCAATTATATATAAGATTTCATATTCAAATCAAATACTTTTCAAAATCAATAGTATATCAAATCACACTTATATAGACTTCGATTATATAAGATTTTCGCTTTTCAAATTGAGTACCTTTCCAAATCAATAGTTTTCAAATCAACTTCATACTTATATAAATCAGTTTTATATAAGTTCGATAACTGCCAAATCAAGTATTTACAAAATATGGCTCTCAATTTCAATTCGTTTCAATATCAGTTCAGTTTTAAAATCATATACGATTTCACCAAATTATTTCTTCCAAATTAAATATCTTTAGTTTCAAAGTTTCCAAAATAATAGGCTTAGAAAGTAATCCTAGTTTCCAAATTAACATAATTTAAGTCAAACAAGTTCATTTTCAAAATCATCATATAGATACTGGGTTTTAAATTCCAATTTAGTTTCGTAACCACATATTTTCTCAAAATCAATTATACCCAAAATGATTACCAAGTTTATAACTATCCCTTTAAAACCTTTAAACTATTTATTTTTATTTGAAAGATCCAATTTACCTTTTGAAAATTATTATTCTATATATATATATAGTTTTATAAAAGATGTTACTTAATTAAAAACATTTAAAACTAAATATTATTCAAAACATTCCAAAACTAAATTCCATATAAGTATAATTCAAAATAGTCTTATTCATTTACTTAAGAAAACAGTTTCAAACTTATTTAAATCATATTACTTCATACCTAAAACTTACAAAACTAAACTTATATACTTTATCAAATAATTTATACTTTTTGAAATTTCTTAGCTTTGAAAATTTAACCTCGATTTGGAAGTGTTCGAACGTTCAAAATAGTCGGAGAAATCAAATTTCAAATCCAAGAGTTGGAAATCAGCAACTACTTTCAGTAAATGAATTTTAATAGATTGGGTTATACCAAATCAAATCCGAAACTCGAGGATTAAACACCGGGATTACTTCAAATCCTTTCAAATATATATACATATATCTTTTGAATCAAATCATACTTCGGAATTTGAAATCAAAATTGGTTTCACAAAATCACTCACATAGCAAAGCTACTAAAGTGGCCTCTCCCCCACTCTGAAACTCGAAAATCAATGTCGATGATGCATGCACTATCACCGAAATTATTCTTGTGAAGACCTGGAAGTTTTGGTATTTGAATTTGAAAATATTTAATTGATTTTAAATATTTGGACGTTAGTTTAAATTGAATTTCAAAATTAACTATGAATTTGGCAATTTAAATTATTGAATTTAATTTATTAAAGTTGGATAAAATTTTGAATCTTCAGTTTTAAGCTGATTAAAAATATATTCAAGGCTTTGAAAATTTATATTGATAATACTAGAGGTAATAAAACTTTTAAAAGTGAATTTAAAAGCAGTTTAATTTTAAATTTATATCGACTAAATCGATATTTAAAAATAGCATTCCGAGGCACAGTATTGGATTTCGACAAAACCAGTTCCATTGGATCCGTAATATTATATTATTATCGAATTTCAATTTTCGTAGCATTCGGAGTTGTCGTTTGGTCGTACGATAAGCAAACGCGTTGGAAATTATATCGAAAATTTAATATAATAACTGGATCCAAAAAGCTATCTTCTCCATTACACCAACTTATACTCATTCTAACACGCTACCTTTCCTCTCTTTCTTTTCAATCAAATCGTGCCTCGTTCCTATTTAAAAATCATGACCTCGTTCTCAAATAAAAAAAAACCTATCTCATGTATACTTTACTCCTATTCTCCCTTTCATTCTTCTATCAGTTCAAAATCGAGTTCAAAAATAAATGGCCAAGCCTTTCTGTTTCCTTCCCCTTTCGAATTCAAGTATTCAATAGTGTGGCTGCTTTCTCAAACTCGCGAATCATCGCGACTTTCAATCGAACCAGAATCGAAATCGATTTGTCGAAATCGAGGAATCTTGAGCGACGGCATCGCGAGTGGGAGAGCATAGCCTAGGGGTTCGTGGTTGGTAAGGTAGCGTATGGCTTGGGGTTCAAATCGCACACGTGCGAGGTGCAGCGGCATCGATAGGGCGATGTTGTTAGGTCGCGAGAGGCGAATACATTGCGGCAGGGTCGCGAGTGGATGGGACGAGATGCGTCGTACGACAATTTGGGGGTGCTCGAGATCTGGTGGCGAAGAAGGCAAAGCAGTTAGGGCAAGCGTGAGGTATTTGCTGAGGTGAAAAAATTAATTTAACATTTTAATTATTTATTTACTCAGTATAAAACTTTTAATCAAACTCTGATTTCATTTGGTTCATCAAAGAATGAACCAGTAAGGTGCATGTTGTTTTCAGTTTATATGTATAGTTATGTACACCTTAAAAAATTATTCATTGTTTGTTTATAGAAAAGAAAAATGTAAACAGTGGAGTTAATTCCTGTTTTATTTCACAAATTTTTTTAATTATAAATATACATACATATGTTTCAATTTATTAGTTATTCTAAAATAAATTGTAAGGGTGATTTATTTTGTTTAGTTAACTTATTTAACATTTATTTTAGTCCCTAAAAATATATTTATAGAATATGTAGTTCAAATATAAAAATTGTTAAAATTTAATGGTTTGTTTAAAAAAATAAAATAATCCTTACTTTAAAATTAAATTATTAGTTGAATTTTTTTTTGTAAAATGCTAATAGATTGTTCGATTTCATTCGAATATTAACCAATTGTATAAAATATTTATACAAGGTCAAAAGACATAAAGACGAGTCAAGATGGATTGAAAACAGATTGCATGCAAAGCAAAGGCGAGATCTTCTCACTCAATCAGATATTGTTCTGATTTAAATTATGAATAGTAGATTTAAAATTGATTGACTACGTGCTGGGATGATTGATTTATAATAATTATTCACTGTATGATATTATTTATATGGTATTATATATGTATTTGGAGTGATTGATTTCCCGCATTATATAGTGGATGAGACCCTATGCGCCGCATAATAGCGGATGATATTTTATAAATCCCATATACCGCGATATTCCACCTCGAAGTGGAATTGGTATTTAATTGTTGTGCTAATGTTTGTGGATGCAGGGAAAACAGGTTAGAGGGATCCAGCTGGATTCCTCAAATATTTGAATTGGTTTCAATATTGTGTGTAGATTATTTGTAATCTGTGTGTGACCATTTGTGATCAAAGCTGTTGAAGGCTATAATTTAGCCGAATATATTTTTGGTATCGTAGGATACCAGAAATAAATAAAATTTGATTTTTGAAATTTAGTAGAAAATTTATAGCAAATTAATTTTATAAAATTTAATAAATTTGAAAGAAGGAATTTGTTTCAAAAGATAACAAATTTGGTGTTTGAAATAAATTTGAGAATCAATTTGAAATTTTATTTGGTATTTTGAAAATAAATTAGAAAATCAATTTGATATTGATTTGGTAAAAATAATAAATATTTGGGAAATCGATCTAAAATTGACTTGATGTTTAAAAATAAATTTTGGAAAACCAATTCTGAAAATGGATTTGGCATTGAAAGTGAATACTTGGGAATTGATTTGAAAATCGTATATCTGTGGATATTTGAAAATTTAAGATTCACAATGGGAATTTATAAAAGAAAGGGAAATTTGTTTTAAAAATAAATATTGTTTTAGTTTTAAAAGTGTGGAAAGGAATTTACGGATTTGGAACGTAAATTTAAAGTAAATCCAGAAGGTTTTATAAATTGATTTGAATGAACCATTTTAGAATGGAAGGTGTACTTTCCCTGGAAAGCGTAGTATGTTTTCAATATAGTCTATAAATATGAAATTGAAGTTGTGAAGATAGTTTTAACGGAAGATTATTTTGGAGAAATTATTTACTTGGGTTATCTTGAAAATCTTTAAAAGTAAAGATTTATTTTAATTCATTATAGAAGTGAATATTTAAAGTTTTAATTGATATTTGTTTTAGAAAATGGATATTTAAATAGTTATATCCTATATACTAATTTTATTTTAAAAGTTAGTTTGAACTTGAATTTTTATACGAGATTTTAATATAATATTTTCATAACTAATATTTAAATGATGTTTTAAAATAATTTTATCTAAACATTTCCGAGTATATATTTTGGATAAGTGATTTAAAGTATTCTAAAGTATTTGAACTCGGCAGAATTTTAGTGGAAATAAATAATATTGGGAAACTTATTCCGCGAGTGAAAAGTGTTTTGAAATTTGTTTTCAAATGGTTAAAGTGTGAAATATACCTTGCGAAGATATTTGAAAATAAATAATTGGGAAAGTTATTTAAATTTGGTAATTGTTGCGAATGTTGATTGATAGTTAAACAACCAACATCAATATTTGCCTTTAAACGACATTTGAATTTCGATGCGACCGGGGGTCGGATTCCAAGTGGATATCCGAAAACCACATCGAACCTTTGTGATTGTGATGGATCTTTTATTTAAAAGATCAAAGTGAAAATTGTGATTTGTTTGAAATCTGATTGTGAAGGATTTATAAATTGATTTGAATGAACCATTTTAGAATGGAAGGTGTACTTTCCTGGAAAGCCGAGTATGTTTTTAATGTAGTCTATAAATATGAAATTGAAGTTATGAAGATGGTTTTAAGGAAAGATTATTTTGGAGAAATTATTTACTTGGGTTATCTTGAAAATCTTTAAAGTAAAGATTTATTTTAATTCATTATAGAAGTGATTATTTAAAGTTTTAATTGATATTTGTTTTAGAGAATGGATATTTAAATAGTTATATCCTATATACTAATTTTATTTTAAAAGTTAGTTTGAACTTGAATTTTTATACGAGATTTTAATATAATATTTTCATAACTAATATTTAAATGATGTTTTAAAATAATTTTATCTAAACGTTTCTGAGTATATATTTTAGATAAGTGATTTAAAGTATTCTAAAGTATTTGAACTTGACAGACTTTTAGTGGAAATAAATAATATCGGGAATCTTATTCCGTGAGTGAAAAGTGATTTGAAATTTGTTTTCAAATGGTTGAAGTGTGAAATATACCTTGCGAAGATATTTGAAAATAAATAATTGGGAAAATTATTTAAATATGGTAATTATTGTGAACGTTGATTGATAGTTAAATAACCAACTATCAATATTTGCCTTTAAACGACATTTGAATTTCGATGCGACCGGGGGTCGGACTCCGAGTAGATATCCGAAAACCACATCGAACCTTTGTGATTGTGATGGATATTTTATTTAAAAGATCAAAGTGGTAATTGTTGTTACTTGTTTGAAATCTGATTGAACACTTATTTTAAATAAAAATAAGCGCTCATTATTCAGATTAGCCAGAAGAGGATCTCGTGTCACAAAACCCATTCCGAATAATGATACGAAGAAATGGGATTGTATTTGAAGATGGTGTTGAAGACCGGGTATTTTCGAAAATGAAAGGATTACCTGTCGAATGTCTCTACACCGGGTTTCTCCGGTATAGAGATTTTATCACCCTTTGTGATAGGGATTCCGGACGTTATTAGTGAATATTTGGATTGCAAGGGTTTCTTTGAAGTGCCTTCGGTTCCGTTCGATCCCGGAACGGACTTGTATGGATTGTGTCTGGCATCACGCTTTGAGATGTAAAGCTAGTTTCTATCAAATACATTTCTGTTGGTGGCGGAGAATTGATTCTCTTAGCTTAACACCCTTCTCTGAGACGTATGAGCTCAGAGGTTATGTAGTTGATGGTTACTAGTGATACATTTCCAATTTGGTAATGTGGAAAACGAAGTGCTGCTGATCATTTGTTGATCAAAGCATGACTTTGTGAAAAGTGTAGCTTTGTGGACGTGACCTCGTCGGACCTCACGCACCGGAAATGGTCGAAACAGAAAGGATGCGGCAAGGTTATTTGGGGGTAGCTTCCCCTGAGGGTATATCATTTCGTTCTGGAAAAGGGTAGTATCATCGTATGGAGCACAGATATTTTACCTATGTTGATGCCGCAAATTTATTATACTTTGTGGTTGTTGCTTTGTGGTTAAGGATTCTCGGATAAAGGTCGCAAACGATCGGGGGATGGCATACTCGTTTAGTAGTTACCTAGTTACAGAGGTAACCAGGCCTTGTGTTGGCAGAGATCTGGTTAGGTTCTCGGGACGTCCCTCCAGAGGCGTACCCATATGGTAGTAGGAAGTTCCTTAGCCTGACCAATTGTTGGAAATCCAAAGAAACAATACGCGCCTTGTACGGTTTTAGTTGTATAACCTGCCATGGAATGTGGTGGTAACCTGCTGTTGAACATGGTAACTATAGTAGGCATACAATAATGTTGTATGCTGGCTAAGATTAATATTATACTTTCGAAATGTTTTCCACACTATGCACTAATAATAATAATATCAAAGGATTTTGCGTATCAAGCATGTTTGACTGTCATAAGGAGAAATCTCCTCCAATTCTGTTTTTGCATTGTGTATGTGGCGGGAGGCCTTATGGTAGTTTCATTTTCCAAAAAGCATAGTGGATTTCTTTTTATTTTATTTGTGAAAATAACTATTTTTAAGATCTCACACCAGTCCCATGACTGACCTAGAATTTATTGTTCCCTTTCTAAACTCTGGGTGCCCATAATTTTCCTCACGGGCAGCCTAGAGTCAGGTTATCATTATTTTGGAGCGAAGTCGAAAAAGAGATGCTGTGGAGATCAGGAGCAAGCTGAATGGTGTAGCGTATCACTAGTATATGTTATATTATTTTCCACGGTTTGTTGTTGTAACACTCTGATAATGTAAATGTGATGTAACAACCGATATAGTTCTTTGTTTTAAAGATATTCATATATCTATTCTATTTGTTCTGTTGCGATATGTAAGATTCTTTTATTGTTTTCTTTTCTTCTTCTTCTACCTCCTCCTTCTTTAAACCCAAAGACTCGTACATTTGTTCCACTTTGGACTGAATTGTTATGGAATTTTGCCAGCTCAAAAGGGGCATGGATTTGTGGGCCTTCACAATTCTCCAGCGACATAAGTGAGTTCTGGACTTCAATTTTCTTGTAAACTTCTTTAAAATTTCTTCGAAATCATAGGAACTCATTTGAAGTCATTCGAAACATTTCTTATTCGAAAAATACTTTCAAATCATATTATTATATATTTTCAAAACCTTAAAACCAATTCCAAAATACCGGAATTCAATCTCTTGAATTTCCAATTTAAAACCCTACAATTATAAATCATTTTATATAAATCAATTTCTTATATAATTTTCAAAATTTCAAATCCTTTCAAAAATTCATATTCTCCATTTTAAAAGGTATATAATCTTTATCGAAAATATTTTCACCTTTATATATAGAATATGATCATTCTTATCAATTAATAAATTCAGTACATTAAACAATTTCTAAAAGACAAACAAACACGATTTTTCAAAGGATGATTCAAGAATGAATCTCAAAACGAGATAAAGGTCGATGTCAGATTCAAAGGTATCCTAATCAATGAGAATCCTAACCAAGATTTCGACGTATATTAACCTATATCAATTCAAAGGAATTCCTTTCATTATTGGAAAATATCAAATTCTTATCATGCGAAATGTAGAAGCATAATTATATATCTTTAGTTTGACACATCAACTGCTACTGGGTAAAGGATACAATAGAGTTCCCTTAATTCAACTTAATATACTACTGATAACAAACAGATTTCCTCGATTCTTACTTCTATGAGAACAATGCATCGGTATTAATTTTCCGGGTGGTGCTTCAACGGGTCCAGTGCACTCCACATCAATGTGCCCCCAACCATTACATTTCTTACATAAGTACACCACTCTCCCATCTTCCCTAGTGAACTTTGGGAAGGAAACAGCTTGGGCAGGATGCAACACGGCTTGCCTTCCTTGTTGTCTCTCAGAACAATCTTTGGCTATATACCCAGTCTGCCTACAGTGGTAGCAAATGGTTGATTGGTCGACTGATGTAGTGAGCATCGATTTTTCTTTCTTCACCTCGAGGCAGCGACTTGGGAAGTGTCCATCCCCATGCCACTTAAAACAGTAAATCTTGGATCGAAAGCGCTTGCCCTCCGTCTTCTTTCCTTTATCTTTCCTTCCGCACGTGGCTGCATAATGCCCCTTTTCCTACCACCGATAACAAATGACATGGTCATAAGGACCAGGTTTTGCCCTTTCCTTCCACAGCCTCTCTTTCTCCTCGATTGCTTCCTCCCGTTCCTTGCGGGCCAGTGCTCTTCGTGCTCGATGGGCTGCCTTCTGCTCTTTCGATTTTTCCATTTACAAATAGCTTCCTATCATTCAACGAATACAAAATCAAACAGGATGGAAGTTCAAAATTTAAGGGAATCCTAATCAGAAAGGGAGTTTTAAACGAAGGGAAAAAGGCATGAGCGAAGATGAGATAATTAAATTTCAAAATAGAAGATAGATATACTTATATAAGTTGCGGACGACCTGGCCAGGTCAACCGTGACTTTAGGAATATGATCGATGCGGAATTCTAAGGAAAATTGACATTCGATCGTCAGAGATAGAATTTGGATTAACAAGAGATAGCAGCGTCTAAACCGAGGGTATAGAGATCTCCGGTAAATCAATGCCAATTGTAAAGGAGTTTCAAATCCATTCAAAGATTAGCGGGATCGTTGATTTTTATAGAGACCATTCGAAGTGGAGTTATGGGATGCTCCAGAATCAAAAGAATACAATTAGGGAGAGAAAAGAACGGATTTCAAAATAAGTGGGAGTATTCCCAAATTTAAAGGACACCGAATTGAAGAGGAAAAGATTCAAGCATGAACGAAAGTAATTCTGTAATTGAATCTACTATATATGCTAAGTTTTGCCTTAAACCTGAGCTCTGATACCAACTGTAACGACCTGGTATTTTCAACCATTCGCATCCGCACAAGCCGGACTTGAATTTCTCAAAATATCAGATTTTTAATTTATATTTGGCAAAACTCAGTATATACAGTAAATAAATCAACCACGGAATCACAGATGTAGAGTAATATAATGCAGCGGAATAAATAAATAGTAGTTCATGAAGCTACTATATAAATATCAGAGTTAGAACTAAAATACAACAGAATATCTCAACTACAACGAAGTCTCCAATACAAATTGATGACCTCTCTGAACAAATCAACTAGAAAAGCTGAAAGCTGAATCGATAAAGCTCTAAACTCCCAAGGTGAGTCTCGAATGTCGTGTCACTCAGTCTGACCCAAGCGTAAAGCAAAACACAAAACACTCGAGTTAGGATTAACATTCTTCTACCAATAAATCCAACTCAAGTGAAATAACAACTGAAATACAAGTAACTTAAAGGATGTTTGGGATAACCATCCTCTAAAGATCCATGGAACTATCTACTATGTAGCAATATACGCTAATAACAACCCAATGTTATTATAACACCGTGGTCATTTCAAAATAATTTATCTTCAAAACCAAAATATCATTTCCATTTCAAATATATATTCCAAATTATAGCATTTTCAAAACTAAATTGATAATTTCATATAGATCTTATTTTAACTTTATTATTATTTAGTTTGAAATATTCATTAATAAATCCATTATCATTTAAATAACCTTAAATTACATTAAACTAAATATTTCCTTTGATTTATTTAAAACTTGAAATATCCATTTAAATCACTTTAAATCAAAATCAAGTTATAAAAATCGTATCTCAAAATTTCAAATTCAATAGTTTCAAATCGATTTAATTAACAAAATTCTTAATTAAATACAATAAATTCAAATTAATATTTCTAACCTTAACTTATAGAAATCATTCTAAAATCTATTTTACAATAATTTTTAAATAAATACTTATACATAATATATATTAATTAAATCATACTTTATTAAATTAAAACTTATTATTAAATCTTCTTTATATTAAAACTTATTTATAAAATATTTCAATATTAAGTAAAACCATATATTTTTCCTTTCAAAACCATAGAAAATATTTTCAAAATATTTATATATATAGACCGATAGTGTCTGTATAAAATTTTCTATCCTATGGTTGAATGATACAGATATTTATCATTTCAATCCGTAATTTAAATATATACGGTTATAATCATTTCAACCCACAATCCTAAATTCAATTCAATGAAAATCGCTTGGGTTTATCATTTCAAACCATAATGATTTTCTCCTATTCTACAGATCATTCGGGTATGTATCATTTCAACCCATAGGGAATTCTACACTAACAGGGAACTTGCAAAGTGATAACAGGTATGAAAATAATATAGCAGACATATATATCACCAACGACAATATAATATAAACAACTGGATATGGTGTCATATCCCATAGGTGAACAGTTACAGATGATAGCATATATAACAATTTAAATAACTACAGCAGCATATTTCGATTGTCATTTTAATTGAAATCAAATTTAATAAATACAAGAACGTTAATCGTGAGTGATTGCTCACCTTTCGAGGCTAGATAGAATAGCAATGAGATTGAGTTACGAAATGCAAGCATGACTTCCAAATCAAATCTAAATGGATACGATTTGACGAACAAAGCTGATAGTTTGAATAGACGAACTCAAATCAGACCGGATCGATGAAGATAATTGCTAAATGTGAATTTATATACATATATGTAACTATTTACATATATAAACATATTCTAAATTCAAACCCGTTTTAAATCACACACACACACACACACACACACACACACACACATATATATAGACATTTCAAAATCCTTATTTTAAATTAAACCCATATATAATATAATTTAGAAACAAACTCCATTATACTTATGTGTAATATATATAAAATATATCATTATAATTTATATAGCAAAGTGCAATGGTCCAAATTCACCTTATACAACAAATATAATACTAACATATAACTTATATATTTTTATATATACCGACAAATATAACTATTAGAACTTGTATGTTATAACCTGTCTAAAACTATACATGTATACGCACTTTTTAAACATATTATAATACTTAAATAGTATTTGAAAATTTAGAATATATAATATAAATGGAAATACATGTATGCAAACATTGTAAACTTATGCACACAAAAAAATATAGATCTGGTACGTATAGTAATACTCTTAGCATATTATTTAACTAATATATACTTACTTATGTGTATCACAGCAGAGTGCCAAAACTAGGAAACAAATAGCCTATATATATATATAAATGTAACGTACGTTATTAATAAACCAAATATATAAATTATGTATTCAACTTTTCGTATCTTCGTATATTATAAACAATGATATATATATATATACACTGATATATACAAATGTTATATAAATATTTACTGTATAAATATGTATATAAAACTCAAAATATATTCTTATATATATAGTTTTCCTTAAAGCTATATATATTTCTTTCCAGTAAAGTATACAACAAACAAAGACTAATATATATAATAGATTTATATGAATAAAGTCAAACGTATATGTATAGACAGTAAAAGCTCACATCGCTCTTATATACAAACATAACCTACATAATCTGGACTACACGATGCAACAATACACATACATACATACATACATACATACATACATACATACATATATATATATATATGCTGACTACTCAAAATCACATGCAGACACTATATATGTGTGCAGCTAACTATATATGTACCCAGCATGGTATAATACGTATGTTACAGACTTGATATAAAATAAAAATCCAAACCAACATACAATAAAATATTTTTATAAAATGAAATACATGCATGCACCAATTTTATATACTGATATATTCATATATATTGCCAACATCTATGAACAAAAAAATATTTTACTTTGTTGTACAATAAACGAAACAAAGATGACAAGGAGTTTTGCTATATGCTTGTATTTTATATAATATATGAACCAAAATAAAATTTTGTTTTTTTCATATACTACGTGTATGTATAAGAACAGGACGCAAAAAGAACAGAGAAGAGAGTTGCAACATACTTATCAAATATATAAGATGGAGAGGGGACTTACGGCTGCTATGATGGTGATTAACTCGGCTGGAGGGGATGGAGATCTTGGTCGGTAGTGGGATGTGGATCTAGGAGTGGAGGCTACACGTGGGGTGAGCTCGAGAAAGGAGGAGGAAGAGAATGGTGAGAGGACGAACAATATCTCAAATGTATAAAACTTATCTGCCTTGCATTAATATATAATAAATTTCAAAAGCAAAACAGGGAATGAAATTAGAATGAACGGCTATAATTATCAACGGCTAGGAATGGTGAAAGGCAAGGGAAAGAAATGTTCCAATAAATAAAGATACATTGGGTATTTAAAACAATTTATTGTGCGTTTCAGATTTTGAAACACAAACGAAAATGAAAGGTCGCGGATCTGGTACCGATATGGTTACCGATTTCACAGATTCCTCTACCGCAGAGATCAGCACGACGAGACGATCAAAATGGTACATAGATATTAGTGGTACGATCATCCGATCAAAAGTTGATATCGGTACGAAAATGCTGCTATTTCGTCGAAAATATGATCAATGGAGCAATAAAATTCTAAATTTTGAGAAACGAAATATGACGTCTCACTCAGAAGATGATTTACAAATTTTTTGTATAAAAATATTCAGGTTTGGAAACTGTTTTATTACCATCAAATTTTTAACTGATTTAAATTGAACTAGAATTACACAATAAAATAAACTTTCATATTATGCGATGAAAATTACCATTTTCTATGTCTAAATAAACGTATTACAAATATTAAATTTCAATTCAAAATTTTTTTATTTAAAATTTCACAAAAATTCCGTTAATTACGTTAACAAACCATTAAAATTTTTGGGTCGTTGCACGGATTGAAAATGATATGAAATTCAATAGTTTATTGAAATTTTAAATTGAAAGGTTTGAAATTTGGTGTTGATTTGGATATTGAAAATGGTCCAAATGTGTTGAAATGAAATGAATAGTTTAATTTGATATTAATTCCAAATTCATATTTTAATATAAACTGTTTTAAAAATATATTATTTTAAATTTCTAATTATTAGGATTTTCAAAATTTACTAAACTAGTTTACCAATACTAACTATATAAATTATTTTAACCTACTTAATACCAATTTAATTTATTTTAAACTAATTAAACCATTTTAATTTGTTTTAAATCTAATTAATTTATTTTAAAGCTATTTAACCTATTTAATTATATGTAATCTATTTCAATTTATATAACTATCTTAAATCAATTTAATAGTATTTTTAACCTAGAAATTAAACTTTTTTGATTATTTAACTATTTTAACTATTTATAGCTATTTAAACTATTTTTTAAATTTTAGATTAAGTAAGTGAAAGTGTTTATATTCAATCCATGGGTTTAAAAGAAAATACGGTTAAATGATGTATAACCTAAGTTGGAATTTAAATGTTATAATTAATCGAAAATGATGATTTCGAAGTGAGGATTTAACCTAATTTGGAAATATGATTTTGAAAGAAATCGTGATTTTGGAAAATGATATAATTTCAAGGGTGATATGATTTGAAGTGAAATGATTCGAAAGTGATATGGTTTTTGAGAATATGATATTTTGGTATAAATTGTGAATTGACTTCTGAAAGGAAATATAATTTCGAAACTATGATTTCAGATGTGATATGATTTCAAAGGTGAATATGATTTTGAAAGCAAGTAATGATTTCGAAAGTGAAATGATTTGAATTGAATGTGATATTTTGATATGAATTATGAAATGATTTTGGAAATGTAAAAGAATCATCCGGTGTGTAATAAGTGATTTGTTGTTAAAGAGACTGAGATCAGATATTGTTATACTCTCTTCCGATACCGAAAACCACTTTAACAACTATGTACACGGTGGAGATTCCAGAATGAAGTAGAATGGCTGGCGAATACTAGGTATATATGTGGACCTGACTCTCATGAGTTAGCTTAAGGTGGCTAAAACAGAAGCAATTGACAGGCCAAGTGAGCTCATTCCTCCGATCGAGCACACTCCTTCGATACTATATTCTAACTTTGTGATTGATTTGGTGGCCACCCTTGATTTTTTATTTGGGAGTGTGTTACGAGGTAGGCGGTAGTAGCTGCTATGTGTTACCACCAGTCCAGAAGTGTAATTGGTATATCTACCTTGGCATTCCCTAGTTTTGCCGTGTCACCGACCATATCAAGACCACTACGAGTTTGTTTTGTACCATACCTATGGTGTGCTCCCTGATAGTCCACCGGTTTGGTGGTGTTTATAGTACTGTATAGACTGTGGGAATATAAAAATGTGTTAAGGGGGGTATGGGTAACGCCTTAACGCTATTTTAATACTTTTACTTTACTATAGACATATTATAATAGCGTATTGTACTAAATAGTAGATAGTTCAAAGGATCCTTAGGAGGTGTGAGTTTCGAGCATCTCTTGAGTTACTGCACTCACGTTAGACACTGGGTAGGAGATGTCAAACCTTGTAAACATCTCTGACGCCGTCACATGCATATTTACCATTAGTTTAACTTACATAAGATCTTTTAGTTCTGACTTGAGTGTTTTGTCTTCACAATTCGCTCGGGTCAGCCTGAGCATTTTAGGATTTGAAGACCTTATTTATGAAGGACGAAGATGAAGATTTATAATATAATATTTATTCTATTATTCCAGTGCATTCATACCGTTCCGCTATATTTGGATATTTATTTCTGTTTTATGCAACTCTGATTTTGTATTGTATCAGTATAATCAAATGTTTTGTAAACAACTTCATGAATTGTTATTTTATTATTATATTTTTTTCATTCCGCTATGAGATTTTGTTTTGTTTCTTCTTACTCTATTTTTCTAGTTTACCCCAATAACAATCTGCCCCTTTGTAAGGTTTGAGTTTGACGTGTGTGGTTTATCGTCGATTCAAACTGTCCAAAAAGATGGTCGTTACAAGGGTGGTTCTTCAGTGAATAAGCAAGATTTTGTGAAAATTTCGTGGCATTTGGACTTGTAATTTTTGAGTTATAATCGATCCAAGATTGGATTTGCAAATTGGCTGATGGCTTCGTATCGATACCATCGTATTGATGGGCTTCGTATCGATGACATGAAGCGAGAATTATAGGGAGATCCACATTTCATGCTTGTAGACCGCTTCCTTTGGTCTCGATATACCCTTCGTATCCATCCCACACATTTTCCTTCATATCGATGTTATGCCCTTTCCTTCGTATTGATGCTTGGCCTTGGTCTTCATATCGATCAAATGAACGATCGATACGAAACATACAGCTGATGAATGGATTAAGTTGATGGATATGAACTAGGTGGATACGAATTAGATGTTTACGGAGTAGATGGGTATGAAATGGATGGATATGAAGTATATGGATGGATGGGAGGTAGATGGATACGAAGCGAATATATTTCATATGAACCTTGATCAATCCATAACTTGAGCATACGAACTCTGATTGACCTGAAATTTGAAGTGTAGCCTCATCGAGCCTTGTTTGTCCTTCCCTATCGATCCCAACTTGATTGGAGCTTGGTATGATTTTCACCGTATTTATTATATCCTTGTTTCCAATCGATCTTCAATCATGATATTTTTCCCTTTTAGCTAATTTGTTGATATCTCGGCCTTGTCCAAAAGGCGGGGTAACGTTTGCCCTCCAAAACATTCCTTGCAGTAGAAAGTTGTGTTGTGAATAACTTTAAATCGGACATCTAAAGTCCATATTCCATCCATAGTCATATCATCCGATCCATAATCCAATGTATTACCAAGCCATTTTATCCAAGCGTCATAGCCATATCATTATCCAAATCCACGACTATTCTGAATCGATATCCAATTCCGAATCCAGTAACCAAATCCTTAGCCAATTCCATATCCATCCAAACTCGACAACCGAGTTCTAATCTATCCATAGCCAGTACCCAATAACCAAATCCATGACCTCTCCGGGTCGACACTAAATCCGGGACCTCTCTGGGTCCTGTAACCAAATCCAAGACCTTACCGGGACCGCAGCCAAAACCGACACCTCTCCAGCTCCATATCCAAAGCCATAGACCTTGCCGGGTCATTTCATCCTATTCCAGCCTCGACTCTCCACTCAAGGACTCATCCATGGTTTTCCTTCTCTAGCCCCGACTCTTCGATCAAGGACTTATACTCTCCGGCCTCGACTCTCTGGTCATGGACTTATATTTTCCAGCCTCGACTCTCCAATTGAGGACTTGGATTCTATGGCCTTGACTCTGTGGTCGAGGACTTATATTCTTCTACCTTGACTCTTTGATCGTGGATTTATATTCTCCGGCCTCGACTCTCCGACCGAGTTCTTAATCCAAGTTCGAGTGCATCTTGTCGCTTTTCAATGAAGGGACTCATAATTCGCGGTTATTTCCCCATCTCTTCGGTTAGGACCATAACCATGTGACCTGTAGCATTTATTAAGTTAATTTAAATCCAAGTTTAATTGATAAAATAAACATTCATACAACCAAGAAAACCAAACAACTATAGTACCAAAAAAGAAACCAGAGTTTTGCAGAAAATAGAAAAGATAAGATTTCATAAACCCAAGCATTACGGTTTATCATCATCCTAGAGCATGCCTAGGGGCCGTCCTCTATCTTGTACATGTATAAGTGACTTAGCCTGTAACGACCCAGAATTTTTGATAATTTGAATTTGAGTATTTAATTAATTTTAAATATTAATAAGTGGAATTTTTAAGTCGAATAATTTATTTTTCGAATATTGGGTTTAATGGGATAATTAAATCGATGATTTAATAGTGAGATTCCAGAAATAATTAAATATTGGGTTAAATATGATTGAAAATGGTTTGGAAAATTTTGTTATATCATATTAAAGTTATAGAAATATTTTAGAACTTGTAAAACTGAATTTGGAGTTAATTTGTAAAAATTGAATATTTTAATATTTAATTATCGACTGAAAAATAGCCAATTTTTGAACAGTCTCAGAATTGAACGAAACGAGTTCCATTGGATCCGTAATAGTTAGTTATTATCGGGTTTCAATTTTCGTAGCAATCGGAGTTGTCGTTTGACCGTGGCAGCTCGAAACGCATCGATATCGTTTTAATATTGATTTAGCGAGTTAAAATAGCCATTTTTCAAACGGTCTCGGATTTCGACGAAACCAGTTTCATCGGATCCGTAATATGATATTATTGCAAGATTTCAAATTTCAAGTCAATCGGATTTATCGTTTGTCCGGTACAAGCCAAAACGCCTAGAAATCGTTTAAATCGGTTTAAATTTAAATCGAGCGTTTATTGCCGTATCTCACACATACGATGGAATTAGCTTACGAAATTTATTCCATTGCGTCCGGAACGCGGAAAAACCTTAGGATCGCCTGTCGGAACGCGTAGTTTGGTGGTCGTTTGCATAAACTGTTAAAGTGAGAATTTTATTAATTAAATAATATAAAAAAAAAACTATTATAATTTTTTCATTTTCTTCTAAACCCTAGTCATTAGGGAGCCGGCCGCCTCTAATTAAATTAATGGCCGAAATTCACTTAACTTCCACCACAAATCCACGCAAATCTGTCAAGTTTTAGAAGATGTTTCCAACTGGAAGATCGAAGAGAGCCTCGAGAACTACAGATCCAACGGTGGATCTCAGCTATCATCGCCGTTTGGAGGGCATGGGGAGCCGCGTTCGTGCTTGCGTTTGGCACGTTTTCCTAGGGGATATGCTGACCGAGCTCTGCAAGCTCCTGGCCGAAGGTGGCTCTTGTCGTGGGCTACGAGGTGGTGCTCTCTGATCGATGCATAGGCGAGTGTGGTGGTCGCGAATTCAAGCCCTAGATTTGTGCATATGGGTTCATGTACGTGTTTCTTAGCCTGGGGAGAGTTGCGTGCGTGATCTTGGTGAAGGAGAAGGGGGACGCGGGGCCCGTTGGGTTGGTATTTGTAAATTAATTTAAAAGGAATTGTTTCGAAATTCAATTCAAACTTTAAAAATCAATATCTTTTTGCTGCGAGGTCCGATTTGGGCGAATCAAAGTGCGTTGGAATCGTATGGTCGTGCTCTTCGCAATGCAACCAGTTTGGAGTCGATTGGAGCTCGTTTGAATTTCGGGTAAAATTAAACGTTCGTTTAATTTTATTCGAAACGAACGCGAAAACCGGAAATAAAACCAAGGTGAGAACTCCTCACTCAATCGAACAGTTTGGTTTAAAATTTTAAATAGTTAATGTTGATTGATGATTGCCGTTTGATTGTGGTAGTAGATATAGTAGGATATATATTATATATAGCAATATATATATATTGGCATATGTATATATTGGATTTGATTTCCCGCCTCGTATAGCGGATGAGACCCTATTGCGCCGCCTATTAAGCGGATATTTTATAAAATCCCATATACCGCGATATTCCACCTTGAAGTGGAATTGGTATTGTGCTAACGTCTGTGGATGCAGGGTAACAGGTTGGAGGGATCCAACTGGATTCCTCACATATTTATTTGTTTATAAATATTATGTTGATTGTTGATAATCATATTGATATATGACACTTATTCCCGTGATTGACCATCTAATGCTGTTGCATCATCGGATTCAAATTTTTAAAAATTAAAATAACGGTTTTGAATTTAAAAGGGGTTTTAAATCGATTTTTCAAAGAATATGGTTTATTAAAAATTTTGAATTGATTAAATTTTAAAATAAATAGATGGATAAATTTTTATGTTTTAAAAATTTATATCTTTATAAAATATAACTTAAAAGAAATTTTTAACAATAATAGGTTTTTATAAAATAGTTAAATTTGGTTTTTGGGGAGTTATTATTATTAATGGTTTATATAAAGGATTTTATAGATGGATGTTTTTAAATTAAATTTATTGAAGTTATAGAATAAATTTATAAAGTGTTAAGTTGATGTATAACATGAATTTCACTAGGATTTATAGATTAATAAATGTGAAATTTATAAAACGAACGGTTATTGGAAAATTTTAAGTTTATAAGTTATTAACTTATAGAAATGGATTTGGGCATTAAAAAGGGGAATTTTGTAGAAATTGTTAATAAATGAAGATTTCATTAGTTGAAATTATTATAAACCATAAAGAAATCTTGTAAGTGATAAGATTTTTAATTGGTGAAGTTCAAAGGAACGATTTGGTAAATAAATAATATTATAAGTATTTAACTTACAATATGGCTTTTGGGTATGAAATTGGGTTATGTAAATTGCATCGGATTAATAAAGGAATTTATAAAATTGGGGTTTATAATAGAATGGAATTTATAAACTATGTTTATAAATTTGAAATTCATCAAATTTGATAAATGAAATATGGGAATTTGTTAAGTGTGCTATATTCACTATTTTGAATATTGAATAGATTATTAAATAAAATGGGTTTGTTTTTGGGAAAGGGATGTTTTAAATGGAATTTAAAACGAATTAAAGGTGTTTTAAAATGTATTGAGTATTGAAAACATAGATTTCAACATTGATTGTTGAAATAGACGTTTTCGAGAAACAGAAAGGGATAATTTGTATAGTATTGGATTTATATATCTATTTTTAATTTCAAATCCATATACTAGTGTTTTTGGGTTGTCGTAACGATGTTTTACGCAACATTCGTTTTTAACCCAAATAAATGTGAATAAAGGAATGTTTTCTTAAAGAGAATGGAATAAATACTTAACTGTGATTTAAGTATATGGAATATTTTCAAATCGTTGAAAATAAATAAATTTGTGAATTACTTATTTTTAAATAAGTTTAGAAATGATTTTTCAATATGGAATGGAACGTTTTTGTGAATTCACCTTTTAAAGGTAAATTGTAAGCGAATATTTTGAAATCGAATATGAATGGGTATTTGGAATTTAATTCACGTTGGAATTTATAATAGGAAGGGAAATTGGTTTAAAAATAAATGTTGATTTATTTTTAAAGATGGAAATATAATTCACAAATTTGGAGCGTAAAATTTAAAAATAAATCGGTAAGGATTTATATGTGATTTGAAATTTGTTTTCAAATGGTTAAGGTGTGTGATTTGAAATTTGTTTTCAAATGGTTAAGGTGTGTGATTTGAAATTTGTTTTCAAATGGTTAAGGTGTGTGATTTGAAATTTGTTTTCAAATGGTTAACGTGTGTGATTTGAAATTTGTTTTCAAATGGTTAATGTGTGTGATTTGAAATTTGTTTTCAAATGGTTAATGTGTGTGATTTGAAATTTGTTTTCAAATGGTTAAGGTGTGTGATTTGAAATTTGTTTTCAAATGGTTGAGTTGTGTAATTTGAAAAGGGTTTTCAAATGGTTAAGTGTGGAAATTTTATCGTGTAAAGGTGTTTTGGTAAACCAAATAACTTTGGGAAATTATTTGGAAATTGTGTATATATATCTTGTAAAGATATTTTGGGACTTAATAATTTTGGAAAAATTATTTGGAATCTGATGATGTGGCGCATCTTTATTGATAGTTAAATAACCGACTATCAATATTTACCCCTGGGATGGTATTGGTTGTGTTTGTTTGGAATTGAATGCACACTTATTTTTAAAAATAAGCGCTCGCTATTCGGTTTAGCCGGGAGAGGACCTTTGTGTCGTATATCCCATTCCGAATATGTGATACGTCGTTATGGATAGCATTTGAAGACCGGTGTTGAAGACCGGGTATTTGTGAAAACGATAGGATGACCTATCGATTGTCTCCGCATCGTTAGCTACGATATGGAGATTTCCTTTGTGATGGGAAATTTTATCGGGATTGTGAATACCCGGATTGCAAGGGCTTCCTTGGAAGTGCCTTCGGTTCTGTTCGAACCCGGAACAGACTTGTATGGTTACGTGTCTGACATTACATTTTGAGAGATATAGCAGATTCCTTTCAAATACATTTCTGTTGGTGGCGGAGAATTTATTCTCTTAGCTTAACACCCTTCTCTGAGACGTACGAGCTCAGAGGTTATGTAGTTGAAGGTTATCAGCGATATTTCCCAATCTGGTAATGTGGCATGCTGAGTGTTGCTGTGTGATGATCATTGGTTGATCGTTTGGATTGGATCATTTGTTGATCATTTATCTGTGTGATCTTGCTTTGGTCATCTGTGGACCCAAAGCATGGCTTTGTTGCACAAAGCGTAGCTTTGTGGACGAGACTTCGTCAGGACCTCACTCCCCGGAAATGGTCGAAACAGGAATATGCGGCAAGGTTATGAGGGTCGCGCCCTTTAGGGTATGTCATTTCCTTCTGGAAAAGGGTGGTATCATGGTATGGAGCCCAGATGCTTACTCATGTTGATACACTATATCTATTACTGTGTGGTGTTGTTGCGAGCGCTCGGATAAAGGTCCCAAAGGACCGGGGGATGACATATTCGTGTAGTAGTTACCTAGTTACAGAGGTAACCCGGCCTTGTGTTGGCAGAGATCTAACCGTAACGTTAGTTCTCGGGACGTCCCGCCAGAGGCGATCCCATGTGGCAGTAGGAAGTTCCTTAGCCTGACCATTGTTGGAAATCCATTCATCCAATACGTGCCTTGTACGGTTTTAGTTGTAGAACCTGCCATTTAACATGGCAGCTATAGTAGGCATAGCATCATGGTACCTATGCTGGCTAGGATTTATATTATACTTTCGAAATATTTTCCACTATGCACTAGTAATAATATCAAAGAATTTTTCTCGTAGTAAGCATGTTTGACTATCATAAGGAGAAATCTCCCCCATGTGTGCGTTTGCATTG
Organism: Allium cepa; assembly: GCA_030765085.1. Lineage (NCBI taxonomy): Eukaryota > Viridiplantae > Streptophyta > Magnoliopsida > Asparagales > Amaryllidaceae > Allium > Allium cepa. Next base: position 22,418,839 of record CM060931.1, read on the forward strand.
TGTGTGTGCCGGGAGGCCTTATGGTAGTTTCATTTTCCAAAAAGCATTGCGGATTTCAAAATTTAAATTTTCTTGTTGCTTGTTTAAAGATAAACTGTTTTGAGTTCTCACACCAGTCCCATGACTGACCTGGAGTTTATTGTTCCTTTCCTAAACTCTGGGTGCCCACTATTTTCCACACGGGCAGTCTAGAGTTAGGTTGTCAGGTTATTCTGGATTCGGAAGTTGCTGTGCAGATGTTGGAGGCGAGCTTGGATAGCGTAGTCTATTATCTATTGTATATAGTATTCTTTTCCGCTGTTTTATCGTTGTACACTCTGATGATGTGATGTATGTATAAAATGTATAGTTCTTTTGTTTCAATGATATTCATTTATCTATTATATGTTGTTCCGCTGCGATTGTGAGATTCTGATATTATTCCCTGTTCTGTTGTTTGTTTCTGTTTCTTCTCTCTTTTCTCTCTTCTTCTACCTCTTTCTTCTTCTAAAACCCTAACGGTTCGATTTTTCGGCAACGAAAAATCGCGATCGTTACATAGCCGCAATACTTCCGGTTTTATTACTTATTCCATCCATAAATCCAATCAACTGATAATAAGCAGATGACGATGCCTCGATCTAGTGCCATCTTCGTTTGAGGTGGGTGGTGGCTGCTCTTGTTCTTCTCCTATGGCTCGATTCCTTATTTATTGTTGCAAATGACCATTCCTTACATGTTCCTCAATAACATCCTTCAGATTCCTGTAGTTGTTCGTGTTGTTCCTATCCAGCTCATGGAGTAGGCAATGCTTTTCCGATGCCCGCTCGTATTCAAAGGGTTCCTTTTTTGCCGGCCTTTGATACTAGAGGTGCCCTCGAGTATCCAAATAAATCCTTGTCAGAATTTTAGTCAAATCCGTGTAAGAAGAGAACTTAGAATCCCTTCGTTGCCTTTTCGATGTGTTACTGCTCTCATTCATTTTCCTTTGGCCTCTGTCGTCCTTGTTTGAATCTCCCCTGGGTGGACCTCCACCTCTTACCGCATAAACTTCAGCCTCCCTCGCCTCTAATTCATCCTTTACATCTTCCTATCGTAGAAACCTCTCTGCTCCATGGAAAAACTCCCCGAGGTCCATCGATGGGTCCTGCTCCAATGATATCTTAATATTCAAATTACCTTTAATCCTCAAGATTACTGCCATTAAAACCATCAACGGATCAGGTCGATCCACTGAAGCCACTGCCGCATTGAATCTGGTTAAGAAATCCCTAAGTGACTCTCCCTTCCACTATTTCATCGATGATAAAGTCATCACATTCTTGGGTCTCACGATGTGGACCCAAAATTGCCTCATAAAGCACTTGATTAACTCTGTCCATGTGCCAATAGAGTCGCTTTCCAGTTGCTTGAACCATCATGCTGCTATATCCGTCAAATACAAAGGGAAGCATCACATCATTACTTCCTCCGATGCTTCCAGTACTTCCATGTATCTCATGTACCTTATCAAGTGAATAGTGGGATCCGTTATCCCATCATACATTTTTCAGTGTTGGTAGTTTGAAATTCGGTGGATTCCTAGCTTTCCTGATCATAGGAGCAAAGAGGCTCCTATTCACATCCTCCAAATCTATATTTACCAATCCTTCCCTCACAGCTCGTCTGATCATGTTTGCTAACTTGTCGTTGTCATCAAGTGGTAGCCTCTGCCTACTATCTCCGACCTACCCCCTAGTCCGCGAGGGAATCCTGAAATCTGTCCTTCTGGATGAGCATCCATATTCCAATCAATGCAAAACTGCACAACGCCACTTGGTATCCTTCCTAGAATTGATCCAACATGATTCGGGGGCATGTCCACTGGTTCAGGGGTCATTCTCTATGGTCCCACTCTATCCTGTATTCCAGTTGCTCCGTTTCCTTGGTTCTGATTCTGGACTGCCTCTGTTCCTGCTGTTCCAGCTTCATGACCTCATTTCCAGTATCTTCTGCTATTCCATTCCTCTGGTTTTTCACTCTAGCTTGTCCAAACCATCGGAGTATATTCTATATCATATCCTCCTTCCTTTTTAGCACTGTTACCATCTCGTCTCTTGTGATGAAGATTGAGGACTGATTAGAACCTAAGGAAACCTTCTGACTTCCTTCATGCCGACTCTTCTCGGTTCTGTCTCTTTGTTGATTGCTTAGCCATTGCTTCCTAGAATTCCAGTTCCTAAGGTTTTAGATCCGTTATCTAAGCCTCTAAATCCCTGAGTTCAATTCTCAATGAAAGCACCATAGTGCTTGTGCCAAAATTGGCCACAAACCCCAAAAGTAATGAAAGAACCAATGTTTACATATAAATCCTCAATATCCAAACATAGATCTCAGATCCGATGATGCAGAGAGTAAAAATGAAGAAATAGCATAATTAAAATGAAAGAAAGTAAGAAAAGAACAAGATTTATAGTGGTTCGGCATTGTAGCCTACGTCCACTTTGCGTAGTTTGTTGTTTATTGATGATTCTCAACTGATTTACAACAACACAATCAACATCACTTAAGTTACAATGGAGTTTCAACAAAGTAATGTTGTAAGAGCTTCCAAAAAGTCCTTTTTTCAGTAGGCATACGGGTGTTATTTATAAGAGTAGATTTGGAAATATCTCCCTCAAACCTTGAAATACCTCCTCTCACATATGGGTGGGCCCACCAGATCGTTCAGGGGTTGTTTGGGATCGATCCCTGGTCGATCAATGTGTAATTCGTATCGATCAACGAATGGCCCAATGGAGCTATGAACGATCATGGTTGTTCTTCAGTGAATAAGAAAGCTTCTATGAAAATTTCAGGGCATTTGAACTTGTTGTTTTTGAGTTATGGTCGATCCAAGATTGGATTTGCAAGTTGGCTGATGGATTCGTATTGATACTTTCAAGGGCTTCATATTGATGACGTGAAGCAAGAATTCTGGCACATTTCATGCTTGTAGACCGCTTCCTTTGGTTTGACTGTGCCCTTCGTATCTGTCCCAAACATTATCCTTCGTATCGGTGGTATGCCCTTGCCTCCATATTGATGCTTGGCCCTGGTCTTCGTATCGATCAAATGAGCAATCAATACAAAACATACAACTAATGGATGGATGAAGCAGATGGATACGAACTGGGTGGATACGAATTAGACGGATACGAAGTAGATGGGTATGAACCAGATGGATACGAAGTATATGATGGATGTGAGGAAGATGGATACGAAACTGATGGATATGTAGCAAACATGTTTCATGTGAACCTTAATCGATCCATAACTTGAGCATACAAACTCCGATTGACCTGAAATTTGAAGTGTAGCCTCATCGGGTCCTGTTTACCATTCTATATCGATCCGACCTTGATTTGAACTTGGTCCAATTTTAAAGGTATCAATCATAGCCTTGTTTCTAATCGATATCCAATCCTGATATCCATCCGTTTTAGCCAATTTGTTGATATCCCAGCCTTGTTCAAAAGGCGGGGTAACAGAATATATAATCCATTCTTCATTAATAACTAATGTATATCAATAATTTATTTATTGCCCATGAGTAAGATTGTACCAACTATAAAATATAAAAGAAGGGACATGTTAGCGTACATTAAAGAACATTGATGGAATATATAAAAAATAGAGAGAAGTAATAGTTAGATTATCGTTTCAAACAATCTATGCGCATACAAATATGAATGAAAAGTCGATAACAAATAAAGCATAACCCCTTCCCACTACCTGAAAGCATTTGCAAATTTGACCCCACCACCTCCAGCATTCAATTCTTCTCTCCTTTCCACCTTAATTCTGCATACAACTTCTTATAAAAATGACAGAAGGATTCAGTTTTTGAGCTAATTCATTAACTTAAGAAAAGTAAATTATCACCTCATTTCCATTTTACCCAATCTCCTTTTTAATATTCTCATTCTCTATCGCATCTGGAATTGTTCACATTTGCAGGTACATTGCTTTAAGAGCATGAGTTTGCAAATTATTATCTTATCAAACTTTATATTTACATGCTTCTGGGTGACCATGGTGACTATATACCCTATGATTTTTTATAATATAGTGTACTTTCACTTCAATGCTAATGTACATACAAATTTGAATAACTTCAACTTTATAATAATATTGGAGTTGAAGTTATAGACATTTGCAAGTACATTGCTTTATCATAATTTTCACATTTAATTGCACAGTATACATAATATGGAAAGCATAAGATGATAAAATAATTATGAGAACAACATTTTCTTTAAAATACATTCATTCCATGCAACTTTGTTAAAAATGAGAACTATAGCACACCAAAACTAATCTAGCATACATTCAAGTGGATTAATGTTAATAAGAACACTATGTTCCCACCAAAACTTCATATTCACCACTGCAAGATAATACATCAATGTTTGTTGACATATACCACCATGAAGACAATTAATTATATAATGACATTACTATAAAAGTTTGATTACCAAAATCCACGTTATTAATACTAAAATGAAACATTTTTGTACACAATAATGAATTTAAGTCTTCTGTTTCAACCATGATAAAGAAAAAAATAACATTTAGACATCGGTTATTGTGCAAATAGCATTCATTGTATTATGTATATTTTCTACGTATAGGATTACTTCAAACTATGATTACACCTCTGTCTTCACCAAACCTGTATTCTGAAATTTACAAACAGTTTGAATGTCACATTACAGTAATTTTTGTGAAAGCATAGTAGTAATCAAAGGTACAACCTCATTCAAAAATCAAATGAAGCTTTTGGTCTATAAAATTGCATTTTTTACACCTTATCATGACCATAAAGTTATATTAACTTCAACTCTAATGCAGAACATATAGAATATAGTTTTTTTCAACTACTGACATCAACTGGTATGGCAACCAATGACAATTCTGCTTCATCTTCTAATATCAACTGTCATTCCACTTAAAATTCAGAAAACTCTAACCGTGCAAAGGTTTTTTAAGTGTACAAGCTATATTTACATGTACTCTACAAACTCACCCATGATGTTCATTTCCACAGACCAACAATACTCCTTTGGCGAGTCGCAACAGCACTAGCCAACGATCCGCTAACACCTCGAGCTGAGTACTTATTCTTCTTATTTACACATGCATCATATTTAAATCATATTCATTACAACAAATATCATTGTAAATAGTGATTCTCTAAAACTTTCTTCCATGTTGCTACCAACAGTATGTAGTTATAAGCCAAGTTCACCATCAAATCGTTCGATTGCTCAAACCTTACGTAGACAAAATGAATAATTGACAACTAATACAGCTTCAACAATTGAAGCTCAAAACTATTCACTCAATCATCCATATGCCTATTCCACCTTAAACAATACAAACACAACCCAATATTTATGAACTATTGCCGAAGAAGCAAATAAATACAGTGAAGAGTATAGATTTAGTCATCATACGTCTAACCAAGCTAACAATAACATGCTAGTCTATCACCACTTACATACGGTTACTAAATTAATTACAAAGCTATATCCTGAATACAAACTAAATACTCTCGTCCTCTATTACTCTTATTAGGTTTATAAATGATGACATGGTTACTACATTATCAAATCGCTCCATTGCTCAAAAGCGATAGTGGGAAAGAAAAAGGGTTTCAAAACCAATGGGACGGTCAAACATCTTAGAAGGCAACATTGCTTATATCCACAACATATCGGAGGTCATTTTCTTGGGATAATGAGCATACCATGTCTTTTCTGCAAAGCTCTTCACTAGATTGATGAGTGTTTGAAAGGTACTTCTATATGTAACCCTATTTTTGGAATATGTTGCAAATCTGGTAAGGTAAAATTAACTTTGCTAACACCACCTCCACTAGAGTTCCGACAACTATATGATGGAAATGATTCATTGACTAATTCATTTTTGGAATATATTCGAGAATATAATGCTGCAAATGCATTTACAAGTCTTGTGCAAATTAGATGATAGAACTCTTAGTACATGAGGGATAAAGTATTTTACAATACATGGAGAATTACGACATAGGACATGCGCATTATTACCAGATATTGGCAGTCCACCTATCTATTCACGATTTATATCTACAGTTGTTTTGGGAGGTTATTTTCATCAAATTTTACCAGTTATCCCAAAGAGAATGCATGAACATATCATTGCATCAACACTAAGACGATCGACATTGTGGCCTCTTATTCATGTGTTATCACTAAACCAAAACATAGGGCTAAATTGAAAAAAGGTTGAGAGTCGTGCTTTTGCTGAATATTTAAAAAAGGTACAACTTTTATCATGACCTACTATTGCCCTGATATTAACCTAAATACGTCAATGTCTAATATAATCTGTTTTTTTACAATTTTATTCTTATATTGATTAGATCAATGCCTGAATAAATCATTGATCTATCAATGATACACAAATGTAGCTGTCTTGCTAAATTAATCGACATTATTTACCCACAACTTAATGTCGAACAAGGATCTCCAAATTTTTTAAAGGAGAGAACTATTCTCTTAACATGCAATGAAGATGTGAGCGCAATAAATTATGCATGTCTACAAAAATGCCCCGGTGATGTTTACGTTTTCCTGTTGCTGATAAGTTAGTGGAAAATGAGAAAAATGATCGCTATCCAAGCGAGCTCCTAAATTCATTAGAACGCACTGGATTACCACAATTCAAACTTGAACTTAAAGTTGGATGCCCATTTATGCTACTTAGAAAACTAGCTCTAAATGAAGGACTCTGCAATGAAACACGACTAATAGTAGTCCGATATGCGACACAGATTATTGAAGCTCAAATATTTACTGAGGATAGAGCTGGTCATTTTGTTTTCATACCTAGAATATATCTTCAACCATCATCCTCCGAATTAACTATAAACAAGTCAAGGCGTCAGTTTCCTATCAAGCTTGCTTACGCATTGAATATCAATAAAGCATAGGGTCAATCCGTGAAGTACGTCGGTATTGATTTATCGAAGTGTTTAGTCATACACAATTGTATGTTGCCCTATCTAGATGTACTATGTTTAGTATCATTTCAATCTTACTACCATCACCTGAAGCAGCAAGCACTGCAAATATTGTTTACCCAGAGGTTTTATTATGATTCTCCATGAAAGGTCAGACTAAAAATGTGCATTGTTATTTACTCAAAAGTTCACTTTTACAAAACCTTCCTGTATTTTTCTACAAAATAATACAAACATCTTTTTTTAACGTTTTCATTTCCTCTATAGAAGACCAGGAACAAAAATAATGCTATTGCAATGGAAAAAATTATCAAGATCCTTCTGTTTTTTCACTTTAATTAACTACAAGTCTACATTTTCATTACTGTCATCACGTAACTGATATAGCATGAAACCTTTGTGCTTTTTCTTAATTGTTAGTTAAATCTTTCATTGTAGAAGGATGGACAGTTTTGTGGTGCTAAATTTTTATTGTCCCTGCACTTTTATTATATAGATTCCCAAATGAGTGAATTCATTCTGCTGCTATACTATGTTGGTTTTCATTTTGTACAAAAATGGAAAATAAAATTTTTAGATGCATGCTGTATGTGTTTTAACATTACAAAAATTCTTACTAATCAAGTTGTTAATAACTTTACCGCCAATCAAATCATACATATTTAACACATTATATTGTACGTTATGTCAAGAAAAACCTGAACCCGTGCCATTGGCACAGGCTACATACTATAAAATATATACAATATAAATAGTTTGTATATATAATCTGTTCCATTTTTTGCATTGAAACTGCTCACCTCCCACCCATCCTCGTCCCCTTTCTCTATATCCACTCAACCTCCAGTCACACAAGCAAAACCAAACCCATTACCACGCTATGCTCGTCCACTCGAGACCCCACCTATCCAGTCGCTGCATTCCATTCTCCACACATATCGTTCCTCTCTGATCCGCCTTTCCACCAGAATCCACGCCACACCCTACTGTTGCAGAACCCGCCATAGTCACCTTCACTCGACACTCCACCTTCTCCAACGTGAATAGCCACCAATAGCCGCACCTATTCCCTGCTGTGCCTCATCTCCTCCTCCGCTATCCAACCAAACACCACGACAGCCATCTCCTTCCACCACATATCAACTGAGCAGCTCACCCTCTAGATCCCACAACCCAGCCTCTTCTTTTCTTCGCAGCACGAGTAGCCTATCATCAAACGCCTCCAGCCTATCAACTCGGCCGTCCATCCCCTCAAACCCTCCATGCTCACCAACAGCCCACACAACACTACTCCGACCACCTCACACCATCCAAGCCCACTGACAGCAGACGCCTTGAGCATAGCCGCACCCAAAAGCCTCCATCTGCACCTCTCCTTTCTTTAGCTCGAGCAGCCCCTAACTTATCTTTCTACTTATAAAAAAATGAAAGATATTAATTTTTAGATATTGTTTTTTTAAATATAATGTATAAATATTTTGATTTTATTAGATGTGTTTTAGGAAAAAAATGATTTTGAAATATAATATATAAAATTTTATTTTAGTATGTGTTTAAATTAAGTATTGATTTTAAAATATATATAAAGATATTTTTTTGATATGTATTTTAAACTGAATATTGATTTTTAATATATATATATATATATATATATATATATATATATAAAGTTTTATTTTAAATATATGAGTAGATTTTATATCTTTTTTTAAAAATTTATATTTTGTTTTCATCGATCTCGAGTCCAGCCTGCTTTGCTTTGGATTTGTTGTAGAGTTCTTGGCTCAAAAGTCATAGCTTGTCGTGTTGTCTATTTTTCTCCAGCCTTGAAAGGTGAGCAATCACTACGATTAACAATTTTATGTTGAAGTAAATAACATCACATGAATTGACCATTGAAATGTTTTTATAGCAAGGATTTTGTTTAGTTAATATATATATGTATATACATATTTGATTTTATATGTTGCGATGCTCACTTTGACATATATATGATGACATGATGTTCATTTTTGATGTACGTGATGATTTGTTGCTTTGTATAACCCTTATATTGACATCTGTTAGTTGTGATTCACAATTGCAAATTGCTTACATGTTATGCTATTAATTATATTTTTTCACTGCAAGTTTCCTATTAGTTTTGAAAATCCCTATAATACATAACCGAACATTTTATAGATTAAGGGAAAATCGCTATTGGTTGAAATGATAACCCCAAGCGATTTTATTGATTTTTAAATTTTAGGATTATGGGTTGAAATGATATATACTCATAAATTTAAATTATTGCGGATTGAAATGATAAATATCCATATCACTTGATTATAGGATAGAAAATTATATACAGGCACCTTTGGTCTATATTTGATAAGTTATTTCCAATGTTTGAAAGGAAATAGATGTGTTGCAATAAATATTGATTTTTTTAAGATATAATATAAAGATATTTTATTAGATTTTTGAAATTATATGTATGGATATTTTAAATTTATAAGTTAAGATTGAAAATTTAAATTATAAAATTTTACTTATAACTTTATATTTTAAAAATATCAATATAATAAAATTTAATCAGAATTTAGTTTAACTAATAAATATATAAAATATGTTTAAAATATCTATTTAGATTTATGTTAATAATTTAAAATAGATTTTTATAATAACTTAAATATACATAACGTGTTTTAAAGTATTTTTTAATATTTTGAAAATAGATTTTGTAATAACTTTAATAAAATAAAGGTTGGGAAGATAAATTAAGTTAATTTGTAATTTAATTTGTTTGAGAATTTAATATAAATAAGAATTGATTGGAAACTTACTGATTTTGAGATTCTGAAAGGTATGATTTTATAACTTGATTTAATTAAAGGTGATTAAATGAATATTTTCAAATTTAAATAAAATTGAATACTTAATTTTGATTTAAATTTGTAATTTGAGATTTATTTAAATGCTTATAAAAGTGATTAGGTGAATATTTTAGAATTAAATGTAATTGAAGTTGGATATTTAATTACTGATATTGATTTAAATTTGTAATCTGGGAGTTTATTTAAATGTTATTAAAAACGATTAAGTGAATATTTTCAAATTGAAATAAAATTAAAGTTGAATTTAGAAATATAAATGAAATTTATCAAATTGAGATATTGTAAATTGTTTGAATATTTAACTTTGAAACCTATTGAAATGGAAGTGGTTTAAATTTGTAGTTCAAACCTGGATTTGAAATCGATATAAATAAAAAAAATGATTTTAATGAGAATTTGAATTGAACCATTAACCACTTTTATTGAAATTGTTGAACCGAAATTGATTTAAATTGAATTTTGGAACTAAAGTTGATTTGAATTGATTTGTAAAATTAGAAGAAACAATTCTAATTTGAAACTATTTTCGATATAAAGTCTTTTTAATATATAAACTATTTTAATGTATAACCTATTTTTAAATGTAAACTATTTTTAATGTATAATTATTCCAATACATAAACTACTTTCAATATTCAAACTTAAGTTGGAACCGTTATGATTTAGATTTAATGGATTTAAATACAAATACTTTTATGTGATGGTTTAACCTATTTTGTGGTTATGATTTTGGAAATGAATATGATTTAAAGTGAATAATGATTTTGAAAGTGATATAATTTGAAAAGTGATATGATTTTAAAATGAATATGATATTTTGATACGAGGTATGAACTGTTTTAAAAAAATGACCACGGTGTGAAAAAACCATTTGATTGTTAAAGAGACCGGGATTAGATATTGTCATACTCTCTTCCAATACCTAAAACCACTTTAACGACTTTGCACGTGGTGGAGATTTCAAAACAAAGTAGGATGGTTTGGCGACATCTATATGAGGTATGAATACAGCCCTAACTCCTATGAGTCATCTTGATGTGACTAAAACAGGAGCTATACTGGGCCAAGTGAGGTCGCACCTCCGATCGAGCATGCTTCTTCGATACCATATCTATTACTTTGTGATTTGATTGGGTACACCTTTGATTTGGGAGTATGTCTCAAGGTGGGTGGTAGTAGCTGCTATGCGTTACCACCAGTCCAGGAATGTAAAACGGTAGTATCATACCCTGGGCATTGCCACGCGTGCCTTGTCACATGCCTTATCATGCGTTCTATGATTTTGGTTTGTGTCATACCTATAGAGTGCTCCCTGATAGCCTACCGGTTTGGTAAAGTTTACAGTTCTGTATAGACTACGACATTTATATAAAACGTGTTAAGAGGGATATGGATAACGCCTTACCGCTATTTTAATATTTCACTTTACTATAGACATCATATATGTAGCGTATTGTGATATGTATGTAGATAGTTCCACAGATCCTTAAAGGATAGGAATCACAAACATACTTTAAGTTATATTGCATTTCACTTGAGTTGATTTACTTGCAAAAGAACGTTAATCCTAACTCGAGTGTTTTGTGTTTTTGCTTTAAGATCGGGTCAGACTGAGTGTCACAACATTTGAGACTCACATTTGGAGCTTGGAGCTTTGCCTGAAGATATATCTTGTCTATTCAGCTTTTCCAGTTATTTCCAATTTTTTATGTTCGGACTTGACATTTGGTTATGTATTAGAGATTCTTTTTGTATTTGGATTTCTGTTGTATTGGTTTCATACACTGATGTACTTTAGTAGCTTCATGAACTACTATTTATCTGTTCCGCTGCTTATTATTGTTTTATTACTCCGTGTCTGTGATTGATTTATTTACTGTATGTGCTAAGTTTTGTCAAATATAAATTAACAATATGTTGTTTTAAGTGATTCAAGTTTGACATATGTGGATGATTCTCGATTTGAATGATTCGAAATAGCAGGTCGTTACATTAACAAGAAAAGTAAATAAACTCCGAATCGTCATGGGGTGGGTATAAGAAACTTAAAATATGCACTTTTGAAAACATAGATAACTGATAAGACCACGCCACACATAAACAAGGAATGTGATTTTACCTTATGATAACGACAAATATAAACATGGAACAAGATTTTACCTTATGATAACCAAAACATTTGCTATAGAAAACCTAGGAATATTATTTTAGTGACATTCTTTTGAAAATACTTTTCAAATAAACTTATGAATCTTAGTCGAAATTGTTACATTGATTAAATTCCTGCATACTAGCTACAAAGTAGATTCTACAATCAAGTTCAAAGGCACTTATTGGAGAATGGGTTTCCATACAATGGTAGGTAAGGAACTACCTTATGTATAGTACACCTCTAAATGGATGTACCGAGGATCAACATCTTTCAAAACCCTGCACTTGGAAAGATCGGACTACCAGCAGAAACCCATCTTGGTGGCTGATAAAACAGAATATGACACCACCCCGATCATAACTGACGTATCTAGGATACTATAGCATACACAACATACTCGATATATATAAAGTAATATAAAAAGTGATGACCGTACCCTTATGAGGCGTACAAAATAGCCACACGACATGTCCTATTTAAGCCATTTTCAGGTGATGAGGCCCGAGGTAACGATTACCTTTTCACATAGCACATTCTACTTTATATGTCACACTGCCATTCCATGATCACATAACTGATTTCTACAAATGTATAAATTCTGAGTTTGTACGTGTCAGGAAAGGGTGTTAAGGTAAGAGAAGTTATCTTCTCCACCACCAAACAGATGATACGATCATTGAGATCAATCAATGGAATTAGAAATGCAACGTCATACATTCATCTATATAAGTTGTCTAGGAACAAGACAAACCGAAGGAACTCTCCTACCACATCCTATCGAGAATCAACCCTAGGATTAGTAGCGAGCAGCCCTTGCATCGAAGATCAAATGAAGATATTATTGCCACATATATATGATATGTGAAATTTTTCTTAAGGGTTAGTGACAAGGAGCCCTTCATTCATTTACCATAATTCCATGTCTTCATTTTTGAAAGTACATTGGCTCGAAGTGGTTTTTAGATAAGAACCACTCAAATCTGACCCCGGTCCCTTCGAACCAATCATTGATAAAAAAATGTTAGGTAATAGGAAATTACCCTCTGATTGATTAATTTTTTTATCAAAATATCTTTTGAAGATATATATCTTTCAAACATTTCTTTTTGGTATATTCGAAATTATTAAACTCTCTTTAACTATGGAAATACCAAATTATTTTCATAAGTCATATTGGAAAACATTATTGAGTTAAAAAGGGTCGATAGGAATTATACTAATTCTGCTCAATATATATTTCCACATTCAACCTTTACTATTCATCAAATAAAGGTGGAATCAACTTTTAAATTCACATGAACAGTACGGGTTCCCTCTTTAGAATTTAATACCATGTATAAGAAGATTATCACTATACAACCCAAGTTGTATTAAATTTACTTTTCAAATTTTGAATCTTTTATACTTCTCTCATTTTCGACATTTCGAGCTTATCCTTCCCTCGCCCAGGGAAGAGGCCTGGAGAGCCAAGGCACGAGTTACACCCGAACATCATCCAAATCTCACGAACAGAAAAATCCAGTTTGCTCGTCGGCTTTTAGAGCAAAGATTAAATCACTTTATTTTAATAGCTTTTCTTAAAATCATTTATTTAAACTCTTTTTAATAAATTATAAACCTCCAATTCATCTTTAAAACACTTAATTATTCATTTGAAATCATTTAAAAAAGATTTGGAAAAGAATTGTTAAGTTTAAGTTCATATTTCAAAAGTTTATTAAGTGCTGCGAATAAGGCTACGAATAGTGTTTTCAAAGCCTATGTAATCAAAGCCTATGTAATCATAACAACTTTTCGATCATTTAGAAATTCATTGTTATAATTCAGATTCTTTTAAAACGTTTTAAAATATTTATAGAATTTATTTTATATTTTTTAAAGAATTAAAATTTCAATTTTAAAAAATTTATCGCTTTGATTTTCGAAATGCCAAACCGCGACTATTTTGAAAACTTGTTTTGCTCATATTTCAAAATCTACTAAATTAAATTTCGATTTTCTTTCTTAGTTTGAAAACTATGATTATAAGGGTTCGAAAAATTCTTATTACAAATAATCCCGACTTTGAATCCATCATTTAAATGGATTTAACTTTCAATGGTGCGAAATAACAGACTACCATTACACGACGCGCCAATACGTGACTCAATTTTCTTAACTTGTCAAAATTTCATCAAATTGAATTTTTTTTATGAAATATTTATAAACCATTTAAAACCATTTTCAAGAGGTTTAACAATCTCATATACACCATTTTGTATATTGAAGGAAAGTGATTTCCTTTGTGATTTTTGACGTGTATTAAACGTGAATCATTTCAACATCAAAATAAAAATATAGTCTACATCCAAACTAGATAACAATCATCACAACCAAGCATAAAAAACATATATATCATCTAATATATCATATTACAAATAGAGTTTCTTATGTGAATTTTGATCGGACTCACTTTAAATCGGCTATAGCTCGGCTAACTTGAATATAACGCTTACGAACACTCATGCCTTTGCCTTGGAAGGCTCGACCTTGACCTTGGAGAGGAAGAAGGCACATGTTCTATGGTTGCATGGGTGTGGCCGTGGGTATTTTAAGGGAAGATTAGGAGTTTGATCGTGTAACGACCTTGACTCGACCTTCAAAAATCAACATCCAAATACTTCACCCGTATTCTAATGCCGCGGATTCAAAAATTGAGTCTGGTTCATCGGAGCTTATAACAACATTAGGTGATAACAACACCACGAAAACAGAAGAATAACTTTATTGATACAAAACATTTGATACAACAATGATACAAATGAAATGATCAGCATATATCAGAGATACACAACAGCGAAAAACAAAGCAGCAGTAGATAGACAACACCAACATATGCTTTCAAGTGGAAGAAGGATAGAAATCCCAACAACTACATCTCCATTGCCAAAGCTCAAAGATACCAAACCAGAAACGAGAACCACCATCATGCTAAAGAGAAACTCAATGCGATCGACAAATCAAAGACTCTAGGGATTGCCAAAAGCTACACTTTGTTAGTCCGTGAGATGATGGTTTTGATGACAACAACCTTAGAATAGATTATAAAATATAAATACTAACATTATAAGTTTAGATATATATGTATATGTAGGATTTAACCATGCAAGTACTAAGATTGAAGACTGTACAGTATAGAGATTCAAGATATCAAGATAGAAGACTCATGAGTATCAAGATTATTAAGAGTTCAAGGTTTCAAGGTTAAGTATTTTTTATTATTAGGAATTTTGTTAAAACTCATAGAAAAGCACTGGCATCTTAAAATCCAATTTATTCATGGAATGAAATCCACTTCGAGCCTGTTAAAGGGATGGAACCCTAAGTAGGGTGGAACCTACGAAAAATCTAGTGGAACATTGTTTTGTATTCGCTAACTTTTTATTCAAAATGATTTTTCAAAATTATATCCTGTTTTCAAAATGTTTTCAAAACTTTCCTTTTAAAAGATTCAAAACACTCTATCCTTCTTTTAAATAATTTTAGCCTCAAAATTATCTTTAGTTTTAAAATCAAATTACTCCTGATTTTAAACTATCCTTTTAAAATAATATGTTTAACTTTTAACTTTCAAATATTTATATTTGGATTTAAATATAAAATTATAGTTAAGTTATATATATTATTCCTTATATTTACTTATGAATTTTAACTATAGTCAAGCATATTTATAAAGTTTAAATTAGTTTTAATATAAAATAAAAGTTATTTTCAAAGAAAACCAAAACACCAAAAAATCCTTTGGGATGTCGACATGCCTATGTACCCCATGTCGACATGGTGTCAGTTAAGTTCAAAATTTAAATTTCAAAAGAAGTATCTATTCGCCATATCTCTTCACGAATGGATATTGTTGTTGTTCTTCTATAAATAGGGGTTAGTTTCAATGAATTTGTCATCAGATTTTCTGGTTTTTCACTTCGCTTCTTCTTCCACATTTCTTAATACATATTCTTACCATTACTCTGCCGAAATCAACATTGAATCGAACTCGATTATTCGTAGTTTGATTCTCTATCACTCTCTCTACAAGATTCTCAGTGCTATTCAGAGTTATAGACTTCTTTGTAATCTATTATGCGAGAAAAGGTGTGATTGTGGCCTTGAAAATCAATCAAGAGAGAAAAGGTGTGATTGTAGCCTTGGTAAATCAACTGGGTAAACTTACGGCCCGGAAATCAAGTATCTCTACCCAGAGGATCGAAATTCTGGAGGGTGTACCTCGTAGCCTTGAAACCAAGGGTGTAATTGTACAATTGTTTTTGAAAGGAAATCTGTACTTGTGTTGCGGGACTGGATGTAGGGTAACTTCGAACCAGTATAAAATCCGATGCGTTCTCTCCTTTACTGCTTTTATTTTATTTCTACATCTGTGTTTGTTTCTGTGATCATATCTGTGTCTCTATATTGCATACATTGGTGTCTAAATTAACATAAACTCAAAAAGATTTAGTAATTCTTTACTAACACCTATAGTTAGTGCCTCGCTATTACCCCACTACAACCCCGCTATATCTCATAGCCGATTTCTACCGCTACGATTTTTCCATATAGCCCCAGAATATAGCCTTTCCGCTTTAATCCCTGCTATTTCCATTATATCCCGTTATTTCCGCTATATTCCGCTATTCCCACTATATCTTTTTTAATAAAATGAATTGAAAAAATGCATCTATACATTATAAACTTATGAAACTAATTTATTTGATTTAATTTTTAATATATTTTCAAAAATGAAAATACTCTAATATTCTACCAAATTTAATTATGTTATAATAAGTTTTTCGTTTATTTAATGTATATTCACACATGTTTTTATTTAAAATTATTTATTTATTACTTATAATTAAATTGAATGATAATTTTTCATTTAATTACCATTTATATATTTGTAAAAACATTAAGTACGAGTTTTATATGCTATTTTAGAGTCATCCACTATATCCCGCTATATCCTCGTTGTATCCCTGCTATGACTTTTCGCACCTCCACCGCTTTGAATCTACCGAGCGCATTAACTGCACAGATTAACACTATTCACACCCTCTCTAGTGTTAATCCTAGCCTTAAGATTTGTAATCCACATTTTCTCACACACGTACTTGCTGACTATTTGAAAACCTGACTCTAAACTGCCCGTGTGGAAAATTGTAGGCACCCAGAGTTTAAAATGGGAACAATAAACTCCAGGTCAGTCATGGGACTAGTGTGAGTAAACAAAAACAGTTTATTTTGAACAAAAACAAACAAAAAGAAATAAAATGAAATTCACAATGCTTTTTGGAAAAAGAAACTACCGTAAGGCCTCCCGCCACACACACAATGCAAACACACAATTGGAGGAGATTTCTCCTTATGATAGTCAAACATGCTTGATACGCAAAATCCTTTTGATATTATTATTAGTGCATAGTGCAAAAAACATTTCGAAAGTATAATATTAATCTTAGCCAGCATAGGTTTCATTATATTATGCCTGCTATAGCTACCATTTAAGAAGGGCAGGTTATACAACTGAAATCGTAATGGACGCGTATTGGTTGATTGGATTTCCAACAAATGGTCAGGCTAAGAAACTTCCTCGTCGAATGGTTACGCCTCTGGAGGGACATCCCGAGAACCTAACCGGCTCTCTGCCAACACAAGGCCGGGTTACCTTTGTAACTAGGTAACTATTGACATGAGTATGCCATCCCCCGGTCGTCACCGACCTTTATCCGAGGGCCCTCAACACCAACAAATTCCAACAACCACATAAGTTAAATATCTGGGCTTCATACCATGATATTACTTTTTATCCAGAAGGAAATGGACATACCCTAAAGGGCGCGACCCTTATAACCTTGCCGCATCTTTGCTGTTTTGACTATTTTCGATTTGTGAGGTTTGACGAGGTCTCGTCCACAAAGCTACGCTTTTTAAAGCCATGCTTTGATCAACAAATGATCAGTAGCAATTAGCATGCCACATTACCAAATTGGGAATATATCACTAATAACCATCAACTACATAATCTCTGAGCTCGTATGTCTCAGAGAATGGTGTTAAGTAAGAGAATAAATTCTCCGCCACCAAACAAAAATGTATTTGATAGAAATCAACTTTACATCTCTAAGTGTAATGTCAGACATACATCCATACAAGTCTGGTCCGGGTTCGAACGGAACCGAATGCACTTCCAAAGAATCCCTTGCAAATCGGGTATTCAAAATCCCGATCGGACTCCCCATCACATATTGAGATCTCTATACCGACGCGACTTGGTGCAGAGACATTCGACCGGTAATGCTTTCGTTCTCAAAAATACTCGGTCTTCACCACTGTCTTCAAATGCACTCCCATTACGTCGTATCACTATTCGGAGTGGGTTTATGACATAAAGTCATCTTCCGGCTAAATCGAATAATGAGCGCTTAAATTTTAAACCATATGGATATATTGGGATCTTAGTTAAGTCACAACTTTTCAACACTCGTTCCCTAAAACCTTTATTTGAATGGTTTAAACAAATTTCCACTTTTAATCCTTTTAAACAAAAGATTCACCTTTTGAAATCCACTTCAATTTGAAACAAGGTTCACCAAATCTTTAACAAAGATTTATTCACAAATTTCAAAATTGTTTCCATTTTGATTCACCCATACTTGAAAACCTTTCAAAAAATACATGGAATTCTTTCTTTATATGAAATCTATTATTATTTCAAAAACAAAGGGTTTTCGTTTTGGAAAAATCCGATCAAAAATGCACAAGTTATAGCCTTTAAAAGTATAAACCAGAAAATCAGTGAATTGTCGTATCATCGACAAGTTCTATTTGAACAAAATTCAAATTCCCAAAATAATTTATGTAGAAATAGTTTTAAATCCATATATATATTGTATAACTTATATAACTCTTTCAAACCATAAGTTCCAAAATAATTTCAAAATTTTAACAAGATATAGTATATTCAAACTAAATTACAATTTCAAACTTCCTTTCCAAAAGCTTTTCAAATTTAACTTAATTTCACTTCCAAACCATATGGATTCAAAATTCAACTTTTAAACAAAATAATATTTAAATTTGAAATATCTGTGACTTAACCAATTCCTCGTGAAATGCATATTTGTGTGTGTGGTGTAGTCTAGGGGTTTTACACACAACAATAACATATCACAACCATCATCAATTAAAGCACAACAATATCGATAAGCGGTATAATCCTATAACGCTTATCTTCCATTCACAAATAAATATGTAAATTCATCACAGATAAATAAATCACAGTTCACAGCTCAATTCACACAATTCATATCACAGAACATTACACATCAGGGATATCAAACAATTCAAACATTCAATACAATCCAAACATTCATAAGTAAGATTAATTATTCACCTGATTATAATCAATTTCAACCAGATTAATTACTTATGAATTGTCACCTAAATCTGACTAATTATAAACCATTTTAATTAATTATCCTTTAATCATTTATTAATTCACCTCTAATAATAAATTAATTAATCTTTAATAATAAATTAGTTAACCTTTAATCATTAATTTATCAACCTTAATTAATAAATCAATCAACCTTTAATCATTAAATAACCAACCTTTAATTATTTAATTATTCTTTAATTAATTAACCTTTAATTATAAATTATCTGCTAATCATTTGATTAATCAACCTTTAATCATTAATTAATTACTTTTAATTAAGTAATTATCTTTAAGTAATTAATTACCCTTAATTACTTTCATTAATTAATTATCCTTTAATTAATTAATTATTCTTAATTAACTCACATTAATTATCCTTTGATGATTTATTAATTAACCTTTAATAATAAATTAGTTAACCTTTAATTAATCACATTAACAAATTAGCCTTAAGTTAATTACATAATTAATTAACCCTAAATTGATCTTTAATTACCCTTATTAAGTAATTATTCTTTAAGTAATTATCCTTAATTACTTATCGATGACCCTTTAATTAATCAAAACTTCAATTAAGTAAAGATAAACCCTTATCTTAATTACTACACTGAATTATCATTTGGATCTTATTAAATTGAATGCTTGAAAATAATTGTACAAAATCATTTGAGAACTTTGATTAATTAAAGTTTAATACACAATCCTTAATCACTTTTTAATTACCTCATTTTATTTTTGAAAACAAGTTGAGACTTAATAAGAAAATTAAACTGGTATCATTATTTAAATCAACCATATTTTAAAAACATTTAATTTTAAAATTTTGTTTTTAAAACTTGTTTATATAAATTTACTCTGGGAAAACTTCGTTCATATTCTTTTGAAAACTTATTCAATTCAAAACTTAGTTAACATTATATTTAAAAACTTATTGAATCATAAGTTAAGAAAACTCGAGCCTAAGATAGATTTACTCGAGTCCAATCCCGAGCTATCCACGTGCTTCGACTCCCCGAGCAAAACCATCTTTTACCTCGAGTCCATCCCAAGGAAAACTCGTCTTCCTCAACCCTTCAAACAACACAGATACACACCTTCACGCATGCACATGCATGAAGCGCCGGAGCCATTCCAATCGCCGTTGCCGTTGCCAACAAGTCGTCGTTGGTTTCCTCCATCGATCCCGACAGCCTAGATTTTGATTCGAACTTGAAATCGAAATCAAGCTCGAGCTCACCCAACATGGAACAAACCTAGTTACCAAAAATCACCCCACTACAACGCCACCCATCGCCAGAACCTACGCCGATCCACCTGACCCCCCGCCTGAGTCCCTTACTTCTGTTCACCCGGGTGCGAACTATTCCGATCAACCATTAACAACGTGATTTCCTCGTGAACAACGTTGACTAAAACTAGACCTAAAACACTATTTCGACGAACCCAAGCTGCTCCGATCATCTGAAAAATCCCTTCCAATTTTCCATCGATCGACATCCTTCAAACTACCTTTGACATCAACCACGATGAACCCGGACCCATCGATCATCGACAATTGACAAAAACACCAAAAACGATTAACTTGAAAATTCACATCAATCCCAAGCTTAAAAATTACGAAACTATGATTAAAATTCATAAAATTCCAATATGAATTTGGTGGTAAACTCCAAACTTAATTTTTAGACATTCGATTTTTGACTTGAATTTAATTATCTCTGTAATTTCTTCTTTTCAGAAATTTTATTCAAAATATTAACTGGAAACTATTTTTAAACCTAATATCTTGACAATTCAAATATATTTTGGTTATAATTCATAACCTATAGGGAATTACATGAAGAGTAATTGATTTTTGAATTTGTTTCAAAGCCTAGAACTTGAACAGAGATATACAGACATATATACAGTCATGCATACCTCAATCCTCACATAAATATATAAACATGCAGATAATATTTACATTCATTCATCATTTTTCACAATAACCACTTCACAAAACATCAAGATATATCACAGATTCATATTTAAATAGGTCAGTCTGCTCACCTGGATTAAGACATAGAAGGATGGAAATTTGAAAACCTGGGAGATGATGTTGATTTCTGAGAACTGGAACTATTTTGAGATGATCTGCACTTAATTTATATTTGCCTGATTTTGTTTTGAGACGATCTTGCTTTTCTTATTTGATTTGCTTTGGGCTTTTGAATTTGATTTGAACCTTTACTTTTATTTCTTCTCTGGTTATAACTTCCAGGTTTTGAAAACTAGAAATAATCTTTGTTTTAGTTGTTTCAGGTTTGAAATCTTTGCTTGATGTATTTTGAGATGCTTCAGATGTGATTTTTTTTCCATTTTAAGTTTTTGAAAATGAGGATAAAAGGAAGAATTGAGAAATGAATGCACTGGCCTGGCTATTCTCTGTAACATGTTATTTAAATTTTTATTTAAAAGAAAATTTAAATGCCACTTGTAAATCCAAGTTATACTTTGTTAACATTTGTTAAATTCATATTCAAAAGAGTTAGACTTATTTTAATACTTGTTAAAATATTTACAAATGTTTACATGCAAGTAATTTGTGTTTTAAACCCTTTATTCTATAAATTTGTGAATCATGTTTTTTTTAATATATCTTTTGTGTGTTTAAATTATAAATATATATATATATAAACTATGTTTTTATTATTTTTAAAATGTATTGTGCTTTATTAATTCAAAAGATACATATGTGTGTGTGTGTGTGTATATGTTTTAAACTTTTCTTATGTTAAATTTTAAAAGGAAATATATTAAATCTTATTAAAAATATTTATTTATATACATTTACTTTTATAACTATTTATATAACCTTAAGAAAAAAATGATTTTAGAACTAATTATACTTTAAAAAATAAACACATATATGTATATTATAAAATATAGAATTAAGTTTTAAATAACTTTTGATAATTTACTATATTAAATTCAAAATATAACTTTCATATATATCATATGTTAAAATTAGAAAACAAATTTCCATTAATTTAAAATATAATGTTTTCAAATCCAATATATTTATAAGATATTTAATTTTGAATTTAAAATCAAAATGTTATTTCAATCTATTTATATATAAATATAAACACATATCTTATTTAATTTTTGAAAAATTGAAATTAATTCACAATTTAAATCCAAAAATTTATATCAATTACCAGTTCAAATTTGACTCAAAACCGGGATCGTTACAAATTGAGTTTTGAAGCGGTTTGGTGTGTATATGTATATACTATATAATTTAATTTTCTTTTGCAAATATTTTTGCCATTATTTCTCTAATTATGGAAGACATGAAAGTAGATAGAAAAGCTTAGGAAAATGAAGAAGAAGAAGAAGTGAATGGAAGTAAAAAAGGATGGTGGGTATTTATAGGCGAGCGGAAGGAGTAAAATACTAATTTTTTTAATGCAAATACATCATTATTTTACACCAACACACCACCCTCCATCATTATGGTGTTCTACTAAAACCCACCTTCCCATGTGCAAGGTCGTATGCATACCTATGAGTGTGAGTGAATAACTATCTTAATATTTTTAGTTATTTTATATTAAAATGTATACGTATATATGCGTATATCCATGTTCATGTGAATGTCTTTATGTATGTGTACATGTATGTGTGCATATATATATGTATGTCACATATAATTCACAACATTGCACAACTTCTACACATTGAATCTTTACAAATTCCGATTTCGATTTTTGGTCATATTTTCACTTCTTAGGTAATATACATGTTTTTGCAGACAAAATTTAAAGAATATTATTTCTATCATTATACAATAACTAAAAGGGCTTATTTAATAATTAAAATAATTTAAACTCAGTTTAAATTCAAAAACCATTTATTTTGAAATAGCGACATTATTAATGATGTCATATATCCTTTTAATTTTCCAAAACAAAATAAATTATCTTATTACATATTCTCACCCAAATGGAGAAATAAGTGCATGTATCCAGGTCCATGTGTGATGTCGGATGGTTAAAGAGCTGTTTATCAATAAAATGACTTTCGGTCATGTTATTGATATATCTTTCAAAGTACAGATTTTTTGTAATATTTATTCAAAACAAGATTATCAATTTTATTTATTGTTAAAAATATTTTCATTTTATGTTAAAATATCTTATATTTGAATATTTCAAAATTCTTCTAAAGTGACAAATATCTATGTCATTATACTACTCGATCCATAGCAACATTCAGTTGGTATCAGAGCAAGGTCATCATATAACCATAACAAAGTTTTTGATAACTCAAGTAATATGGATAGTAATACATCAAGTTTTTATTGAAGGTCAATAAACACACGACCATCACTATTTAACGGACTAAATTATAATTATTGGTCAACTAGGATGAGGATATATATGCAAGCTAATGGTTATGACACTTGGAATATCACTCAATAAGAATACACTGTACCTACCATTGATTATACACAATGGTCAAATACACATAAACTTGATGCTACTAGTAATGCTAGGGCAATGAATATGTTATTTTATTATTTAGACAAAAACGAGTTTCATAGAGTATGTTTGTGTACATCCACATGCAAAATTTGGCATACTCTTAAAATAACTCATGAAAGCACAAACAAGGTCAAACATAGCAAGATTTCCATGATTCAAAATCAATTTCAGAATTTTAGAATGAAGCAAGATGAAACTATAAATGACATATACTTTAGATTTCAAAACATATGTCTAACACCATTAATTTTATATGGCATTATTCAGGAGATTTAATTAGATAAATTAAATAGAATAATGTAGAGACCAGAGTGATAAGGGAATTTAGATTTGAAAACTAATTAAGGTCGTGCCTTAACTAAATGAATCTATAACCATGGTTTATAAGTTAAACACATAAGAGAATAAGGAAACAACAATATGGGAATAGCCGTTACCATAACCCCTAAACCCCTTACCTCATTCCAATTCACATTTTCATAAACTAAAAACATAAACAAAAGAAATAAAGCCGGCTATACCCTAGGTGAAGAGGAGTTGAAAATTGAAAGTCTATAGGATCTTTATAAATCATGCAATTTATATGTATACATTTGAGGATGTATATTACTAACTATGCTAAGCAGAAAACAATAATTAAATATAAAAAAGATAAATAATAGAGACGATCGCACCAGATATTTTATAGTGGTTCGGACCTCTCGTGCTACGTCCAGTCCTAAAGCTCCCCTTCGGTATTTCCTTTAATCAGTTAACTAAAGGTATAACTCTAACAATTTTGTGTTCCAAATAACACAGATTTTGACTGATAGTACAAATATTCCTATGATCTCCTTTAAGTATGTGAATGTGAATGCTTTTAGTTGTAGGAAGTGTTTAACCAAAATTATATTTTAGTTATGATAGATTGAGAGTATGTAAGCAATTGTATGCACACGAGAGTAATATGAAATTAGGAGAGAATAGTTTTAAGTAATTTAATTCAATTAATCTCTAAATCTCAATCACGGTAGTATTTATGGATTTAAAGATATGCAAATGAAGAGTTGTTACTATTAGATAAGGTCTATTAATTTTAATGGCTGCAACCTTTTAATGAAGAGTTAATTTCTATATTTCAATAGAAGTGTCTAATTAGAATTGTGCAGTTTTTCATATGACAAACGTTCTATAATAACTCATACATTTGTGACTTCAAGAAATAATTTCCCGAGGATTGTCACACAAATTCATGATTTTTCCTCAAATTTTTATGAATGTTAAATGTAGTTTTTCACTTTATGTTTCAATGTATATAAAATCTTTGTGACAGTGTGTTCTTATATACTCAAGGAGACCTTACAACATTTTATCTAAGACTCTTTTATAGTAGAATTACCTTACTAATTATTGTATGGTTGATAGATCTTTGTTTGTCTTCGAGTCCCAATATCTTTGAGCATGGTGACTTCTTGTAGTATACACCAGTTATCTTGATAAGATGCATATAATATATATGATTGTATAGTTGTTGTCATTGAAACATTGAACGAAGGTTCTAACATTCTCCCTCTTTTTGATGATGACAATTATACAATCAAATCAAAATAAAAATGCTCGCATAAAATAAATTTTGTCTCCCCCTATGTATATCGGCATTATAAAAATAGAAGAGAGGATATATAATATTTAGATAATAGCATGTTATAGATAAGATCATGAAACAATTAAAAGTAAATAAGTATGTCCAACCAGAAAAGGGACTAAAGTAATGTACCAGGAGTTTAAAAGTTAAATAAATAAACATAAACATAAATGATAAAAAATAACTAAAAGAGATGATGGTTACACTGGTTGGAAGAGTAAGAAAGGTATCCATAAATTTCATAGTATTCCCAATAAGATGAAGGATCTTGGTCGTATGATCCCGGCCAGTTCATTTGATCGTTATACTCCTCACTTCTTGAATGGGGAGCCCTTGGAACGCCATGTATGATTGGTGGTAAAATTGCAAAGTGTTAGACACGTACATATCATCAATATCTTCGTCCTCCTTAGGTGTTCTTACATAGGAGTCTTTCCTTTGTCATGCGAAGATCCCTCTGGAGAAGTATGAGGCAGATAAAAAGGTGTCTGTGCTCGAGGAGGTGGTGTCGGTGATGGCAAAGATGATGAGCGGGAGGACGATCTGCCTCGGACCTTTCTCATAAGTTTTCCTAAAGTGGAAACAACCTTTTCTAAAGTCTTTTCCATTTTAATCATCCTCGTAGAAAAAGAACATTCAAAAGTCATCTTTTTGTTTAAAGCCCTTTGGTTGATCGTGATTCATTTTTGATTTTTAAGAGATAAATCACGAAGTGATTCATTTTGCATCGTTTTAATGCGAGCTTCTTGAATTTCCGTATCCAAATATGTTCGGTAGCAGGACTGGAGGAGGCAAGTTATTGAGAAGGACGAGATGAATAAGTATGTTGGGGAGCAGGAGTGTGTTGGGGATCATGATGTACTCGTTTTTGTTGTTGAATAGTCCATTGGTCGAAGGGGAAGATATGATGCAGGGGTTTTAGGAAGTTGCATCAAGGAAAAATATCTTGGACCGCTATCTTTTGTATGAATTTATTCGTACTAATCATAGTATGAAGGAATGTCGAGATCTTGCAAGATGCGTATTATGTACGGAGCATATATAATTGTTTGACGATGTTGAGTCCAAAAACCTTTAATTTGGTTATGAACAAATTTTGCCGAATTTACCCAGAGACGACCAAATAATGCATATAAAGCTCGACAGTCATTGTGATAAACTTGTTCGTGGCTGCCTAGACATGGAACGATTGTGTTGATTATCCTTCTATTAAGTAGTATAGCACGTATTCATAGGTAAATTGATTTTCATTTGGGCATCCTATCTTCCCAAATTTGATGGGTAACTTCATCCAGGGGTAAAAGACTATGGTCGGTCTTTCTGTTAAATCGATTCCCTCATGAGAACATCCTAGCATACGTCCAACTGTATATACATCAATTTTTATTTCTTTACCATAGAAACTTGACCACGACCATCTTTCTTCATTTTTTTGGATTCCATATTTTCACGCTACGTAAGTTGGAATAGAAAAGATAGATAGCAAGAGGATTGATAATTACCTTGTTTTCATCATAACTAATGGGGTCACGACAAATGACATCCATTGTTAATCCTTGAATATCGTATTATATTACATTTCCGAAGTGGTAGAAGGGACCAACATGAATTTTCTTCTTGGAAAGCACCTAAAATCGATTGATGACAGTTGGATTGTTTCAGAGCCATTGATTTATGTGAGATTGGGTGACAGGAAATTAAGAAGAGGAGGAAGATTGTCCATATTTTTTCTTTTTAGAAATGGTCATCTTCTTTGGAGACATTGATTGGTGAATTTGAAGTTTATAGAGGCTAGGGTTTCAAAAACGGGGAAGTAGATTGGATGTAAAATTGAAACTTAGGGTAAAATCGTTTATATACGGCTCCTGAAAATGTAAGGTTAGAGCAGCTACCGACGTCGTGGGGGAGTCACAAACGTTTGTGGTTTCAGTAAAAATAAACATAAACATATGATAGACATCTGTGAGTTTTCCACAGACATCTGATGTGTTAGAAAAATAAACAGAAAGATATGACAGACGTATGTGAGTTTCACATAGACTTCTATGGTTTCCGAAAAAAGTTTTCCCGAAACCTTTGACAGACATCTACGGTATTGTCATAGACACCGTGATCTGTTTTCTTCTGAAATTATTCCTAATATTTAAATATCAATCCTTTTTTATTGAATATCAAGAAAATAAAAACAATATGTATTAAAAATTTAACAAAGAAACTTATTTTGACAAAAATTGATAGCATAAATTTATTTTTTGTCAAATGGGTTAGAACTTTTAATTTGTTGCATATCCCACGAATGCGGTTCAACCTTTGTGTCACCAATCAATGGCCTTAGTGGAGACCAACTCGGACGGGCTGGTGTGTTTATCTAATCTTGGTTTGATGGTCCTAGATAGCGTAGATTTCTTGGAGTAACGTTATAGGCTTTTATTGGAGTTTTTTTAATCGAGGAGATTTTTGATGTATGCAATTTTTTCTGATGAATGACCACAAATTGATAGAATACATTTTTCGAGAAAATTTAGACGAGATCCTTAACATTGTTGCTCGTAATACATTTCACGTTGAACTCCCATCATTTCTTATTAATAGTGATATATTTCATCAACTCTGTTGGTGAGAGATGTTGATTGTAGATCAATTGATCGTTTGACTTTCTTTTTCTTAGGAGAAAAGACGGTGTGATTTGTAGGTGATGCAACAGTGTTGAGAGAGGCTGAGTGATTTAATGGAGATGAGGATTTAGTTGGTGAAACATAGGTGTTGTTTGATGAGGGCAATTTATTGTAGATGGTCGAATAAGTGGAGTCGTGATCTGAAGACATTTTCTTTTTTTCTTAAGTAATAATGGTTTTAATAAACCATTTGTATTTATTTAGGAGGAAAATAACCTGATTTATTTATAAGAGAGAATTTTTACTATAATTATAATTTTTTTGTAGGAAAATAAGTTTAATCATATAACTTTTAACAGAAGGTAGTTAAGTTTCATGCGATTAGTATTAGTTTAGGGGTAAAGTTTTATTCTGTGTAGTTTTTTTTAAATGTAAATGTGTAAAATCTAATTATGTAGATCTAGTTAACCAATTCATTGTAAGAACGTATTCTGAGATCTCATCTTAATTTAATAAAAGTTAGTTTTCTAAATGGTTTAGAAAAAATATCAGCTATTTTATTTTCAGTATTTACAAATTCCAGTGATATAATTCCTTTCCCATATTATTTCGTAGAAATGATGATGAATACCAATATGTTTTGTTTGAGAATGGTTAATAGGAACTTTTGATAAATTTATAGCACTGGTATATCATAATATATTGAAGATTTTGTTATGATTTTACTGAAATTTAGAAGAGTTCATTGCATATAGATTATTGTACACATGCTAAAGCCGATGATATGTATTCGGCTTCACATATCGAGAGCGAAACACAGTTTTGTTTTTTACTAGACCATGAAACTAAAGACTGTCTAATAAAATGATATATGCCACTTGTGCTTTTACTACCCGTTTTACAACCGCCAAAATCAGCATCGCTATATGACATGAGTTCAAACGGGCTTCCTTTTGGGAAGAAAAGTCCATAATCTTTAGTGTTTGTTAAATATCTTAAGATTCGTTGTACCACTCGATTATGTGATTCTTTTGGCTGTGCTTGAAACTTAGCACACACTCATCATATTATATGGTCTACTAGCTGTTAAGTATAACAGAGATCCTATCATGCTTCGATATGATTTTTGGTCGAAATCTTTCTATTTTCGTCTTTATATAAATGTAGAGTATTACTCATTGGAGTTGGTTCACTTGAAATATTTTTCATTCCAAAATGTTTTAATAAATATTGACAGTAATTTTATTGATTTATAAAAATTCCATTTTCTAATTGTATTATTTACAAACCTAAGAAATTGATCAATTCTCCCATATGTGACATTTCAAATTCATTTTCCATTATGTTAGAAAATTCAATACATAATTTGTCGTTAGTGGATCCAAATATAATGTCGTCAACATATGTTTGTAGGGCTAAAAAATAATTATTTTCTTGTTTTATGAATAAAGTGGAATCGATTTTACCAATTTGAAAACTGGAATTTTGTAAATGAGTTTTTAATCTTTCACACCAAGCACAAGGTGCTTGTTTTAATCCATATAAGGCCTTTTTAAGATTAAATACATTCTCGTGAACAAATAAATGAGGTTGTTCAACATACAATTTTTCTTTTATAAGTTCATTTAAAATGCACTTTTTACGTTCATTTAAAAAGTTTAATATTATAATGACATGCAAAAGCCAGTAATGTTTGTACTGCTTAGAGACGTGCTGCATGACAATTGTTTCATCATAATCAATTCCTTCTTCTTGATTATATCCTTGAACTAATTATCTTGCTTTATTTCAAACAATATTTCCATTTTCATTCGCTTTATCTTTAAAAACCCATTTCATTCGATTATAGTCTGATCATTTGGTCTCGGTACAAGTTATCAAACGTCATTTCTTTCAAATTTATTAAGTTCTTTTTGCATTGCAATAATCTAAAATTCATCTTGCGATACTTCTTTATAATTTTTTGGTTCAAAATTTGATATAAATGCAACATGACTCATTTGATTTAACTGTTTTTGGTGGACACTCTTGTATTTAAATCCCCAATAATATTATTAATAGGATGGTCTCTTAATTCTAGGCGATGATATTATCATATTATCATTATTGTTATCGACATTATTATTATTATTATTTTCATGTATAGTTATATGAGTTTCATTTATAATTTCTTCAGCGTCATTATTCTTATTATGTTTAAAGTTTTCATCAAACGAGAAATGAAGGCTTTAATCTATAATATTTGT
Organism: Allium cepa; assembly: GCA_030765085.1. NCBI lineage: Eukaryota > Viridiplantae > Streptophyta > Magnoliopsida > Asparagales > Amaryllidaceae > Allium > Allium cepa. The sequence continues at coordinate 22,449,352 of CM060931.1, forward strand.
TAATTTATTAAACATTCTATAAGCTTTGCTTCAATCTGGATAACCAACAGAAATTCCTTCATCAGCTTTAGAATCAAATTTTCTTACATAATCTTTAATGTTTAATATGAAGCATTTTAAGCCAAATACACGAATATACGATACTTTTGGTTTCTTGTTAAAAATATATTTTATGGCATGTGTTTTTAGTCATGAGTCTAAGTGTTACACGATTTAAGACATAACAAGTAGTAGAAATAGCTTCGGCCTAAATTTTTTTTGCTAGGTTACTACTATTTCGTAGAGTTCATTCACATTCTTGTAAAGTTCGATTTTTTCTTTCTACAACACCGTTTTATTGCGGTGTTCGAGGAAAGGAAAAATTATCATTCATTCGCCTTTTGTTATAAAATTATGTAAATAGTTCATTTTCAAATTCACTTCCTTGGTCACTTCGTCTACTTTTAATTTTTAAATTCATTAAATTTTTATTTGTTTTGCAAAAATTTTGAACATTTCAAAAGTGTCACTTTGTTTTAAAAATAATGTCCAAGTATATCTTGAAAAATCATCAATAATTACAAAAACGTATTTTTTATGATTAACTGAATGTTTTTGAGTTGGTCCGAATAAATCCAGATGGACTAATTCGAGAGATTATTTTACGGAAATTTCCTTTTTAGATTTAAAGGATTTTTTCTTTCATCTACCAAATTGACAAGTGTCAGGTTTCTAACCTTGTAGTTAATATTAGATAATCATCTAACTAATTCATTTTTAGCTAATTTGATGATATTTTTAAAATTTATATGATAAAAACATTTATGACATAACCATGGATCATCATGATTCGTGGCTATGCATAAATTTGTATTGTTTTTGACATTCAGGTTTAAAACATATAAGTTTCGGTTTCTAAGGCCTTCAAAAATTAAATATCTATTTTGATAAAAAATATTGCATTTATTTTTGTCGAAGTCTATTTTAAATCTTTTATCACATAATTGACTTATACATAATAAATTATGTTTAAAATTTTCTACCAATAAAACATTAGTAATCATAGGAGAGTTAGAAATACCGATATTGATGAATTCTCCAATGCCGAGGATAAATCCTTTTGAGTTATCTCCGAATGTTACAGTAGCACCTTCGATATATGTTATATTTGATAATATATTAGTATTTCCAATATGTGCTTAGAACAACTGCTATCTAGTATCCATTCTCTTTATTTTAATTTTGGGTACCAACAACATAAGAAAATTTTAATTGGTACCCACCTTCTTTGATTAGGGTCCAACATGTTAGTGGAGGAAGGTAGCCATATCCAGGAGATTTAATTCCCTTTGAAACGTAATTTTTGTTATATACAACTTTCTATAGATATTCATCAATATATTTTTGTCTAATTAGTTTATTATTTGCTTTTGGAAGTCATATTTTCTTTGACTTTTGTTTGTTTGTGGAACCTAATCTATTTCAATTTCCATAAGGTTAGATATCGTAATCAGATTTTCTAAAAAATTATATTCCTTTGTTGAATTTGTCACATTATTTGTTATTTTATCTAATTTACTTTTAAGATCACAAATTTCAGTATTTCTAAAATCTGAGTATGCTTGTAATTCTAGTTTTTCTTTTTTAAGATTAACGTTTTCTAACTTATAATTTTCTAAATCATTTAATAATTTGTCATTTTGAGATAATAATGTTATATACTTTTTTTGAATAATTTCTAATTCTTCTTCTAAGATAATTTTTTCATTTTTTAATAATCTGATTTCTAATTCTGATCTAGTTAAATTTCATACATATTACTTATTTTTTTTTTAATTTTCTATATTTATCATCTAATTCAATGCTTATTTCCATTATTTCATCATAAGTTTAGGACGTACCTCATCAGTGATAGCCATAAAACATACATTTGCTTGTTTCGAGTCACTTTCACTATCATTGTTGAAGAAGAAGATGAATCTAAATCATCACATGTTACTTGAAAAGCTCTTTCTTTTTCTTGAATTTCTCTATTTTGCTTTTCTTTTATCATTATTTAGCCATGGACAATCCTTCTTCATGTGGTTAAAATTTTCACATTCATAGCGTTTAATCAATGTTTGATTTGAGGAGTTTGGTTTGCCATTGTTTTGAAATTTGGTCATCTTCTTCAACTTCTTGAATTTATTATAGTTTTTGGTGTAAATACAATCTCCTCTTCGTCTAAGTCTGAATCTTCGTTACTTGCTAGAATGCTATGTTTTTCTTTTTATGATTTTGATCCTTTCTAGCCTGCAAGTTAGCTTTGTATGACATGAAATTTCTTATCAACTCTTCAACTTTAAGTTGAGAAGGATCATTAGCTTCTTTGATAGCTTAATCTTTTCTTTCTCATTCATTTGTCAAAGAGTTTAAAATTCATGCAAAATCTGTGAATTTGACTACAAGTGCCATGAGATTGTATTGAATGATTTGAAATCTTGCATACATATCAATAATTGTTTCAGTTGTTTTCATTTTGAAAGACGAGAATTGGCTTTGTAAAATCCAAATTTTGGTTTGCTTGACTTTATTCGTGCCTTTAGTGTGACTTGTAAAGTGCATCATATATCATATGCAGTCTTACAAAGGATGATACATGAAAACTCATTTTTGTCAAGTGAGCTAAACAATATATTAATAGCTTTGGCATTATTAGATGCCTCTTCTTTTTGTGCATCGGTCCATGTGCTAATATCGATGTCAGATGCTTCATAATTGTTTTGAGTTGCTAGCCATATTTCTATGCCATTGGCTTCCATAAAAATTCGCATATGTGTTGACCAATAAGCATAATTAAAACCATTAAATAGTGGAGGACGAGCAGTTGATTGGCCTTCTTGAAACGTGCTTGTCTTTTTAATGATTTTTCAGTTACTTCTTACTATAGATTGAAATGACCTTGCTCTGATACCAAATGAAATTCTATAGAATCTTTACAAGTAATGCAATTTATATGTATATGTGTAAGGATGTATATTACTAACTATGTTAAACAGAGAACAATGATTAAATATAAATAAGATAAATAATAGAAACGATCACATTAGATATTTTATACTAGTTCGGATCTTCCGTCCTACGTCCAGTCCCGAAGCTCCACTTTAGTATTTCCTTTAACTAACACTCTCTTCGCCCAAAGGAATAGGCTAATACAAAAGAATAACTCTGACAATTTTGTGTTCTAAATAACATGTATTTTGATTGATAGTACAAATCTTCCTATGATCTCCTTTAAGTATGTGAATGTTAATGCATTTAGTTGTAGGAAGTGGTTTAACCAAAATTATATTTTGGTTATGATAGATTGAGAGTATCTAAGTAATTGTATGCACAAGAGACTAATAAGAAATCGAGAGAATAGTTTTAATTGATTCAATTCAGTTAATCTATAAATCTCAGTCCTGTTGTATTTGTAAATCTAAAGAGATGTAGATGAAGGATTGTTACTATTATGCAAGGTCTATTAATTTTAATGGCTGCAACCTTTCAATGAAGTGGTAATTTCTATTCGTTTAACAAAAGTATCTATTCAGAATTGTGTAGTTTTTCAGATGACATATGTCTGTGGTAATACCTCAAACGTCTTTGACTTCAGGAAATAATTCCCAGAGGATTGTAGTAGACGTCCGTAATTTTTCGTCAGAAGTTTGCGAATGTTAAATGCAATTTTGCACTTTATGTTTCAGTGTATATGAAATCGTGTGTGATCGTATGTTCATATATAATGAAGGAGACCTTACAACATTTTATCTAAGACTCTTTTATAGTAGAATAACTTTACTAATTATAATATCGTTGATAGACCTTTGTTTGTCTACAAGTCCCAGTATCTTAGATCCTGATGTCTTCTTATAGTATACACCTGTTAACTTGATAAGATGTATATAATATGTAATGGCTCATTTTTCCATACCCTTTGAATTGACAATAAACCACACGTGTCCAACTCAAATTGCACGAATAAGTGGAATATTAAGGGTAGAAAGAAAATAAAGACAGAACAAAATCTCATACGAATGGAGTAACTTATATTATTTAAATAATAATCTTTAAAGTGGAAAATTTTAAAATATAATATCAGAGTCTAACCTAAATTCAGCTTGGATAGTTATAAATATCTATGCTTAAAATTGCTGACAAACATCAAACTAAAACTAACTAAGTACAACGGATAATAAAATATGCCCATACGTAGATGAATCTCTCCAGCTCTCCTTTGGAAACTCCAACCGTCTTCGACAAAACCTGAAACTACTCGGATCTGACTAGAGTATTGAAAATACCCGGATCAGTCTTGATAAACCTACGTGAGAAAAGCTCAATAATAGATGACAGTGTCATATATCAGCCTTTGGATAAAATCCTTTAAAAATAAAAAGTATCTCATAAGACCATGCCCATGCATAAATACGGATGGGTTTTATCTTATGACAACTAAAAAACATTTATATCAAAACATTTGATATTATTTTTAAAGACATCTCTTTGAAATCATTTGCAAATAAACTTATCAATCTTAGCCGAAATGGTTACCATTATTAAATTCCAGCATACTAGGCTCTATAAATAAAACCGTAGGTTCTTATAGGAGAATAGATTTCTATACATATGACCAGGTGAAGGATCTACCTTTAGAAATGGGTACACCTCTAGATGGATGCCCCGAGGAACAGCATAAAGAAACCCTACCAACACAAGACCGGCCTACCTCTGTAACTAGATAATATTGAATATGTCATCCCTCGGTCGTTACCGACCTTTATCCGAGGGCCCTTATAACATACAAATCACATTAATTTACATCCCGATCGTCATAACGGGAAGAAATATATCTAGAAAAGGATGACCCTATCCTACTTAGGAATGACCCACTTAGCCTTTCTGCATCTAATCTTGTTTCGGTCGTTTCCGGTTTGATGAGACTTGAGGTAACGATTACCTTTTCACATAGCACATATCATATCTTTGAATGCCACATTGCCATTTCCGTTAACTACTAATTGCCTTCCATAAAAATACAACCCTTGAGCTCGTACATCTCAAGGAGGGTGTTAAGATAAGAGAAGTTGCCTTCTCCGCCACCACCGATGTATGTTTGTAAAAACCAATGCACGCAATCATGAGAAACGCAATGTCAGACAAACGTCCATACAAGTTGTCTAGGAACATAACAAACCGAAGGCAGTCTCCTACTACCACTAGTAGCGAGTAGTCCTTGCAATCTGAAAAATCTCCGTCACGAGCAGAACATTTCCATTAATAACTCTATAATGGGAGCTACCCAATTCAACAAGCCCTCTTCACGCTAGAAGATCCACGGTCTTCAATAATCATCATCTTCAACATGTCTTCACATTTGAACATATACATTGGTTCGAAGTGGTTTTCAGATAGGAATTATTCAAATCTGACCCCGGTTCTTTCGAAGCCAATTATTGATTTAAAAGATGTTAAGTTCATATGTGGATATCAATCATCATCTTTATAAAATATCTTTATTAGATATATTATTTTCAATTTATTCCATTTTCGTTTCAAGAGTATAAGGACTCATTAACCCTCATTTATCAAATCATTTGATTTATTTAAACCTTTCTTAAATTCTAAATTAATTCCAATTCATTTTCTCTTTCACTTAAGAAAACCTTTCCAAATCATTCATTAAATCTTAATCAAATATTTCTTTCTTAACTTTTAACTTAGGGAAAATGTTCCCTTTTTATAATATCACTTTCCAAAACATCCATTTAATTTAAAGGATTATTCATTATCCAAAATCATGAATATAATTCCCTTAATAAAACTTTCACATTTAACCTATCAATTTAAATTGATTTCCGACTTACAAAACAGTGTTTACAAATTCCATTTATATTTTATAAACTTCCATATACAAAATTTCTTTACTAAAAAGTTCCATTCATATCTCATTTGTAAGTCAAAATCCAATTATTATTTAATTACTTATAAAACTCTTATTTACAAATTCATTCCATTTAAATCTTATTATTTATAAAATCCATTATAAACTCTTTTCTAAATTTCAATTGCAAACCCATATATAAATTTGATTACAATCCCATTTAATACTTATAAGACACTTTTATAATTCCATTACTTTTATTTATAACATATCAATTTTATAAATCTTATATATATACACCATTTATAATAAATTTAAAGAATTTATTTCTTTTCTTTTATCTTAGGAAAAATTTAATTTTGATCTTTTAGAGCATCTGGGCTTTCCTTTAGATATGTTCCACCCATCGTCTAAGAAAAGAAAATATAAGCCAGGTAAGTTTAAGGAACTGGTTGTCCCATCCCTAACCTTAGTTAAACACCTTATTTTATCTTCCCAGATCTCACAAGTGGGACAAATATACTAGTCGTTTCTGCATGCTCGGTTTGTTATTATATTCAATCTTCTTGACTTATTGTTTAAGTGGTATAAACAATTCCTCTTACCCATATATTCAAACTCTTATTAAAACTTCAAAATCATCTTTAAATGACTTAATTATTTTTTTAAAATCATTCACAAAATATATAGGAAGGAATTGTTAAGTTTAAAACTGCATTTCAAAAGTTATTTCAAACTACTGCGAAAAGCGTTGCAAATAGCGTTTTAAGAGCTATATTCTTCAAGGCGACTTTTATATCATTTCGAAATCCTTCTTTTCAACTTATATAACTCTTAAAACATTTTATTTTTTTACAATTTATTTCATATTTTTAAAACATTTAAAATATCAGTTTTAAACTTTGCCATTTTATTGCAAAAGCGCGATTTTTCTGGAAAATTGTTCTCGACATATTTAAAATATACAAGATAAAATCTTGATTTTTTTCCTTTATTTCTTCAAAAATATTTAAATATTTATAAAAATTTGTAGCTCATTTAAAAACTATTTCCAAAAGATTTAAACATTCCATATACACCATTTCATTTTCAAAAGGAAAGTAATTTCCTTTGTGCTTATTGACGTGCATTAATGCGACTTGGTAAAACAATTTAACAATCATATCAAAAAATCAATACTTGATGATCAAAGCATGTATAAACATCAATAGTAGTCATAACACAACATTAAACATGTATGTATATAAATAGAGATGCTAAATAGAGGTTCTCGCCATAAACCAACGCGATTAGCTTCCCACCAACATTCTAATCAACCAATACTTCACTAAGTAAGTACTACTCCATTAAATGCTAGAAAACAACATCATTTTCCTTCCAATAGCTTGGTCGAGGCTTGAGATGGAGGTTGGCCAGAAATATAGAGAAGAAGCAGTAGAGCTTTGAACTTGAATTCTTAAAATTAGATCCCAAAAATAGGTCACCTTCTCTCTTATTTTTGACTCTCTTACTCTCAAGAATTGAAATACTTGTTAACTGAAAAGTCGTTGAAAATTCTTTTCTCTTGAATTTTAAAAAAAGTATCACTTGATTCTGGTTATTTTTGAGGAACATATGGTCAAAAGAAAAGGAGCTATTCTCGGATTCACAAAAATAAAGCCCGAAAATATACTTCAGAAAATGAGTTTCAGGTATAGCAAAACTCAAAACTGAAAAATGTAATCAACATAAAAGTCGTAGCCATTGGAATTTTATATGGTTTCAAAGAAATAATTTCTTAACTTAAATCAGCTTTTATCAAGTTATGATCAAAATAAAATGTTTTATTCTCTGGCTTAAAAATTGGGCCAGAAAATGCACTTGAAAGAACTATATTTTTGACATAGAAAACTTTTGAATGAGACAAAGTGGTCAACATAAAAGCTGCATACACTGGAAAAATAAATGATTTAATTTTTTGTGTATTTTGGCTCTATTTTGTAGAAGTTATGGCCGAGAGAATAAGAGGTAAAATATGGAGAAAAGAAAAGTTTGATTTGAAGAGGATGAACATTTATTTCTTTTGAATATTTTATTTACATTATCACTTTCTAATTTTTTACTATGGCTTAGAAGCCATTAAAGAGAAGATAAAGAAGATGAAAAAGCTTGAGAAAATAAGAAGAAGAAATGTGAATGAAAGTAAAGAAGGAGGTGGGTATTCATAGAAAAAGAAAAAAATGGTAATTTACCAAAATAACTTCTTACCAAATTACCAAAACAACCTTACTTCAATCTAAAGCAAACTCCACTTTTTAAAAACTTAACATCATCATTTCACTTCTTACTTTATGTCTTAATACTTTAAAAACTAAGTTAAGTAAAATAATTATTATATTGGTTTTGATATGATATTGATTTGATGTTTACTTTTTTTTACTTTTGTTAATTCTTACTTACTTTTACTAATGACTTCTAGAAGTTTTCTAATCTTATTTAGTAAAAGTAAGCATGCATAGTTATTAAAATGTGTTAAAACATGTTAACAAAGGTGCGACAACGTTGCGACAACTTTTAATCAACAAAACGTTGATTTTCGACAAAACATTTTATGGTCACATTTTGATGTTTTTGTTAAACTATTTGTCTATGTAAACAAAACTTTAAAATATATTTATTATTATATTTAAATAATTAAAACAAGCACATTTATCTTATAAAATAATATGAAACGATATCCAAATCTTCTTGTAAAAATACGACATCGATTTATCGATGTGCGACGAAATTTGTCAATATTTATAAAACAAATTTTATATATTTATCAAACCTTTATAAATTAAATTAATATTATTATCAAATGGGTTTGATATTGATTATATATATTTAAAAGGAATTATTTATCCTTTAAACAAATTTCATGAATATTTATCTTCTTTATTGGAATCCGACTTTTGTCAGTTTTACAATGGAAATCAAATATCTTTATTCAATATCAAAAAAAGTTTACCATTCTTATTTAACATATAAAATTTGGTTGTTTAAGTTTGAAAATTCTACATTTGAATATTTAAATAAATTAAATATTCGATTTTCAAAGTGGAAAATTTATGGGTCGTTACATAATACATATGATTGTATAGCTTTTATCATTGAAACATTAAATGGAGATTCTAACAAAAATCAATTAAAGTCTAAGATTCCAGCTAATAAGATTAAAGTGAAGGATAAATCTCAAGTTCCTTATCCAAACTAGGTGAATAATGATCTAAACCATCTCATATAAGTCATCTTGAATGTTTTAAATTTGGATTAGTGGGTTAAACCATATGATTGGAAGTATAATGATATGTTTTGATTTAAATGCCATGTTATAATGTTAAATAAGGGTTTTGTGGAATAATCTAGCTCGGTTTTAAGGCTAAAATCGTGCAAAATGATTTTCAAATTCCATGATTCTTGAATATGTTATGTAAAACGTTATTTTGGAAATGGGTTTAAAATTTCATAATATTCCAAGTTGTAGACTATTTATTATGAATTTCCTATGAGAGAAAATAGTGAATTTTCAATTTAAATTATTTAAGGCAGTTAAATAATGTTTTCAGGTCTAAAATTATATATATGAGAAAACATATTTAATGTGAATTATTGTGTTTTTTAGGGGATATCTCCTAAATGTATTATTGTGGATAATAAATTATTTAAGTTAGAGGACTTAAATATTTATTTAAGGAGAAAGGCTTAACTGTTTAGCAATTTCAAATCCAAATTTGATTTTGGCAGCTAATTCAGAAAAAGGAAATGGATAGAGTTTTCTAAACCAACAAGATTGAGACAAATAGTGATGGTAGGTGAAAAATATTTTCTTTAATAAGCAAAAATGCAGTTTTTATCCAAATATTGATAGTAGCCGCTTAACCCTGCTGGCTTTGACCTAATCCTGCTAGGTTTCGGCTACAAATTCTAAAAAAGGAAATTGATAGAGTTTTCTAAACTAATAAAAATAAGACAAATATTGATGGTAGCCACTTAACCCTACTAGCTTCAACTTCATACGCACTCGCCTCTAAACCTTTTGCATCCGTTCGATGCCAATATACAAGGTATCAAGCAGTGATTCAAAGTGTATTTGACCTATGCGAAAGGTAGTAAAGGTATCAAAAGTATGCATGCGTAAGGGGCAAAGTTGTATTTCAAAATTTTGAGTCTATAAATATACCTTTGATTTAATATCTTCGAAAGAGTTGTTACTTTTGAATCCTTTCGATACCTAGCTGCCGCATTTGAACCTTTCGCCTTAGTAAAAGGACGATTTTATAACTCTTTGAATCAATGAGTTCGGATTGTAGGGTTTCGAATCGATACCCTTCCGCTACCATTGAAGCTGCTTTACTTTTAACATATGCATGCAAAAGGGTGGGTGCAGCTCCCATACCTTTTGAAAGGGTTGAAGCTGCTTATTAAAACCTAAGTACACATGTGGAAGCATGTTGCCGTCTGTAACGACCCAACTTCCACACTCCAGGATGTCGCATCGCTAATAAGAAAGAAGAGGATAGAAAAGAGAAAGAAAGAGAAGAAGAAGAAACAACACATCAGAATCTAAACAGCGGAACGAATAAATTATATTAATAACATAAAATATTACATTGTTTACAACCACTATCAGAGTACACAGATAAACAGCACATACTAGACAGTTATAAACACCTGTCTAGTATTTACAACATAATACAATCCAGAGATAACACAGAATACACAGCAGAATACTATATCTAACACAGAAGCCTCCTGTTCCATTGCTCATCCAATATTCGTCAAAGCTAACCTGATTCCCATGGCTACTCGTAAAAATTTGAGTACCCAAGAGTTTATGAAAACAAAAATAAACTCCGGGTCAGACATGGGTCTGGTGTGAGCAACATGTTAAAGTTGCTTAACTTTCAAAAACCTTTTGAAAAGAAAGGTATCACGTAAGAGCCCAAAATACTTCGAGCAAACCTACCAAAATCTCGAGCAAAACTCGAGTCATTTAACACTGCCTCTACCAGTGTTTATCAGAAAATCCAAAAAAAATACACGGTGCATGTGCACCGTGCCTGTGCCCAACTCCACCCGTCTCGAGTGGCTTCCATACATCGGCGACCATCTTTCCTTCCATTCCGAAACAGCTTATCTCTCTACAGCTAAAAATTCGAGTTCGAATATTTATTCTAAAACCTAGAACTTGCAGAAAAACAGGTTTCACCCTTAAACCCTGTAACTCGCCTCCTTTTCCAACCTTTGATCACCGAAATGGCAACGACCCCGGCCACGAGTTCATCCATCAACCTACTATCAATTCCCAAAATCTTATTCAACTCGATCATCTCTTCAGGTAGAACTGACCAAAGCTAATTGCCTAACTTAAACTAAGGCTACAGGCAGAAAATCACCACCACAGTCCCCATGTTGATTTGCATCAACTTCAAACATTTTTCCAATCATCAGCGACTGCTTCACCACCTTGAGTGCTTTGTTTGCTTGAGTTAATAGCTTGAAGGCTTGATACTGAACACTTGTATGCGTGCTATATGAAACTCCAGATAAAAGAAAATGCAGGCCTTTAGATTTGATAAGGTTTTATAGGGGAAGATGATTTGCAGAGGATATGAAAAGATTACAGATTTTGGAAGAAAATGATTATTGATCTCAGATTGAAAGAAAAAAATGCATGTAGACTTTGAATTGAAACCTGATTCTGGTTTGATGAAAAATAATAATTTCAGATCTTAAATTTGAATATGATTTTGGTTTTTAAAGGAAGTGTGTTTTCAGATTTTCATGGCTTTAGAAGATGATTACTAACTTTTGTTTCCATAGCTTTTGGTTTTTTTAAAAAAAATTGAAGAGGAAGAAAAATAGATTTATAAATAGGTTGAAAATTTGATTTTACTAAAATAAAAGAAAAAGACTAAAATAAATGACATTTGTCTCAACCTTTAACATTTGTCATTATCCTTGCTTTATTAATTAACACATGTCAATTTAAGTTGTAAAATGTTTACATTTGTCTTTAGATATGTTAATTAGTTATAAGTAAATGTTAACTAGTTATATGTTAAAATAAGATAAAAGTGAATCTTTGTTTAATTAATTAGTTAACATGTATTTATTTATATGTAGATAATCTCAAAATGAATAAATCCAATTATATTTATAAAGGTAAAGTTTATTGGTTAAAAACAAAATCTTATTATTATATTTTGAAATAACAAATTTTGATAACTATAAATAATTTATAAAAGAAATTGTTTCCTTATTAATAAATTACTTATTTTACCAAACTTTATCAAGTTAAGCATTATTGTTATTTTGTTTAAATTTAAACTCAAATATCAATTTAACAAATTAAATTTTATCTTATCAATTTAAAACCATATTTATTTATTAGAACAAGATCTATTTACAATATATACATATCCTATATACATTATAAATATAAAACAATTATTAACTTTTAAAAGATAAAACATATCAATTTCATATTTATTTTAATTGGATTATTAAATTAATTCAAATCTTATTACAAAGATTATCAAATCAATTTAATTTTTATTACAGATTATTAAATTGATATTGCTTTAAAATTCCAAGTCATCACATTCCTCCCCCCTTAAAATAATTTCGTCCCCGAAATTTAAAACAAAGGTAATTTAATAATCTATTTATAGATTAAATTTTAAAACACAAGCATATACCAATGATATGCTAACAACCATAGCAATCAATTCAACCAATCAAATAAATCTAATTACCCAGAAAAAAATTCTGGATAAAACTTTCACGAGTTTCCTCGGTATAAATATCGGGATACTCGCTTTATCAATTCCAAACAATCAATACAATTAAACTACAGAGCTCCTATTCACCTATATCTACAGAACTAGATAACATATCAGACTACAGACGAGTCTGATTCAACAACCAAACCTCTAAAACTACTGGTTCCAAAACCAGATATAGACCATACACGTACTCCCTGAGAGATACGTGAAACTCATCGAATTCCAGTTATCCAAACACCAATCCAACCAAAACACAAAGAAGAGATCCAAACATCACTGAGCTAGCTTCTCCTATCTTACCAAAACTTATAGCTCCTGAATCGGAGAAAACTCCAAAACTAACGAAGTCTCCAACTTCGAATTCCGAATTTCTCCGTCCCTTATCCACAAAAGTCTTCAGACAAATCCTAGGCTGCCAACATCCAAACAGATCAGCTCAACCCTTGCTGATTCCTCTAGAACAAATCAGAACTAAAAACAACCCAACACAATGATCACCTCAAGATCAATCCAAAACCAAATTACAATTCTACTCCATAAACATCAAAAAACTACCAACTTCTCCTGATCCGGAAAAGACAATCAGAAACACTATCAAACTGCTTCCGCTGCACAACTCTGATCCGAAGTAGATAATAAAATGCTGACGAAGAATCACAAGCACCAACTGGACATCACCTCCCGAAATATGGTTCTACAGATTCATAAAGAAAACTCATAAATTCCATCAAAACTGGGTTACTTCATCAAACTCCATCTCTATGAATCATTTTCCAACTAAACAAAACCACCAGTTCCACTCCTGGAATTCTAGTCGATAAGAAAACTCAATTTCTAGATACAGGCAAATCTCTGTCTTTTCAGAAGACATCCAGAACAATCTTCAACAATCCAAGAGAACACTCAAACAATCGCAAGTCACTTTTGCGATCAACCCAAATAAATTTCCAAATAAAACCGTCCTCTCTTTACCAATTAGAACAGACTACACAGGCCTTGTCAATCCATTTAAGATACAGATTCACTTAGTAGCTTCTGAACTCCATCTTCAGAAAAACTACTCCGCTATGACCTCTCTGTCGGCACACAGAACACTCTGAGCTGCATTGCTGACATCGATGCCAAACTTTCTAATCCAAAGCTCTTCGAGAAACTCGGACTCCAAAGTAGACAGAAACACCACAACATCCTGCTGAATCCAGCCACAACTTCGGGACAGACACACTTCCCAAACTTGTTCCAAAGAAAACATCTTCGGAAACAATCCATGGTTACTGCTTCTCATCACGCAGTTACAACTTCCTGAGGTATCAAGATACCTTCACTTGCTCCAACTCAACCGAACAGATCCAAACCCAACTCACCAAACTTTGCACTTCAAAGATGTCTCCGAACCTTAACAGGTTTCCTTCAGAGATCGATGAAATACTTCAACACAACAAAACTAACTCGAGGCGGTATTAGGTCTACAGTCTCGATAAATACACTTCCAACCTCAAACATCATACTCCAACCAATGGTAGTAATCGTGTTACAAACACTACTACCTTATTTACCTTTATAACCTATATTGGAAAACCCGAACAGGTAACCCAACAGATAGGTAGAAGTAGATAAATATATATAAATATATATAAAATTACAAATACGCTCTCTCAAGATAGACACCACTCCAGAGCCTAGGTATTCACTCAACCTAACGCTCTGATACCACCTGTAACGACCCAACTTCCACACTCCACGATGTCGCATCGCTAATAAGAAAGAAGAGGATAGAAAAGAGAAAGAAAGAGAAGAAGAAGAAACAACACATCAGAATCTAAACAGCGGAACGAATAAATTATATTAATAACATAAAATATTACATTGTTTACAACCACTATCAGAGTACACAGATATACAGCACATACTAGACAGTTATAAACACCTATCTAGTATTTACAACATAATACAATCCAGAGATAACATAGAATACACAGCGGAATACTATATCTAACGCAGAAGCCTCCTGCTCCATTGCTCCTCCAATATTCGTCAAAGCTAACCTGATTCCCTTGGCTACTCGTAAAAATTTGAGTACCCAAGAGTTTATGAAAACAAAAATAAACTCCGGGTCAGACATGGGTCTGGTGTGAGCAACAGGTTAAAGTTGCTTAACTTTCAAAAACCTTTTGAAAAGAAAGGTATTACGTAAGACTTCCCACACATAAACATGAAAAAGTATTTACCTTACGCTAACCAAAACATTTGATAGGAAATCCAGTGATATTATAATAGTGTCTAGGGTTTTCAAGTAAATATGAAATAGCCGAAATTGTTACATTTATTAAATTCAAGCTACTAGCCACAAAAGTGGGTAATACACTCAAAACCGTTGGCACTTATTGGATTTTGGATTCCATACAATGGCAGGGCTATCGGGGTACCGCCCGTCACAGTACGTGGCCTAGATCAATGTACCGAGGAGTACTCCCACTCCCCTGCAACACAAGGCCGGACCCATTCCTTACCGAATAGTTCCGAACAAGACAACCCCGCAGTTGGCGCGCGATTCCAACTGCCCACTAAGCCGAATAAAAAAGGACCTCTAGACAGGGATCAAACTTGCTCTCCAGTGGGAGCTACCCACGAAGCCTTGCTGCCCCTCCCCTGTTTTAGCCATTCCCGGTTGATGAGGCTTGAGGCTACGATTACCTTTAGAGGACACATTATCTTAGAATGCTCATCGTCCACCTGACGATGTGCTGACAACATTCAATCCATACAAGTTCGTTCCGGGTTCGAACGAAACCGAAGGCATTATCTCGTTACACTCATTTTGGAATCACCCTCAGAGTTAAAGACGATAACCCTTGCACTCTAATTCACCATCTCGAATCTATAAGTACCATTCCGTCAAACTCATTACGGAATCACCCACAGAGTTATACTGACGTATAGCTCTTACACCTCGAGTCTTCACTTGCTCCACTTGAATTCACGACTTAACGTTTAATTGGAACCGATGTGGTTTTCGGATCCCAAATATGGAAACCCGATCCCGGTCTCATCGAAATCCAAAGCGTGTCTTTTAGGTCCAAGTTGTTTTAAAGTTTAAAACAATTCAATTTAATTATCTATATACACACAGATAGATACATCATAATAGATAATCAACATTATCATAACCACAGATAATCCACATTATCACAATCAAAGATAACCTATATTATCATCACAATGCAACCAATGCATCCATATCACATAATATTACTAATCTCATAGTTGAGATTCAAAGCATTCAAGGCAACCAATATCAACCATTCATAAGCAATGATCTATAATCTTACATCTATAATTAATTTAAAATGAATTAAATTAATTACATCTTCTCTAATTAATTTAAAGTGAATTAAATTAATTACTTACATAAATATCAACCTTGCTTACATCATCATTAATTAATTACCAATTAATTTATTAATTATCCTCTAATTAATCACTTTAATCAATCACCTTCATTATTTATCCTTTAATAACATTCAAGTAATTATCCTTTAATTTATTTCACAAATTAATTACTCTTAACCATACTCAGTAATTAACCTTTAATTACTTCATTAATTAATTAACCATAATTAATTACATTAAATCTTAATTAATTAAAATTAATTAATTACCCTTAATCACTTATTAATGATTAATTAGTCTTAATTAATTAATCTTAATTATATCATTAATTATTAATTAATGATCTTTATTTAATTAATTATCTTATTTAAATTAATTATATTAGGTAATTAATCTCAATTATACCATAATTATTAATCACCTTTGATTAATCACATTTAGTAATTAACTACGCTTAATTACTTATCAAATTAATTATTCCTTAATTAATTTCTTTAATTAATCCCTTGATTAATTATACAATAATTTAATGTAAATTACATTCGTCATCTCAACATTATCTATTAATTACATCTAGTAATTATCTCTAATTACTTCATTGAGTAATTTTACTTCATTAATTACATCAAGTAATTATTATCAAATCCAATGTTAAAATAAATTAAACTTAATTAATTAATTTAAACCAACCTCAATAAGCCCCCTTAATTACATTAAATAATTAATGTCTTAATTACTTTCATTTAGTAATTAACTTAAATAAATTTCACAATTTATTAATTAATTAATCCAATTAATTATTAAAAATTAATCATATTAATTAATTAATAAATAGATCTTAGTTAATGACCATCATTAACTATTATTAATTCTTTAATTACTTTCTTAATTAATTTTTAATTTAAATTAATTCAAATTATTAATTATAAATTAATAAATAATCATTCCTTAATTATCTTATTTATTTAATTATCTTAACACCCTAATAATTTCTAAGAAAAATCCATTTCTTATTTATAATTTTATTAATATTGTGTACTTAGAACATTTCATTTTTAAATTTAAATCCAAATTCCATTTTGAATCTAAAATTCAAAATGATATTTATTTAAGCATAACCCATTCAAAATCATTTATTACTTATAATTAAAACTTATATAAGATAAGTCTTAATTTACTTAATTCATTTGAAATTTTGTTTAAAGTACATTACCATTTAAAATTTCAAAATTCAAATTAACAAACCATTTATCTTCCTTTTATAAATAACTTCATTCAAAAAGGAAATCAAGTTTAAAATATTTGTTTGAAAACAAATTTACTTCAAATAATCAATTTAAATTTAAACTTGTTTGAAAACATCTAAATTTTAAACTTATTCAATTATCCAGGTTTTAAACTCAATACATTTGAACCCATTTCTTATTTAAATTATTTGAATTAAAATTTGACTTAAACTTTTGATTTAAACCATGATTCTAAAACTCCTTATTTAAAAATTCGAATTCCATTTTAAAAAGAAACTGAAGATTCAAAACCCTTAAGAAAACTAGATCTTAAATTTAAGTTCAAACTTCTAGTTTAAAATTAGCTTCAGATTTAAAATGAAATTTAAATTTCAGAAAACTGCCAGGTTTTCTCTTTTTTTTAAAAAAAGAAAACTGTAAATCCACTTTTCAAATTTTAAAAACCTTTAAGATTCAAAATCATTTGAATCTATACTGCATACCAGATTTAAAATTGTTTTAAATCTTATCATTACCACCCTTGAATTCTTTTAAATTTAGTTTAAATTTAAAGTTACAGGCTGGTTACAAAAAAACTATAACAATATAATCAACCCGAGCCAAAAGAGTTTTACTTCGAGTCAGAGCCCAAAATACTTCGAGCAAACCTACCAAAATCTCGAGCAAAACTCGAGTCATTTAACACTGCCTCTACCAGTGTTTATCAGAAAATCCAAAAAAATATATACGGTGCACGTGCACCGTGCCTCTGCCCAACTCCAGCCGTCTCGAGTGGCTTCCATACATCGGCGACCATCTTTCCTTCCATTCCGATCAACAGCTTATCTCTCTACAGCTAAAAATTCGAGTTCGAATATTTATTCTAAAACCTGGAACTTGCAGAAAAATAGGTTTCACCCTTAAACCCTGTAACTCGCCTCCTTCTCCAACCTTTGATCACCGGAATGGCAACGACCCCGGCCACGAGTTCATCCATCAACCTACTATCAATTCCCAAAATCTTATTCAACTCGATCATCTCTTCAGGTAGAACTGACCAAACCTAATTGCCTAACTTAAACTAAGGCTACAGGCAGAAAATCACCACCACAGTCCCCATGTTGATTTGCATCAACTTCAAACATTTTTCCAATCATCAGCGACTGCTTCACCACCTACTAGAAGAACCCCGACCATTACATTTGCCCAGATCCCCCAAAGACCCAATATCCTCCTTTTAAGTTCAACATAGAACCGCACCCCAAACCCCTTAACTAAAATTACTGGTTTTTATTCTAAAAATCTTGTTTTGATCTTGGTATTCAATTCATATTACTGAATTTACAAATTATTCAATTTGAATTTTTACATATTTAAAACTTGATCAATCAATTTTTTAGTTTCCAAAGATAATACAAGTTATTTAAACTTAACTAAAATTCTAGGGTAAAGTTTATGATTTAACAAACGAGTATGATTTATATCTTCAGTTTTTACAGAGTAAAAAATCTAGAGATTCTGAATTTAAATCAAACAAGAAATTTAAACTGGAACAGAGGGGTCTCACAGATATCCAGGAACATGCATATACCATACATAAGAAATTTAATAATGTACATATTCAAACATATTTATTTTCAAACAACCAGCATGCAACCTATTTATTCAATTTTAAATTTTTAAAAGTTACTCACCTGTTATATTGGAAGACAGAGCAGTTTTTGAAAAAAACTTTGGTGCTTTTAATTATGGAAATATGCAGTTCTTGTATTTGATTACAACTTGAGTGCTTTGTTTGCTTGAGTTAAAAGCTTGAAGGCTTGATACTGAACACTTGTATGCATGCTATATGAAACTCCAGATAGAAGAAAATGCAGGTCTTTAGATTTGAGAAGGTTTTACAGGGGAAGATGATTTGCAGAGGATATGAAAAGATTACAGATTTTGGAAGAAAATGATTATTGATCTCAGATTGAAAGAAAAAAAATGCATGTAGACTTTGAATTGAAACCTGATTCTGGTTTGAGGAAAAATAATAATTTCAGATCTTAAATTTGAATATGAGTTTGGTTTTTAAAGGAAGTGTGTTTTCAGATTTTCATGGCTTTAGAAGATGATTACTGACTTTTGTTTCCATAGCTTTTGGTTTTTTTTTAAAAAAAATGAAGAGGAAGAAAAATAGATTTATAAATAGGTTGAAAATTTTATTTTACTAAAATAAAAGAAAAAGACTACAATAAATGACACTTGTCTCAACCTTTAACATTTGTCATTATCCTTGCTTTATTAATTAACACATGTTAATTTAAGTTGTAAAATGTTTACATTTGTCTTTAGATATGTTAATTAGTTATAAGTAAATGTTAATTAGTTATATGTTAAAATAAGATAAAAGTGAATCTTTGTTTAATTAATTAGTTAACATGTATTTATTTATATGTAGATAATTTCAAAATGAATAAATCCAATTATATTTATAAAAATAAAGTTTATTTGTTAAAAACAAAATCTTATTATTATATTTTGAAATAACAAATTTTGATAACTAAAAATAATTTATAAAAGAAATTGTTTCCTTATTAATAAATTACTTATTTTAACAAACTATATCAAGTTAAGCATTATTGTTATTTTATTTAAATTTAAACTCAAAAATCAATTTAACAAATTAAATTTTATCTTATCAATTTAAAACCATATTTATTTATTAGAACAAGATCTATTTACAATATATACATATCCTATATACATTATAAATATAAAACAATTATTAACTTTTAAAAGATAAAACATATCAATTTCATATTTATTTTAATTGGATTATTAAATTAATTCAAATCTTATTACAAAGATTATCAAATCAATTTAATTTTTATTACAGATTATTAAATTGATATTGCTTTAAAATTCCGGGTCATCACACCGTCACCATAGGTCTTTCGAAGGGATAACTTTCGAATTAGTCCCCTTTTATGTACTTGTAGTTTGTTTTTTTTTCAAACTATGGTTTCAAAAAAAAAATAGTTTTAATTGGTTTCAAAGCTATGCTTCCATAACTTTTTTTGAACTCCAAAGCTTTCGAAAGGTATGTTTTTTAGTGTATTGAAAGTTATGTTTTTTTGAGTGTTTCGAAATGAATGTTTCCAAGTGTTCGAAAGGTATGCTGGGTTGTTTCGAAAGAGAATGTCTAAGGTTTTAAGTAATGATACAAAAAATTTAATCAAAAGCCTTAGTTTTTGAATTAAAGAACCCTAACTCATTTTTAAAAGTAAACAAATGGCAATATAAAAGAGTTTTGAAATGGCGTTAAACCTTGAAATTTTAGAGGAAGCTTTCCTTGCTAAAAATAATGGGGTAAGGGTACTAACCATAATTTATTTAAAAATTATTATGAGTAATTAAACCATGGATGTTTATGTTGTGTTACATGATCAGTTATCATGTATGCTTGTGTAATCATATTCACTTCATTATTAACCATAATTGCATTTTGGGATGTTAAGGGTAGAATAATAGGCTAGGTTGATCCAGTAGTGAATATACATTGAGTCAACTCCTGTGTGAGTAGAATTGCATCCAGGAGGCCAGACAAACTAGAATATAGGATGCCCAAGACTGATCGAAAGATTATTGGTTTAGACAGATTCTTAGTAAACCCATAAAAACTATGTTAAGAAAATTGTTATTGGTAAGGGCCAACAGATTCTTAGTAATACCATAAAATATGTTATGAAAATGGTTATTGGCAGGGGCCAACTGGTTCTTAGTGATCCCATGAAAACTATGTCTAGAATAGGTTGTTGGTAGAGATCGACAGGTTCATAGTCAGCTCATGAGAACTATGACATGAGATTTGTTATTAGAGAATCCAATAGGTTCGTAGTGATCACATGAAAATTATGATTGGATATGATGTTATTGGTAGACACCAATTGGTTCTTTGTGATCCCATAAAAACTATGAAACCAGACAGATGGCCATAAGCTTGGAATAGTTTATTAATCAGCCCATGAAAATGAATAGGTTAATAGTTATTATTCATAATGGATTTTTTGTCTGACTCGAAGTTTATGTTTTCCCTTTAAACCATCGAGTGCTAAATTGATTTTTTATAGTTTGAGAGTTAAGGTTTTTGTAGCTATCCTTTAAACAAATAAGGTTCCGGAGACAAGCGGGATGCAAGCTAGCTATTATGAGTTCTTTCTGCTTGATTTCACTATGTAATTGGATGAAATGGAAAAGTTGTTTAATTGACTATATTTAAACTCTGATCAACCAAGGGGGCATCTTCATATGTCGCTCTTGGTATAATTTGTAATAACTATACTTCCCTGAACGTGGTTCACAAATTAGGGTTATGTAATGAATTTGAAACACTACTTGTAATGAAACGATAAATTTGTTTTAAATTGAGTTTAAAATATTTCATATTCATGTGTTCCTAGTATATCAATGCATCTAACATTACAACATTTGGTCGTCGAGAATTAATAACTATGGATGACTACAGCATCCGTGGCTGTTAGTTTTGGGCCTCCAAATGGTGGATGTTACAAGTTGTATCAGGGCATAGGTTTATGTAAATTTAGAAAAAAATTGAACCTAATTTTTTTTTCAAAACATAACCTAATGAATTAGAAATGAGACCAGGGTTGGGTTAAAGCTATAGTAACGTACTTGTATTTATATACATATATACATACATATATATATATATAAGTATGTATTCCTCTCTCTCTTAGACCGTTCTTCCGTATCTTATTAAGGCTCGTATGTAGATATACGAGAAAGGAATATATGGAGCCAAGAAACGAAAGATGAAATCTAGGTGGAGGAAGTACGATAACTAATGAAAATGATCGACCCACTACCTGGAGGAATCCAAATCGACAGGCAAATGCTAATCCAAATGCAAGTACCAATGTAGGTGCTGCAACACTGCTAGTAGATAAGGGGATGATGTATCAGTTCTTCGTCAATCTAATGGAATGTGGAGCTGCTGCAGGAGTAGCTGGGGGAAATGCCGTGAATGTTGGAGGCGCTAATCCTATGGCCCCAGTCGGCAATAACTATATCAAGCTAGACATGGTTTATACCACTCTTGGGGGGAAGCCATTTTTGGGGACAGAGAATGCTATTGAAGTAGAAAACTAGTTATTGCACTGTAAAATAATTTTCACTGACTTTCGATTATATAATGAGCAGAAGAGGAGACTTGCTTCAAGACAATTGCAGGGAGCAGCACTTTATTGGTCGAATGGTATTACTATGGAAGTTCCTGAGGAAGAGTTGATTTGGGTAGAGTTTTGAAGCAGATTCAAAGAGAGGTTCTTCTCTGAAGTTTCCAAGTCAGTATTACTAAGAATGTTCATGGACTTAGTGCAAGGTGAGATTGTTTATAAAGATGGATTTTCTATCGATCGGAAAATCGTCCTTAAAAATATAATCATTAAAATACCACAAGAGCACGGCGCACAATCGTAGTACATATGCGAGTACGGGTTTATCCGTAAGCAATTGAATTAATTTCAAAATTACTCAATCAAATTAGCCTAAATTCTCAAGTTTGTTTTAAACTAAATGAAATGTAAAAACTAACTAGAGCAGGAGAGAATAAAAATATGAGATTAAGAGACAATTTAGAGGCAAATCCACTCTTATACTCTCGCATGAATCAACATAAAATCAATCTACGATCTGTCATTTTAATCTAAGTAGAATTAGTAATGTATTTATCATAAGTATGATCTATTTATGTTATTAATTAATAGAATTTAAACCATCAAACTTTACTAGGGCAACTAATACCACTTATCAATTGTAATGAAAATGAACATGAGCTCAAAGCAAAAGCTATTTTAAGCATGATCTATTTACTATTTTTAGTAACATAGATCATCAAATTTTGATTCTACTTTAATTTCATTATTAAAATGAGTTAGTAATATGATGATGTAAATTGTATTTATGTTGGATTAAGCATAGCCCATTTGTGACTAGAAACACAACATAGACTATCAAATTCCCTAATAAACTTACATCCTAATCCAATTTTTCATTAAGCTCTAAAAAGAGATCATAAATAAGAAAATATGTTTTTTTTTGAGAGAAATGTGTGATCCTCTAAAAAACTAGGAGAGCACACATGAAGCTATATATATATAACAAAAATAATGGAGCTGCCAACATGCCTGGCAGGTGACAAGTCAAATAACAAAAACAAAAAATAGATACCTCTCAAATGAGCTCCGGCAAAGCCACTGCCCATTACACCCTAATACCGAGCTCCGGCAAAGCCACCGCCCGATAATAGAGTGTTAGAGGAATCTAAAACCAAAGAAAGTAAAAAACAACACCCACAAAAAAGAAGATCCAAAAAGAAGAACACCAAGGGGCGAACAAAAATGAAGAACTCCACTCTGAAGACACCGAGTAGCCACCAAGGAGTGCAAGTCGCGATCGGAATCCCTGCAAAAAGCAATCCTGCCCACTAGTACAAATCTGCAAGCTATCCTGTAAACCAGTCAAGTGAAATCTAGCAACCTGCCAAAACCAAACCTGAAACAAAACTAGAAAACCAAGTTAGAATGAATCACATATATGTATACAAATAGAATTTATATACATATATGTGAGAATAAAACCAAAAAGAAAATAAAAGCAAGGAAAAACTAGAACCAAAAGCTAAACTACTTTAAGGGCCAATAAAAGGAAGAGAATTATATTGCATCATGTGTACATTATTTAAGTAAGTGTAGGAATTAATAAAAATATTATTAGGGACGAAATTATTAAAGGTAAGTTTGAATATGTTAATATTATTTCTAACCTTATTAAGATATTCCTTAAAACAATTATTCCTGGCTAATTTATATTTGGGATTTGAAATCCAATTTAAGCAGAAAGAAGAAATTAAAATTATCAAATTATAGTAGTGATTAATCTTATTATTAAAAATCCTTTGATTTCTCTCAAACCAAATATACCAATAAGAAATAGTAAAAATAGTGTCAAGCAAGTATCTAATACCCTTATTGAGCTTAAATCTGAAAAAGTTCCAATAGAAAAAACAATCAGTAACTCTAGAACTGATACTAAACTCAAAAATAATAAGGGTCTTAATAAGAATAAAATGAGTATCCATTCATTCAAAATAAATATGATTAATATCTTCAGAGAATGTGTTACAAAAATAACATTTATTATTAATAATAATATTTTTCTTTTTTAAAAATTCAATAGTATTCAATTTACCATGAATGATGAGCCACATGTGGACCTTAGATTTTCGAGGAGCGTTAGATTTCCAAATAAATTTAAAACAATTGTCAGAAACACCCGAAAAGTTAATAAATTTGTAAAAGGAATTAGAAGAATATTTCTTACTCTTATCCCACTCCCAACTAATAAAATCATTATCATTGTCAATATTGTAGAGATTTAACTTAGCATAAGCAAGTAAAGCTGTCTAAGGGTTGAGCCTACTAAAATACTATTAAAATTGAAAATCCAATGAGGGTCATTTTCAGCGTTAAAAACATCAGAAATAAATGCAAATTTAAAGTTACAAATATCATATAAATCTTTAACTCAATCTTAAGAGGAGTAGCGGAAATCCAACTATCATGCCAAAAAGAAGTGTTATTACCAGAATGAACAATAATATTCACACCTAAATTGAAAATATCATTACATTTTAAGATAGATTTCCAAAAATAAGAAAGTTTACGATAAATCGAAGGACTAATTTGATAGAGATTATAACTACCATTGTAGTAATATTTAGGTATAATCTCCTTCCAAATGGCCTTATCACTAGTATCTCTAAATTTCCATAACCATTTACTAAGAAGAGACAAGTTCATATTACGTAAATTAATGACACCTAAACCACCCTCTTTTTTGGATTTACAGACAGTATCCCAACTGACCAAACAATTAATACTACTGTTTGGATTATCACCACTCCAAAGGAAGTCACGCCTAATTTTATCTATTTTGTCTATCACCCAATCAGGAAAGAGGTGCATAGACATCCAAAAGATAGGGAGAGCTGATAAAACAGAGTTAATCAAAACTAGTCTACCTGCTCTAGATAAGAATCTCCCGTTCCAATTAGAAGTCCTAATTTTAATTTTATCAATGATTAATAACCAATCTTCATGCTTAAGTTTTGAAGGTTTAATAACAAAACCAAGATAATTAAAAGGAAAACTCATAGTTTTACAATTTAAAGTATTAGCAACTAAAATTTCAACTTTATCAAAATCATTTAAAACTAAAACAGAACTTTTATCAAAGTTTATTTTTAAACCTGATAAAAGTTCAAAACTATAAAGAATAAACTTAAGTGCAATGATATGCCTAGGAAGATGGGAGGAAAAAAGCAAAGTATCATCAGCAAATTGAAGGACTGACAAACCAAAACTCGAAAAATCATTACCAATATAACCCAAGAGATTTTATTAACAGCATTCTTAATAATCTTAGAAAAAACATCAGCCGCTAAATTAAACAGAAGGGGCGATAAAGGATCCCCTTGCCTCAATCCTCTTTTGGATTGAATTTTATTACCCAAAACACCATTAACCATAATACTTGAGTTACCTGATTTAAGCAAGTTAAAGATCTAGTTAATCCATCTATTACTAAAGCCTATGGCAAGGAAAATATCAATAAGGAAATCCCAATCAACAGAGTCAAAAGCCTTAGCAAAATCTAATTTTAAAATAGCACAAGTAATATTATTTTTACAACAAAGATTAATGTATTCTTGGACAACAACTACACCATCAGAGATATTTCTACCTTTAATGAAAGCTGATTGAGAACAATCAATTAAATCATTCATTTTTAAACTAAGTCTATTAGCTAAAACTTTCGAAATTTTTTTTACAGAGCAGTTAATCAATGAAATAGGTCTAAAGTCTTTTAAAGTATTAGCACCGACTTTTTTATGTAATAAAATAACATTAGCAAAATTAAATCTACCTAATTGGAGATTACCATTATAAAATTCATTAAACATACAAATCAAGTCAAATTTTTAAACCTCCCAAAAAGTTTTATAAAAGAAAAGAGGAAATCCATCCGGGCCGGGCGATTTAGCTCCAGGTGAATCAAAAATGGCTTGTCGGATTTCCTCTTCAGTAAAAGGAACATCTAAATCAGAAAGATTAATATTAGAGTCGGATGGATAAAGATCATTCCATCTAACACTAACTCTATGCTTATTCTTATTCCCAAAGATTTCTTTATAATATTCAGTGAACGCATTGTTGAGATCATGTTGTTCGACTAATTCCACATTATTAACTAAAATGGAATTAATTGTATTACAACGTTTTCTACTATTAGCAATATTATGAAAAAAATTGGTATTATTATCGCCTTCATTGATCCAATGAATTTTTGATCTTTGTTTCCACATAACTTCCTCTTTTTCAAGAATAGAATTAAGCTCATCTTTTAAGTTATTAAGGATATTTCTCTCACCTAAAGTTAAATGTCTAGATTCTTCAATCTTATTTAGATTGAGCAACTCATTAAGAATATTCTCTTTTTTAATTTTTATATTACCAAAAACTTTTATATTCCAGTTTTTAAGAAAAATCCTGAGTTTTCTAAGCTTAAGCACAAAAGCCTTAGCAGAATTATCACAATACTTAAAACTATAAAAACTCATAGAAGACCATTTATTGATGATTAAATTTGAAAAACCTGGTTCTAGAAGCCACATTTTTTCAAATTTAAAGGTTCTACAAATAATTCTATGACTATCGCAAGAAAGAATAATGGGACAATGATCTGAAAGGATGTAAGGTAAACCTGACACTCTACAGATAGGAAATTTATCCTCAACTTCATCACTAACAAAAAATCTATCTAAGAGAGCAAAGGAAGGAGATTCCCTATTATTACTCCAAGTAAAATCTCTATTGGATAGAGGAATTTCAATCAAATTAGAATGAATAATAAATTGATCAAATTCCTCCATTGCCGAATAATCTCCTTCCCGGGGATAGCGCTCTCCAATAACACGAGTTACATTAAAATCACCCCCAAAAATCCAAGAACCTAGGGCAAAAGATCTAAACTCAAGGCATTCATTCCAGAGAATCCGCCTAACTATTTTAGAGTTAGGCCCATAAACATTAGAAATATTTAAAAAAGAATTGTCAGATAGATTAATTAAAATAATGTGTAAAGAGTGTTGTTTTTGAATACACTGAAGTAATCTAAAGAGATTATCTCTCCAACCAATCATTAAACCCCCAGAAGAGCCTACAGAAGGAAGAAAAACCCAATTTCTAAAAAGAAAACTTCCTAATCTTCTAAAAAAATGAAAATCAGGACACTCTATTTTAGTTTCTTAAAGCAGAGCAATATCAATAGAATAATCTTTTAAAAAAATTCTAACTTTATCACATTTGTTTAGGTCATTCAAACCTCTAATGTTCCAACTAATGACTCTCATAAGCCCATAGATCTAGCCCTCTCAAGTTCCTTACTTCTAATAAACTCACAATCTAACTCAATGTCAGAGAAAATAAAAGCCGAGTTACTAGCTAGCTGACTAAATACAGAAGCAGACAAGTTACCTAAAGCATAAGACGAAAAAGAGCTACCCAAGTCAAAAAGCATACCTGAGCCTGATTCCGTAACACCACTCAGAGTGTTCGAATCAGGGAACTCACCTAAAGACTGATGGCGATTACCCCGAATCCTGGCACTACGACGAACCGTCCCACTAGAAGCTAAAAACTTTCTACGTCTACCTCTCTTCGAAGAAGAAATACAAGGCAACGAATCACTAACAGCCTCACAAACCTGACCAGACAAAGCAAACCCTGAACCCTTAGATGTAGCATCAGAAACATGAGAAACAATAGGACCCAGTAATGCCACTTCCTTGTTGCCACACCTACCCAAACCACCAACAGAGGCCACTGTGCTGTCTATCCCAATACCACTAACAACGTTACCATTAGAGGAGAAGGGGTCTACAAAGGAAGAATTATCAACAAAAGAAGCATCAGCAAAACTCTCTGGAACTACAAAATGATCAACCTTCTCCACCTCACTTGAAATAAAGTCCCCAGAAACCAAAATGTCTAATGAAAAAAATCCCTCATGTGAGATCCCATCATGATGCAACAAAGAGACCTCATCAACACATGAAACACCAGAAAAGTCACTAACTCCAACCACTTGTGAAATCGAATCTTCCCAAAAACTGTGATCCACACAGTCTATGCACGAAAGGGAATCAGCACACTGAGGTAAATCAATTTCCATAACTGACATTCTCAAAGTATGATCAAAAACTTCATCAAACTTACAAAGATTCTCACAATCTCTCTGAAAATCAAAAAAAAAACTCGGGAAAGTTCAAAAGTGGCTCGATAACAAGGGAACAGCCTGAAGCATCCAAGATATCCAAATTATCTACTGCAAAACAATCTGCAACATCAAAAGAAAGAACACTATCAACAGGATTCAAGGCATGATCAGGGGAGAGCACTGAATCAATACAAATAATGGGAGACAATTCGTTGACATCCGAAATAACCGAGCATTCTAAGGCGGATAAAGAATCAAGGCAAGCAAAACTGTTGAAAATCGAAATCTTAAAAGAATCTAAAATGGGAGAAGAAGACGCAACTTTCTTAAACTTTGGATGGGTAAAACCAAACTTATTCTTAAAGTCAGAACAATTCAAGCAGCGAGCAACATCAGGATCGAGCACAATGAAATCTGAAACAGACGAATCCTCTTTTCTAACAATATCAATAAAAACACTATCATCAGACTTCGAACAACCCTTAATATTCTCTGAAATAACCGAAGAAACCACAAAATCCTTAAGAATCTCCGCTTCACCAACTCTTTCTAGATTACCCATACCAAAGTTAGGCGAATTAACAATATTAAAGTGATGTAAAAGATCATCTAAAAATCTCAGACCTTCATGTCTTCTGCTCCTGAGACAATTGATTAAGATCCCACTCAGATTAATGAAGTTTAACATGAATCGAAATCCATGTTCTGCTAGCATCTTCGAAGAGATAGAGGGGACAGAAGACGAATCAATATTACCAAAATATAATTTAGGATCACCAAATCTTGCTTCATAACCATTACCAACGTTCAGTGAGTTAACAAAATTAAAATGAAGAAGCAGATCTTCAAGAAACTTAAAACCATCAACACGATGCTGCCACAAATGATCA
The DNA here is from genome assembly GCA_030765085.1 of Allium cepa. Lineage (NCBI taxonomy): Eukaryota > Viridiplantae > Streptophyta > Magnoliopsida > Asparagales > Amaryllidaceae > Allium > Allium cepa. Next base: position 22,478,894 of record CM060931.1, read on the forward strand.
ACCATAATCCCTTTAAAGAGCATGATCTTCAACACAAACTGGAAACCGTTCTTGACCAAACAATCAGAAGAAATCGAAGTATCAGAAAAGAACGAACGATTATAACTTTTGTGACCAAACTTGCCGTAATTGAAGCACCTGAAAGGATCTCGGCATTGAGACGCGACGTGATTACTGTCGCCACATCTAAAATAGAAAAACTTGCTCGACTTAGAATCAACCCATCTTTTGTTCGAAGGAAATGGCCTAAACAAACTAAGAGGAGAAATAGACGGCCGCTCTTTGACAACTTGAGCATAAGAACGTTGCAGTGTCAATTTCGAATCTCTAATATGATTATCCGTTTGCAAAAGAGGATGATGAAGAAACGAAAGAGGAAGAAATTGGGAATCTTGCCAAGAAACCGTCGCAGCCATTGGGACGAGTAGGAATTCAATTAAGTTCGTTCTAAATAAGAAAATATGTTGAATCTACATGATTTAAGAGAGCTTCATTACCCCAAAGGGGTTTTGCTTCTCATTTGTGTTATCATTTTAACACATATAAATTTCAATATATAACAAAAAAGGAAAGTGCAAGCCTATTAAATAAAATAAAAAACTAATTGCTTAAAAATAAAACTAAACTAAGTGCATAAATGGAAATCTAATCTACTAAGATAAAAGGAGAGCAAGTAAATAAACATGAGCATAAAATAAAATGAAAGCATGTAAAGAACAAAGAAGAAGAGGCTTAGGAAGCCATTTTATTTCTCATTAATTTTGTGGCTACAACTTGCATAATATGATAAGGTGGTAAAACTTCTTTACATGAACATAAGAGGGTTATTTATTCATGACTAAAACCTTAATCCATTTTTAGGGAACTTCCTAAAATGCCCTTAAGGTAGTGTGGCCTCCAAGTTATCATTAGCATGAAACTAATCCTCCATTAAATGCGCATGTGCTTTTAATCCACACTAACATGTGCACTCGCTCTTAATTGTGGTTCATTAGTTAGTGGGTAGATGGGGTCTCCATGATTACATGAATTCTTTTATTTCTTCATTTCTTTGGCTTTCAACTATGTATATGCATATTTCTATAAAGCCACTTCAAGTTGAATCCAAATTCCTACAAAACAAATTAAAATGTGCAAATATTTTTTTTCAAATTAATTCACATGAATTTTTTTCCCTCGTATAGATGCATGAATGATGACTTGAAAGCATTTTTGAAATTTGGTTTTAAGCATGTAAAAATGCCCAATTATGACATTTATTTTACTAAAATGAGATTAAATTGTGAGTAAAAATATACATTTCTATGTGCACATCAAATACCCCAACACATACCTTTTCATTCATCCTCGAATAAAGAAAAACTAAGATAAATCCACTTTCGCAGAGAGAACAATTGCATTAAGCGTATGCAATAAACCGTTAAACATCTAGATGTCCCTAGTAGGAGCATGTTGTCGCCTGAGGGTTTTCAGCGGGTACTACCCGCAAAATCCAAATGCAACATGAAAAATTCCTAAATACAAGATTTGTTTACAATGATATAAATACAAGCTATTGAAAATATTTGCAAGTAAAAATTTTACTTTTAAATTGACACGAATAAGTAAAATATAAGATTTGGTCATCATCAAGAAATTTAAGTCCTTTTACTTGTTAAGATTTCTAACAAAAATTAAGTTATCATCACAATTAGACTCTAGTTTGTCTAGTTGTTTCGGTTGATAATATAGTGGAACTATGAAATGCATCCTTAGTTGATTATCAAAGTTTTTAAAAGTGGTATTTTTATTTCTTTTGAATAACAAGTTGAATCAACTAAGCGAAAATAGTGCTTGGATTTCAGTTGATTGCTCTCTCTATTTTTTCTGAAAAGTATTAACATTATTATTATTTAAACATCTAACTCAGATAAATTGAGGCTAGATATATCGATCATGCACTGCCTTTCAGACTTACACGAGAATGGTATAGAGCATGGTGAGTGTAAACACTTGCATATGAACACATGACCAGGTGGTTATTCTTATTAAAAAATTATTTACGTACACCTAACTCAGATGTACTGAGGCCAGATATACCGATCATGCATTGCCTTTTGGGCCAGAAAAGATCCATCTCCAGTTGCAAGTAGGTCAGCGTTAGCATCAGAATTGGTCTTTAACACCCTTAAGAAAGATTATGTAGAGAGATAAATGAAGAAAGTAAATTAAAACGGAGAATTGTATGCTAAATTAAATGCAAAAACAAGAACACCGGATTTATAGTGGTTCAGCGTAACTGCCTACGTCCACTTTGAGTTTTGATCTTTATTTCTATCACAAATGATTGAATACAGATACAATCCGTACTATAATGACTTGAATACAAGTGCAAAGTAAAATAGAATAAGTCTTGAATACAGCAGAATCACCCCGGTATTCTTGAAAAAAGGTCCCTTTCACTGTGCCCCTGCCTTTCTATTTGTAGTTGAAGATGGGTTAGACTTCCCTCATGGGGCTAGGAACAAAGTACCTCGGTCTGTGTTAACTTTTGCGCACCGAGCCGTAGATGCCAAGCGAGGTTGGTTGAACCTGTGAATGCCGAGTGAGGTCTCCATGCCGAACGACACTCGTATGCCGAGCTACATATCCAGACCGAATGGCATTCGTATGCCGAGCGAGGGATGCGTGTTGATCTTCGCTCATATGCCAAACGAGGTAAGATGATGGCCGACCGCTTAATGCCGAACGAGGCTCTATGCCGAACGACCCTTCCATGCCGAACGATGCTCTATCCCAAACGAGGCTCTATGCCAAACGAACCTTCCATGCCGAACGAAGCTCTATGCCGAACGACCCTTCCATGCCGAACGAGGCTCTATGCCGAATGACCCTTCCATGCCGAACGAGGCTCTATGCCGAGCGAGGGAAGGCGTGTCGAACGAAGACTGCGCCGACTGGTTTATCTAGGCCGAGCCTCTTGTTACATGGTCAAACAACCTATAACACTTGCCCTCTAAAGTGTATCATGTGGATGAACATGATGCGCGTTGATCAATGATCACCCCGCATTTTTCTTTAAGCCCTTGTTCTGTCTTCTTTGTAGTGATCTCCTGAATGCCGAACGAGGCAATGAATGCCGAGTGACATATTGATACCGAACGGCATTTATGTTGAACGACATATTTATGCCGAACGACATGTTGATGCCGAGCGAGGGAGGTGCCTTGACCGGTTCTACCGGTCATTGTCTATTCATCTTCCCTCTTTCCTATATAACTCAACACTTCTCTTCTTTCCCCCTTTTACTTTCACCTCCTCTCTAACACCCTAGCAAACTCGTCTTCTTCCAGACTTTTTCCAACATCTCAACCTCCCTTTAGACTCCCGAGTCTTGCACGTTACCTCCCAACTGCCCTCGGTAACAAATTCGAGTGGTTCTCACTTCTAAATTGAGCACCTCAGTAGACTTCGTCCCCTTCTTCTAGGTATGAACCTTTCACTTACTCGACTTTCTTCGATTAGAGATTTTGGACCAGACTTGAATTTACGACCTTCCTCTAACCCATGAATAATGGAAGTCGCGTAGATAAGGAAGGTGGATCCAAGGTTTAAATGAGCCTTAGGATTAAATGGAGAGGAGGATGGAAGAGGGTGTTGGCCCAGTAGGGACCGGTAAGGGTTGAGATGACCGGTCGAAGGTGGCGTGCGAGTTGAAGTGGTGATCGACTGGCCACCTTGGAGGGTATCTAATTTGTCTGAAGAAATGAGTTGGAGGAGGATGTACGGCTGTGGCTCGACATGAATTCCGCATGCCGAACGATGTGAGAGAGTGTAGGAGTTAAGTTGAGGTTGGGTTTGGCATGCCGAGCGATATGGCTCGGCATGACTCCATTATGCCAAACGAGGTAAGAGGGAGTGCAGGAGAAAAGTAGGAGATGGGTAAAGTGCCGAACGATGCAGCTCGGCATGACTTGCCGGATGACTCATCTGTGTCGGGCAGTAGAGGAAGTGTAGGAAGGAAGTAGGCATTGAGGGCAAAGTGCCGACCGATGCGGCTCGGCATGGAATAAATAGTCGAGTCTTTCCTATGCCGAAACCTATGACAGCAAATAGGGACACGGACTTAAACAATCAAGCATATCGAACAATCCAGATTGATAACTCCTCTATTTTGACAACCATAATCATGATTTTAACTTGATTAATACAGATAATAACCTTCCACATACATTGTCGATGTCGAGCTTAAAACAAAAAATCATCATACGACAAGCTCTCAGAGACAGTCAGCGATGACGGTCTTCGAAGATGAAAGTCCAAAGCTTAACTTTATTTCATCAACTTTACGACTTGTAACTCTTTGACACTTATACTTGAACGATTGCACTAGTTCACACACCACGCGAGGGGAGTATTTTGTTGTTATGTCTAATGTTGATCGTTTTTCAAGTTTAGTTTAAACAGGTGTTTCATCAGATTCTACACTCATTAGAGATGTCTAGGAAATCCAGTTCTGCCATGATCTTGGACAGACCTGGGCCATCTTCTCAATAATAAGTAGTTGGAACTTCGAATCTGTCGGCTACTCCGGTACAAGACATTCTGAGCCCCACGATCGCATCCATCGAGTTGGCTCCTGATGCTCTGGATGCAGCGATCTTTTTAGATGATCCGATCGATTCTCGAGCCTCGAGAATTAATGAAAACGCTCTTTGTCGCATATGCTCGGTACACGGGATTCCTTTCGATGATGTGTTTGTTCCGTCAGGACAAGATCGTCCTCACCTGCCCCCAGTCGGATATACGACCTGCAACAAATTTATCTGTTGGGTTGCTAGTATGCCGCCATTCAACTCCTTCCTTCGCGACCTGCTATAGTATATTAAGATCGCTCCACCGCAGTTACATCCAAATATTCACGCGTTCATTCACGGCACGTGCATCCTCTTCATGAGCGTCCTTTTCAGGCTCCCGACTCCTAGCGATATCTAATACATTTATCGTTTCGAGAGACGATCAGACAGGCCATCTTTTGTATTTCTCAAGCCACACAACAAGTGTCAAATTCCGACCGGGGAGTGGAGCAAATTTTCCCAGTATAAGCAAGAGTGGTTCTACGTGTGCTATCCCCCCCATCTTTGCAAGGAGATGGGTGGAAGGGAGCAAGTCTTTTTTTTTGGTTCAATACTTGCATTTGGCTGAAATTGCACCTTTTCTAACTCTTTTTCTACTTTTACAGGCATTAGCCCATGTCCCCAAGGCTCCAGGTATTCTGAAGCCGTTGAATCTATCCGAGCTATCCCTGTAGGAGACTGGGACATCAGATCTCTTATTTCAAACGAACCGCTCTCGAAGTTTGGGCTGCTGGCGGCAGGCCGTCGGATAAGCCTTCCTCAAGGTGTCACTATAACAGCGTCTGCCTTGGGAAAAGGTAAAAAGCAAGCTGGGCCTTTAGCACGTGACGCCCCTGACACACCTAAAGAGGGGGAGATTAAAGAAGTTGAATCACCCGAAGTACCAGATGAGAATGTTAGTCCCGGTCTGGAGCCGGTAGTCGAGGTGCATGATATTGAAGTAACACCTCCCTCTACGAAGGAAAGAAAAAATTGACCTATAAACCAAGGAAGAAGACAACGGGTGGAACCTCTAAAGTCATAATCAGCCCGGTGGAGAGAGAGGCTTCTTCTCAATGCTTAGAGAGTTCATTGAAAGGCCTATCGGACCTTACTATTCCTGATGATTTTCTTAACTGCAGCTTCAATGATCCGAAAGAGCTTAACCTTCATTCGCCCGTAAGAGGCAAAGCAGGCGCTCAGGCCCATGTTCAGGGAGGAAAAACTCCCATAAGTAGAGATAAATAAATTGGTCCGTTGGAGGGAAACACTAGGACACACACGGACACATGCACTTCATTTTGCACTTCAATTTTAACCATCACTCTATTCTTTGCTAACTTGTCATTATTCACATTCCATGCAGGCGACATGGGACGCACTCACGGACTCGACCGTCTTCGTGGGTCATCTATTTTCACCACTCTGGCCGGGATTCGGGCTTCGACAAACATCGAGATAGAAATGACACCAACGATCGAGACAACCGCAACCGAGAATCATCCTACCAAAGAAAAACCTATAGTCAGTCCTCCTACTCTTGCAATCCTCTTTCTTAATCGGAGAAAAGCAAGGAGAAGTCCATGCATAAGGGGTCCCAGCTTGAGGCCCATCGAGATCAACACTCTGGTTCATCCAGTACTAGGCGATCCCGGGATCCCAACAAAACACATGTACTCTCCAAGCAGACTCCTCCCGCTCCTATATCTGATCCATCGGTAGCAGAACGACTTGCTGAGCTTGAAGCCACTTTCCCAAAAATATGCTTTGATGGCTTGAAATTTCTCTTGGCGATTCGTCACATTCTGGGACATGTCAAATAAAGCGCTATTGCTTGTACTAACGACGTCTACTTTTAGCATGATGCATTTGTCCACTTAGCTGAAAAAGTCTCGGAAGTCTCTATTGAGTAGCAACACGAAATTGATCGCCTAAAGCTCGAGGCTATTCATGATAAAGACATTATTAAAGTCAGGAAGAAGATCTCTCTTCATACAAAACTCAGCTCGGAGCTGCCCAAAAAGCGCTGAAGACACAACAGAGGCCGTTAATCGTTTGGAGTTGTCACATAAGAAAGAAATTGACGAGGCGGTCCAGCGCTGTAGGGCCTTAGCTTTAGAGAAAGATTCCATTCATAAGGAGAGGGATGCATTCACCCTGCGAGTCAAAGAGTTGGAAGATCTACTCCCCAAAGAGAGAGAGGAAAAAACTGCTGCTCAGGAAGAGTCACAACGATATTGCGATGAGATTGTTGCTAAGCGAAACTTCTGAAGGCAAAGCTCGACGACGAGCTCTTTAAGGTCGGGATGCTGAAGGATGAAGCTCGTGAAGAGGGCAAAAGAATATCGTCCGTGGAGATTGACTCTCGCCTCGAGGCGGCTACGGAGGCTGGCAGAAAGGAGCTCAAGTTCTTGTTCGACCCGCTTATAGTAGAATACAACGCTCGTGTCCTCATGCATCAAGACTTAACTTTTCTTAGCAAGGGATACCTCGAATCTCTAGTCGAGGCATGGGAAACTTTGATAAAGATCAGAATAGTCGAGTTGGGCATCGAGGAGGTTGACGAGGAGGCTTTGGTAAAAGAATTTCTCAGGGGGAACGAGCCTTCAAACTTGTTTGCAGCGAAGGCCCTCTACAACAAAGGTTCCTCCTCATCAAAAGGAAAAGATGAGATCGCCGGTCCGTCTGGAACCGAGTCTCCAGCTCCTCCCCTTACTCAATCGACTGGTCGGCTAGTACTTGATCCGTTCGAACAACACGTTGGTTATGACCCGAAATCCCCTGGCCTTGACATTCATGTACTATCTCTCACTCCAGAGGACGAGACTCCGAGGACGGTTGAGAGCCAGCAAGAAACCGGTAAATAACTCTTCTTATTAAATTTCAAAGAGCTATTGTTTTCGGCATGAGTTCATTACATTCTAACATTTGTCTCTTATGGTTTTACATATGTCGCTTTGACCTCGAGCCCACTCCGAGGAGCTATGACACCAAGGAGAAGAAGGAGAAAGCGAGCGAGGCAATTCAAGCGGGAGAGGCTCCCGGTCCTGATGCTCAAGTGATTGAGGTGCTTGATGAGGATAAGTCCAAGATTTCGTCTCCCGTCGAAGAAAGTTATGAAATTGAGATTACATGCGCCCTTGAAGACACTTCAAAAATGAGCATGAAGGAGCAATTTGCGGAGGATAAGAAAGAAAAAGCTAAAATCAAAGTTGAGCCCCGAGTTGTGGATCTAGATGATCCTTTGAACTAGCCTTTGAAGGTCATCCTTCTTGGTGGATCCAGGCCACTAGAAGTCCCTCGTTCCTCCTCGGACGTTACTTCCCAATCAAGCAAAGCATCCAAGCGAAATTGCGTGGGGGAGGAATCGTCTGAGAAAATGAAGGCGGAAAAAAACCAAAAAAATTGAATAAGTAGCTGTTACACTCGTTCAACGAGAGTTAGCTTAGAATATGTAATTATTTTTATTTATTTTTGTAGTTAATGTAGATAGAATTTTGACTTTGAGTTTTCGAGGAGCTGTAGTGAACCTCATTTTGGATTGATAAATAAAACTTAGTTCTTTTGTCTTTTAAATGACTTTTATTGTTCAGCTTTCTGTATAATTATGGTCGAAACCCGAGATATTATGAGTTACATAAACCCCCAATTCATCTTTATATAACACGGAAATTATTTGGAATTGTACATCCTCTATTCCATGCTTCGGGTACTTAGAATATTCTTCAGTCCGTACGTTGGGGACTTGATGACTTCTAGTCATTTGTACTGTAGTCCGAACTCCGGGGACTTAAAAGATTTTTAAGCCGTTTATACTCTAGTCCACACTCTGGGAACTCAGAGTACTCCATTCCATGCTCTAGGGACTTGGAGATTTTGAGTCATTTTACTCTATTCCGCACTCTGGGGACTCAGAGTACTCCAGTCCGCACTTTGGGGACTTAGAGATTTCGAGTCGTTTATACTCTAGCCCGCACTCTGGGGACTCAGAGTACTCCAGTCTGCACTTTGGGGGCTTGGAGATTTCATGTCGTTTATACTCTAGTCCGCACTCTGGGGACTCAGAGTATTCCAGTTCGCGCTCTAGGGACTTGGAGATTTTGAGTCGTTTATACTCTAATCTGCACTCTGGGGACTCAGAGTAAACAAGTCCGCACTCTGGGGACTTGGAGATATCGATTCATTTATACTCTAGTTCGCACTTTGCGGACTCAGAGTACTCCTGTCCGCACTCTGGGGACTTGGAGATTTTGAGTCGTTTATACTCTAGTCCGCACACTAGGGACTCAGAGTACTCCAGTCCGCACTCTAGGGACTTGGAGATTTCGAGTCACTTATACTCTAGTTTGTACTCTGGGAACTTAGAGTACTCCGGTCCGCACTCTGGGGACTTGGAGATTTCGGATCGTTTATACTCTAATCCACACTCTGGGGACTCAGAGTACTCCAGTCCACACTTTGGGGACTTGGAGATTTCAGGCCGCTTATGCACGTTTGTACGTCAGATCGAATAATGTAACTCTAGTTTTTTGCTATAGAATTATCATACACGGAAACATCAATAATTCATGAAAAGATGGCTTCAAGCCTTTATCAATGAAAACAAGCTAAATTGTCTTCTTACATGCTGAGTACTAAGAATCAACGAAATAAAAACATACTGAAAATAATCGCAACAGAAATAGAAAATGAATAGACTAAGTATAATAATGCCGTAGATGCTCGCTATTCCATGCTCGGGGGAGTGTCGCGCCATCAACGGTCGCTAGCTTGAAAGTTCCTTCTCCAGGCCTCCGTTCAATGACGTATAGACCTTCCCATGTGGGATTCAGATGCAATGGGACCGTAAAAATTCGTTTCAAAACGAGATCACCCACAACAAAGACTCTCGGCCGAACTTTTTCACTATAATACCGAGCGACTCGGTGTCTATATGCGGCTGCTCTTAAACTAGCTTCTTCATGTTTTTCATCAATGAAGTCCAATGGTTCGAGAAAAAGATCTCGAATCGTCTTGTGGTCGTAATGAGTTACCCGATGTGTCTGAACTTCAAGCTCTATGGGTATAACAGCTTTCGTGTCATATGCCAATGCGAATGGAGTGTGGCCAATCGCAGCTTATGGGTGGTTCTATAAGCCCAAAGTGCTATTGGAAGTTCAACCACCCATTTGCCTCTAACCTTTTCCAAATGTTTTTTCAATAAGGACTTGATTATTTTGTTCACGGCTTCTGTAGGATCTAGATTAACCCTAGAAGGAGGGGTGAATAGGGTTATAGCAAATTTTCTCGATTTAAACACAGAAATAAACTACAGAAATAAATATGCTGAAAAATAAATCACACACAAAATTTACCCAGCTTCGGCAACCCCTGCCTACTGCTGCATTCCCAGATTTCTATTAGAATTAAACAGTATCACGCTTACAAACACTCTACTAGACTCGCAAACATTTGCTCCCGCTCACAAACACTCTACTAGACTCGCAAATATTTGCTCTCGCTCACAAACACTCTACTAGACTCGCACTCCCTACTTCCGCCTATAGAGTTTCGTTTACTCGCAAACTCTGCTCTCGCCTACAATAGAACTTTGCTTACTCGCAAACTCTGCTCCCGCCTATAGAGCTTTGCAAACTCGCACTCCCTGCTCACTGAACTAATTCTAACTAGACAATCCGACACGACCTAATCCCTAGGTGGTGATTTACAAATTTTTCGATTCGAAAAAATAAAAAAAACAATAAAAAGACAAAAGAGAATAACCCTAAACCCTAATTAAAAATATAATAAAGCCTTAAATAATAATAATAATAATAAGGTCGGCCCTATTCTCTTCTTCAACCCGTTCCTTTTTCCTTTTTACTTGTGAAAATATGGTCGATCCTCTTTCGTTCCTCTTTGCGAATTAGGGCTTCTGCAAATTTTCTTTTGCTCCTTGCGATTCAAACTAGGGTTGTGCAAATTGAAGTGCCGCTCGATCTCGTTCGATAGTAGGCTTTGATGCTCTTTGATTTGCTCATGGCTCTTCAATTTGGATCGAGTTCATTTTGCGATTTCGGTACGTAATTTATCCCTTTTGCTTTACTGGTTGATGCTTGAACTCAATGGATTTGCTGATGATGATCCTAGGGTTTATATAGGATTCAAAACCCTATTTTTGCGTTCGTATAAAATTTTTTTGAATTCATCTTCACTGTGCTTTGGCCGCTCGATTTTGTTTTGATGATTGAGATGTCACTGACTTTTTCATATACGTATAATTTGGGTTACTTGGTTGACACGGTTTAAAATCATCGACTTTGATTTTGACTTGTTCGTATGCGTGTATATTCTTGCTATCCACGACTTTGACTCCGATCATTTTACTGTTGACTTTGGCTTGATTAGTATTATACTTCGGTCATCTCTGCAATGCTTGTGTTCATCCTTGTAGTATATGCTACTGATTGGTTCATGTTGCATTGACTTGTTTCTGCGTTCGACATGGTCTTTGTAGTACTTACTTGACATATATGCCTGTGTGGTCTTGAGCATTGCTGGTCTCATATGCATTGAACTCTGGTTTTTCATCTTGGCCATTTGGTCGTGCTGTAGTCCAGTAACAACTGAAGCATGACTATTGCTGAAATTGACAAAATAAAATGTTAATCCTAACCATGGCAATCATCGCTTTCAGCCTTGGCAGTTCATGGCACCTGCATTTATGTTTACTCTTCAATTTATCTCAACGTCTCCTTTCTACTGCACTATCACTTCAGCTTATCTTTTCAGTTACTTTTTCTCATTTAACTTCTCAGTTCAATTACACGCCATTTGCACTCTAGATTTCGAGCAGCTACGTGCCTTTACCCATTTCATTCAATCCATATAGCCACCGGTTCAGTTCATAGATGATGTTGGTCAGTTTCAACTCACCATTCATGTCTAATCTGCAGTGGCATTGTTTTGTTTGCATATATCACTAGCTGTTAGTTTTGGCATATGGTCAGTGAGGCATTCTTGAGTCTTGGATATTGAACAGTATCATGTATTTGTAGTTTGCATCCATTATTGTTTCCAGTTACATTTGGTCATTTTGTTCATCTGTTCATTGGTCAATGCTTGGTCATTGCACTGCTGAACTTGATTCACTTCATGTATGGCTGTTCTGATTTGTTGAAGCTTTGAACTGTTTCATTGTTTCATGCATTATTGATGTATTTGGACTTGTTGTACATCTGAGTCACTGTTGCCTTGTTGCTATGTCATACTCGTTGAACTGGTTTTCTTGTTGTTGCATACTTGTATCACTATTGGGTTGTTGTACATATGTTTGCACTGTGCATTGACTTGAGCTTCTGGTGTATGTGCATGCTTGTTCATTCCAGTGAGTTTTGTTTTGTGATATCCATGTTGCAACTGTTTTGGTCGAGACTTGTTGTTTGTTGGCACTGGACCTGATCTGCATACAAGATTGTTGCAGTCCATTTTGCTGTTGGTCTTCGTTCCATTCATGTCATGTTGCCTTGTGTTGAATCCTGTTTCAAAACTCGGGTTTGACCTTGTGCTCGTGTCTTAATTTTGAATATACTGCACGTGAGTTGAACCCGGCTTTTCATTTGGGTTTGACTTGTGCTCACCTGTCCCTGTAAACCAATCAAGTGTATATCGTTGTGCACGGCCTTGTGGCATATACAGTGTTACACTGTGTATGTCACAAGTTGTTCGTGTATGATGAATTCAAATTTAAATGATGACGAATAACCCAAATAACCGAGGCAAATCATATTTTCAAAAATTATGTTTTATTTTTTAATTGCAAAAATATTTCTTTTTCAATTTTACTGCGTTAGTTTATATTTTTGCAGATCTCTCAGACGCTGGATTCTAACTGGAATGAAGTTGAAGATAGATACGAGTGTGAGTGATATGTAGTGAGGTGAATTGTAAATATGAAATGTGATGTAATTGTAATCAAAGTTGTATAGTTATAGTGAGAGCTTGAAATTGTACTATTCAAAAATGTAATAAATATTTATTTGAATAGAATATCTGTTTGAATTCAAATTCCGTGTAATTTATTTTATTCAACAAATATTTATTTAAACTGTGAAAAATAGAATAGTATATTAACAAATACATTTGAATGAATGTATATATGTTTATTATCATCAAACAAAAATCATATAAGCGCAAAGCGCATATTCAACAGCTTCAACTTTTCCATTGGCTTTTAGATGAGCAACTGCTGCAAACCTTTTTCAATGCCATGCTTTTGTCACAATTCTTTGAACTCTTTGCTTTCGAATTAAGTTCCGTTTTCTGTAATGATAGTCTGTGTGAGCCCAAAACGGCGTATAATATTTCGTACAACGAAATTAATGACCTTCTTGGTGGTGATCGTGGCTAAGGGCTCTGCTTCTGCCAATTTGGTAAAATAATCTACTGCAACTATCGCGTATTTTGCACCACCTTTAGATATGGGTAAGGAACCGATTATATCTACCCCCCACATTGCAAATGGCCGAGGGCTAACCATTCGTGTGAGTTCCGTTGGCGGAGCCCTCGGGATTTTTGCATACTTCTAGCATTTGTCACATCTCCTTACGTAGTCTGTAGCATCCCGATTTACAGTTGGCTAATAATATCCATAGCGGAGGATTTTCTTTGCTAATGTCTGCCCCCTAGTATGGTCACCACATTCTCCTTCATGGACTTCCTTCAGGACTCGTTTTTTCTCAATGAGGGGAATGCACAGGAGTAAGGGGGTCGAGAATCCCTTCCGATACATTATTCCGTCCTGCATTAAATATCGTGAAGCCTTACGAATGACTTGTCGTCTTTCGCTCCTTCTTTCGGGGATGATCTCGTCTAGCAAGTATTGTTTGAATGGGGTCATCCGTAACTCCTTCTTGATTTCTATTTCTGACATGAGATCTATCTCCATCACATTATACTCGGAGCAAGTAAGGTTTCGACGGGAACCAATCCCATTTGCTGTGCATTGCCAGTGCTTGCAAATTTTGTCAATGAATCAGCTTCTTCGTTTTGTTCACGCGGGACATGCGAAATATCATAATATTCTAGATTTCCTAGCAGCTCTTGAACCGGTGCAAGGTATGGGGCAAGTCTCTGTCCCTTTGCTTGATAGTCCTCCAGAACTTGATATACCACCAATTATGAGTCACAAAAGATCTCAACCGATTTTTCTCCCATCTCTCTGATAAGTTTCAAGCTAGCGATCAATGCTTCATACTCGGCCTCGTTATTTGTTGCTGGGAACTCGATCTTCAAAGCGTAACAAATTGATCGGTTTTCGAGAGTCACAAGAACTATGCCAACTCCCGAGCAACAGTCTTTAGATGCCCCGTCGGTGTACATCTTCCACTGAACGGGAGGTATGACATTGTGACCGTTTGATTCGTCTGACATGGTGAATTCAGCAATGAAGTCTGCTAGCGTTTTCCCTTGTATGGCCCTTCATGGCAGGTAGGTAATATCGAACTAACTCAACTCGATATTCCATTTTAACATCATTTCAGAGGTTTCTAGTCGTTGGAGTACCTGCCGCAAGGGTTGATCAGTATAAACACTGATTGAGTGTGCCTGAAAGTACGGTCAGAGCTTGCATGATGCGATCACCAAGCAATAGGCTAGTTTCTCAATCTTAAGATAATTTCTTTCTACCCCTGTTAAACGTTTACTGACATAGTACACTGGCTTTTGAACTAGGTCCTCCTCGCAAACCAAAGCCATATCGATAGCATGCTGGAATACAGCAAAGTACACGTACAACATCTCATGGTCTACCAGTTTCGATAGTACCGGGGGACTTTCTAAATGCCTTACCAGAGCTCGGAATGCTTCCTCGTAGTTGGATGTCCATTCGAATACGTCGAAGAAAGGAATACACTTATTATGGCTCTGGATATGAATAGACTCAACACGACCACCTTTCCATTCAAGCTTTGTACCTACTTTATAGTTCTAGGCACTTGTATGGCTCGAATAGCTTGAATCTTCTTCAGGTTAGCTACGATTCTCCGTGCATTCATAATGAAACCCAAAAACTTCCCTGATGCAACGCTAAAGGAACACTTCAAAGGATTGATTTTCATTCCATAATGTCTGACTATATCAAACATCTCTGCTAAGTCCTGAATGTGATCGTTTGACTCCCGTGAATTGACGAGTATGTCATCCACATAGACTTCCATTGTTCTACCAATCTGGTCTTTAAACATTCGATTCACCAGACGCTGATAAGTCGCTGCCACGTGTTTCAATCGGAAAGGCATCACCACATAGCAATATAACCTTATGTTTGTGACAAAACTAGTGTGTCTTGGTCTGGAATGTGCATCAGAATCTGATTATATCCCGAGTACGCATCCATAAATGACAGTAACTCGTGTCCAGCCGTTAAGTCGACCAGCTAGTCGATTCCGGGTAAAGGGAAACTATCATTTGGGCATGCTTTGTTCAAATCAGAGTAATCAATGTAAGTTCTCCATTTCCCTTTTGCTTTCCTTACTAGCACAGGGTTGGACACCCATTCAGGGTAGAGGGCATCGCGGACGAACCCATTGGCTTTGAGTTTGTCCACCTCCTCTCTGAGAGCAGCGGACCTCTCCGGGTTCATGCCTCTCCTTTTCTGTTTTACAGGAACGTACTTCAGGTCTATGTTCAACATATGACTGGCAATAGCGGGAAAAATCCCGCACATATCAGAATGTGTCTAAGCAAAAACATCTAGATTCGCTCGGAGGAATCAGTGAGATCCTCGGCCACTGATGGGTCGAGTTGTGATCCAATCTTAAGCACTCATGATGGGTCATGTTGGCTGACTGGAATGTCAATCGTCAGTTCAACCGGTGCTGCTTTTTCTTCACTGGGTTCCCCATCATCATCTTTCAGATCTATGTCTCTATAGATCCGAGAATGCTGCCCGAGCCAGGGCTCGGGCACTACTTGTCAATTGTCAGTATTCCTGATGCGGACGGAGCTGTCCACAACCTTTCCTTTCTCTCTCCACCGGGCCTCTCTCAGCTCATCCACATAACATGCACGACCGGTTGCCTGATCTCCATGCATTACACCAACTCCTTTGTCTATCGAGAATTTCAAAGTCAAACACCGTGGGGCCAAAGCTGCCCTGAACACTACCATGGCCGGTCGATCCAGAAACACATTATATGGAGAATCTACATCCAACACTATGAAAGGTAGGATTCATACCCTCCTACGCTCACCTTGTCCCAGTTCAACTGGTAATTCAACATATTCTACTGCATCAGTCGCTGCACCATTAAAGCCATGGATACGGGCTTTAGACGGTTTCAAATCCTTCGTCTCCATCTTCATTTAGTCATATACCTTTTTGAAGATGATGTTAACAGAACTTCCATAATCAATTAAAATTCTCTTCACATATGCTGGCCTGATTGTCGTGGATATGACCATCGGGTCAACCGTAGGAGCCTCCATCTTGTAAGCATCTCGGCTCCTAAACACTATATCGCCTGTCAACATGTGTTGCTGTTTAGCGGGGGTCCCGTCCTCCACATTCGAACAACATTCATAATCTACATGCCTTAAGGAGTTAGCATACCGCTCCATTTCCTGCCAGTTCTTATCTGCAGGATGAGGTCCACCAACTATAGTGTTTATGACCAGTCTACCTACAGTTCGGGCAGGTTCCTCCAGATGGCGTAGGGCCAGTCCGCATCTGGGGTCCGATGTTCCTTGCCTACCTTCCTGTGAGTTCTTGACAAACTCCTGCAATTTTTTCTGTCTGATTAGCTTTTCTATGGAATCATGGAGGTGTCTACACTCCTTTGTATTGTGCCCATAAGTTTCATGGAAGTGGTAGTAATTCCCAGTCTGTTTTTGCTCCTCTGTTGACTCCTTTGGGCACGGCTTTCTGTATTGTAACGTATTACAAGTTGACAGGTAAATATTCTTCAAAGATGCATTCAAAGGAGTATACTCGTTGTAAGTGGGAATTCTTGACTTCCATTTCCTGTCTCCCTTTTCTTTCCGAGATCTCCTCCTTTGGACACTTCAGATTGCCCGGGTTTATTCTGGACATTGACTTGAACCTTCCCTGAATTGTCACCGGACTGTTTTACAGCGATGTTGTTTTTCACAGTCTCCTGAATAGGCCCTGGTGCCTTATCTTGCCTCATCCTTCTGGCTTCCTCTCTTCTTATGAACTGATGAGCTTTTGAATCGAAGCGCTCCAGCGTAGTTGGAGGCTCTCTGTAACGACCCGAAATTTTCGCACCCGAAAATTCCAGATAGTTATGAAAAAGAAGAAAGAGATAGAAGAAGAGGAAGAACAGAAACACAAAACATCTCACATTCCCAGCGGATAAAATATAATAATAAATAATAACAGTTTACGGAAGAATACTATATCTGTCAATTACATTTAAATACATCAGAGTTACACAAATATTCAACAGTGAACATGTACCAATCAACATGTCTCAGATTTACAATATTATAATACAATGGAAATACTCTACACGTTCCTGTCATCCAGCTCGCCTCCTGAGCTCCAGAACGTTCTTACCTAAAAATCTATAATACTCGGTCTGACCCGAGCATTACATCAAAGTACCACCCGGGTTAGGCTGGAAACCAGCGTGAGTAAACCCATCCAACATGGAATACAAAGCATACAACTTATATAAAACCCGGGGTAACTTATATCAATTTAACCAATTCACAATTTGCTATAGACAACCCTTATTTCACATATAAATTTCTAAGTATCAAACTTAGATAAAATCCATTTCACTTAAATCATTTCATTCCTGCCTATTGATTTCACAAATCAATTTGTAAGTGGTTTCGGGTATCGTCTAATACCCGACCCCGGTCTCTTCGAAACTCATGTTATCCTAATCCAAGTTATACAATGAAATACACGACATTTCATATTAGAGATATCAACTCATTCAAAGCATCCAATACCATTCAATCATCCATAAGCAAAGCTTAATCGCATACAAATCAATTCAATTAATTCTAATTGAATTTCAAACCACAATCAATTAGATTCCTTTATTAACATTAATTAATTAATTCCAAATCAATTAATTAGTCAACCCATCATTATTCATCTTAAGTAATTATCTTTAATTAATTTCTCGATATTAATTATTCTTAACCATAAATGAATAGGAAATCTTAATTACTTTATAAGTTAATCAATTACTTCATAAATTAATTATCTATATTAATTACATTAATTCTTAATTACTTATTGATTTAATCTTATTTAATCAATTTTTAATTACATCAATTATTATATAAATTAATAATTTCCAATTATATTTTAATTTGTTCTAATCCAAATCAGTTACTTTAATTCAACCGCAATATTAATCATTCTCGATCAATCTCAATCTGTAATTATCTACTTTTTATTTACTTCATTAAATAAATAAATTATTCCTCAATTAACTATTTTAATTGATCTCTTGATTAATTTCACAAAGTAATTACATTTTATTAATTACATTAAGTAATTACATATCAACCATCAATTGATTGTTCTAAATTAATTTAACTTAATCCATAATTAATTCAAACCCTTAATTACTAAATTAATTAGCACAATCATTAATTAATTGAATTAATTCATTATCCATTCAAATTATTCTACCTATTTAATGAATCATCAATCATTAAACCCTTATTAACTCGAGAATCAAACAAAACCAAAGCCACAGATCATCAGCACACATTCAATCTACTAAATCAATCAACCAATTGTTTAAATTTAACCATTTAAATCTAAATAAAAATCAAACAGAGTGTGATTTACTCACCTTTGATTTTGCAATCCAAATCCGATCCAATCTCGGCTTGGCTTCACGGTTTTCGACCTCCACAGCCTCCTACTAGAAGAGAAGCCCACCTTGCTCGCGAGTTTGTCAACACTCCCGACTGCTCACGACACATCACTTCGCAAAACCTCACTCAACACCTCGGTCGACAGCATGACCTGCCAGAACAACTCCATCAGGTAATGAACTTAGCTGAACTGGATGCTCAATGGACCCAACAAAATGCACGGAGTTTGCGACCTTGGATTGGTACGGAATCGTCGTGGGTTTTAGGCAATTAAAGGATGTCAGGTGATTACTGGATAAATGTTTAACTGATAGGGGTTGAGTAACAGTCTCGGTTGAGAATGATCGAATGGCGGAGATGGCTTTAGGGTTTGAAGAGGAGGAAAGAAGTTTGGAGAAACATCGGGGAAGGGTCATTGGTCTTCAGTCCTAGAACCTCGTCTCTCGCTCGAGCACACGAAACCCTAGGCCACTGCTCGAAGAAAACAACCGCGTGAAGCTGCCCACGTCGCGATTGATTCGCCATCGAACAAAAAAAAAATTCAAACGGCTAAACCTCGAATTCGATCCCAAATTCGAAATTCAATTTCTGGACGAAGAGGTTCACGCGAGTCCTCCCTTGTCTTCGATCTGGAATTTGAGCACGAACGAACGATTTCTCCATTTTTTTCGGTTTGATCTCTATTTTCGATTTCAAGGAGGCCGGCTTCGGCCATTTTGTTTATTTATTTATGTAAGCTCGATCTCCATCTGGAAGCTAGAGGGAACATAGACAAAATAATAAAGATGAAAAATGGCTTCTTGAGTATGCCTGCCTATAATATAATTAAATATCGTAAATATCTCACGTTGTATAACGCGAAACCCCGAACCCCGAATCAGACATACCGACATACGTCTATAAGGTTTTACCCACGCTCCGAACACGATGAAACATGTTTCGGAACCTAATTCGATCGTATGCACGAGTTACAGAAGAAAACGATCAGATTTTAAATTAAATTGATTAAAATAATTCTAAGAGTTTTGAGATGCCGGGGTCAAACGACAACTCCGATTGCTACGAAAATTGAAATCCGATAATAACTAACTATTACGGATCCAATGGAACCTGTTTCGTCGAATTCCGAGACTGTGCCTCGGAAAGCTATTTTTAAATGTCAATTTAAACGATATATTATTAAAATTGAACAAACCACCTTTAAATTAAATTTCAACCATCCTATTATCTTCAGTATTATCATTATAAATTTTATAAGCCTTCAAATTATTTTAAATAGGCTTAGAGGTTTCAGATTCAACAATTTACCCAATTTTAATTATTAAATTCAATATTTAAACTATGTAATTCAATGATTTAATTATCAAATAAATATTAAAATCTTGAATTCAAGTTAAAATTAACTTTTAAATATTTAAAATCAATTAATTTCTCAAATTTTAAATCGTTAGAAATTCCGCGTCGTCACACTCTCCTACCAACCAATCTCCAAACTATGAATCCGGATCCACTCCTTGCATTACCGCCATCAGAATTGCGTAGTCGTTAGGGTTGCTAACTTTAGTAGCCACAACATGAAATATCTGTAAGTACTCTTTCAATGACTCCCCCGGAGCCTGGATTACACTGGATAGGGACATCACATCCTTGGAACAAGTGGCATGTATCCTGAGCCGTTCCACAAATTTCGTCGCCAATTCGTCAAAGTTGGATATAGACCGTGGGGGAAGTCGAGCAAACCACATGGTGGCGATTCCAGATAAAGTAATTGGAAAGCATCTACACTTGGTCGCATCATTGCTCTAGCCAAATCCATCATCCATTCATACCTCATCACATGTTGTCTAGGATCAGTCTTTTCTTTATAAGCTGGGATAGTGGAATGCTAAAATTCCTGGGGTACTCGGCCTGTAGAATAGTATCTGTGAATGGAGTATGACTCTAGGATATCCCCCAATCTTCATTGGTCAAGCTCTGATTTTCTCTCATCAACTGTTCGACCATAACCGATAAGTCCAGAGTTTGTATGGAGAATGGAACGTTGGACTCTGTTTTACAGGACCGCTCGAGTTGGTGTCTCCTCTGTTGGCGATCTGCCAAACATGTATCTTGGGGACCAGCTTTATTAGGGTCTTGGTGAGTCGGGCGTCCAGTTTCCATATGTGCTCCTGCTTTTAAGTTTCCTGCTCCAGCTTTGGTGTGGTCTCCAAGACGTAAGTGATCCCTAGTTGATCGATCAACAGCACCTGCTTGTGCGGTTTCTGTTTTACGACATCTGCGCCAGGGAGGTTCATCGGACGAGGTCAAACTATCAGATGAAGAATAAGGAACAGGGCTACTTCCAGCATTTTGATGCTGTTGTTGAGTAAGCTGAGTCATGAGATTAGCGTTAGCTTGAATCTTCTCAGCAAATTGTCCCCTGCTTTCCATGAGTTCTCTCATCAGGTCGTTGAACTCCATCCTAGTAACGACTTCCATCTGGCTATGGGCTCCGACAGTCCCTACGCCAAGATTAACTTGTTGATTGTTGGGTCCTATTTTTTGTATGCTAGTAGTCTCGTTGACGTCCGTGTTATGAGAGGCCGATCTGGTATGTGGTCTTCCCATAGTAGAGTTGTTGATCAAAACTCTAAGTAGATTCAAAGGACGTCCTATGAATAACTTGGATCTTCTTCGGGAGATTTATTCAATCCAGTAGCTACAAAGCAGATCCTAGTAGCCTGAGAATTCGTCTCTCAATGAAAGCACCAAAATGTTAGCACCAGAATTGGTCA
Source organism: Allium cepa (assembly GCA_030765085.1). Lineage (NCBI taxonomy): Eukaryota > Viridiplantae > Streptophyta > Magnoliopsida > Asparagales > Amaryllidaceae > Allium > Allium cepa. Next base: position 22,500,108 of record CM060931.1, read on the forward strand.
TTAACACTTTTAAGAAAGATTATGTAGAGAGATAAATGAAGAAAGTAAATTAAAACGGAGAATTGTATGCTAAATTAAATGCATAAGCAAGAACACCGGATTTATAGTGGTTCAGCGTAACTGCCAACGTTCACTTTAGGTTTTTATCTTTATTGCTTTCACAAATAATTGAATACAGATACAATTCGTACTATAATGACTTGAATATAAGTGAAAAGTAAAATAGAATAAGTCTCGAATGTAGTAGAGTCTCCATAGTGTTCTCGAAAAAAGGTCCCTTTCACTGTGTCGTTGCCCTTATATTTATAGATGAAGATGGGTCAGACTTCCCTCATGGGCCTAGGAAAAAGTACCTCGCCCTGTGTTAACTTTTACGCACCGAGCCATAGATGCCGAACGGCAATTGCCGAGTGAGGATGGTCAAACCTGTAAATGCCGAGCGAGTTCTCTGTGCCGAACGACACTCGTATGCCGAGCCACATATCCAAGTCGAAAGGCATTTGTATGCCGAGCAGGGGATGCGTGTTGATCTTCGCTTGTATGCCGAACGGGGCAAGATGCCGACTGACCCCTTAATGCCGAACGAGGCTCTATGCCGCATGACTCTTCCATGCCGAACGACCCTTCCATGCCGAATGAGGCTCTATGTCGAACGACCCTTCCATGCTGAATGAGGCTCTATGCCGAATGACCCTTCCACGCTGAATAAGGCTCTATGCCGAACGACTCTTCCATGCCAAACGAGGCTCTATGCCAAGCGAGGGAAGGTGTGCCGAATGAGGACTGTGCCGACCAGTGTATCTAGGCCAAGCCTTTTGTTACATAGTCAAACGACCGAGTAATAGTTAGTAGTTATAGGGGAATTCAGTGAGTGTTGGGCCAGCAGTCCAAGTGTAGAAGAGTACAGTTGCTATGCCAAGTCATCACCGAAAATCCCAAATCAATCAGAGTTATTTCTATGGATCGCTTGCTATCCATAGATGATGGATTCGCTAGCTATCAATCAAATTAGCATATTTTTCTACCAGAAGCCTTTACTTAGTGCTACGAAGGAGCTCGAAAAGTTTGAGGTTGAATCGACCTATCTTGGTGGATCGCTAACTATCCATAGAGGATGGATCACTAGTTATCCATAGGGTATGGATTGTTAGATATCCATCCACTTAGCTTATTTTTGAGTGATCCTTATTTGCTTGTCTTTCTATCTTCTATTTAGGTGTCTTATCCAAATATCAAGTCGTTTGGAGTTATTTTGATCATCCGTCTTCATGGGTCATCTGGTTTAGAAGAATCATCCATAACTCGTTCAAATCTTAACGAAATCAAACTAAATTTTGTAGGAACATTCTAAAGGATGTCGGGAACCCACCATAAAAATTGGAGGTTGTGAGGCCCATTCTAGAAGTGATAGTAGTAATCCATCAAATCAACTCCAAATGCTCTCATTTTCTTTGTGAGCCTTCTTTTATTTCTTCTAAATGTTCTCCTAAAATTTTAAGTCAATCCAACGTCGTATGATTTCTGTAGGTCCATTTTATGTTAGCTGCTTTTGGTCAAACAACTTGAATCCGATGATTCTTCACTTCACGAGCTAGATTGTTTGGAATGCTATGAAACTTGGCAAGCGTCTCTATGGAACATATTAAATCATGATGCAAGAGGGCTGGAGGATCCTCAAGCAAGCTTTATTGATCGCTAGTGATCCATAGGGGATAGACCGCTAGCGATCCATCGCCTTAGCTTGTTTTGGCATTTTTCTTCTTTGGTCTTTCTCTTCTTTTTCTTCTAGTCTTCTTAGTTGATTTTTGAGATATTTTGACTTGTTGTAGATATTCTAGTTCTCTTTGAATTCTATTAGATTGAAACCCAGTTAACATTTTCCCTTAAAGTGCGTCTTTTGAATAAGAGGTGTGATTTGCTCCAGAACAGTTCCAGTGTTGAGTCTTTGATTGTTGGGCTTTCCAGCAGCTCTAGCCTTAGAAAACCATCTAGTTCCTTTGGATTCTTTCGTCAATTACAGGTCATTCCAAACCTGTTATATCCTAGGACTCTAGTTCTGCTTTGGTGTAATCTATACATCACAATCATTCCGATTTCATTCAGAGCTATCAGATCACATATCTCTAATTAAATCACATGTTTCCAATTACATCACATATCCCCATTTACATCACATATCTCTAATAGTCCCATGTTCATTCGGAATTTACATCACTATCAATTTTTTCTTCACATCAAAATCACATTATATATCAAAATCACATCATGTATTTGAATCACATCATATATCAGAATCGCGTCATATATAAAAATCACAACATATATTGAAATCATCCTATGTTCATATAGGATTTCTTAGTTTTATTCTATTTATAAGACATTCAAATCCTTTTATTAAATCAAATCTGTTTTAAGGCTCAATCTTTGCTGATCATTTAAGTTTAATGCATGATCCCTCCGGATAGTTTAGTGTTTAGTTTAATGTGTGATTTCTCCTGATCGTTTAATGTTTAGTTTAATGTGCGATTCCTCCGGATTGTTTGATGTGTTACGTTAAGGGGACGATCTTTTTGGATCATTTGTTTGTTAAGTTAAGGAGGGTGATCTCTCTGGATCATTTTCTTATTAAATTAAGGGGATTAATTAAGCCCATCCACTCACTCTCTGGTGAGTGGACTGACTTCTTGCACTCCAGTCCCATCTCTCTGGTTAGGACTCTATGGCGTTCGATATCATACAAGTCCATCCACTCACTCTCCGGCAAGGGGACTTACACCTTACACTCCGGTCCCGTCTCTCCGATCGGGACTCTATGGCGTTCGAAATCATTTATCACATTAAATATTGATTTTACAAAATTCAAGTTTAAAATCAAAGAAAACAAGCAGAAATTAAATAAGCAGAAATCTTGAATGTCTATCCCAAACATCCGACTCAGAGCATGGCAATGGATCAATCTAGGTTTTGTGCACGTCCAACCGATCTGAGATTATTATCTTAAGAAATTATCTTGGATATCCGACTCAAAGCACGACTAGGAACCAATCTTGGTTTAGCACATGTCTAAGAAATCTAGGGACATTGTTATTCAAAATATTCATCTCAGGCATCCGACTCAGAGCGTGTCTAGGGACCATTCGGGATCCCGTACATGTGTAAGCATCCTGAGGTTATTAAAGGAAGAAAAAGCAGAAGGCAAAGAGTAAGGGACGAACCTACCCCTATTCCAACTATGGGATTCTGGTTTTGGCGTATGAGGTCATGTATTCGTACTCTAATTTGCTACTCTAGCTCCAACATCACCCGTTCCAAGCGTTAAAGCTTATCCTTGATCTAAATTTGTCGTGCCCTAAGTAATATGGGAATTATTTCTGGTTTTTTTTGTTCTAACTCCATATGCTCCTACATTGGGTCCTATTATTAATTCCAGCATTGCCACAAGTATCGACTGCTCTAGGTGTGGAGGAAAGACTCCACCTTGTTCCAATCCAACTTTGGCAACTCCTGTTTTGTTCCCTGGAGTTTGATTCCTATTCCTTATAGATCTATCTATCCTCTATTGCTCCATCCTCTCGAGAAGCTATCCATCATCTCTTGTTGCCTCGGCAAGATCCTATCTTGCATCTCCTTCATCATCCTTTCCATTTCTTTTCTAATCATATGGATGGGTTGATGAAAAATTGAGGACACCTCTTGGCTACCCCTAGGCTATAGTTACACATAGGTGAGTATTAATAGGGGAATTCAGCAAGTGTTGAACCAGAAGTCCAAGTGTAGAAGAGTCGAATTGTTATGCCAAGTCATCACCAAAAATCCCAAATCAATATGAGTCATTTCTAGCAGTCCATAGGCCATGGATCACTAGCTATCCGTAGGCAATGGATCACTAGATATCCATAGGGAATGGATCATTTGCTATCCATCAACTTAGCATATTTTTGTACCAGAAGTTTTTACTTAGTGCCATGAAGGTGTTAGGAACTGAGTTGATGATGTTTTGATGACAACAACATTATATAGTTATTATACTTTACTTTATAAAATATATACTAACATTTCCATATATATATATATATATATGTATGTATGTATGTATATAGGAAGTATATGCAGGTATTATCGAAGACTGATCAGTACAAAGACTCAAGCATCAAGATGAAGATTAGAGATTCAAGAATCAAGACTCTAGAGAATCAAGATTTCAAGATCTCAAAATAAGTGTCTAGTATTTTGTTAAAAGTTCATAATAGCACTCTCATCTTTCTTCCAATTTTCTTTTGGGATGGAACCCAATTTATATCGAAACCAGTGGCTTACAAACACACGACAAGTAGCTTACAAACCTACGACAAGTGGCTTACAAACCCACGAAAATCAAAATCATTTAAACTACTTTGTACAAGTTCTCGAGTCCTATGGAGGAGCTCTGTAGGAAGGTTCTTGCAATTTCAGTTTGAATAGATTTTTCAAAATGTTTTTATATCTGTTTTCAAAATGTTTTAGCTTTCAAAATAATGTTTTCAAAAATGTTTTCAAACTTTGTTTTAGCCTTGAAATATTCCTCCATTCTGATTTTAAAAACTTCTATTTTTAAAACATCAAAACTTATTCTAATTTTAAATATTACTTATATAATTGACGGTCTATATCAATTATATATATATATTTAAAATAATGTTTTATATTCATTCTCTATCTCAAAATATTGTTTAAACACTTTATTTTGCTTCAGAGAAGTTTCAACTTGTTTTAAATTCAAATGCTTTTACAAAACAACATCTCTGCAATTTTGAACTGAGGGATGTCGACATAAGGGGATACCCCATGTCGACATGGTGACAGTTGGATTCAAAATTCAAATTTCAAAATTCAAAAGAAGTGTCCACTCGTTCAAAAACCTTTCGCCAATGGTTATGACTGTTGTGCATCTATATAAAGGCTTCCAAAACGAATTTTTTAACAACTACTTTCTTATTTTCTTCACTCTTTCTTCTCCACCATTCCATATCCATAAAACTTCATATTTTCAAGATCGTGCCATCATTCTGCCAAATTCTCAATAGGAAATCATTTAGATACTCTCTCTATTTGATTCTCCATCATTCTACTAAAGATCAAAGTGCTATTCAGAGTTATAGGATTAATTTGCATTCAAAAAGTCCATAGAGTCTATCCATTCAAAAGGATTGTTATTAAGAAGTATTAGGGTGATCTTGTGTCCCGTAAATTAAGAGAGTTTACCCCAGACTCGGAGATAGGAGGGTTCCTCAAGGCCTTAGAAATTGAGGGTTGTAATTTGGATATTGGCTTATAAAAATCTGTACAAGGATATTGCCTTGGTGCAGAACTGGATGTAGGAGGATTCCGAACCTGTATAAAATCCGGTGTGTTCTTTCCTTTTACTTGCTTTACTTTACTATTTGCATTTGTTATATGTTCTGTGATCATTCTGTGTTAGAATTCTGTTTATATTTGTGTTGAAAGTTTTAAATTAGTCATATAGTTCATATATTCTTTAAAACACTATTCACCCCCCCTCTAGTGTTATTTCTGCCTTAAGATCCTTAATCTGCATCCCTAACAGAAGGAGCTTGGAAATTTTGAGGGGGATCCGACCTATCTTGACGAATCGCTAGTTATCCGTAGCGAATAGATCACTAGCTATCCACAGGGGATGGATCACTAGTTGTCCATCCACTTAGCATATTTTTGAGTGATCTTTGTTTGATTGTCTTCCTATTTTCTTTTTAAATGCCTTATCCAACAATCAAGTCGTTTGGAGCTAGTTTGATCATCCGTCTTCATGGGTCATCCGGTCTAGAAGTATCATCAATAACTTGCTTAAACCTTAATGAAATTGAAAGAAACTTTGCAGGAATGCACTAGAAGGAGTCAGGGACTCACCACAAAAATTTAAGGTAGTGGGGCCCAATCTTGATGGGTCACTAGCGATCCATCTAAATTGATCGCTAGTGATCCATTAAATCAATTCTAAATTCTCTCATTTTTCTTATGAACCTTCTTCTATGTCTTTTAAATGTTCTTCCAATAATTCAAGTCAATCTGACGTCATATGAGTTCTATAAGTCCATTTTAAGTTAGCTGCTTTTGGTTAAATAGCTTGAATCAGGTGAGTCTTCACTTCTTGAGCTAGATTTTTTCGCATGCTAAGAAACTTAGAAAGTGTCTCTAGGAAATATATTAGATCATGACGCGAGAGGACTGAAGGACCCTCGAGCAAGCTTTACGGATCGCTAGCGATCTACAGGCGATGGATCCTTGAGATATTTTGACTTAGCTTGTTTTGGCATTTTTCTTCTTGGGTCTTTCTCTTCTTTTCTTTCTGGTCTTCTTGCTGAATCCTTGAGATATTTTGACTTGTTGTAGATATTCTAGTTCCCTTTAAATTCTATTGGGTTGAAAACCCAATTAACACCATATATATGTTTTTTTATGAAGAGAGGGGAAAAAAGAAAAAAACTAGGCAAAAAGAAAACTTAAAAACAATTGAACTCAACCCAAATTATGAAAATAAATTTTTTTAGAATTAAACATACAAAATAAAACACTAAACAAACTAAACTCAACAATACAAATTAAAAAAAATCAACTTAGGCCCAATAAAAAGCCCAAAGAGCCCGCTCTAAATTTTTCTTCTTCCTTTTTTGGTTAAAAGAAGTGGCAAACCAAAATCTACTTCTCTCAAAAAAAAGAACGAAACGTAATAAAAGAAAGAGGCGAACTAAAAAAATGAAATTGCGAAATCAAAATCGCGATCTAAAAGAAGATAGGGTATTTGGCTTCTGTTCGAGGGTTTTCTGAATTTGGGTGGATGGTCACGAAATTGGGGTAGTGCGAACAAGAAGGCAGAGTCGCTAGTGCTGGAGGTTGGGGTGGTTTGTTCGGGTGTGTTTGATGGTTGATCAAAGTTGCTTACTGGAGATGTTGGTAGCAGAGGTTGTTGAGATAAGGTGTAGATAGTGAAGCTTGAGTAGGATGACTGTTTGAGGATTGATAATTTATACTAAGGATGTGGTTTGCAGTTTGGTAGAAGTGGATGATGGAGTGAAGTGTTTGTTGTACGCTGAAGTGGTGAAGGCAATCTTGGAGGCGGTAGTGAAGTTGTAATGTTGTAATGAGCGAGTATATTGATGTTGGTGTTGGTTGCTGTGATGATTCACTGCATAGGTTGGATGATGGTGCATTAGTTTGCTGAAGTGAAGTAGTTTGGCAAATGAAATGGTTAGCAAGTGTTGGCGTAAGAAGTTGTGGATGTAGGAGATTGTTTGCTGTGTGGAATATATGTGTAGTTACACGTAGTGGCAGTGGTGAAGGCAGTGGAGGCAGCAGTTTGCAGTGAAGTGATTGATGGTATGCAGGGGAAGTCGTCTATGGGAATATAAACCATTGAGGATGGTGTTGATGTTTCAGGTGAAGCAGAGGTGGGTTTCTGGTATGGTGACAGTGAATGATGGCAGTTAATGATTGAAGTGAATATATGAAGTGAATGTAGAGAAGTGACAGTTTTTTATGATACTGTGAACCGGTGGCTATGCAAAGAGGTGACAAAGGAAGTTGCTGCTATTAGCTGTTGTAGTTAGTAGGCAGTAGAAATAAGATAAATGGCAATGGTGAGGATGTTTGCATATGTTTTGGTGGTTTAGAGGTAGGCGATGGGATGTGCATAGTCAGGTGATGGTTGCATTTGTATGGCTGTGGATGGTATGAGTGGTTTGTGATGGCTGTAGAAGAAGATGATCAAGGAATAGTGGGTTCAGGTTATTTTGGTGGGAGCAAGGCAGTGATTGTTAGTAGATATGTTGATGTTGGTGGTGAAGAGATGAATGTGCAGGTGGATTGTTTGATGGTGGTGATGGAGTTGCTGTGGTGGTTGCTGTTGCACGTGGCTTTAGGTCGTAGTGGGTTTGGGAGTTTTGGTAGAGGGCAGTGTTAAGTGTGGTAGGTTGTAGAAGGCGGGTTGTAAGGAGATTATGTAATATAAATGCAAATGATTGTTTGTCAGGCAGTGTGGGTAGATGGTGGTGGAACTGTTTTGTCAGATGTGATTGCACTGAGTTATGTGCATGGAGATGCATGGGGTTATGTGGAGGGAAGTGATGTTGTGACTGGTTGTTGGAAGGTAGTGGTTGTTTGGGTAGTTTGAAGTGTATGTAGAAAGGCAATAAATGTTGAAGGTTGGTTTGGTAAGTATGCAGCGGTGAATGGATGAAATGGAATGGTACAAGGCAGCAATTTGAAGGATGTGTGGGTTTGCTGGTGGGTTGTGCAACTGGTTGCAGTGAAGTTGATGTGTCGTAAGCTAACGCGATGTAGTAGTATGGAAGAATAAGGCAGAGTTGGGTTATGTTCAGGTGATGTGGTTGTGGTGCTGTGCTGAGGATGGTGGAGATGTTTGTGCAAATGGAGAGTGGTTGATGACAGAGTTTGTATTGGTGAAATTTGGGTTTGTATGCTGCTGGCAGGTGGATGTTTGGGAGGTGGTGGATTGTGAAGCAGAGGAGTGGTTCAGACAATGGTTCAGGCAAGAGTTATGGCAGGTTTGATTGAAGAAGTTAAGGAGCTGAAGTGATGATGCTTGTTTGTAAAAACCCGAATTCCAGTGGGTCCGGATTTTTCGCAAAAATGCTGAAATCCGAACCTACTGAAGTCCGAGTTGGGTATCTGATATCCTCCAATTAGGCAAAGATAAATATATCAGAGCTCAAATAAATATCTCACAGTGGAAGTGACTAAAATATAACTGTAAGTAAATACTCACCAAGGTAACTACACTTTCTAAACAAGTATCACAAAGCTGGAAAATCTCTGCCATCAATCTAACCTGTGGGACAATATGAGGAGGGGTCAAAACTAAAGTTCTAGTGAATGAACTAAGTACACACTTTTACGCATAACTCTACATATACCGTTCTATTTCCAATTTCTGTTATATTAGGTTTATTGGGTTCATGATACTCTTACATCTGTGTGTGAATCATACCCATCTACTTCTTAGTAGATCAAGACCTAATGACCAATATATATGTAACTATATGCCCAAAGACCTCATCGGTCCTAGGTACCATCCATAGTACCTTCCGTATCCTTCTCGAAAAGGACTTCATCGTCTTGCTACGAAAGCGCTCAGTAACTACATCTGTAAATGACAGCTTCATGAGGCCTATAGTACAGATGTTCCGTCGTCTACTAGGAAAACGTAAAACTGCGTCCGCAACAGTTCGCACCAATGCTTGGATATCCACAATCTACCACCTAGTGCGTACATTGAGGATTACACGTAATCATTCTGTCTACTCCTTGAGTTCTGCCAACAAGGTCTACCTTATATGGAACTAAGTCGGGGATTTTCTATATCTGTAGAAGTCCGCTTCGTTAGGCCTATAATATAGATATTCTACTTGGTCTGTGTCTTTTCTCATCGTGGCTATGATCCCACGCAACCCTTCTAAACTAATCAAAAGATCTTTCAAGAGCTAAGTGGTTGTGTCCTACTACAAGCAATCTAAACATCCAATTGACTGTGCCCCTCATCCAAAGTCTTGATAGTGAAAGAATCATTGGCTAGTTGGTTTAGCTCTAGTCTTTCTCGAACTTGCTCTGACTGGTGATGGCTGATACCAGTATGCGGCTATCCTTATGGTTCCTGCCCACTACAACCTACTCGCAAACTAGAGTATAGTACCATACAAATATTCTACTCCATCATCAACTTTTTGACTGCCTACAAAGGTCCGCTTCGTTAGGCCTACAATGCAAAAGCAATCAAGGCATACTCTCTTGATGGAACACCTATAGACCTGCCTCCGGGGGTGCAGCTTTGTTAGGCGTAGCCCAAAAAGCCATCCTAGAGTATCTTCACGTCCCGTTGAATTCTTGCACTTCCTTCTAGCCCAAAAATATTGAACAACTAAGATGGACGTGCTCCTTGTGTACTAAAAATCTGCGATGAACTACTATGTTTGGCTCTTCATCCAGATTCCCTTCGGGCTGCTCCAAATGCACCTTACCATTTTGTTAGACCCTATTTCTAATCCTCTATTATGCATTTAGTATACGTTTCTTATTATGTTGGCTCCTTATTACCCTAATCAGCATGCCCAGCTCCACCCATATGTGAGACCATCAGTCATAGACCAGAAAGGGAATGCTGCGGTACGGGCCACTTCTATTATTTTGCTTCTCAACTTAATCCAAGATCTAAGTTTGATAAAACAAGCCTCTTCTATTTCTCTTTTTTATTTATTTATAACATCCGTGTTATAAGTACACTAGCAATTGTCACTTTTATCTTTTCTCTTTCTTTTATAATCTACGTGTAATAAATGTAATTGCAGGTGTCTCTTTTCTATTCCAGTCTATCTTCTTTTATTTTGATACTAGATTCTCTTTAGTACTCTTATATTATATGACAGTCTTAGCTTGGAACTACATCCAACTGCCACAAATTACTTATCATAACAGCTGCTTCACTTTTTATTCTACTATCTGCGCAATAAATGCAGATCTAGTTACATTTTATGTTTATTATTTCTAGTCTTGTCAAATATTTAGCTTAATTATTTCCTCTTCTTTAATTTCTTTAACGCTTCATGTTATCTCTTTTTTTTAGGAAGTAGTTCTATTCTATTTGGTTGGTTACAAAAAACTGTACTAAAATCCATTTTCATATTTTAATACTAAATAATGCCATAAACAATAACTCGTAACTGCCAGATATTTCTTTTATCGTTTCTTTAATTGTTGGATAATGCAAAATACAGTATTGTCTCTATTTTGCACCAATTCCATTTTTCTTGCTTTTATTCTTGCAATTACATTTACCGTTTTTCTTACAATATAAACTATGGAATGTATTCCCTTTTCTAAACCAGCCAACTAATATATCACTAACTTCCCAATCAAGTTATTAAATTTTTCCTTTTTGTTTTATTCCCCGAGTTTTAACATAATTCACTGTAAATTTCTCATTTTTAAGCTTATGCCTTTCTCTATAATTTTTAAACCTAATATTACTTATATTTAATTGGATTCCTTTCTTTTTCCATGTAAATAACATTTAAATATAAGTACACCTCTCTTATAAAATTTACAGTTTCAACATAATTAACCAGTAGAACTAATTACTGAAATTAGTTCAAATGTTGGATTAAAATATTTAACGGGAATTTAACTATAATATATTTCATCAACATAAAAGATATATAATTTAAATCCACTCACCTGAAAATAAAACACTACAATTCCAGATCTTAATTTTAGTCCAGTTCTATTATTCATAGCCATCCCCTTTGCAACCCTATTTGGATCACAAACCGGAATTTGTATGGATTTATAAATCTAGATTTAATTGAAGAAAAATAATCAGATAAACTAGAAATCCAGATCTAAAAACTCACCTCATACGGATGGCTTAGGTTGGATATCTCTTCTCTAGAACTACAGTTTCTACCACCAAATTGCAAATCAGAAAACCTAAATCTAATATATTTGATTTCTGAAGAATTGGAGGAGAAAGAAAAGTGATAGCGCTTCCGCGTCCATTCAGAAAAATATGGGTTTCTAGGCTTGCCTTGCACGTTTATTTATAGACAGCCAGAGCAACATCATCTGTTCGTTTAAAGCAATTAAAATCTAGCCGTTAAAAACAAGCAAAACGGGTCAGTTTTGACCTGTCTAGCCTTTTTGTTTTATACGTATTAATTTATTTCCTCTATTTTTAAATGTTTACTTTTAACCATTGCTTATTCATTCTAATTAATTTCCATCAATTGCAAATTTAACTCTCTTTACAACACATGTTTATTTTGAAATTCAAACGTTGCTAATTAGTGTAAATTAATTTCTCTTAATTGTTGATTTAATTACCATTGCCTACTAATGTTAATTAATTACCTCTAATTGCTGATGTCAATTAATTTCCTTTATGATGCGTGTCTATTTTGAAATTCAAACACGCGTTATTTCTGTAATTTATACGTACATATATTTATAAACAAATATATTTACACACATTTACACATATAATTATTTTTCGTTACAGAACTTTGAACGTCAACAACTTTTTCGTACGAAGTCCGTTCAAGGCATATTATATATGTAAATTAACCAAACAATCACCGCGAAGACAATGTTATAAGTTTCGAGATCATATTCCGACGATTCCAAAAATGCTAATTTTCATTATTTATAATTATTTGCTTATTTAAGTGTTACATTCTCCCACTCTTCAGGAAGATTCGTATCCAAAATTCGACAAGGGTAAAACTATGTAATTCCTCGCATCAAACACATCCATCTTGTGTACATCCAATTTTTGCAACCATCTGTGTCTTTGTGCAATGTGTTGTATAACAATAAATATATGTACCTCCTATATGAATTTCTAAGCGGTTCCTCCTATATGAATGCTTCTCTTTTAAAATTTCCTTTTAAAACATGATGCATACATCCAAAATATACTTGCAATTTTTTGTATGAATGCAATATTTTGAAAACTCAAAGCATTTTTCATCCAAAATTTCCCACACTCCTACTGAATAGGGACGCAGTTCAACAAATCCTACCACATAATTTTGTAATATTCGAATTTCAGAAAAATCTAATTTTTCGAACTCGATTTCTTATGTCAAAAAAAAGGTAGAATACGGAAAACCTCACATTTCCCCATTTTACTTTTGTGCACCTCTTTCTCCGTACTTGGAACTTGTGCCACTATTTTGTAAAAATCTCTATTTACTTTCCCAAGCACAGTTCACATAAGAAAAAAAATTCTTTTCAAAATTTTCTATTGAAGTTTCTACGCTTTCTTTAAATTCGTTGTTATTTTTAGTTACTCTTTTTAACTTTTACTTTTCTTTTATTACTTACATCCTATGTTTTTATTCTCTTCTTGTGAACATCACAGGAAAAGAGCATTATACTTATCAGTACAGACTTGCGATAATAAAGACAAAATGGTTACGTAGGAGTATGATCTCATAACTAAAAGAGAAAACAAATCCTACTACAAAGCTATACTAGATAAATAAATATAGCAGTTAAACACAACTATCATCTAGGGCTAGGAGGCCTAGGACCATATCCACCCTGACACAGAAAGGTCATACTCTAGGAATGCAAGTAACTCGTATGCTTCTCCTGCCGCCTATTACTCGTTACTACTTTACGCCGTATTACTTACGATGAATAAGATCTATTAATCTCTTTCATTCCATACTCAAAATGGAATAACCAAGTCTCATTTATTGCAACGAATAAGGATTTCAATCTATGCAGTCTCCGTCTAAAAGGGAAACTAAGCTTGGAAAAAATTTCTCTTTACATTTACCTTTCATTTTTCCCCAACTAAGGTCTACCTATCATAACCACATGTGTCTTACTATCTTACTAATATCAGTTCACTATTCTTCTATAGTCTACACACATGAAGCAACATTCCTACGTTCTCACTAGTGTCCAATATACTATACGGGAACTTTTATTATTACAACTAAAAGTAATCACTGCTATCTCTTACATGGCCATACACTTTCCCGTCACACCTAGAAAATGATTCCTATCCACTCCATATTTAGAAGTTTGGTTTGGTATTTATCATTTCATTTCAAAAATTAAGCTTCTAAATTTTTTTGAAACATCAAATCCCAAAATCCTTGCCTTTAAAAGTAACTTTGAAGTTTCTATTATTCAAAGGTATTGGTTACTTAACATTTTATCTTTCTAGATTTGCATCATTACAGCTCTTCGAATTTAAATTATTCCCCAAACCTAGAGGGGAAAACTTACAAGTTCTAAGTTCAAAATTTATTCCTCGTTTTCTTTTAAAGACCATTACACCTTTCCATAAAAAAAATTGGATTTTTAAATTTAACTGTTAACTAAGTTTTTCTCATCCAGAAACTTTTACTATTTCACCAAACCATTTTTCTTTAAATCATGCCTTGGTTGTCTTTAAAATATTTTTTTCTTGACTTCCAAAAATGTCCTCACATATTTTCAAAACATCTTCTTTTCATAGATTTTCAAATTTACAAAAGCTGAAGTAGATAAGAACAATTATTTTATCAAAAATCCCTTAACTTTCCTACTCTTCCAATTACCTAACATTGGAGGAGTTTCTAACTTACTACAAATGGAGACTTTCTACAAAGGCAAGCAACCAATGTGCATAATCAATGGAAAAATATGAAATTTCCATTGCTCAGCTTTCCTACTAAGTCTCTCTATAATATCTCTCCTAACTTACACTATCTCTAATTATTGCACTTCTTATTACACCTAATGGTTTTATACCTTAATGTATTGGAACTACTTTCTCTTATGAGAAACATTAACGTTAAAACCTTCTATGAATCCTTTAAAAGAGGATTTCCTTTTTATGGAAATTACAAGGAACTTATTTTTTATTTTATCGAAATAGGCTATACAAAATATAGTGCTTTTCATACCTTGTACATCTCTTTCACGCATTCCTTATAACTTGCAAAAACATCTTTATTTGTGATTTGGTTTCGTAGAAAATTATATCATTATTCATTTCATTCCAATAGATTAAAGTATGTTTAATCTATGTTCACTTACAATAAACATTTTTTATGTAATTTATTAATTTTCTTATATTTAATTTACATTATTCTCAGAATCTGTTGCGTAAAACACCGTTACTACAACCCAAAATTCTAGTACATGGATTCAATTAAAATAAATATTAATAAATTCCATATGCTATGTAAAAAAATTTCCTTTGGGAGCATCTACTATAATAATAGTGTCATAGTCTATGCTTCTTCTTTTTTTACGAAAATATCGATTACAACAATAAATGTTTGCACAAAAAATGGACAAACACCTCCAAGTCGTATGATTTAGTTGATTATATGTGATTTTCAATGATTTCAGATGAGTATGTAAATATAAAAGAAGTAGGGGCTGAAATGTAAAAGACACGCGGATTTATAGTGGTTCGGCCAGAATGTGCCTACGTCCACTTTATATGTTATTATCTTCTTTCTTTCAGATTACAAGTATAATACTTCGTATATAAGTATATGAAAGTGGTTTGAAGGTTCCTTCCTTACTTGAACTCTCAAACTTGTTCCCCATTGTTGTACCCCTGCCCCTCTATTTATAGAGTGAGGTAAGGGGCAGGGGTCTTGGATGTATATAGCTGCTGGTGGGCCCGGGCTGAAGCAGTCTGGACTGGCAATCATCTGGTTCGGCGATGCTACATTCGGCATGGAGTTTGGTCCGGTGGTAGGTGTGGACCGGCAATGAGAGTGGACCGGTGGTTGTTTGGACCGGTTATGTATGTGGTTCGGTAGTAGGGTCGGTCCTGCAGTGAGTGTCGTTCGGTGCTTGTTTGGACCGGCTATGGAGGAGAGGCTTGGTTCGGTGGCATGTTGGGGAGAAGGTTGATTCGGCATGGCTCCTGGACCGGTGTCTTGGGACTCGGTAGTAGTGTTGGTTCGGCATTGGAGGGCTTGGGCCGAATGAAGCTTGGGGCCGAATGAGCTTGGGGCCGAATGAGCTTCTACACTGAGAATGTTGGATGGACTTCTAGGTTAGTTTTGAGCTCCTTGGCTGTCGAACGAAGTGGAGGTTGCGAGCCCGGGTGAAACTGTGACTTCTCAGTCTCGAGATCTTCTGGGTGAGAATCCGCCCAACAATAAATGTTGTAACTTACACTTTCGATACTTAACACACCCTAGGTTTTTATATTTAAAATCTTTTTTTACCTACAAAGAAACTAGGGAGCTATACATGCTCTATAATTCTTCAAAAAGAATTTCACTTTTAACAAAATTTACGTCATATAAAAACCAATTTAAATTTCATACCACTTTTTTTTTCAAAAATGCAATATTTACTTCCTCAAACATTTTAACAATTTTATATTTCAACTTTTCAATTCCAAAAGTTTCATTTTATTGGGCTAGATATAAAGTGGATTTTCTTCTAGCTACCCTAGGAATACCCTTCCTAAACATTGGAAATCTCATTTCCATGCCTTCCAAAATAAAAATACTCTCTCTACTATCTCTAGAGAAATTTCCCACTTCCTATAACATATGAATAACAATCTTCTCTCAAAACGTAGCTTATTGTACACTATAAATCGAAAATAACATAGGGTTCAACATCCTTGGGCCATCCCGAACCCAACTAGCAAACTATACACAAATATAATTCTAAAAACTTTCTATATGTTAAAATATATAATTAGGGACTTTAGATTTTAGTACATAATATATTTAGATTTTATTCAAAGTACTAATACGTTCACTCATATTTTCTAATTTACTTAGGATCTACTAACCTAAGCTCTGATACCAAATGTAACAACTCGAATTCCAGTGGGTCTGGATTTTTTGCAAAAATGCTAAAATCCAAACCTACTAAAGCTAGAGTTAGGTATCTAGTATCCTATAAATAGGCAAAGATAAATATATTAAAGCTCAAATAAATATCTCACAGTGGAACTGACTAATATATAATAGTAAGTAAATACTCACCAGGGTAATTATATTTTATAAACAAGTGTCACAAAGCTGGAAAATCTCTGCCATCTATTTGACTTGTGGGATGATATGAGGAGGGGTCTAGAACTAAAGTTTTGGTGAACGGGAAAATTATACACTTCTAAGCATAACTCTACATATACCATCTATTTCCAATTTCTGTTATATTAGGTTTATTGGGTTCATAATACTCTCATCTCTGTGTGTGAATTGTACCCATCTACTACCTAGTAGATCAAGACCTAATGACCAATATGTATGTAGCTACATGCCCAAAGACCACATCGGTCCTAGTTACCACCCATTGTACCTTCTGTATCCTCCTCAAAAAGGGCTTCATCATCGCGCTACGAAAGCGCTCTGTAACCGCATCTATAAAGGACAGCTTCGTGAGGCCTACAATATAGATGTTCCGTCAGAAAACGTAAAACTGCGTCTGCAATAGTTCACGCCAATGCTCAGACATCCACAATGTACCACCCAATATGTACGTTGAGGACTACATGTAATCGTTCTGTCTACTCCCTGAGCTCCGCCAACTAAGGTCTACCTATCGGGGATTTTTTGTATCTGTTAAGGTCCGCTTCGTTAGGCCTACAATGTAGATATTCTACTTGGTCTGTATCTTTTCTTATCATGACTATGGCCCTGCGCAGCCCCTCTCAACTAATCGAAAGACCTTTCAATAGATAATTGGCCATGCCCTACTACAAACCATATAAACATCCAATTGGTTATGCCCCTCATCCAAGTCACGATAGTGAAAGAATCATTGGCATGTTGGTTTAGCTCTAGTCTTTCCCGAACCCTCTTTGTCTGATGATGGCTGATACCCGCATGCGACATTCCTTATGGGTCCTGCCCACTGTAACCTACTCGCAAACTAGAGTACGGTGTCATACGAATATCCGATTCCATCATCAACCTTTTGACTACCTACAAAGGTCCGCTTTGTTAGGCCTGCAATGCAAAAGAAGTCAAGGCATATTCTCTTAATGGAACACCTACTGACTTGCCTCTGGGAGTACGGCTTCGTTAGGCCACCTTAGAGGGCCATCCTGAAGTATCCTCACATCCCGTTGAAGTCTCACATATCCTTCTAGCCCAGAACCCTTGAACAACTAAGATGGACGTGCTCTTTCTGTACTAAAAATCTGCGATGAACTACTTCGTTAGTCTCTTCTTCCAGATTTCCTTCGGGCTGCTCCAAACGCACCTTACCATTTTATTAGATCCTACGTATAATCTTTTATTATGCTTTAGTTTACTTTTCTTATTCTGTTGGCTACTTATTTACTCTAATCAGCATTCCCAGCCCCAACCACGTGTGAGACCATCAGTCCTAGACCTAAAAGGGAATGCTGCTGGTACGAGCCGCTTCTATTATTTTGCTTATTAACTTCATCCAAGGTCTAAGTTTGATAAAATAAGCCTCTTCTATTTTTCTCTTTTTTATTTATTTATAACCTCTGTGTTATAATTATACTTGCAATTGTCACTTTTATATTTTCTCTTTCTTTTATGACCAACGCGTTATAAATGTAATTGCAAGTGTCCCTTTTATATTCCAGTCTGTCTTCTTTTATTTTGATACTAGATTCTCTTTACTTCTCTTATATTATATGACAGTCTTAGCTTGGAACTACATCCAACTGCCACAAATTACTTATCATAACAGCTGCTTCACTTTTTATTCTACTATCTGCGCAATAAATGCAGATCTAGTTACATTTTATGTTTATTATTTCTAGTCTTGTCAAATATTTAGCTTAATTATTTCCTCTTCTTTAATTTCTTTAACGCTTCATGTTATCTCTTTTTTTTAGGAAGTAGTTCTATTCTATTTGGTTGGTTACAAAAAACTGTACTAAAATCCATTTTCATATTTTAATACTAAATAATGCCATAAACAATAACTCGTAACTGCCAGATATTTCTTTTATCGTTTCTTTAATTGTTGGATAATGCAAAATACAATGTTGTCTCTATTTTGCATTAATTTCATTTTTCTTGCTTTTATTCTTGCAATTATGTTTACCAGTTTCCTTACAATATTAAACTATGGAAATGTATTCCCTTTTCTAGACCACCCAACCAAACTATCACTAACTTTCAAATCAAGTTATTAGATTTCCCTTTTTTATTTCATTCCTCGAGTTTAACATAATTTACTATAAATTTCTCACTTTTAGGCTTATGTCTTTCTCTATAATTTTTAAGCCTAATATTACATGTATTTAATTAGATTCCTTTCTTTTTCTATATAAATAATATTTAAATATTAGTACACTTCTCTTGTAAAATTTACAGTTTCAACATAACTAACTAGTAGAACTAATTACTGAAATTAGTTCAAATACCGAATTAAAATATTTAACGGGAATCTAACGATAATATATATCATCAACATAAAAGATATATAATTTAAATCCACTCACCTAAAAAGAAAACACTCCAAATTCCAGATCTGGGTTTTAGTCCAGTTCTATTATCCATAGCCATCCCCTATGCAACCCTATTTAGATCCACAAACCGGAATTTGTATGGGGTTGTAAATCTGGATCTAATTGAAGAAAATAAACAGATAAACTAGAAAACTAGATCTGAAAACTCGTCTCATATGGATGGCTTTATTTGGACATATCTTCTCTAGAATTACAGTTTGTACCTCCAAATTGCAAATCAGAAAACCTAAATCTAATATATTTGATTTCTGAAGAATTGGAGGAGAAAGAAAAGCGATAGAGCTTCCACCCTCATTTAGAGAAATATGGGTTTGAGGGCTAGCCTTGCGCGTTTATTTAGAGAGGGCCAAAGCAACATCGTCCTTTCGTTTAAAGCACTTGAAATCTAGTCGTTAAAAACAAGCAAAACAAGTCAGTTTTGACGTGTATAGCCTTTTTGTTTTATACATATTAATTTATTTCCTCTATGTTTAAATGTTAACTTTTAATCATTGCCTATTCATTCTAATTAATTTCCATCAGTTATGAATTTAATTCCCTTTATAACACTTGTTTATTTTGAAATTCAAACGTTGCTAATTAATGTAAATTAATTTCCTTTAATTGCTGATTTGATTAACATTGCCTACTAATGTTAATTAATTACCTCTAATTGCTGATGTCAATTAATTTCCTTTATGACGCATGACTATTTGAAATTCAAATGCATGTTATTTTTGTAATTTATACGCGCATATATTTTTAAACAAATATATTTATGCACATTTGCACATATAATTATTTTTCGATACGAATGTTCGAACTCAATAACTTTTTCATAGAAAGTCCGTTCGAGGCACATTATATATGTAAATTAATTAGAAAATCGCCACGAACACAATGATATAAGTTTCGAGGCCATATTCTGACAATTTCAAAAACGCTCATTTTCACTGTTTATAATTATTTGCTTATTTAATTATCTAAAAATGCGGCGTGTTACATTATATGTTAGAAATAGAACTATGTTTGTTAAAATCTTATACGTATAGACACTATAGAATTGTAAAACAATGAAATGTTAGTTAACACAGAATGTAAATAAGCACAGTTTATATGTTTTCTCTGAATTGCAAAATAAACAATAAAATGTAGCTAATAAAGAATGTATGTAACAAGAAACAGTGTAGAGAAATGTACACAAATTGCAATGCACAGTTTCAACGAAATGTACAGTTTTGTAAATGAAATGCCAGTGTCATTCAAATTTTAGTAGATGAAATGTAGCAAAGGAAAACAAGTGACACCAGAACAGTTTTATTAATATAAAAACTAATTAAGACCAAATGAAACACCAAATCAAGAACTAAATCAAACCAAATGCACAACACTAAAACAGACAGAGAACAAACAAATGAAGATGAACATTTTTTTAGTTTTTTTTAAAGTAAAATCTAACACAAAGTAAAAGAAAGAAAATGAAATGAAAAAATTATAAATTCGAAGAGTAAAATTAAAATCAAAATTCAAACTCCCTGGCAATAACGCCAAAAACTTGTTGATAACGTTGGGTTTTCTATCGATGGAAAACCATCGTTAAAAATATAATAATTAAAATGTTGCAAGTGCATGGCGTACAATTGTAGTACGTATGTGAGTACGGGTCAATCCGTGAGGAATTGAATTAATTTCAAAATTACTCAATCAAATTAGCTCAAATCATCAAGTTTGTTTTAAACTAAAGGAAATATAAAAACTAACTAAAACAAGAGTGAATAAAAATATGAGATTAAAAGACAATTTAGCGGCAAATCCACTCTCATACTCTCACATAAATCAACACAAAATCAATCTATGATCCTCGTTTTAATCTAAGTAGAATTAGGATGTATTTGTCATAAGTATAGTCTATTTATGTTATTAATTAACATAAGTTAAACTATCAAACTTTAATACAATAATTAAAATCACTTGTTAATTTTAATAAAATGAACACGAAGTCAAAGTAAAAGCTTTTTTAAGCATTATCTATTTACTATTTTATTTAGTAACATATATCATCAAATTTTGATTCTACTTTAATTTCATTATCAAAACCAATTAGTAAGATGATAATGTAAATTATGTTTATGTTGGATTAAGCATAACCCATTTGTGACTAGAAATGCAACATAGACTATCAAATTCTCTAATAAACTTACGTCATAATCCAACTTTTCATTAAGCAATAAAAAAGATCATAAATAAGAAAATATGTTGAATCTACATGGTTTAAGAGAGCTTCATTACCCCTAACATGAAGGGGTTTAGCTTTTCATTTGTGTTATCATTTCAACACATGTAAATTTCAACATATAATAAAAGAGGAATGTGCAAGCTAATTAAAATAAAAAGAATTAACCACTTGCATAAAAATAAAACTAAACTAAGTGCATAAAAGGAAATCCATCTACTAACATAAAATGAAAGAAAGCATGTAAATAAAAATAAGCATAAAATAAAGTGAAAGCATGTAAAGGGCAAAGAAGAAGAAGAAGCTTAGGAAGCCATTATACTTCTCATTAATTTTGTGGCTACAACTTGCATAATATGATAAAACTTCTTTACATGAATATAAGAGGATTATTTATACATGAATAAAACCCTAATCCATTTTTAGGAAACTCACTAGAATGCCTTTGAGGTAGTATGACCTCCAAGTTATCATTAGCATGAAATTAATCCTTCATTAAATGTGCATGTGCTTTTAATCCCCACTAACATGTGCATTAGCTTTTAATTATGGTTCATTAGTTAGTGGATAAATGGGGTCCCACATGATTACATGAATTCTTTTATTTCTTCATTTCTTTGGCTTCCAACTCTTGCATATGCATATTTCCATAAAGCCACTTCAAGTTTAATCCAAATTCCTACAAAATAAATAAAAACGTGCAAGTATTTTTTTTTCAAATTAATGCACACATGAAAGAATTTTTAAAATTTGGTTTTAAACATGTAAAAATACCCAATTAGGACATTTACTTTATTAAAATGAGATTAAGTGTGTGAGTAAATATATATTTACGTGCACATTGGAGATGTCGGTAATTTAGTATGCTACGGAACTTGATAAGCTGTCCAGATACAGATATGCCATGATTGACATCATCATCAAGTGAAATGAAAATTTTATTCGAGGAATAAAGCTAGAGATTTCCAGTGCGATCATGCCACGCTACAGGACCCAAGCAATGTTGTAGTGGAGATGGCCATTGGGAACAAAGAGATGCTCTCTATGTTTGGTAAGGGGAAGTCAATCGTGGCTCAAGATCCCTAGGGAAAGAAGAGAAAGTTATTTAAGAAGAAAGGAGATCAAAAAGGAGGAGCTGCCAAGAAAGGGAAAGTCGATGTAATTTTCTATAAGTGTGACAAGAAAGGACATTTTGCTCATGAATGTCAAACTGGAAAAGGGAAGAAGGTTGCAGATAACTAAGGAGGGAAGTGCTTCAACTGTGAACAGATTGAACACTATATGAATCAGTGTCCAAACCTAGTCAAAGCGGACAGGGGAAAGGTTTTTGCCTTGGAACCATCATCTTCTAGACCATCAACTACGGAGAAGGGAAAGACTGTGAAGGAAGGCATGCTTTTGATTCATAATATACTAGTTAGGGTATTATTTGATACCGGTGCATCATATTCATTTATAACCCAGTATTAGTAGATAGGTTATGTATAAAACCCTTATACCTTGTTACTTCCTTAAGAGTTGCGAATCCAATAAGAGGGTATGCAACTTTAGGGATAAGATGTGACTAGTTAGAACTTGATTTATTAGGTCATAAGTTTGAATGCAGTCTGTTGTTTTTGATTTCTAGGGTTTTGGGATCATATTGGGTATGAATTGGTTAGATAGATATGATGCTAGGATATATTGCCAAGGTAGGGAAATATTGCTAAGACACCTTAATAGTCATAACCTAATTATATACTCAATGGAAAATTTAGATTTGAGTGCTTGTGCATTGTTGGGGGCTGTGGAAGTAAAAGAAGAGTTGAATCAAGTGTTGGTAGAAAAAGAGTTTGCATATGTTTTTGAGCCAGTCATAGGACTACCACCAAAGTGAGCCATTGAATTTCAGATAGATTTTGTGCTAAGAGCAGAATCTACAAGTAGAACACCTAGTAGGATGACACCTACCAAGATGAAAGAACTGAAGGTGCAGCTAGTAGATTTAGAAAGAAAGAATTTCATTAGACCTAGAAGTTTTCCTTGGGGAGAGGCCCTGGTGTTTGTGAAGAAACCACATGGGTCATTAGGGATATGTATTGACTATCGTAAGTTGAACAAGAAGACGATCAAGAATAGGTATCCTTTGCCTAGAATCGATGATTTATTTGATCAGTTGAGTGGAACCAAAGTATTTTCCTAATTAGATTTGGCAATAAGTTTTCATTAGCTAAGAGTGGCAGAGGATTGAATTCCATTGATGGCATTTTACGAACTAGATATTGTTCGTACGAGTGGTTAGCGATGCCATTCGGGTTGTGGATGCTTCGGCTTTCTTCATGGCTTTGATGAACCGAGTTTTCCGAGAGCACTTGGATAGAGTCGTATTGGTATTCATAGATGACATATTAATATACTATAAGAATGAAAGAAAGAATGAAGGTCATCTTAGAGTGGTGATTGAGACACTGAGGCAACATCAATTGAAGGTGAAGTTTTCAAAGTGTCATTTCTGGAAGAGAGAAGTTAAGTTTCTTGGTCATGTGGTTTCAGAGAACGATTTGTCAGTTGATCTGGATATAATCGAAGCTATTAACAACTGGAAGAGACCAGAGATGGTGATTAAGGTCAGAATTTTTCTTGGACTCACTGGCTATTACCAGAGATTCATTAAGGATTTCTCATGGATAGCAGCGTCGTTGACTAAGCTAACCAGGAAGGACGTCTAGTTTACTTCGTCCAATAAATGCGAGGAGGCATTCCTTAAGTTAAAGTACTTATTGACTAATGTGCCTATGTTCGTAATTCCAGATGGAAATAAAGGATTAGTGGTGTACAAAAATGCATGTGGAACTAGATTAGGGGCTGTGTTAATGTAGAAAGGTAAAGTTATTGGCTACGCATCACGACATCTTAGACTGCATGAAGTTAGGTATTCTACTCATGATCTAGGGTTGGTAGCGGTAATCTCAACATTAAAAGTATGGAGACATTATCTTTTAGAGGAAAGATTTGAATTATACGTAGATTGGAAGTCCTTAAAGTACTTATTCTCCTAGAAGGAGTTGAATATGAGACAATAGAGGTGGCTGGAGTTTCTAGCAGCATATGATTTTGGTGTAGAGTATACACTTGGAAAAGGAAATAAAGAGCGGATGCTCTCAGTAGAAAACATCAGAATATGGTGTCAGCTATGTTATAGGAATGGAAGGACTTGGATGCTTTGACTACTTGTAGGGTGTAGTTAAGATCAACTGCTAGATCTAGTCAAAGCACTGCCAGGTTATCCTGCTTGGAAGTTTGACCAATTCTGATTGAAATGACTGCTTTTAAGCAGAAAGACGGTCTGTGGTTGGACGAGAAGATTAGAATGCCTGAGGCTGGAGCGGAGATTGATGATCTAAAAGATTTTAGTCTTGACCAAAGGGGATGGTTGAGAAAGAAAGGACTGTTGTGTGTACCGAATATAGAAAACCTAAGGAAGGAGGTCTTTAGAGAATGTCATCGATCGAAGTTTATGATTCATCCTTGGGACCAAGATGTATAAGGATGTGAAGAGGAGTTTCTACTAGGAAGGTATAAAGAGGGATGATGGATTATGGGTAAAGCGGTGTGTGATATGTCAACAAGTGAAGGCCGAACATCAAAATCGATTGGGTTGCTTCAACTTTTGGAGATACCAGTTTGGAAATGAGATTCGATATCTATGGATTTTATAGACGAGTTTGCAAGGTCGAAACGAAGAAATAAAAGTATATAGGTCATAGTTGATAGGTTAACCAAAAGTGCCTATTTAATTTCAGTTAAGTCAACCAGAACATCACCTTTTTGGGTAAACTGTTTATGAAGAACATAGCTAGAGTACATTGGATTCCTAGTAGTATAGCCAGTGATAGAGATGCTCTTTTACTAGCTAGTTCTAGAAGAGTCTATAGGATGTGTTAGGTATCAAGCTCAAGATGAGTACTGTTTATCACCCTCAGAAAAATGGGCAAATAGAGAGAGTCAACAAGATACTCGAGGATTCGTTAAGAGCTTATGTACTAGGTTTGGTAGATCAATGGAAAATCACCTACACTTAGTTGAGTTTTCCTATAATAACATTTATTAGACTAGTATAGTCATGGTGCCTTTCGAAGCTTTATATGGAAGGCCATGTAAGTTACCAGCATGTTGGTTGGAAATTGGAGACAGATTAGTCTTAGGTCCAATTCAGGTAAGAGAGGCAACGGAGAAGATTGAGATAATCCGAGGTAGGATGAAGGAAGCTCAGTCTAGACAAAAGAGTTACGCAGATAAGAGGCGAAAGGATCTAGATTTCTCAGTTAGGGATAGGGTTTCTGTAACAGCCCGCAAATCCGTACCCCTTGAGTCAACACTATTCTACCACAATCAACTCAAGTTGTACAGAAATACGAACCATTTGGGTTAAAGAAGAAGAGGCTGAAGAAGAAAATAGAAAACAACAACAGAACCTAACCATCGCAGAGGAATAAAATATAATAGAAAATAAATGATCTTTACTCAAAAATCAAATATCTCTGTTTATATATTACATCATCAGAGTACATCAATCACAGCTCAACATCAATATCATACAAATGGATGCACAACAACTCAACACAGCGGAACATATATACGAACAAGTACGGGAGTACGTATCGACATCTTGTTCGTCTCCTAAGCTCCACAGCATCACATCCTGTATTCTATAATACTCGGTCTGACCCGAGCATTACAGTTAAATAATACCCGAGTCAGTCTGAAATACCAGTGTGAGAAAATCACACCCAATTGATTATTAACGTTTCAAAAATCTTTTGAAAACAAAAGCATCTCGTAAGACCATGCCACAAATAAACATGTCGAGATTTTACCGTACGATAGCTAAAACAATTATTATAGAAATCCTCTGATATTATAATAGGGTCTATATACAGATACTTATAAAATAGGCGAAATTGTTACATTCATTAAATTCCAGCTACTAGCCACAGTGTGGGTCATACAAACAAAACTCGTACAAGGCTCGTAGGGAGAATGGATTTCCAACTAATAACTAGGCACCGGGGTACCACCTGTCACAGTACGGGGCCTAGATCACCGTACCGAGGAGTACGCCCGCTCCCCTGCAACACAAGACCGGGACTAACCCTTACTGGATAATCCCGAGTGAGATCACCCTACGGTTGGGATCAGCAACAGCCCACTAAGCCGAAATAAAAAGGGACATCTAGACAGGAATGACCTCACCGTGCTTGGGTGCTACCCACCTAGCCTTTCTGCATAACCCCTGATTTTCAGTCATTCCCATTTGATGAGGCTTGAGGCTAAGCGTTACCTTTATAGAACATATTCCTTAGAATGCCCATCGTCCACCTGACGATGTTCCGAAAGCATTCATCCATACAAGTCCGTCCCGGGTTCGAACGGAACCGAAGGCACTATTTCTACTACATCCATTTTGGAAATATCCTCAGGATTAGTAGCGATTAGCCCTTGCACTTCACTGTTCCATCCTCGAATCGAAATTCGTTTTCACGAAACGTATAAACCGGATCGAAGTGGTTTTCGAGAAATAAATCTCAATCCCGGTCTCTTCGAAACGATCAACGCATTTGTCCAATATTGATAGTCGGTTATTTAACTATCAGTTAACATTCACAAACATCCATCAAAGAATAAATAATTTCCCAAATTATTTATTTATCTCAAAATATCTTCACAAGATATATTTTCACTTTCAAACCCCTTTGAAAATAGTTTCAAATGTCTTCCTTTCTCAGAAAAAATTTCCCAAACAGTTTCTATCTCCACTAAAATCACCAAGGAGAAAACTTTAGATTTAAAAATAATTTAAATTCTTTATTATAAAATATACTTAAAAACATTTAAATTAAAAACTACTTCAATAATTTATTAAAAGCACATACTATACGAATATTTGAAAATAAGGTTACTTAATAAAATATAAAACTAGATTTTCACCTTTAAAAATAAAATACTAGGTCACTCTTAAAATAATTATTACTACAATAGATTAAAGAAAGTACTTACTTTAGAATTTAAATATTAGAAATAATAAATTTTCCAAAACTTGCTTTTTTAAAA
Source organism: Allium cepa (assembly GCA_030765085.1). Taxonomy (NCBI): domain Eukaryota; kingdom Viridiplantae; phylum Streptophyta; class Magnoliopsida; order Asparagales; family Amaryllidaceae; genus Allium; species Allium cepa. Next base: position 22,527,413 of record CM060931.1, read on the forward strand.
CAACCTTAAAACCTTTAATTTATATTTAAAAATTTACTTTGAAAACGAACTTGGTTATTCAGGGAGAATTTCTAATCTCAAATACTTTAATCAATTTCCCAAATTGATTTCAAATTTATTCTATTTGAAATAAATTTCTTTACTTACTCGGTTCATTTCAAAATTCATTAATTATGGACTTTATTTTTTTATTATTATTTTCGGTTTGATTTTAAATCTTTTAACTGAAACATACAAATTTCAGACTTTCCCAATTCTTCTTTATTCTTTTCTAGATTCAAACCTTAAATTTAAAATAAATGCTTTGTGCTTTTAAATAATAACATTGAAGTTTAAAATTCATTAACTTTCAGTTTATTTAAAATTTCTTTTTTTTATATACGGAATTTATTTATTAGAATTTAAAAATTACTATAGTTCTTATCCAATTCATTCTTAATTTATTTAAATTCTTTATAATTATTTTCTTAAAGGTTCACTTCTTTTATTATTTCTTTTCAAAAATCCAATGCTATATAATTTGATAACTCAGAGTATCGGAATATATTCAAGCAACTATAGCATTCAATATTTCGATATAATTCATCACAGAATATCCAAATAATCATAACAGAGAATAATAAACAATTTAAATATATGTTGAGGAATCCAGCTGGATCCCTCCAACCTGTTTTCCCTGCATCCACAGTCGTTACCACAATATAATACACCAATTCCAAAATATACCATACTATAACACATCAATCAATTCAACCATTCAAACAATTATTTAAATTCAATCATTTAAATTTAAATTTAAATTCAGCTGAGTGAGATTAACTCACATTTGACTTCAATTTGCAGTCTATTTCTATTCATCTCCATTCCAGCCTGTTTCTCGATTTTTAGACCTTGTATAACATTTTATAATTTATTAATATTTAAACTAATTAAACAATTTATTATCCATGTTATAATTTTAATCAACCACTAAATTTATTTTAAACTAACAATTGGGTTTAAACTAATAATTTATTTTTAAACAATTCTCCTTTTATGGAATGTTTTTTAGTGACTGAAGTAATTAAATAAGTTCATCCAACAAATTAATCTTCATAAAGCATAAAATATTTAGATATATGAATATTTATTATATTTAATTTTCTTTGAAACTGCTTAACTAAGATAATCTGTATAGACCAAATTTATATAAATCACTATGTTTTCCAAGTCTTGTATATGAATATGTGTGTATAAACAGGAAAAAAATTGTTTCTTTTCTGCAAATATCAATAATCTTAACTTTACCGTATTTGTATACATATATATTTTTGATGCAGCTCAGCCCAGGGTCGAAGAATTGCAAGCTATCATTTTCCAAGGCTTAAGTCGTTCACGACCTAAGCAAGATGAAGACTTAGGTCGCCCACGACCTAAGGAGGAAAATTTAAGTCGTTTCCGACCTAACTGGAACCTAGAAGGTGAAGGCATAAGTCGTCCACGACCTAAGGAGGAAAGTGTAGGTCACTCCCGACTTAACATGAAACAAGAAAGGGAAGTTGCATTGAGATCGCGACCTACCGAGTTTGCGGGTTACGACCTAAAAGAGCCACGACTTATCAACCTATGAGATAAGTACTTCACGAGTTAACAAAACTTTAGGTCGCTCACGACCTAGTTAAGTCGTTTGAAGAGTTATGCCGCATGGAGCATGAGTCGCGTGAAGTAATAAAGAAGCTATGCTCTTAAGTCGCTGAAGAGTTAAGTCGTGTTATTTTAAGTCGTTGTGTCTTGAGTTGTTGTGTTGTACATATGTGAAGGTGAGTTGTTGTATGTTTAGGTCGGGTGCGTTGTATCTTAGGTCTTGTGTTGTAAATTGTTAAGTCGTGTCGTTCTTAAGCCGTTATGTCGCTGGGACTTGATTAGTTCGTATGGTTGTAATTGCTTTAAGTCGTGGTAACTTGTGTTGTGATAAGTCGTAGGTCGGCATGTAGATAAGTCGGCCGACGGTGTGCTGTGTTGTAAGGGGGTTGAGTCACAAGATGATAGGTCGCATACGACCTAACTTAAGTCATGAGCCGTGTACGTTGAGTCGCTGCCGACATATGATGAGTCGTAAGTCGTGAACAACTTAAGGCACCGGTTGTGAAATGCTATAAATAGGGAGTGTGTTGTACATTTTGGGGAGTTGATTGTTGAATAAAATTTTATTTTGATTTCTATGTGCTTTCATCTAAATTGGTAGTTGAGTGTGATCTCCTATCTCCACTTTCGGTTAATCGAGTGCGCTCGATTCAACGATTGTGGAAGCCAATTCACGGTATCAAGTGTGCTTGATCAACGTTTGAAGAATTGTAGATCTTCTTTCACGGTATCGTGCGCGATCAACGTGTCGAAGATAGCTAGAATTCGGTATCTTTGTGATCAACGAATTTGGGCATTTCAGTATCTTCAATCCACCGTTTGCTACCTTCATCGATCTATATCGTTTTGTTATTATCCGCTGCGTCATTTTTTGGTATCAGAGCTAGACTTAGCCAATCATAGCTAAGCCGAGACTTGGAGCCAAGGAGTTTGAAGTTGAAGTTCATCTTGTTGAAGCTTTGAGCCGTGCATCATCTTGCTTGTTCAAGCCGAGTTTGAAGTTTGAAGTTGAAGTGAGTTGAGCCGAGACAAGTGAAGGCCTTGACTTGTTGTACAAGTTAGAGTTGAAGTTTGAATTGTGAAGTATTTGTGTTTGATTCAATCATGCCACCAAGGAGAGCTAATCGTCATCAGAATGTTGAAGCGTTGTATAGAAGAGAAGAAGCCGAGCAAATGGAACAACGTATTAATGAGAAATTTGATGAAGGTATTGGAAAGCTAGAGAAGTTGATGATTGATATGAATCAAACTCAAAGGAGGAGATCGCCAAACTCGAACCATGGAGGAAACCGAGTTTCGCCATTGGTTACAGAAGCGAGAAGGGTATCACCGCAATCTTTTAGATAGAGAAGAGAAACATCAATTTCATCGAGGAGAGATCACCATGGCTATGGACATGAAGAGAGAAGAACTCCACGTGAGTTTGAAGATGAGCCATATAGAGATGAAGATGGTGATAGAGCTAGTTCTCATTATCGAGATCGAGACCATGTTCGAAATTTATATAGGGATGTAGATTGTAACAGCCCGCAAATCCGAACCCCTTGAGTTCACACTATTCTACAACAATCAACTCAAGTTGTACAAAAATACGAACCATTTTGGTTAAGAAGAAGAGGTAGAAGAAGAAAATAGAAAACAATATCAGAATCTAACCATCGCAGCGGAATAAAATATAATAGATAATAAATAATCTTTACTCAAGAATCAAATATATCTGTTTACATATATTACATCATCAGAGTACATCAGTCACAGCTCACATAATTAACATACAATGAATACACAACAACCCAAACAGCGGAATATATATATATATATATATATATATATATATATATATATATAACAAGTACGACTATACGTATCGTCATCCAGCTCGTCTCCTGAGCTCCACAACATCATATCCTGTATCCTATAATACTCGGCCTGACCCGAGCACTACAGTTAAATAATACCCGAGTCAGTCTGGAATACCAGCGTGAGAAAATCACACCCAATTGATTATTTTAAAGTTTCAAAAATCCTTTGAAAAACAAAAGCATCTCGTAAGACCACGCCACAAATAAACATGTCGGGTTTTTACCTTACGATAGCTAAAACAAATTTTTATAGAAATCCTCTGATATTATAATAGGGTCTATATACAAATACTTATAAAATAGCCGAAATTGTTACATGATTAAATTCCAGCTACTAGCCACAGAGTTGGTAATACAAACAAAACTCGTACAAGGCTCGTAGGGAGAATGGATTTCCAACCAATGACTAGGCACTGGGGTACCACCTGTCACAGTACGGGGCCTAGATCACCGTACCGAGGAGTACGCCCGCTCCCCTGCAACACAAGGCCGGGACCATCCCTTACTGGACAGTCCCGAGTGAGATCACCCCGCGGTTGGGATCAGCAACCGCACCACTAAGCCGAAATAAAAAGGGACATCTAGACTGGAATGACCTCACCCTGCTTGGGTGCTACCCACCTAGCCTAGCTGCATATTCCCTGATTTTCAGTCATTCCCATGTGATGAGGCTTGAGGCTAAGCGTTACCTTTTTAGAATATATCCCTTAGAATGCCCATCGTCCACATGACGATGTTTCGCAAGCATTCATCCATACAAGTCCGTCCCGGGTTCGAACAGAACCGAAGGCACTATTCCTACTACATCCATTTTGGAAATATCCTCAGGATTAGTAGCGACTAGCCCTTGCACTTCACTGCTCCATCTTCGAATCCAAAAACGTTTTCACGAAACGTACCAACCGGATCGAAGTGGTTTTCGAGAAATAAATCTCGATCCCGGTCCCTTCGAAACGATCAACGTGTTTGTCCAATATTGATAGTCGGTTATTTAACTATCAATTAATATTCATAACATCCATTACACAATAAATAATTTCCCAAATTATTTATTTATCTCAAAATATCTTTACAAGATGTATTTCTATTTTCAGTCCTTTGAAAACAGTTTCAAAACCATCTTTCTTTTCAGAATCAACTTTCCCAAATATTTTCTATCTCTTTTGAAATCACCAAGCACAAAAATAGATTTTTAAAATAATTTCAAACACTTTACTTTGAAATATATACTTTAAAACATTTAGAATAAAACTATTTAAATAATTTGTTAAAAATACATACTATATGAATATTTGAAAATAAGGTTACTAGATAAAATATAAAACTAGATTTTTTTCATTTTTTTAAAATAAAATACTAAGTCATTCTTTAAATAATTATTGCTATAGTAGATTAAAAGGAAAGACCTACTTTTGGAATTTAAACGTTTAGAAATAATAAATTTCCACCTTGCTTCTTTAAATCAACTTAAAACTTTTAACTTATATTTTAAAACTTACTTCAAAAACTTAATTTGAAACGTACTTGGTTATACAGGGAGAAGATCCAACCTCCATTACTTAAATCAATTTTCCCAGAATTGATTCCAAACTTATCCCATTTGAAATAAATTTCTTTAATTACTTAATTCATTCCGAAATCCATTAAGTATGGACTTAATTATTGTTGTTATTATCATTTTTCATTTGATTCTAACTTTTAACTGAAATATACAAATTCCAGGTTTCCCAATAATTTAAATCTTAACTTTTAAATAAATGCTTGTTCTTTTGAATAATAATACTGAAATTTTAAAATCCATTAATTTCCTGTTTATTCAAATTTCCCTTTCTATACTCACAGTTTATTTATAAAAAAATAATTAAAATCGGATTATTTCTTTTCCAATTCATTCTTAAATTTATCCAACTCTCCCTATATTTATTTTACTTGAAAATTTTACTTCCTTTATTTTTCTTTCCAACATCCAAGTTATATATTTTTATGGAAATTCATTATAACCAATTATCCAATCAAACCATAGCATTCCATATTTCAACACAATCCATCATACAATATCAAATCATCACAACAGGGTAATTTAAATATTTTAAATAAATGTTGAGGGATCCAGTTGGATCCCTCCAACCTGCTTTTCCCTGCATCCACAGACGTTAGCACAATATAAATATTTTCACTATAAAATGAGGGAAATCAATCATTTCAAGGTGTAGTATATACTACTATATAACACAACAACCAATTCAACCATTCAAACCATTATTTAAATTTAATCATTTAAATTTAAATTTCAACTGAGTGAGATTAACTCACCTTTGACCTAAGATTTCCATTTACCTCAACTCGTCATGTTTCCACGATTTTTTCAACCTTGTACAAATCAATTTTACAATTTGTTAATATTCGAAATAGATTCGAACCATTTAATTTACCATTCTAAAATTTTAAATTCAGTTAATAATTTAGTTTTAACTTGATGATTGAATTTAAACAAATTTCCTTCCGGACAATTTTCCTAGTAACAAAATAAGTTTAATAGTTTTCAAATAGAATAGATTAATCACCAAACCTTTAATTGAAAGATAATTTAGCAAAATGAAATATGTAAACGCACATTGATATCTTTACGAACTATGTAAGAATATTCAATATATAATTTCTAAAAACCTGATTCTTCTAAACTTCTAAAATTACATCCTTCATTTGGAAATTCCTTTAACCAATTTATAACTAAATTTATAAATATAAAATATCAGTCAATAACAAATGGATTTTTTTTTTCGATTGTCCTGTACATTTATAAAACTTAATTCAAATTTAAATTAAATTGAATAAAAATTACGTATACCTTACAGATAGAGAAACGAACACAGCCCCATCGATAAGCCCCTACGAGCGCGGCCAAAACCCACAAGCTGCGACCCGCCACCAGGAATCCTTAGCCTCGACCTTCTACTGCACCTTTCTCGACTTGACTGCCCTACCTTCCACCTTCAACGAACCCTAATTCCACCATCGCCTGCACCTACGATCGCGACACCTCAAATAAGCGATTCCAACTATCCACTTGCCGACAGCGCAAGACTACGCCAAACCCAAAACAAGAGATCCCCTCCCCATCGTAATCCTCAGTCGCCTCGTACTGCGCTTGGACGACATCGGAGATTCTTTAGCTATAAGGTGGCTTCGACTACGATCTACTGGCAAAATCGAGGAAATACGAAGGGTATGGGAGTGATGGTGTTCGCTGTTTAGGGCACTTCACACTCTCCTCAATGATTTGGTTAACGAACAAGGGGGATGCGGCTATTATCTATTTATTTAATTTTCTGAGATCGAAAGAAAAAAGAAGAGGGACGCCATCAATATCAAAGAGCAAGATATTTTTCTTTTTATTTTCAGAAGTTTCGGCTGAAAAGAAAGAAGGCAACGTGATTAGAAATAAAGTAAGGAGGCGTATACACGAAGACTCGACTTTTTTATATATATTAAATTTCATCAATTAAAATTTTCATCACGTTTATAATTCGTACACTCACACACTAACTTCGATCAAAACGAAATTTGAAACCCGATAATAATTCAATATTACGGATCCAATGGAACTGATTTCGTCGAATTCTGAGACAGTGCTTCGGACGACTATTTTTAAATTCAATTTAAACGATAAAATTTTAAAACTGAACAAACCACTTTAAATTCAATTTTAAATCTTCTATTATCTTAAATTTTATCAATATAAGTTTTATAAGCCTTCAAATTAGTTTTAACAAACTTAAAATTCTAGATTCAACAATTTACCCAACTTCTAATCATTTATTTCGATAATTTAAATTATCAAATAATTTGTGATACTCGTTATTCAAGTTAAAATTATACTATTGAATATTTAAAATCGATTAAATATTCCGATTTAAAGGGCTTAAAAATTTCGGGTCGTCACATTCCTCCCCCCTTAGAAGAATTTCGTCCCCGAAATTACTAGTTAGGAAGAATGATCCAATACCCGTCACTATTTTTCCCAAAACCAAACAGTTCAACATTTATCCAACTATCTTTTTATAAAAGACCCATTATCATACTTATTAACTTTCCAAACCTTTTCCTAGTTTGTAAACGTTCCTTATTTGCCCAACTATCCAAGTTTTAATCTTAAAACCAATTTTGGATTATCAAAATTCTCTCAAAATTTTTCTAACACCCTAAATTCTCGAAAAATTTCGCCAGCGTCTCCTTTGCGCGGCTAGCTAGGTAAAACTACAAAATGGCTCTACGGCCTCCCAAATCCAAAAAGAAAACAAAAGGCCAAGCGGCTCAATCCAAATCCAAATCCCAATCAAATTTCAGACCATATTTAAATACATACCTTTTGTCGGGCAATTCAAATTTATCTTTCTGAAATCAAAATCAAATCTCTTTTCCCTTTATAATACCTGCATATCCTGCTTAGTACTAATATCCATCACAATATCCCAAAACAATTCATCGACTTTTCCACAAAATGCCAATATCTATTTATCCAAATATTAACTTGGAATATATTTATATTATCAACTTCCAATTAATAACATAAGCATTTTATATGTTTCTTATATTTCTTTTCATCTTACCATCTTAGTTTATATCTAATTCTCTAATTCTATTCAAGTTGATTCCTTCATTTACATATGAGTTCAATTCATCTTAAACTCTAAATATATAAATTTTATTTGTCATTTATTACTAATTCATATCATTATTTTAATTAGTTTCATTCACTAACTTATTTCAATTTCCAGTTTAAAATTGTTTTGTTGTTAGCAAAATTTGCCAAAAATTTTCAAAAATTTTCTAACTCCCAAAATTTCTGAATTTTTTTGGCAGAGTCTCCTTTGTACGGAGGAGCTTTTGCAATTTGACAAAAGAGATAAATATATATACATCAACCCACCCGGTCGGAAAAATAAAAAACAGTTCATATTTCCTATATTTATTGTGTAGGCATACCTTATTTAGCATTTTAAGCAAGCGGCTTATTATTTTTAGCAAATAGCACAACCAAATCTAGCCACACGGCTTTCAGGTACCTGTACTTACTCAATTTAAACATGTAAGTGCCATATATATGAAATTTAACTACATTTCACTTGTTTACAATAGTTAAGACATATGAATTCTAAAAGAAACTCATACCAAACATTTTTTTTTCTGTAGGCAGTTTATACAATTTTCATACTAATTCAATTGTTTCAATTTATTTATAACCATTTTCAGTCAATTTGAATGGTTTAACACTCAATCACCAACATTTAATTTACTCTTAAGCAAACTCAATTCATATTTATTTCCATTGCTCTCAAAATAAATTTATTTCTCTCCTATTAATTCATAGAATTTTAATCACCTTCATTTACATCCAATGATATTTATTCTATGCAAATTTGACAAAATCTATGTGAACAAACAAATATTTATGTTTTATAACCAATGTAAATGGGTTTCAACTCAATTTATACTTAATTCTATTGCATTTTCAAATTTATTCACAATCTATATATTCTCATTTTCCTTGCATTTTAAATTTGAATCCATTCACTTGCATTTCATTTTATTTACAATCCATTTATTTACATTTCATTCTATGTTAGTTTATTCCAAACTATTTTATTTAGCTCGGAAACAATCCAAGCTATTTTATTCCATAACCATTTCTCAACCTATTTAAACCACATTTCATTTGATACTTATTTATTCCATCATTTATTTAACCAATATAATTAGTTTATCCACATTCACTTAAACTATTCTAATAAACTCGAAACATTCTATTTTCCTTATTGTCTCAAGTTATTTCAATCCCTTAATAATTTAAATGGTTTACAATTATTTATTTAAGCATTTTCACTCCATTAAATATTATCGGCAACTCACCGAATTTTATTTCAATTAAAATTTATTTTTACTTGATTTAAATCCAATCCACTATTATTAAACTTAATTTTAAGTTGAATGCAATTCAACTCATTTCCATTTTTTTAGCTTATGTTTATTCACTCCAATTTTATACTTAAGCCCATTTTCATTTTATAAGTAAATTATCTCTTTTCAATTTAACTTGATTTTATTTTAATCCAATCCCATTTTAAATCTGCAAATTTCAATTGATTGGTTATTATAAAATTTAACTTTCCAGATTCAACTCATTCAATTTATTACCTGGCTATTTTCCAGGTTATCTTCACTTATTTGGATTTTATTTGCACATTCAAACCATTGCTATTTTAATCCATTTACATTTTTATTTAATACATTCCCAATTATATTTAATTTGTTAACACTTCAAGTTAAATTTTCCATTTAATATCTCAAGTTCTAGATCCATTATCCATTTTCAAAATACCATTCACTTTTAAATTACCATCCAATTTTATTAACTTACATTGCAATTTCATTCACAAATCAATTAATTAATTTCAAGGCCACTTTTAATTATATTTTCTTCATCGACAATGTAAGTCGAATTTAATTATAACTTGAGTTTTATTTTCAAACCTCATCATAAACTCACAATTCAATTTCATTAACTAATTTATTAACAGATTAGTTCTCTCGTTTTTGTAGTATAATACTTGCTTTTATTTCCAAATATCACTTCATTTAATTTTCTTAGTTCACATATTTTATAATTCAAGTTTGGTTTTCTGATTATTTTCCAATTCACCAAAGATATTTATTTTGGGTTTTTTATCTCACCTTCAAATTTAACAAGTCACAACTTATATTTCACACAATCACACTCATTCTAGGCTTGAATATATTCATCTTTTATTTTTAACCCAAGCCTTATGCTTATTTATAACCAAGCATATTTTTATTCCATGGATTTTAAATTCTTTTACAAGTCATTCTGATTTATTTAACTCAATCTAATTCTTATCCAACTTATTTCCCAGTTATCCAAGTAAAAATTTAATTTCATTTAATAACTTAATTGAATCCTTATTCCAATTCAATTTTATTTTAACTCAGTTTTATTTAATTCAATTCGATTGCAACTAAATTCGAATACAACTGGATATTATTTTCAGCTTATTCAATTTATTTTAATCCAGTTAAATTTTTTCTCCAATCCAAGTTAATTTCATTTAACTTTCCACTTTAGATTTATATTCCATTATCCAAAGCTTAAATTTCTTCCTGATTTACCAACCATTTCCATTTATAAGCTTACAACTTATCTTATCCAGATATTTTTTGTTTTTTAAAACACCCAGCTTTGTTCAAATTGTTTGAAATCCCCAACATCTCAAATCATATTTCTCACAAATTAAACCAATCCTGGTTTTATTCCCAACAAATTTCCTTTGAGATTTCCAAAAACTACTAACCTTTCTGAACAAATCAATTTGGCAGCAATCCATCACTTAGAAACTCGAAAATGAACATCGATGATGCTGCAGTCATCACCGAAGTTATTTTCCAGTGACTGAAGTGAATTCAATGCTATCTCACTTCCCAAAATTTATTTGAAACAATTTCCTTTCAGAAATACCCCAAAAACAACAATATTACTATTTATCTTCAAAATATTTCCAAAATCTCCGGGATTTTAACGTTTCAAATTTTATTTTAATTCCAGTTTTAACTATAATGCATTCGTACAATTTATGCTTATACAAATTCCCATTTTATTTTAATTCAATTTATAAATTACATTTACAATTCGTATTTATAAATTTCACTTCATAATTGGATTTATCTTCTCAATCTTTGATTATATTTACAATTTCTAATTAAATATTTCACTTAACAATGATACTTTAATATTATCATTTCTAACATCCATGCAACCATATAATAGCTATATAATTTACCAAAAACTTTCTTTATATCAAAAAGATATTTTTGGGTAAAATTATTTCATTCACCCATATTTAAAACAATACCGTGTTGATTGTTACATTCAAGTGTTTAGAAACCCTTTCAATACAGTTGTCCAGACTGTGCCGACGAAGGTTCATATGCCACTCAATAAACCGATCAACACAATATTAAAACAATTTATATTCACTAACAAATACGCGCTCATATCTATTAATACGCTAAAACTCATTATAAAGTACTACGGACTCTATTTTAAATGAGTAGTTCCCACCAGAGCCAAGGTTACCACCAATCTATGCTCTGATACCAAGTGTAACAGCCCGCAAATCCGAACCCCTTGAGTTCACACTATTCCACAACAATCAACTCAAGTTGTACAGAAATACGAACCATTTTGGTTAAGAAGAAGAGGTAGAAGAAGAAAATAGGAAACAACATCAGAATCTAACCATCGCAGCGGAATAAAATATAATAGATAATAAATAATCTTTACTCAAGAATCAAATATATCTGTTTACATATATTACATCATCAGAGTACATAAGTCACAGCTTACATCATTAACATACAATGAATACACAACAACTCAAACAGCGGAATATATATATGTATATAACAAGTACGACTATACGTATCGTCATCCAGCTCGTCTCCTGAGCTCCATAGCATCATATCCTGTATCCTATAATACTCGGCCTGACCCGAGCATTACAGTTAAATAATACCCGAGTCAGTCTGGAATACCAGCGTGAGAAAATCACACCCAATTGATTTTTTTAAAGTTTCAAAAATCCTTTGAAAAACAAAAGCATCTCGTAAGACCACGCCACAAATAAACATGTCGGGTTTTTTCCTTACGATAGCTAAAACAAATTTTTATAGAAATCCTCTGATATTATAATAGGGTCTACATACAAATACTTATAAAATAGCCGAAATTGTTACATGATTAAATTCCAGCTACTAGCCACAGAGTGGGTAATACAAACAAAACTCGTACAAGGCTCGTAGAGAGAATGGATTTTCAACCAATGACTAGGCACTGGGGTACCACCTGTCACAGTACGGGGCCTAGATCACCGTACCGAGGAGTACGCCCGCTCCCCTGCAACACAAGGCCGGGACCATCCCTTACTGGACAGTCCCGAGTGAGATCTCCCCGCGGTTGGGATCAGCAACCGCACCACTAAGCCGAAATAAAAAGGGACATCTAGACTGGAATGACCTCACCCTGCTTGGGTGCTACCCACCTAGCCTTGCTGCATATCCCTTGATTTTCAGTCATTCCCATGTGATGAGGCTTGAGGCTAAGCGGTACCTTTTTAGAATATATCCCTTAGAATGCCCATCGTCCACCTGACGATGTTTTGCAAGCATTCATCCATACAAGTCCGTCCCAGGTTCGAACGGAACCGAAGGCACTATTCCTACTACATCCATTTTGGAAATATCCTCAGGATTAGTAGCGACTAGCCCTTGCACTTCACTACTCCATCTTCGAATCCAAAAACGTTTTCACGAAGCGTACAAACCGGATCGAAGTGGTTTTCGAGAAATAAATCTCGATCCCGGTCTCTTCGAAACGATCAACGTATTTTTCCAATATTGATAGTCGGTTATTTAACTATCAATTAATATTCACAACATCCATCACACAATAAATAATTTCCCAAATTATTTATTTATCTCAAAATATCTTTACAAGATGTATTTCTATTTTCAATCCTTTGAAAACAGTTTCAAAACCATCTTTCTTTTCAGAATCAACTTTCCCAAATATTTTCTATCTCCTCTGAAATCACCAAGCACAAAAATAGATTTTTAAAATAATTTAAAACACTTTACTTTGAAATATATACTTTAAAACATTTAGAATAAAACTACTTAAATAATTTGTTAAAAATACATACTATATGAATATTTGAAAATAAGTTTACTAGATAAAATATAAAACTAGATTTTTTTCATTTTTTTTAAAATAAAATACTAAGTCACCCTTTAAATAATTATTTCTATAATAGAATAAAAGGAAAGACTTACTTTAGAATTTAAATGTTCAGAAATAATAAATTTCCAACTTGCTTCTTTAAATCAACTTAAAACTATTAACTTATATTTTAAAACTTACTTCAAAAACTTAATTTGAAACGTACTTGGTTATACAGGGAGAAGATCCAACCTCCATTACTTAAATCAATTTTCCCAGAATTGATTCCAAACTTATCCCATTTGAAATAAATTTCTTTAATTACTGAATTCATTCCGATTTCTTTAATTACTGAATTCATTCCGAAATCCATTAAGTATGGACTTGATTATTGTTGTTATTATCATTTTTCATTTGATTCCAAATTTTAACTGAAATATACAAATTCCAGGTTTCCCAATAATTTAAATCTTAACTTTTAAATAAATGCCTGTTCTTTTGAATAATAATACTGAATTTTGAAAATTCATTAATTTCCTGTTTATTCAAATTTCCCTTTCTATACTCACAGTTTATTTATAAAAAAAAAATTAAAATCAGATTATTTCTTTTCCAATTCATTCTTAAATTTATTCAACTCTCCCTATATTTATTTTACTTGAAAATTTTACTTCCTTTATTTTTCTTTCCAACATCCAAGTTATATATTTTTCTGGAAATTCATTATACCCAATTAACCAATCAAACCATAGCATTCCATATTTCAACTTAATCCATCATACAATATCAAATCATCACAACAGGGTAATTTAAATATTTTAAATAAATGTTGAGGGATCCAGTTGGATCCCTCCAACCTGCTTTTCCCTGCATCCACGGACGTTAGCACAATATAAATATTTTCACTATAAAATGAGGGAAATCAATCATTTCAAGGTGTAGTATATACTACTATATAACACAACAACCAATTCAACCATTATTAAAATTTAATCATTTAAATTTTAATTTCAACTGAGTGAGATTAACTCACCTTTGGCCTAAGATTTCCATTCACCTCAACTCGTCATGTTTCCACGATTTTTTCAACCTTGTACAAATCAATTTTACAATTTGTTAATATTCGAAATAGATTCGAACCATTTAATTTACCATTTTAAAATTTTAAATTCAGTTAATAATTTAGTTTTAACTTGATGATTGAATTTAAACAAATTTCCTTCCGGACAATTTTCCTAGTAACAAAATAAGTTTAATAGTTTTCAAATAGAATAGATTAATCACCAAACCTTTAATTGAAAGATAATTTAGCAAAATGAAATATGTAAACGCACATTGATATCTCTACGAACTATGTAAGAATATTCTATATAGATTTTCTAAAAACCTGATTCTTCTAAACTTCTAAAATTACATCCTTCATTTGGAAATTCCTTTAACCAATTTATAACTAAATTTATAAATATAAAATATCAGTCAATAACAAATGGATTATTATTTTTTTCGATTGTCCTGTACATTTATAAAACTTAATTCAAATTTAAATTAAATTGAATAAAAATTACGTATACCTTACAGATAGAGAAACGAACACAGCCCCATCGATAAGCCCCTACGAGCGCGGCCGAAACCCACGAGCTGCGACCCGCCACCAAGAATCCTTAGCCTCGACCTTCTACTGCACCTTTATCGACTTGACTGCCCTACCTTCCATCTTCAACGAACCCTAATTCCACCATCGCCTGCACCTACGATCGCGACACCTCAAATAAGCGATTCCAACTATCCACTTGCCGACAGCGCAAGACTACGCCAAACCCAAAACAAGAGATCCCCTCCCCATCATAATCAATCGCCTCGTACTGCGCTTGGACGACATCGGAGATTCTGTAGCTATAAGGTAGCTTCGACTACGATCTACTGGCAAAATCGAGGAAATACGAAGGGTATGGGAGTGATGGTGTTCGCTATTTAGGGCACTTCACACTCTCCTCAATGATTTGGTTAACGAACAAGGGGGATGCAGCTATTATCTATTTATTTAATTTTCTGAGATCGAAAGAAAAAAGAAGAGGGATGCCATCAATATCAAAGAGCAAGATATTTTTCTTTTTAATTTCAGATGTTTCGGCTGAAAAGAAAGAAGGCAACGTGATTAGAAATAAAGTAAGGAGGCGTATACACGAAGACTCGACTTTTTTTTTATTATTATTAAATTTCATCAATTAAAATTTTCATCACGTTTATAATTCGTACACTCACACACTAAGTTCGATCAAAACGAAATTTGAAACCCGATAATAATTCAATATTACGGATCCAATGGAACTGATTTTGTCGAATTCTGAGACAGTGCTTCAGACGACTATTTTTAAATTCAATTTAAACGATAAAATTTTAAAACTGAACAAACCACTGTTAAATTCAATTTTAAATCATCTATTATCTTCAATGTTATCAATATAAGTTTTATAAGCCTTCAAATTAGTTTTAACGGACTTAAAATTCTAGAATCAACAATTTACCCAACTTCTAATCATTTATTTCAATAATTTAAATTATCAAATAAGTTGTGATACTCGTTATTCAAGTTAAAATTATACTATTGAATATTTAAAATCGATTAAATATTCTGATTTAAAGGGCTTAAAAATTTCGGGTCGTCACATAGATGATGATCGTCGATGGGAATCGGGTATGAGGATGGAAATTCCAGAATTCAAGGGTGGAATGGTTGCAGAAGAATTCTTAGATTGGTTGTCTAATGTTGAAGAGATCTTTGATTTCAAAGAGGTTCCGGAGAATCGACGAGTGAAGTTGGTTGCTACTAGATTGAGAGGTAGAGCTTTAGCATGGTGGCAGCAGACTAAACTTACGCGGGAGAGAATGGGGAAGTCAAAGATTGTTACATGGGAGAAGATGAAGAAGTTAATGAAGGCTACATTCTTGCCTTATAATTATCAATCACTCATGTATCAGAGATTGCAGAATCTGAGGCAAGGGACGAAGACTTTTAATGACTATGCTGATGAATTCTATCAACTGATTGCTCAAAATGACATTATGGAAACGGAGGAAAAATTGACTGCTAGTTTTGTTGGAGGGTTGAGGATGCAGATCCAGGATATGGTTAATATGTTCGATCCAAGATCTGTGGCGGAAGCACACCAAAAGGCGTTGGCTTGGGAGAAGCAGGGAAGGCGTGGAGGTGGTGTGTTTATTAATTCCAACAATCAAGTGAAGCGTGTTAGTGGAAGCTCTAGTGTTCCTAAATCTATTAGTAAACCAGTTGTGAATGAAGTTGCGAAGGCGAAGGTCAACAACATTTTCAAATGTTACAATTGCCAGGAAGTGGGTCACAAGAGTAATGAATGTCCGAAGCCGAAGAAATGAACTATGATTGCTGAAGTTGAAGGTGAGGATGTTGGTGAAGGTTATTCTAGTCCAGCCGAGAAGGATGAACAGGATGTTGCGTCAGGAGATGAAGGATGTAATCTAATGATGAAGAGGTCTTGTTTAATACCGAAGCAGGAAGAAGAGGCTAGTTGGTTGAGGAGTAACATCTTTCAGTCAACGTGCACTATACTGGGAAAGGTGTGTAAATTTGTGATTGACGCAGGAAGCTGTGACAATATTCTTTCTACTGAAGCTATAAGGAAGTTGAAGCTGAAAACGGAGAATCATCCAAATCCTTACAAGTTAGCGTGGTTGAGAAAAGGAGGAGAAGTGAAGGTGGACAGGCGAGTTCGAATTCCATTTTCTATTGGGAAGAAATATAAAAATGAAATTTGGTGTGATGTTGTGGAAATGGATGTTTGTCACTTGCTTTTGGGAAGACCATGGCAGTATGATCGAGCAGTGCAGCATGACGGTCGGACCAATAGCTACAGTTTTATGTTCGAGGGTGTTAAGATCATTTTGGCTCCAAAGAAGAGACAACAAGAAGAAAGCAAGTCAGAAGAGATTGAGGAGCTGAAGACTTTATTGACTTTGAAGGAATTTATTGAAGAAGTAGAAGAGAGTCCAGAGGTATTTTTGTTGATTGGACATGAAGCCATTGAATCTGTAGAAGTTCCAGAGGAAGTAAAATCGGTATTGGAAGAATTCAGAGATGTGTTTCCTGAAGAATTACCAACGGAGTTACCACCGTTGAGGGATATTCAGCATCAGATTGATCTTGTGCCAGGGGCAGTATTACCACACAGGCCACATTACCGAATGAGTCCTAAGGAGCATGAGGAATTGAGAAGGCAGGTGGAGGAGTTGTTAGAATAGGGGCGTGTTCAGGAGAGCTTGAGGCCTTGTGCAGTGCCTGCTTTATTGGTGCCCAAGAAGGATGGTTCGTGGAGGATGTGTACGGATAGTCGGGCTCTAAACAAGATCACTGTGAGATATAGATTTCCTGTGCCAAGGTTTGATGATTTAATAGATCAGTTGAATGGGGCAGTGGTGTTTTCGAAGATTGACTTAAAGAGTGGATACCATCAAATTCGTGTTAGACCGGGTGATGAATGGAAAACGGCTTTTAAAACCAGGGAAGGTTTATACGAATGGTTGATTATGCCGTTTGGTTTATCGAATGCACCGAGTACTTTTATGAGAGTGATGAACCAGATTTTTAGACCATACACTGGGAAGTTTATGGTAGTTTACTTTGATGATATTTTGATCTACAGTGGGAGTATGGAAAAGCATGTCCAGCATTTGCGTGAAGTACTGTTGATTCTACGGCAGGAGAAATTTTATGCTGCAACGAAGAAGTGTGTGTTTATGACGCACAGTGTTTTGTTTCTGGGATATGTTCTATCGAAAGAAGGAATTCAAGTGGATGAAAGTAAAGTAGAAGCTGTCAGGAGTTGGCCACAGCCAAAGACAATTACTGAAGTAAGGAGTTTTCATGGATTGGTATCTTTCTATCGAAGATTCATTCCACATTTTAGTAGTGTAATGGCACCTATAACCGATTGCATGAAGGGAAAGAAGTTTGAGTGGTCAGAGGAAGCAGGGGTTGCTTTTGGAAAATCAAGACACTATTGACGACAGCGCCAATTCTAGTTTTACCGGATTTTCAGTTGTTGTTTGAATTACATACTGATGCATCAAAGGTTGGGGTTGGTGGAGTTTTGAGTCAGAAGGGAAGACCAGTTGCTTATTTCAGTGAGAAGTTATCTGGAGCTAAGTTGAGATATAGCACTTATGACGTGGAATTTTACGAGATTGTTCAAGCTGTGAAGCACTGGAGACATTATCTGTTTCATAAGGAGTTTGTTCTCTATACGGATCATGAAGCTTTGAAGCATTTGCAAGGGCAGGATAAAATTTCAGCTAGGCACTCTTCATGGGTCACGTATCTACAATAGTTTACTTTTGTTGCTAAGCACAAATCAGGGGTGACGAATCGTGTAGCTGATGCTTTGAGCAGGAGGAATCATTTGTTGACAATAATGAAAGTTGAAGTGACAGGGTTTGAACTATTGCCAGAACTGCTTGAAGAAGATCCTTACTTTATGAAATTTGTTGAGAAAGACAAGGACGAGAGTACTGATGAATTCGTGTTGATAGATGGGTTCTTGTTCAAGGGGAATCAATTGTGCGTACCAGAAGGTAGTTTGAGAATGAAGATTATCAAAGAGTTACATGAAGAAGGACATGTTGGACGGAACCGCACCTTACAGTTAATTTCACAATCTTATTTTTGGCCGTCGATGAGAAAAGAGGAGAGAGATTTGTGGAGAGATGTCATGTTTGTCAAATTTCGAAAGGGACAGCGACAAATGCGGGTTTGTATATGCCCTTACCTATTCCAGCAAAACCAAGGGTGGACATTAGCATGGATTTCGTGTTGGGTTTACCGAGAACTCAAAGGGGAAATGACTCGGTATACGTTGTGGTAGATCGTTTTTCGAAGATGGTACATTTTATTGCTTGTAAGAAAACGGCGGATGCTGTTCATGTTGCACAGATGTTCTTTAAAGAGATCTATCGTTTACACGGGTTACCAGAGTCTATTGTTTCGGATAGAGATACTCGTTTTCTGAGTCATTTTTGGCTAAGTTTGTGGAAGATGGTTGGAACGAAGCTGAAATTTAGTAGTGCTTACCACCCGCAAACCGATGGGCAAACGGAAGTTGTTAATAGATCGTTGGGAAATTTGTTGCGATGTCTTGTGAAGGACAATCTGAAGAGTTGGGACATGAAGTTATGCCAAGCAGAGTTTGCTCATAATCATGCAGTGAATCGTAGTACGGGATTCAGTCCATTTCAGATTGTATATTCAAATTTACCAAGAGGACCGTTGGACCTAACGGTAGTGCCACAACCGAAGGGGACGGTTAAACGAGCTGTAGATTTTGTTGATGGGTTGACCAAATGTCATAGAATCGTTCAGGAACGATTAGAGAAGACAAATGAGAAGTATAAGCGAACTGCAGATTTGAAGCGATGAAGTGTTGAATTTAACGAAGGTGATTTGGTTTACGCAGTGTTGACAAAAGATCGTTTTCCGGTGGGAACGTACAATAAATTGAAGGTGCGGAAAATTGGTCCAGTTGAAATTCTAAAGAAAATCAATGAGAATGCGTATCAATTGAAGTTACCAGAAGATGTTCATACTTCTGATGTTTTCAACGTCAAATATTTAATTCCGTACCATGGAGCTGAGCTTGTTGTGGAAGAATCTACAAATTCGAGGACGAATTTTTCTCAACCTAGGGAGGATAATGCAGCTCAGACCAGGGTCAAAGAATTGCAAGCTATCATTTTCCAAGGCTTAAGTCGTTCACGACCTAAGCAAGATGAAGACTTAGGTCGCCCACGACCTAAGGAGGAAAATTTAAATCGTTTCCGACCTAACTGGAACCCAGAAGGTGAAGGCATAAGTCGTCCACGACCTAAGGAGGAAAGTGTAGGTCGCTCCCAACTTAATAGGAAACAAGAAACGGAAGTTGCATTAAGCTCGCGACCTAACAAGTTTGCAGGTTACGACCTAAAAGTGCCACGACTTATCAACCTACGAGATAAGTACTTCACGAGTTAACAAAACTTTAGGTTGCTCACGACCTAGTTAAGTCGTTTGAAGAGTTATGCCGCATGGAGCTTGAGTCGCGTGAAGTAATAAAGAAGCTATGCTCTTAAGTCGCTGAAGAGTTAAGTCGTGTTATTTTAAGTCGTTGTGTCTTGAGTCGTTGTGTTGTACATATGTGAAGGTGAGTCGTTGTATGTTTAGGTCGGGTGCGTTGTATCTTAGGTCTTGTGTTGTAAATTGTTAAGTCGTGTCGTTCTTAAGCTGTTATGTCACTGGGACTTGATTAGTTCGTATGGTTGTAATTGCTTTAAGTCGTGGTAACTTGTGTTGTGATAAGTCGTAGGTTGGCATGTAGATAAGTCGGCCGACGGTGTGCTGTGTTGTAAGGGGGTTGAGTCGCTAGATGATAGGTCACGTACGACCTAACTTAAGTCGTGAGCCGTGTACGTTGAGTCGCTGCCGACATATGATGAGTCGTAAGTCGTGAACGACTTAAGGCACCGGTTGTGAAATGCTATAAATAGGGAGTGTGTTCTACATTTTGGGGAGTTGATTGTTGAATAAAATTTTGTTTTGATTGCTGTATGCTTTCATCTAAATTGGTAGTTGAGTGTGATCTCCTATCTCCACTTTCAGTTAATCGAGTGCGCTCGATTCAACCATTGTTGAAGCCAATTCACGGTATCAAGTGCGCTTGATCAACGTTTGAAGAATTGTAGATCTTCTTTCACGGTATCGTGCGCGATCAAAGTGTCGAAGACAGCTAGAATTCGGTATCTTTGTGATCAACGAATTTGGGCATTTCAGTATCTTCAATCCACCGTTTGCTACTTTCATCGATCTATATCGTTTTGTTATTATCCGCTGTGTCAATTTTACTCTTTTTTTTATATTAAATTTTACTATTAATTTCCTAATCCCTTTTTCCTAACCTGTATAAAACATTAAGTTAAACTAAAATGATAATACCTCACTGTTGAGTTTGAAGTTGAACGGAACCCTAGCTTTGACTCGACTGCATCACCGCCGACGTCTCACATGAATTGAAGCACGAAGGAAGCGCGCCCTTGAATCACCATCACCTGTACCCCAAGCGACCGCTCCCATCGGCCATGGTTGACGTCGACCCTTTTCCCAACGTCGCGCGTCAAAGTCGTCGACTCTCCCTTTATGCTTAGAACCCTAGACGCAACGGCCGAGCACCTCAAACGACGTCGCGCTTCCAATTTGTACATGATGGCGATTTGATTTCCCCTTCGTCGCCGTTATCAGTGCAAAGGCTTCGGCCGATAAATATTTGTTTTCTTTTCGTTTGCTAATGACAGGAACAGAAATGAAGAAACGAGGAAGAAACTAGCAAATTTTAGAAGGAACGAGAAGTGTGCGATGAAAGATAAGAGTAGCGTGTTAAGGAATGAATAAAGGATGGCGTTTACAAGAAGCTTGATTTATTAAATTAAATTTCATTAGATTATTATCAATTAAATGTCCAGCGCGTTTACATATCGTGCACTCACACACTAACTCCAATCAATACGAAATTTGAAATCCGATAATAATACAATATTACGGATTCAACGGAACTGGTTTCGTCCAAATCTGAGACTGTGCCTCGGAAGGCTATTTTTAAATTCGATTTAAACTATAAAATTTCAAAACTGAACAAACCACTGCTAATTTCAATTTTACAACTCCTATTATCCTCTGTACTATCAATATAATTTTTTTTCAAGCCTTCAAATTATTTTTAACAGGCTTAAACTCCATAATCAACATTTTACCAAACTTAAATTATTTAATCTAATAATTAAATTACCCAAATAAACAGTGATATTTGGAATTCAAGTTAAAAATTAACTTTTAAATATTTCAAATAAATTAAATATTCCAAATTTTAAATGCTTAAAAATTTCGGGTCGTCACATTCCTCCTCCCTTAAAAGAATTTCGTCCCCGAAATTACTAGTTAGGAAGAATGGTCAAATACCTGTTACTATTTTCCAAAACCAAACCGTTCAACATTCTATCAACTGTCTTTTTATAAAAGATCCACTATCACTCTTACTAACTTTCCAAACCTTTCCCTAGTTTGCAAACAATCCTATTTTCCCAACCATTCAAGTTTTAATCTTAAAACCAATTTTGAATTATCAAAATTTTCTCCAAATTTTCTAACTCCCTAAATTTCCGAAAAATTTCGCC
Organism: Allium cepa; assembly: GCA_030765085.1. Taxonomy (NCBI): domain Eukaryota; kingdom Viridiplantae; phylum Streptophyta; class Magnoliopsida; order Asparagales; family Amaryllidaceae; genus Allium; species Allium cepa. The sequence goes on from CM060931.1 coordinate 22,549,913, forward strand.
AGCGTCTCCTTTGCGCGGCTAGCTCGGTACAACTACAAAAGGCCTCTACGGGCTCCCAAATCCAAAAAGAAAACAAAAAGCCAAGTGGCTCGATCCAAAAACCCAATCAAATTTCACAGAATTTTAAACACATACCTTTTTGGTCAGACAATTCAATTTTTATCATCTGAAACCAAAACCAATTTTCCTTTCTCTTTATAATACCTGCATATCCCGCTTAGCACTAATATCCATTCACAACATTCCAAAAACATTTTATCGATTTTCTCACAAAATGCCAATATCTATTCATTCCAATATTGACTTAAATTATATTAGTAGTATCAATTTTCATTTAAGAATTCACCATTCCCTCTTAAGTTTAGTATAAGCATTTTATATGCTTCTTATATTTATTTTCATCTTACCACTTTAGTTCATATCTATTTCTATTCAAGTCGGTTTTCACATTCCATATGAATTTTATTTATCTTTGACTCTAAATATTGAATTTTATTTTTCCATTTATAACTAATTCATGTCATTATTTTAATTAGTTCATTCACTAACTTATTTCAATTTTCCAATTTAAGTCGTTCTGTCGTTAACAAAATTTTCCAAAAATTTTCAAAATTTTTCTAACTCCCAAAATTTCGGAAATTTTTTGGCAGAGTCTCCTTTGTACGGAGGCGCTTTTGCAATTTGACAAAAGAGATAAATATGTATACATCGACCCACCCGGTCCGAAAAAACCAAAAACAGTTCATATTTCCTATTTTTATTGCGTAGGCGTACCTTATTTAGCATTTTAAGCAAACAGCTTATTTATATTAGAAATTAGCACAACCATATCCAGCCCCACGGCATCCAGGTACCTGTACTTACACAATTTAAACATGTAAGTGCGATATAAATGAAGTTGAACAACATTTCACTTATTTGCAATAGTTAAAACATATGAATTCTAAAAGAAATTCACACCAAACATTTCTCCCTAAGCAACTTTTACAATTTTCATGCTAATTCCAATGTTCCAATTAATTTATAACCATTTTCATTAAATTTGAATGGTTTAAAACTCAATCGCTTACATCTAATATATTTTTAAGCAAACTGAACTCATATTTAATTCAATTGCTCTCAAAATCAATTCATTTTACTTTTATCAATTCATAGAATTTTAACTACTTCCATTTATATCAAATGTCAATTTATTCTATGCAATTTGACGAGATCTATGTGAATAAATAAGTATTTATGTTTTTATAACCAATTTAAATTGATTTCAACTCAATTTATACTTAATTCTATTCCATTTTCAATTTATTCACAATCCATATATTCTCATTTTCATTGCATTTTAAATTTGAATCCATTCACTTGCATTTCATTTTATTAACCAAACCAGTTCATTCAAAACCATTAATAAATTTGGTTCATCTTCATTACCAATTAAATGCCCTTTTTATTTTAATTCATTCACGACCATTTATTTACCTCGACCCATTCAAAGCTTGCATATTACTACCCATTCCCGAATTAATTCAAACCAAGCTTTAATTTAATGGTCTTCCAATTTTACTCGTAGTCGAGCTTCTAATTATTCTCAACTTAAGTTAATTTACTCAATTTTTTTCACTTCAAACTTAAGTTCACTTCCATTTGATTCTTATTTATCCCATCCATTTATTTATTCAATATAATTAGTCTATCCACTCAATCCATTTTGAATTTTCATTTCCTTAAATATTATTTATAACCCACCAAATTCTATTTCGATTCAAATTTATTTCCACTTGATTTAAATCTAACCCAATATCATTACACTTAGTTTTAAGTTGAATTCAATTCAACTCTCCCTCATCTATTCAACTTAAGTTAATCTACTTCAATTTATTCAAATCTTTTTTTTTTCTATACTTAAGCTCATTTCATTTTGCAAATAAATTTCTCTTTTCAATTTAACTTGATTCTATTTTAATCCAATCCCATTTCAAACTACAAATTTATTTGATCAATTATTATACATTTTAACTTTTTAGATTCAGCTCATTCAATTTATTACAAGGCCATTTCCAATTTATTTCCACTTATTTTGATTTTATTTGCAATACAAACCATTACTATTTTAATCCAATTTCATATTCGATTTAACTTTTGCATTCTTCGTTTATTTTCCAATTCATCAAAAATATTTACTTTGGGTTTCTATCCCACTTTTTAAAATTTAGAAGTCACCACTTATTATTTTCACAATTCCATTTATTATAGGCTTGAATATATTCATCTTTTATTTTAACTCAAGCCTTATGCTTATTTATAACCCAAGCATATTTTATTCCACGCATTTTAATTCTTTTACTCGTTATTCTTATTTATTTATTTCAATTCCAATCCTTATCCAATTTATTTTCCATTTGTTCAGGTAAAATTTTAATTCCATTCAATAATTCAATTGAATTCTTATTCCAATTCAGTTTTATTTTAACTCCGATTTATTTAACTCAATCGATTTCAACTTAATTCGAATACAACTGGATATAATTTTCAGCTTATTCAATTTAATTTCAATCCAATTAAATTTTATTTCTCAATCCAAGCTAATTTCATTTTTAACTTTTCTCTTTAAATTTACATTCCAACATTCAAAGCTTATATTTCCCTGATTTAAAAATCATCTCAATTTATAAGCTTACAACTTATCTCATCAGGATTTTTAAACACCCGACTTTTGGTTTCAAATAATTTTGAAATCTTCGACATCACAAATCACATTTCTCAAAAGTCAAACCAATCCTGGTTTCATTCCCAACAAATTTCCTTTGAAATTTTCAAAACTAGTTTTTTCTGAACAAAATAATTTGGCAGCAATCCGTCACTTAGAAGTTCGAAAATGAATATTGATGATGCGGCCGTCATCATCAGAATTATTTCCCAATAACCCAAGTGATTTCAATGCTGTATCACTTTCGAAATCCGTTTAAAACAAATTTCCTTTCTGGAATTCCTCTAAACAATAATGTTATCATTTATCTTCAAAACACTTCGATAAACATTCCCAAAATCTCTGAAATTTTGAATTTCCAAATCCTGCTTAAGTAAATTTTAACTATAATTCATTTGTACAATTTATGCTTATACAAATTTCCATTTGATTGTATTTCAATTCATAAATTACATTTATAATTCATATTTATAAATTTCATTTTTTAATGAATTTATTCCCCTAAAGTTTAGTTATATTTCAATTTCTAGTAAATTTTCACTTAACAATTATAATACTTTAACATTATCATTTCTAACATCCAAGCAACCATATATTAGCTAAATAGTTTTCAAAAACTATCCTTTATATCAAAATATGTTTTTGGGTAAAATTATTTCGTTTACCCATATTTAAAACATTACCGTGTCGATTGTTCTATTCAAGTATTTAGAAACCCCTTCAATACAGTTGCGCAGACTGTGTCGACGAAGGTTCATATGCCACTCAATAATCCAATCAACACAATATTAAAATAATTTATATTCACTAACAAATACGCGCTCATATTTATTAATACGCTCAAACTCATTCTAGAGTACTACGGACTCTATTTGAAATGAGTAGTTCCCGCCAGAGCCAAGGTTATCACCAATCTATGCTCTGATACCATTGTAACAGCCCACAAATCCGTACCCCTTGAGTCAACATTATACTACCACTATCAACTCAAGTAGAACAGAAATACGAACCATTTGGGTTGAAGAAGAAGAGGTAGAAGAAGAAAATAGAAAACAACAACAGAACCTAACCATCGCAGCGGAATAAAATATAATAGAAAATAAACGATCTTTAATCAAAAATCAAATATCTCTGTTTATATATTACATCATCAGAGTACATCAATCACAGCTCAACATCAATATCATACAAATGGATACACAACAACTCAACACACCGGAACATATATATGAACAAGTACGGGAGTACGTATCGACATCTTGTTCTTCTCCTGAGCTCTACAGCATCACATCCTGTATTCTATAATACTCGGTCTGACCCGAGCATTACAGTTAAATAATACCCGAGTAGCGTGAGAAAATCACACCCAATTGATTATTAACATTTCAAAAATCTTTTGAAAACAAAAGCATCTCGTAAGACCACGCCACTAATAAACATGTCGGGTTTTTACCTTACGATAGCTAAAACAAATTTTATAGAAATCCTCTGATATTATAATAAGGTATATATACAAATACATATAAAATAGCCGAAATTGTTACATTCATTAAATTCCAGCTACTAGCCACAATGTGGGTAATACAAACAAAACTTGTACAAGGCTCGTAGGGAGAATGGATTTCCATCTAATGACTAGGCATTGGGGTACCACCTGTCACAGTACGGGGCCTAGATCACCGTACCGAGGAGTACGCCCGCTCCCCTGCAACACAAGACCGGGACTACCCCTTACTGGATAATCCCGAGTGAGATCACCCCGCGGTTGGGATCAGCAACCGCCCACTGAGCCAAAATAAAAAGGGACATCTAGACATGAATGACCTCACCCTGCTTGGGTGCTAACCACCTAGCCTTGCTGCATAATCCCTGATTTTCCGTCATTCCCATTTGATGATGCTTGAGGCTAAGCGTTACCTTTATAGAACCTATTCCTTAGAATGCCCATCGTCCACCTGACGATGTTCCGAAAGCATTCATCCATACAAGTCCATCCCGGGTTCGAACGGAACCGAAGGCATTATTCCTACTACATCCATTTTGGAAATATCCTCAGGATTAGTAGCGATTAGCCCTTGCACTTCACTGCTCCATCCTCGAATCCAAATTCGTTTTCACGAAACGTATAAACCGGATCGAAGTGGTTTTCGAGAAATAAATCTCGATCCCGGTCTCTTCGAAACGATCAACGCATTTGTCCAATATTGATAGTCGGTTATTTAACTATCAATTAACATTCACAAACATCCATCAAACAATAAATAATTTCCCAAATTATTTACTTATCTCAAAATATCTTCACAAGATATATTTTCACTTTCAAACCCCTTTGAAAACGGTTTCAAATGTCTTCCTTTCTCAGAATAAATTTCCCAAATAGTTTCTATCTCCACTAAAATCACCAAGGACAAAACTTTAGATTTAAAAATAATTTAAAACTCTTTATTATAAAATATACTCAAAACCTTTAAATTAAAAACTACTTCAATAATTTATTAAAAACACATACTATGCGAATATTTGAAAATAAGGTTACTTAATAAAATATAAAACTAGAGTTTCACCTTTAAAAATAAAATACTAGGCCACTCTTAAAATAATTATTACTATAATAGATTAAAGAAAGTACTTACTTTAGAATTTAAATATAAGAAATAATAAATTTTCCAAAACTTGCTTTTTAAAACAACTTTAAAACCTTTAATTTATATTTAAAAATTTACTTTGAAAAAGAACTTGGTTATTCAGGGAGAATTTCCAATGTCAAATACTTTAATCAATTTCCCAAATTGATTTCCAATTTATTCTATTTGAAATAAATTTCTTTAGTTACTCGGTTCATTTCAAAATTCATTAATTATGGACTTTATTTTTATTATTATTATTTTCTGTTTGATTTTAAATCTTTTAACTGAAATATACAAATTTCAGACTTTCCCAAGTCTTCTTTATTCTTTTCAAGATTCAAACTTAAATTTAAAATAAATGCTTTGTTCTTTTAAATAATAACACTGAAGTTTAAAATTCATCAACTTTCAGTTTATTTAAAATTTCTTTTTTTATATACGGAATTTATTTATTAGAATTTAAAAATTACTATAGTTCTTATCCAATTCATTCTTAATTTATTTAAATTCTTTATAATTATTTTCTTAAAGGTTCACTTCTTTTATTATTTCTTTTCAAAAATCCAATGCTATATAATTTGATAACTCAGAGTATCGGAATATATTCAAGCAACTATAGTATTCAATATTTTGATATAATTCATCACAGAATATCCAAATAATAATAACAGAGAATAATAAACAATTTAAATATATGTTGAGGAACCCAGTTGGATCCCTCCAACCTGTTTTCCCTGCATCCACAGACGTTAGCACAATATAATACACCAATTCCAAAATATACCATACTATAACACATCAATCAATTCAACCATTCAAACAATTATTTAAATTTAATCATTTAAAATTAAATTTAAATTCAGCTGAGTGAGATTAACCCACCTTTGACTTCAATTTGCAGTCTATTTCTATTCATCTCCATTCCAGCTTGTTTCTCGATTTTTAGACCTTGTATAACATTTTATAATTTATTAATATTTGAACTAATCAAACAATTTATTATCCATTTTATAATTTTAATCAACCACTAAATTTATTTTAAACTAACAATTGGGTTAAAACTAATAATTTATTTTTAAACAAATCTCCTTTTATGGAATGTTTCTTAGTGACTGAAGTAATTAAATAAGTTCATCCAACAAATTAATCTTCATAAAGCATTATTTATAAATGCAACTTGTACGTAAAATATTTAGATATATGAATATTTATTATATTTAATTTTCTTTGAAACTGCTTAACTAAGATAATCTGTATGGACCAAATTTTTATAAATCCCTATGTTTTCCAAGTCCTGTATATGAATATGTGTGCATAAATAGGAAAAAAATTGTTTCTTTTCTTCAAATATCAATAATCTTAACTTTACCGTATTTGTATACATATATATTTTACTCTTTTTTTATATTAAACTTGACTGTTAATTTCCTAATCCCCTTTTTCTAACCTGTATAAAACTTTCAGCTAAACTAAAATGATGATACCTCACTGTTGAGTTTGAAGTTGAACGGAACCCTAGCTTTGACTCGACTGCATCACCGTCGACGTCTCACATGAATTGAAGCACGAAGGAAGCGCGCCCTCGAATCACCATCACCTATACCTCAAGCGATCGCTCCCATCGGCCATGGTCGACGTCGACCCCTTTCCCAACGTCGCGCGTCAAAGTCGTCGACCCTCCCTTTATGCTTAGAACCCTAGACGCAACGGCCGAGCACCTCAAATGACGTCGCGCCTCCAATTTGTACATGATGGCGATTTGATTTCCCCTTCGTCGCAGTTATCAGTGCAAAGGCTTCGTCCGATAAATATTTTTTTTCTTTTCGTTTGTTAATGATAGGAACTGAAATGAAGAAACGAGGAAGAAACTAGCAAACTTTAGAAGGAACGAGAAGTGTGCGATGGAAGATAAGAGTAGTGTGTTAAGGAATGAATAAAGGATGGCGTATACAATAAGCTTGATTTATTAAATTAAATTTCATTAGATTATTATCAATTAAATATCCAGTGCGTTTACATATCGTACACTCACACACTAACTCCAATCAATACGAAATTTGAAATCCGATAATAATACAATATTACAGATTCAACGGAACTGGTTTCGTCCAAATCCGAGACTGTACCTCGGAAGGCTATTTCTAAATTCGATTTAAACTATAAAATTTCAAAACTGAACAAACCACTGCTAATTTCAATTTTACAACTCCTATTATCCTCTGTACTATCAATATAATTTTTTTTCAAGCCTTCAAATTATTTTTAACAGGCTTCAACTCCATATTCAACATTTTACCAAACTTAAATTATTTAATCTAATAATTAAATTACCCAAATAAACAGTGATATTTGGAATTCAAGTTAAAAATTAACTTTTAAATATTCCAAATTTTAAATTCTTAAAAATTTCGGGTCGTCACATTTTCCATTAAAGTATCACCGATGAAGGGTGTGGTACGATTCGGGAAGTCAGGGTTACTGGCACTGAGATATGTTGGACCATTCCCAGTTATAAAGAGGATCTGAATGGTTGCATATAGATTAGAGTTGTGAGCAGCTTGGCAGGTATCCATATTGGTTTCATGTGTCTCATCTTCGTAAGTATGTACATGATCCAGAGGTTATTATCCCTCAAACTGCATTAGGAGACTTGATAATAGAACCGGATCTTATAATTTTTAGACAACCTATTCAGATTGTAGTGAGACATGAGAAGAGGTTAAGAAACAAGACAACCAAATTAGTGAAAGTTCAATGGAGCGACGATGAGAAGGACTGTACATGGAAGACAGAAGATAGGATTATAGAGGCTTATCTTGATCTATTATAGGGGTACGTTATATATCCATTATATATATAGACTTTTTTCAAGTCAAGTAGACTAGTATGGTTGTCATGAGATGATATAGATGATTGTTATGCTTAGTATTTAGTCCTTGCTGAATTTCGAGGACAAAATTCTTTAGGGAGAGGTGCCTATAACACCCCTAATTTTAAATAGCATTATTTAGGAGATTTAATTAGATAAGTTAAATAGAATAATGTAGAGTAAGGGAATTGAGATTTGAAAACTAATTAAGGATGTGCCTTAACTAAATGAATCTATAAGATTGGTTTATAAGTTAAATCTAAAGAGAATAAGGTAAGGGAAAAATGGGAACAATTTTACACCATAAACTCTAAACCCTTTGCTTCATTCTCATTCACATTTTCATAAAACAAAAAACATAAACAGAAGGAAAAACAAGGTCGGCCATAACCATAGGTGAAGAATGAAACTGTAATGCATGATGGATCGATTATACAAATGAAAAGTATATAACTAAATTAAACTATAGTGTAATAATTAGTAAAGAATGTAAATAGGGATGATTACACCAGGGTTTTTATACTGGTTCAGACCTCCCGTCCTACGTCTAGTCCTAAAGCTCCTCTTCGAAATTTACTTTCACTAAATAACCCTCACTTCACCCGGAGGAACAGGTTTACAATACCAGAGTTTCTTTGTCAAGAGTGTGTTCTCTATTACAAAGATTTTGACTATATCGTACAATTAAACTTCCTATATCTCTTGAATGATTGAATACAATGTTCGAGAGAATATGGAGTATATGATCTCAGATTTGCAGATTTGATAGCAAGTGGATAACTAGAACAAGAAATAATCAAGAGTGAATTAGATAAGACAAAAGTAAGTGAGTAATCAGTGAGTTGATTCATCTTGATTCTTGTTTATATAGTTGTACAGCGTTGCTTCTAGTAGTTACATCTCTTCCCTTTCAGTCTACAGTCGTCACTGTTCACTGGCAAAGAGTTGCGGAGGATAGATGGCTTTGTATCTCTTCGGAGATGACAGTTGTGATTTGAAATATTTGCCCCGAGCCCAGTTTCAGTCGTCTAGATGTAGTTTTCAGACCTCTGGAACCTATTATTAGTTTTAGTCCAGTATCTATGTTCAGACGTCTGAAGTTCTGCATTCAGACGTCTGAACTTGTTCAGTGAGATTTTTCTAGGTTCATTCTTGAGTATTTGTTCCGAACTTTGTGCAATCTTTGTAGATGAATTTCTTTTAGTGCTTTAGTCTTTACTTGTCACAGCAGCATTCAGACGTCTGAACTTGTTCAGTGAGATTTTTCTAGGTTCATTCTTGAGTATTTGTTCCGAACTTTGTGCAATCTTTGTAGATGAATTTCTTTTAGTGCTTTAGTCTTTATCTTGTCACAGCAGCGGTTTGTCTTGCTTTGAGTTGCATCTGTATAGTTGTATAATATATATAATTTCCATTGTATAGTTGTCATCGTCGAAATCGTACAAAGGGTTCTAACATTCTCCCCTTTTTGATGATGATAATTATACAACGTACTTAGATAATATTTACAGACAGATTCTCCCCCTTATAGGTGTGCATATCTCTTTTCCCCCCCTTTGTCATTATCAAAAATAATTGAAGAACCATTACTCAAAGCTAGCATGATAACAAAATATTATGATTATATCTTGGAGCACAGCAAAATATTGATAGTGTCTTAACAGTAAATTGAAAAACTACAACAAAATATTAGCTGTATGAGGTCAAGGTAGAACATCACCGGGGAAGGGGGGTCCAAATTCCCTTTGTCCTTGTCGCCGGTCTTTGTCGACGTGTGAAGGGAGGAGAAGGTGTGGACCAGTCAGAAGAAGGTTGACGGGCTTGTTGAATTGTTTGATTAAGTTTGGAAACCACTGAAGCAAGAGAATCTTCAACCTTGGAAAGTCTTGTGGACAATGTGTGATCAAGTCGTGCTATTTGTTTACTAAGGAGAATTTGATTTCTAGATAGAAGCACTTGGTTTTGTAAAGTTAAGTGAGCAATACTTTCATTAGCATTAGGCTGAGTTTGTGCTTCCAAAATCTCCATATCAGAGTGATATTTAAATGAGGAAGGAGGAGGCGGAGATGGTTCCTTTGGTAGTTCTGTATTAACTTCTTCTTGTTGTTGTTCTTGTTGTTGTGTAGGAGAGGGAAGTTGATCTTGTGCATTTCTCCATTCTAGGAAGGTCATATAAGATGGTGGTTCCTCCGAAAAATGCATAAGGTTAAAAATATTTGTTCCTCTACATTTGATAGGTAACTCCTCAAAAGAAGAAATGTATGATGGGATGTTTAGTGCTTTGAATATTCGCATAATATAAGCCGGGTAAATGATAGTCTGGCGAGATCTATTCCAAAACCCTTTTAGTTCATCGAAGATGAACTGAGCCCAATTGATCTTAGTGCGATTAAATAGTGCGTATAGTGCTTTGTGCTCAAGATCAGTAGTTTGTTCATGGCTACCTCGCTCACATATATCATCCATATCGTATGAAGGAAACTTGATTAGGTCATAGAAGGGTCCGAGATGCATCTTCTTAATCTTCAAGTCTTCAAACCATCTTATAGTTACTGGATTATGGAATAACCAATCTTTGATTTGAGTGTCAGTTACCATCAAAGGTTGAGAAGAAGATCTCCTCCATGCTTCCTTTTCTTAACTCCCTTTTTTGTTCGTCGTGGCATTAATTTGGTAAGAAATTTGATTATAAGAATTTGAGAAGGAAGAATTTTAACCTAGAAATGAATTGAAAATAATTGATCGATTAGATATAGGGTTTCAAAAACTGCCGTTCCCAGTTCCAGATGTCTGAAATGGTGGATCAAACGTCTGAAGATGCTTGAATTAGAGATAGAGAGTAGAATCAGACGTCTGGAAATAGAATCCAAACGTCTGGAAAGTTCAAGTACTTGGCGGAGAGTAACATCAGATGTCTGGAAAAGAGTTCAGACGTTTGGGAACATTGATTAGTAGTTTCAGATTCCTATTTCAGACGTCTAGAATCCTTATTAGACGTCTTAAAAACTCCAGATTAGTTTTTTTGTTGATATTTTTGTGAAGAAACAACTTTATTTATTGAATAGAATACAATACAAACAAACTTATGTGTATATAATCGTCTTCAAACGTAATAGTTTATTTTTCCTGGTTCCATTCCTGACGATCCCATGAATTTGGTTCGTAGATGGGATGGCCATAGTTAATTGGGGACTAGGAAGGAGCTTTGGGTGATGAAGTCGACGGTTCATCTCTAAGAGTTTCAACAAAACGTGGATATTTTTTACGTAAACATTTCTTTGTTGGAGAATGACCACATATAGCATATAGAACCTTTTCCAGGAAGTTCAAATGTTTGATTGTTCCTTCCGTCTATAGTATACTTCCTTTTGAGCATCCATCATTACGAATTGTGATATTTCATCAAGTTTTTCGTGGATTGTAGGTGGTTTTTCTCGTTTGTCTTTCTTCAGTAGAGGTGATAATCCCCCATCGACTTTTTGGTAAGTCATGAGAGGGTGGAGAATGAGGAGGTGAAGGAGTATGAAGAGAAGGAGTGGATACGCTTGAGGGTGGCGATCCAGAATTATATGTAGTTACTTCTTGAGATGACATTTTGATATTTATATTTGATATATTTTTAAAAAGTAACTTCTGAAAATTAGCTTTATAACAATCCAAATATAAAAATAGGTAGTATTTTTTATGGTCAAAAATTATTTTCTAAATTTTAAATGGTGTTTAATCAGCTAAAAACTTGTGGATAAAAGAATTTTTTCTTAGTTTAAAAGTTCTTTAAGTGAAAAAATGCCTAAGTCTCGTCGTAATTTTACAAAAGTAAGTTCGTTTAATGTTTTTGTAAAGATATCGGCTATTTGATTTTCAGTGTTAACATATTCTAAAGTTATAGTTCCTTTTTCGACATTATCTCTTAAGAAATGATGTCTTATATCTATATGTTTAGTTCGAGAATGATTTACTGGATTTTTAGATAGATTGATTGCGTTAGTGTTCTCACAATAAATCGGGGATTTTTCAATTATTTTTCCAAAATCTTTTAAGGTTTGTTGCATGTAAATTACTTGTGCACATGCTAATGCCGTTGGAATATATTCGGCTTCGCAAGTGGATAGAGAAACACAATTTTTTTTCTAAACCATGAGACGAGAGATTGTCCAATGAAATGACACGTTCCACTAGTACTTTTTTTATCAGTTTTGCATCCTCCAAAATCCTCATCGCTATATAATACAAGTTCAAAAGATGATCATTTTGGATAGAATAGTCCATAGTTTTTCGTGTTAGATAAATATCTCAAAATACGTTTAATGACTCTTTCATGACCTTCTTTTGGTTTTGCTTGAAAACATGCGTTGAGACAAACACTCATCATTTTATCGGGTCGGCTTGCGGTTAAATATAATAACGAACCAACCATACTCCTATATACTTTCTCTTCAAGATCTTTCCCGCTTTCATCTTTATCAAGATGGACCATAGTACTCATAGGAGTAGGTTTACTAGATGTTTTATCCATACCGAAACGTTTTAATAGTTCATTGCAATATTTTTCTTGATGTATGAAGATACCCTTCTCTTGTTGTTTTATTTGTAATCCTAAAAAGAAATTTGATTCTCCCATGTGTGACATTTCAAATTCATTTTTCATTATATTAGAGAATTATACACATAAATTTTCATTAGTTGATCCAAAAATGAAATCACCGACATAAATTTGAATAACTAAAATATCATTATTTTCTTTTTTAATAAATAAAGTCGAGTCAATTTTACCAATTTGAAATCCTGATGAGATTAAATGAGTTTTAAGTCTATCGTACCATGCTCTAGGAGCTTGTTTTAACCCATTTAACGCTTTATTTAATTTAAAAACTTGATTTGGAAATTTTCATGTTCAAATAACGGTGGTTGTTCAACATAAATATTTTCTTTGATAAAACCATTTAGAAATGCACTTTTGACATCCATTTGATATAATTTAAAATTGTTATGACAAGCAAAAGCAAGTAGAGTTCTTATAGCTTCTAATCTAGCTACAGGTGCAAAGGTTTCATCGTAATCAATTCCTTCTTCTTGATTATACCCATGTTCTACTAAACGTGCTTTATTTCGAACAATATTTCCGGTTTCATTAGGTTTATTTTTAAATACCCATTTATTTCAATGACAGGATTGATCTTCTAGTCTTGGTACGAGTTCCCAAACATTATTTCGCTCGAACTGATTTAATTCTTCTTGCATAGCTAAAATCCAAAAATCATCTTTAGAAGCTTCTTTATAGTTCTTTGGTTCAAAATTTGAAACAAATGCAACATGACTTTTTGATTAAGTTAATTTCGAGTTACTCTAGAATTTAAATCTCAAATGATGTTTCTATAAGATGATTCTTTAAAATCCTCGGAGGTGAAACTAGATTATTATTTTGATCAATGGCTTCATTATTATCGTTAGGTGTGTTAGAGGAATCATTTGGATGTATTTCTTCTTCGTCATTAATTTGTGTAGTTATAAAATTTTCATTAAAAGAAACATGTAAACTTTCTTCTATAATATTTGTCTTTTTTTATTGATTCTATAAGCTTTGCTACGATCGGAATAGCCAACAAATATTCCTTCATCAGCCTTAGGATCAAACTTTCCTAGATTGTCTTTAGTATTTAATATGAAACATTTAGATCCAAATGTTCTAAAATATGGTACCTTAGGTTTCTTACCAAAAAATACTTCACAACACTTGTTTTTGTCATTGGTCGGAGTGTCACTCTATTCAAAACATAGCAAGCTGTAGCAATAGCTTCGGCCCAAAAATGTTTTGGTAGATTACTACATCTAGTAATGTTTGATTTTTTGTTCAACTACACCGTTTGTTGTGCTGTACGTGGAACTGAAAAATTATGATTAATTCCTTTTTATTGCAAAAGTTTATAAAAAGTTCATTTTCGAATTTTCCTGCGTGATAGCGAATATTTTTAAATTTTAAATTCATTTGATTTTTAATTCTTTTTGCAAATATTTTAAACATACCAAAAGTGCCACTTTTCTGTTTTAAAAACAAAGTCCATGTATATCATGAAAAGTCATCAACAATTACAAAAACATAATTGTTTTGATTTATTGATCTTACTTGAGTAGGACCAAATAAATCTAAATGCAACAATTATAATGGTTGTTTTGTTGAAATATTATTTTTAGATTTGAAAGAACTCCTTTTTAATTTTCCAATTTAACATGTTTCACACAAGTTATCTATTTTATAATTTATTTTTGATAAACCTCTAACTAGTTAATGTTTTGATAATTTATTTATATATTTGAAATTCATGTGACAAAATCATTTATGCCATAGCCATGAATCATCAAGCTTAGCGGTCAAGCATAAATCCGAATTTTCTTTTATATTCATATTCAAAATATAAATATTTTTATTTCGAAATCCTTCAAATAATTTTTTTTATCATTATCAAATATATTGCATCTATTTTTCTTGAAATTATTTGAAAACCTTTATCACATAATTGACTAATGCTTGGTAAATTATGTTTTAATTTTTCTACTAATAAAACATTAGAGATAATAGGAGAGTTAGAAATACCAATATTTATGACTTCTCCAATTCCAATGATATATCCTTTTGAGTTGTCGTCAAAGGTTATGGTGCCTCCATCGATATATTTTGTATTTGTGAGCATCTTGGCATTCCTGGTCATGTGTTTTGAATAGCCACTATCGAGTATCCATTTCTCCTTGCTTTTATTTTTGGGTACCTATAAAATAAAAATTATTCAATTGGTACCTGCTTCTTTTATTAGGGTCCTAAATGTTAGGAGGGGAGGGTAGCCATACCCAAGTGGGTTTGGGTCCTTTAAAAACATAGTCATTGTTAAATACTACACCTGATGGAAAACTATTAATATGTTTTTGTCAAATTAACTTATTATTAGATTTTGGTATCCAAATTTTTATATTTTTAGATTTTACATCTTTACTTAACTTCGGTTTGTTTTTGAAACTTTGATATAAGATACTTTGCTTTATAGTATTACCTTTTTTCTTTTGTGAATTCTTGTCAAATCCTAATCCATTTCGATTACCAGAGGGTTTTGAAATTTTAATTAAAATATCAAGAACTTGTTTTCCTTTGTTAAACTTTGAAACATTGTTAGAATTTTTTTCTAGTTTATCCTTTAATTCACAAATTTCATTTTTTGAAATTTCTATATAACTTTTTAGTTCAATATTTTCCTTAATCAAATTATTATTCTCAAGTTTTAACCTATCTATTTCACTAAGTTGTGTATCATATTCAATAGGCTTTTTATATTTTTCTTAAGAAATTTATATTTCTTCTTCTAAAATAATTTTTTCATCCTTTAATAATTCAATTTCTAGTTCTAATCAATTTATTTTGGCTAGATGTTCTTTATTCAATTTTTTTATTTGTCTAAACTTGTAATCAAGTTCAGTACTTAACTCTAATAATTCATTATAGCTAAGTTCAGGACATACCTCTTCAGTGTTAGCCATAAAACATACATTAGCTTATTCTTCATCACTATCACTATTACTCTCGGAAGATGATGATGAATCGGAATCGTCCCAAGTGACTTTAAAAGCTCTTATCTTCTTAAGTTTCTCAAATTTGCTCCTTTTCTCATTGTTGCGTTTTGGGCAATCCTTCTTCATATGTCTGTATTGATCACATCATAGCACTTGAGTTGAAATAGATTTATTGTATTGGACTTTCCTTCTTTTTGGAATTTGGTCATCTTTCTAAATTTCTTGAATTTGTTATAATTCTTGGCAATGAAGACTATCTCTTTTTCATCCAAATCCGAGTCATCATTCTTTACTTGAAATGCTATGTTCTTCTTTTCAACATTTTGTTCTTTTCTAGCCTGTAAGTTAGCTTCATAGGACATTAAATTTTCTATCAACTCTTCAACCTTGAGAGTAGAGAGATCATTAGCTTCTTCAATAGATAATACCTTCCTTTCCCTATCCGATGTTAAAGAGTTGAGTATTCGAGAAACTAAATCAAAATTAGTAAACTTAACTCCTAATGCTATAAGATCATGTTGGATAGTTTCAAATATAGAATACAAGTCAACAATAGTTTCATTTTGCTTCATTTTGAATGAAGAGAATTGGTTTTGCAAAATTGAAATCTTAGTTTGTTTGACCTTTATTGTACCTTCGTGTGTGATTAGTAAGGTACGCCAAATGTCAAATGTAGTGGTACATAACATGACATGTGAAAACTCATTTTTATCTAGAGGGCAAAATAAAACGTTCATAGCTTTAGCATTGGTTGAGGCTAAGGTCTTTTGTGCATCGGTCCATGTGTTCATAGCAATGTCAGGTGCTTCATATTTATTTTGTGTAGTAGACCATATTTCTAGACCATTGGCTTCCATACAAATACGCATACGGGTTGACCAATGTGCATAGTTGAAGCCATTAAATAATGGGGGACGTGCGATAGACTGACCTTCTTGAAAGATACTTGCAATATTAGTGATTCAAAAACTTGTTACAGTACTTTTGATCAAACCAAGCTCTGAAAGTCTAACGTCTGGTGGATCGATTATACAAATGACAAGTATATAACTAAATTAAAATATAGTGTAAAAAGAACGTAAATAGGAATGATCACACTAGGGTTTTTATACTGGTTCGGACCTCCCATCCTACGTCTAGTCCCGAAGCTCCTCTTTGGAATTTTCTTTCACCAAATAACCCTCACTTCACCCAGAAGAACAGGTTTACAATACCAGAGTTTCTTTGTCAACAGTGTGTTCTCTATTACCCAGATTTAAAATTAAACTTCCAATATCTCTTGAATGATTGAATACAATGTTCGAGAGAATATGGAAGTGTATGATCTCAGATTTGCAGATTTGATTATAAGTGGATAACTAGAACAAGAAATAATCAAGAGTGAATTAGATAAGACAGAAGTAAGTGAGTAAATCAGTGAGTTGATTCATCTTGATTCTTGTTTATATAGTTGTAGAGAGTTTCTTCTAGTAGTTACATCTCTTTCCTTTCAGTCAACAGTCGTCACTATTCACTGATGAAGAGTGGCGGAGGAGAGACGGTGTTATGTCTCTTCGAAGATGGTAGTTGTGATTTGAAATATTTGCCTTAAGCCCAGTTTCAGACGTCTGGATGTAGTTTTCAGATGTCTGGAACCTATTATTTGTTTTAGTCCAGTATCTACGTTCAAACATTTGAAGTTCTGCATTCAGACGTCTGAACTTGTTCGGTGAGGTTTTTCTGGGTTCATTCTTGAGTATTTGTTCCTTCGAACTTCATGCAATCTTTGTAGATGAATTTCTTTTAGTGCTTTAGTCTTTGTCTTGTCCCAGCATCGGTTTGTCTTGCTTTGAGTTGCATCTGTATAGTTGTATAATATAAATGATTTTATTTGTATAGTTGTCATCGTCGAAATCGTACACTAAGGGTTCTAACAAAGAGGAGCTCAAAAATCAATTAGAGGCTAAGATTCAAGCTAGGAAGATTAAAGTGAAGAACAAATCTCAATTTCCTTATGCAAACAAGGTGAGTAATGATCCAAACCATCTCATATAAGTCATCTTGAATTTTTTTAATTTGGGTTTGAGGTTTAAACCATATGATTGGATGAATGATGATATGTTTTGATTTAAATGACATGTTATAATGTTAAACAAGGATTTTGTGGAATAACCTAGTTCGGGTTTTAAGGCAAAAATCGTGCAAAATGATTTCCAAATGCTATTATTTTTGAATATATTATGTAAAACATTATTTTGGCAATGAGTTTAAATTTTCATAATATTCCAAACTGTGTATAATTTATTATGAATTTTCTATATGATAAAATAGTGAATTTTGGGTTTAAATTATTTAAGGCATTTAAATAATGTTTTTGGGACTGAAATTTATGTATTTTAGAAAACATATTTAATGTGAATTATTGTAATTTTTGGGGGATTATTCCTAAGTGTATTACTATAGATAATAAAATATTTAAATTAGAGGACTTAAATGTTTTTGTAAGGAGAAGGGCATAAGTGTTAAGTTATTTCAAATCCAATTTTGATTTCGGCAGCAAATTCTCGAAAAGGAAATTGATAAAATTTCTAAACCAACAAGATTGAGATAAATATTGATAATATGTGAAAAGTATTTTCTTTAATAAGCAATAATGCATTTTTTTATCCAAATTACATCTTCACCACTTATCCCTCCTGGATTTCGACTTTATGCACGCCCCCTCTAACCTTTTCGCATCCATTTGGTGCAAATATACAAGGTATCATGCTGGTGGTATGAAGTATATTGGATCTATGCGAAAGGTAGCAAAGGTGTCGTAATTATGCATGCGCATGGGGTGGAGTTGTATTTCCAGGTTTCGAATCTATTAACTTACCTTTGATGAAATATCATTGAAAGAGTTGCTGCTTTCAAACCCCTTTCATACCCTAGCTGCCGCATTTGACCCTTTCGCCTATGTAAGAGGCCACTTATATTACTCTTTAAATCAATGAGTTCGGAGGGTAACGTTTCAAATCAATACCCTTCCATAACCATTGTAGCCACTTTCTTTTAACTTATATATGCGAAAGGGAGGGTGCCGCTTCTATACCTTTCGAAATGGTTGAGGCTGTTTATTTAAAACCAAGTACATATGCGGAAGCATGTTGCCGCCACCATAGGTCTTTCAAAGGGATAGATTTTGAATGTGTCCCCTTTTACATACTTTTTAGCTTGTTCTGTTTTCAAACTTTAGTTTTGAAAAAAACACTTTTAATTGGTTTCAAAGCTATGCTTCCATAACTTTTTACTTGAAGTCTAATGCTTTCAAAAGATATGTTTTTGAATGTTTCGAAACGTATGTTTTTGAATGTTTTGAAAGGAATGTTTTCAAGTGTACTAAAGGTATGTTGCGATGGTTTCGAAAGAGAATGTCTAAGGTTCTAAGTAATGATACAAAGCATATAGTCGAAAGCCTTGGTTTTAAATAAAAGAACCCAAACTCATTTTTAAAAGTAAACACATGGAAATATAAAAGAGTTATGAAATGCCATCAAACTTTGAAAATTTAGAGGATGATTTCCTTGCAAAAAATAATGGGTTAAGGGTATTATCCATATTTAATTTGAAAATGATTACAAAGAATTAAATGATGGATGTTTATGTTGTGTTATTTTATCCGTTATCATGTATGCTTGTGTAATTATATTCACTTCATTATTAACCCATAACTGCATTTTGGGATGTTAAGGGCAGAATACCAGGCTAGGTTGACGTAGTAATGAATATACAATGAATTAGCTCCTATGTGAGTAGAATTGCATCTAGGGTGTCAGACAGACCAGAATATAGGAGCCCAAGACTAATCAAAAGATTAATAGTTTCGACATGTTCTTAGTAAGCTCATAAAAACTATGCTAAGAAAATTGTTATTGGCAGGGGACAACAGGTTCTTAGTAAGACCATATTAACTATGTTATGGAAATTGTTATTGGTAGGGGCCAATGGGTTCTTAGTGATCCCATGAAAACTATGTCCAGAATAGGTTGTTGATAGAGATCAATAGGTTCATAGTCAGCCCATGAAAACTATGACATGATAAATGTTATTGGAGAATCCAATAGGTTCATAATGACCCCATGAAAACTATGATTGGATGATGTTATTAGTCGACATTAATAGGTTCTTAGTGATCCCATAAAAATTATAAAACTGGACAAATAGTTCGTAAGCTTGGAATAGGTTATTAGTCAGCCCATAAAAACTAGTAGGTTAATAGTGACCCTAGAAACTATTTGAGATAGATAGTCGGGTGAATGTGGATGGAAAATCCAGAGCATATTGCATGTTTTCATATCATCATGATACATTTTATTATGTTACATCTTAACCGTTATGGATGCAGGTGCATAGTATATTGTTATTATAAATATGGTTAGGATACTAGTGAGGGAAAAACTCGTTTCGCTAAATGGCATGGTCTGACTAGATATCTATTGGTTCGAGATGGAAGATTATTATTCATACCAGACTTTTTGTCAAACTTGAAGTTTATGTTTTCCCTTTAAACTCTCGGGTGCTCCATTGATTTTGAGTGGTTTGAGAATTAAGGTTTACAATTTCACCTTAAGATTCCGAAGTTGTGCGGGAGAAAGCAAGCAATTAGGTGTTCTTTTAGTTTGATTCTGCTTTGTAATTGGATGAAATGGCAAAGTTGTTTAATTGCCTACATTTAGACACTGATCAACCAAAGGGGCATCTTCATATGTCACACTTGGCTTAATTTGTAATAACTATATTTCTCTGAACGTGGTTTACGAATTTAGATTATGTAATGAATATGTAATGTTATTTGTAATGAAACGAAGAATTAATTTTAAATTGAGTGTAATTTTCTTCATATTCATGTGTTTTTGGTATATCAATGTATTTAATTTTACCGCATTTAGTCGTTGAGAATTAATAACTATGGATGACTACAACATTCAGAGCAGTTAGTTTTGGGCCTCAAATGGGGGATGTTACAATATATCACTCACTACTAACACTAGGAGAAAAATACACTGATTTGATATTGCCTCAAAAATCCTATATTCTTTAACGGATGAACGGGAATGAAAGGTCTTAGCTATTGAAGAAGATAACCACTTTTCAATCATTAAACCAAAAGAGTTAATAGAAAGTCTCATGACCTATGAAGTGAATTTGCAAGCAAAGCAAGTACAAGCTCAAGATAGAAAAGTAATCGCATTTGAAGCAGAAAATGAATATTCAGATGAAGATGATGATAACAATGCATTCCTTGTCAAGAATTTTAGAAAATTTTTGAAGTCAAAAAAAAAAGAAATTTGGTAATTACAGATATAGCGATAATAATATGTCAACATTCTCACTCAAGTGCGATGAATGCGACAAAATAGGTCACATAAAGAAGGATTGTCCAGACCGTAAGATAAATAAGAATAACATGATGAATAAGAATATGAAATTTCATAAAAATAAGAAGCAAGCCACGCTGGTAACTTAGAATGATTTGGACTCTTCTTCTTCATCAGATAGGGATGGCAACTCTCTAGCAAGCAAATATACGCTTCTTAGCTACAAAAGACGATGTAAGTGAACTCTCATTCGAAGATTTATTTGAAATAAATTCTGAGTTATTAGATAAGCTAAAAGATTTGAAAAGAAAATTTAAAGATGCCTTAGGAAAATTGAATAGAAGTAAACTAGAAGTCGTTTTGCTAAAAGATGAAAAGAAATTTTTTGCAGAGGAATTAGTAAAATCAAAATATTTATGTGTTAATATAACATCTCAATTAACTATGCTAAGCAATCAAAAAGAAACTCAGAAAAATAAGCGTGATAAATTAACCAAAGAAAATTATGATTTAAATTCTAGTGTTAAAATATTAGAATTAGAAGCAATAGGACTTAAAACCAAGTTAGAATTCATTACTAAAAATAATTCGAATTTTAATAATGGTAGAGAAAATCTTCCAAAAATTATTGATAACTCTCAATCATCTTTTAATAAAAAAGGTCTAGGTTATCATAAAAAAAATCGTGAAGTAAAGATTTGTCCTAGAAGATATAGCTCACTATCTACGAATTTCAAAAATGGGTGGTAGTCGAAAGAAACTGATAAATTATATTAAGATTTGGGTTTCGAAAACTCATAATAATTTGATAAGAAATAAGTATGTAGATACATTTATGTCTACTATTCACAAAAATTCTTATTATATTTTCAAAGGAAATACTAAACCCCCTTGGGTATAGCTTCCTAAGACCAACTTTTAGGATCCTAACCGAGGAAGTGCATACTAATATAATTTAATATTTTTTGTAGCTACCAAATATAAGGAGGAAAATGGATACTCAACAGTGGTTGCTTCAAGCATATGACAGGGAATAAATATATGCTAACAAATATTATTTACTCAGATGGACGTTCCGTAACTTTTGGAGATAACTCTAAAAGATACGCCATTGGAAAAGGAGATGTGAGCAACAATGGTATGTCTAATTCACCTCTTATTACTATTGTTTTATTAGTTAAAAATTTAAAACATAATTTACTTAGTAGTCAACTACATGACAAAGGTTTTAGTATGTCTATCTTGATAAATGCAATATTTTTAATCAAAATAAAATTCTATTTTTTGAAGAAATTGGAGAAAGAAATATTTATGTTTTAAATTTGAAAATAATCATAATATAGACATGTGTTGAGAAGCTAAAGATAATGATCCTTGGTTATGGCACAAAAGATTTTTTCACATAAAATTTAAAGCTATCAGTAAATTATCCAGAAACAATTTAGTAGACGATCTACCAAAGATGAATATAAAGTAAATACTACTTGTGACGCATGTTAACTAGAAAACTTAACTAAATCACTTTTTAAATCCAGAAAATCATTTCAACATTACAACCTCTCGAGCTACTTCATTTGGATCTATTCGGTCCCACTCAAGTTTAATCTATAAATCATAACAAATATGTTTTTGTGATCATACATGATTTATCTAGATATACAGAGACATTGTTTTTGAAAAATAAAAGTGATAATTTTGAAGCATTTATAATGTTTGCTAAAAGAATTCAAAATTTAAAAAGTTTAAAAATTAAAAATATTAGAAGTGATCATGGTGGCGAATTTTAAAATAAACCTTTTGAAAATTTTTGTAACAAAAAGGGTATTAGTCATAGCTTCTCATTTCCTAGAACTCCACTACAAAATGGAGTTGTAGAAAGAAAAAAGTCAAACATTACAAGAATGTGATAGAATTCTACTTAGTGGTAGCTAACTGCCAAAACATTTCTGGCCAAAAGCCGTGTCTACTACATGTAATGTCCTACACCGTGTCACTATTTGACCTTCAAATAAACATACTTCATACGAGCTCTTTAACACTAGAAATCCTAATATATTATATCTAAATTTTTTTGGACCAAAATGTTTCATATTAAAGATAAAAGATCAGCTAGGAAAATTCGATCCAAAATACGATGATGGAATTTTTATTGGATACTCGGAATAAAGCAAAGCATATGGAGTCTATAATAAAGGAATAAAAACTACAAAAGAAACTTTACGCAAAGCAAAGTTGTTAAGGGTACACTCTCCTCTGCTACCCTTAATTGGTGAAAACCAATGGCAAGATCAAACTATTAAAATATCCGAGCTTCGAAGGGCTAGTCAAACATGTCGTCAATCCTAGATAAATGATAATTATTCTTGATTGTCCTCTTATTTAATTCTCGGTAATCCACGCATAATCTAAGAGAACTGTTTGCGCCAAAATTGGTCACAAACCCCGAATACCGTGAAAGCACCAGTGTATGAATACAAATCAACAATATTCAAACACAGATAACAGATCTCAATAAATAATAAAACAGCAATCCAGAAGTAAAGAACAGAGACACAAGTTTTATAGTGGTTCGGCTATCTCCGGCCTACGTCCACTCCAAAGTTTTATCCTTTTTTTGATTATCCTTGCTGGTTACAAATGATTACAGCAGTTACCAAGTCCAAAATTCAAAATAAATAACAGCAATGATGATATGGGGTGATTCTGGCAGCGTCCGGGCGTGCTTTCTCTCTCCAAATCCTCCGACCCCCTTTCTGAATGACCAGGGGCTCCATTTATAGGCGTAGGAGGCTGATATTTCTCCTAAAAATCTGGTAGACCGCTTCAGGCATGTGAGGGGGGCCCACGCGCCCGAAATTTGGAGGTCCGGGCCCACATCAGGATCGATTCGAAGTAAGGTTCGAATCGATCAAGAAAGCATCCAATTGAGCTGAAATTTGGTGAGAACATTCTTCAACATGTATGTAAGCTCCTGTAAAAATTTCATTGCATTTGGATCAACGGTTTGGAAGATATGATCGATTCAAGTTCAAAGTTCCGTGTGTTCTGCCTGGTTCGAATCCATGCTTCGTACCCACCTCCTTCCTATCCATCTCCTTCGAACCCTTCTCCTTCGAATCCATCTCCTTCGAGTTCATCTCCTTCGATCCATCTCCTTCAAGTCCATCACCTTCGAGTCCATCTCCTTCGAACCCATCTCCTTCGAGTCCATTTATTCATAGTAAACTCCATATGCCTTTCCCACCTGATCGATACGAACGCGGAGTTCGTATCCATATTGATCGATACGAACACTATCGAGTCCAACCAACACCTAATGCGAACTTCTCAGAGCCGAATCCATACCAATCGATACGAAGTGTATCGATTTGAACCTTGTGTGCCTTCGATCGATTCGAACCTGATGGGTTCGAAACAAACACCTTGATGGGTTCGAACAGCCATGCCCTTCCCACCTTGCATCGATCTTAACTCCTTCATATGAACTCCGATTAACCTGAAATTTGAAACATAGCCTTTCCTAATCTTTTTCATCATCTCCAATTAATTTCGTCCCGATCGGAGTTCAACCAAATTTTGACGATATCGATCGTAGCCTTGATTCCAACTGATCTCCAATCCTGACATCCATCATTCCTCGTCCATTTGTTGATATTCCATTTTTGACCAAAAATGGGATAAAACTTTGCCCCCCAAAACATGTCTTGTGATAACAAGGTGTGTTTTGAATAGTTCCGAATCCAATATCCGAAGTCCATAGCCATATCGCCAGAGTATGTCATCCTTGACTGGTTCGAGTCGATGCCCAATTCCAAATCCCATAACTAAAACCTTAGCCAATTTCATATCCATCCGAACTCGACAACCGAGTCCTAATCCATCCTTATCCAATAGCCAATAACCAGGTCCAGTACCTCTTCGGATCGATATCTGAATCCATAACCTCTCCGGGTTCTTGCCAAGCGTAATCCATACCTGACGACCGTGGTCCAGTATCCCTGGACGTTGAGCAATGCCGTGGCTTAAGTCCTAAGCCGAATCCTGGTCTCTCCGGACCCTTGTTGAGCATAGTCCATACTCAACGACCTGAAACAATAATCGATAATATGGGGCCTAAGTCCTAGGCCGAATCCTGGTCACTCTGGACCCTTGTCGAGCATAGTCCATACTCCACGACCTGAATGTGTCAATTTACCACGTTCGGGCAAAGTGACTCACCCCTTGCCAGGCATAATCCATACCCGACGACCATTTATTAAAAACCAAATGAAAATCCAATCAAAACCCAACCCAAAATCCAAATCCAAACCAGAAAACCAAACCAGCATCCAAAACCGAAAACAATCATCCAAAGGAAAATCTAAATCAAAAGAAAGCAAAATCAGGAGCTCAATCCAAACTCCAAAACCAAAATCCAAAAAGAAAAGCAGTGTCCAATCAAAAAGCAAAAGATAAATTTCACAAACCATAGCATCCCGGTTTATCATCGTTCAGAGCATGCCTAGGGGCTATCTCCGTCCCCGTACATGTGTAAATGACTTTGTCGTTTGCTAGTAGCTTGTTACTTATTCCATATTACCCTGATCAATGGATGATCAATCGACCATCATCCCTGGGCCTCACATCATCACGGTGTGGGGTGGTCGGCGGTTGCTCCTGCTCCACCGTTGCATTCCGAGTTTCGACATATTGCTGTAACTGTCCATTCCTTACATGCTCCTCGATTATATCCTTTAAGTGCCTGCAGGTGTTGGTATCATGTACATCTAAATCATGGAAGAGGCAGTGCCTTCCCGATGTCCTTTCCCGTTCTGACGGTTCTCTCCTAGCTGGCCTCCGATAAGGAAGGCGATTCCGAGTATCCAGGTATATCCGCTCCAGGGTCTCGTTCAATCCGGTGTATGTGGAAAACTTTGGATCCTTCCATCGCTTCCTAGCGTTTCCAGAATCATCATCTAACTTCCTTTTTCCTTTGTCTTTATCCGAACCACTGCTAGATACTGCTCCAACCTCGGTTGCACTAACCTTTTTCAACTTTAAATCCGTACCTCCATCTTCTTGCCAAAGGAACCTTTCCGCCTCATGAAAGAACTCATCGAGATCCTGTGGGGGATCTCTTATCAAAGACACCTTGAAATCCGAGTCCTCCCTGACTCCTGATGCTGCTTCCATTAAAACCATCGATGGATCAGGCCGATCCACCGAAGCGACTGCCGCACTGAATCGAGTTAGAAAAGCTCTAAGCGATTCATCCATCCTTTGCTTCACTGATGTTAATGTCATCACATTATTTGGCCTCTTGACGTGAACCCGAAACTGTCCCAAAAACTTTTCCACCAATTCCCTCCAAGTCCTGATAGATCCTTCTCCCAGCTTCCTAAACCACATTGCAGCTAAGTCCGTCAAATATAAAGGGAAGCATCGAACCATCACTTCCTCCGATTCCCCCAGAACCTCCGTGTGTCTGGTGTACCTCATCAAGTGATCTGTTGGATCTGCCTTGCCATCATATACCTCCACGCTCGGTAGCTTGAACTTAGGTGGATTCTGAGCCATCTTTATTTCCTGAGCGAACGGACTCCTACTCACTCCTTCCAAATCTCCGTTGGTCAAACCACCTCGCACAGTTCTTCTGATGATTTCTACCAACCCAGTATTGTCTATTGGGGGTTGCCCCCCATGCCCCCGAGGGAACTCTGGCACATATTTCTCGTGTGGTTCATTAGCAGCAATGTTAGCTCTAGCCTGCTGGATTCCTTCCAAAGGTCCTCCTGTATTGGATCCGGTGGGCCTGCCCCCAAGCCCCTGTTGATTGCCTTCTAGCTCTGTATCCTGTCCTCCATTGGGTTCCAAAACCCTGGCTCCTTGTCCTGCATCCACAGCGGCTGTAGCTGTTCCTAGGTTCTGCATTCTTGCAGTTTCCATTTGCTGAAAGAAGGTCTGCATCATTTCCTGTTGGTTCTTCAACAATCACTCTTGCAAAGAATTTGCCATAGCCTCCATTTCATCCCGGGTTATGTAGATTGAAGCCTGTCCTTCCCCAGCTCCGGAGGATGCTTGTTGACTTCCTTCCTGTTGGCTTCTCTCAGCCCTCTGCCTTCTACCATTTTGCCTAGTCATTGTCCTTGAATCCAAACTCTTTAAAATCTTTGAATCCAACTTTCAAGTCCGATGTAGCGGGTGCTAGTCGTTTTCTCAGTGAAAGCACCAAAGTGTTTGCGCCAAAATTGGTCACAAACCCCGAATACCGTGAAAGCACCAGTGTATGAATACAAACCAACAATATTCAAACACAGATAACAGATCTCAATAAATAATAAAACAACAATCCAGAAGTAAAGAACAGAGACACAAGTTTTATAGTGGTTCGGCTATCTCCGGCCTACGTCGACTCCAAAGTTTTATCCTTTTATTGATTATCCTTGCTGGTTACAAATGATTACAGCAGTTACCAAGTCCAAAATTCGAAATAAATAGCAGCAATGATGATATGGGGTGATTCTGGCAGCGTCCGGGCGTGCTTTCTCTCTCCAAATCCTCCGACCCCCTTTATGAATGACCAGGGGCTCCATTTATAGGCGTAGGAGGCTGATATTTCTCCTAAAAATCCAGTAGACTGCTTCAAGCATGTGAGGGGGGCCCACGCGCCCGAAATCTGGGGGTCCGGGCCCACATCAGGATCGATTCGAAGTAAGGTTCGAATCGATCAAGAAAGCATCCAATTGAGCTGAAATTTGGTGAGAACATTCTTCAACATGTATGTAAGCTCCTGTAAAAATTTCATTGCATTTGGATCAACGGTTTGGAAGATATGATCGATTCAAGTTCAAAGTTCTGTGTGTTCTGCCTGGTTCGAATCCATGCTTCGTACCCACCTCCTTCGAATCCATCTCCTTCGAACCCTTCTCCTTCGAATCCATCTCCTTCGAGTCCATCTCCTTCGAATCCATCTCCTTCGAGTCCATCTCCTTCGAGTCCATCTCCTTCGAGTCCATCTCCTTCGAACCCATCTCCTTCGAGTCCATTTATTCGTAGTAAACTCCATATGCCTTTCCCACCTGATCGATACGAACGCGGAGTTCGTATCCATATTGATCGATACGAACACTATCGAGTCGAACCAACACCAAATGCGAACTTCTCAGAGCCGAATCCATACCAATCGATACGAAGTGTATCGATTCGAATCTTGTGTGCCTTTGATCGATTCGAACCTGATGGGTTCGAAACGAACACCTTGATGGGTTCGAATTGCCATTCCCTTCCCACCTTGCATCGATCATAACTCCTTCATATGAACTCCGATTAACCTGAAATTTGAAACATAGCCTTTCCTAATCTTTATCATCATCTCCAATTAATTTCGTCCTGATCGGAGTTCAACCAAATTTTGACGATATCGATCGTAGCCTTGATTCCAACTGATCTCCAATTCCGACATCCATCATTCCTCGTCCATTTGTTGATATTCCAGTTTTGACCAAAAATGGGATAACAAGAACCATCTACCTTGGTAATGAATACTACTAGCGATCCCCAGCTCGATGTGCTAGGTCTGATCAAACCCTTCTGCAACAAATCAAAAGTTTGCTTTTCCAATTCTCTTCTTTCCTTTGGAGTGAACCTTCGAGGAGGTTATACAATCGGTCTGGTTCCTGCAACTAAATGAAATGGAATTCCACTTCTTGGTAAAGAGGTAAACCTTGCACTTTTCCAAAAATATCCTTGAAGCCCCAGACAATTGGTATATTCCTTATCTCCTCTTTAAGTACTTCGAGGGAATGCAGAAAACTACTCATCAAACCCCTAGGCTTTCCGTAACATATGTCAATGCTTCTACCTATTACATATTTTACTACGATAAACCTTCTAACATAGTCCAAGACAGCTTTAAAACTTAGATAACTAGTCCATTCTTAATAATACTCCAAAGCCCATGAACTCGAGAACAAACAAGTCAAAAAAGAAAGGCTGATCTCGATGAGAAATAGGCACATTCAAACATATAGTATCAAGATTTGTTGGATGCCCAGTTGGGTTCGGCACACAAAGGGAATTACAATAAACAACATATTTAAGATTCAAATGATTCATTAGGTCATATGAGATAAAACTATGGGATGCACTGGTATCAAATAGCACTCTAACAGGAATATTAGAAAAGGATAATGTACCTTGTAACACCTGCTTTCCTTTTAGGTGTGTACAAGTAGATGGTATTTCTTTAATAGTAAAAGCTTTCCCTCGAGCTCCCATCTTCGAAAATGGACACTCGTTCTTCATACGTCCATGTTTGTGACAATTGTAGCATAACGGCAGATTAGTCTCCAGGCAATTATTTGCAAAGTGGCCCATCTTATCGCAGGCGTAATAGAGAATCTTAGAGAAGTCGATCTGCTTTTTTGACGTTAAAGCTCCCCATCCAGGTTTCTTTCCCAACCACTCCCTCTTACTTTTGCGCTTGAAAAATGGCTGACTAGCAACTAGTATCACCGATAAAGATTGGGCATTAACTACTAGCACTCCTGCTTTCTGAACTCCTTGCTCAATATTAAGAGCCTCAAATCTCAAAGCCATAATGATTAGATTAGTAAAGGTACCATTGAGATGATTGGTCATTTCCCAGTGAAATTTTGATCGCATTCCTTTCACGAGCATTTCATTGAACATTTCATTCTTTTTTAGTGGTGTATCATTCAATCCCGGTCCAAAGCGGAACAATGCATTAAACTTATGCTTATACTATGCCACCGTCATTTCACCTTGTTTCATATTCATAAAACTTCTAAACAATTGAGTCCTTCCCACCTCTATGGATAAACTTAGCTTTAAAACCTTCTTAAACTACGCCTAAGAGAAATATTCTTCTGGTGTATTCATGGTGAATGAATCCCACCAATCCATTGCTACTTTCTTAAGCTTACGCGATGCCAACAATCTCTTTCTAGAAGTTCCTAACTGAAAATCCCCGAATATCCTTTCACAAGAAATGGGCCATGTCTGAACTCCCAGAATGTCTTTTGTTCCATAGAAAGGCTTACCACCTAAAGTAGTGCGATTCTTGCATAAGGTCGCAAAGTTCTAAGGTGGTTGAACTTGCATTTGCTCTTGCTATCGGCTCTACAACTGGCTTATTTCCAGAAGCTTTTCCATTTGTAGTCGTGTTCGTTCCAAATCCCCTCCCTCTTCTTCCTCCAATACTCAATTTCAAGAACCTAGTAAGTGACAAGTATTATTAGAATACAAAGATAGGGGTCAAAGATGATAAAATGGGAAACTGTAACAAAGGATCTAAAACCAAACTTTTAAGGGAGAAAGGGAAACGCTCTCTCAAGATTAATTCATTCTAGGGCTCTACTCACCCTATCTCTAACGTGTTGTACCCCAGTTAGGCTAAGATGTTCGCTCAACCGATGCTCTGCTACCAACTGTGACGATCCACCTTTCTGACCCCTAGGAATGACACTTAACACATTCTCGATGTTCATGTGTCGTTGCCCAAGCATCGGAAAGATGAATCGTCGTGGAGTAAAATAAATAACAGAATAGCAAACCTTACATTGAAACTACAAAATAAACCATAATAGTCAATAGTACATCAGGTTAGTCCTTAATAGGTAGTTATCAGAGTTACACAAAAGTACTACAAATCAGCTTAAGCAGTTATAACATCCTACCTTTACATATGCTAAAACAAAATACACTTACATAAACCAAATAATATCGTGGAATAGATAACTAAGAAGATGAAAGCCTCCTATTCGAACACCATCTTCAAAAGAGCCCACAAAAGATCTACTAGTCTCCGATTACTTAAATAAAATGAGCACCTAAGAGTTTAGGAAAAATAAACAACTCGGACTAGACGATATGTTTGGTATGAGTAAAAAAATTTAAACAGGCATGAAATTAAACACGAACATGTGAGAACACGCCGTTGAACAGGGAACCGGTTTACTCCCACATAAATCAACATCCAAATGTAAAGAATGGATAAATAATTAACTCCACGAAGAATGGTTGACTCTTCTTGATGCAAATAAGGAAATAAATTTAAAGGTTCGAATCAAATAAGAAAAGAAAATCTCCAACAAATGACTAGAAAGGTGCACAATCCTTAAAGTATACCTCTAATAATATACTTCTGAGAAGCTCATATACTTCATGACGCTTCTCAAACAATACCAAGCCATACCCTGCCAAACCTTCCAAGTATTCGAATATTTCACATCTAATAGCGCTATCGAATCCAAATCTTGATGAGATGTGAAAGTACCCTAATGGGAGCAACCCCACATAGCTTGGCTTCCTCTTGCACTTTGGATTTAGTCATTTCCGATAAAGGATATCAATGATCAACGGAGCACGCATCGTCTTAAAATAACGATAATAAAAAAGTTAAAGTAACCAATAGTTGAGAAATCAACTATCAAGGACATAAAACGATCATATATGAAAATTAAGTCTTGTGTACTTACAAACACTCATCGAATTCAAACTTGCACTATTTCTTGGTTAACAAGAATACCGGACAAATCAAGGCAGTATTACCTCGAAGTCATGCCCAACGATTATTCTTAACTTTCAAAATAGCAATAAGTCTACATCTTCGATGTTTAGTGCTAATTATACAAATAAATTATTTCCATACAAGTGAATCACTTTATGAAAATTAATTCATTTCCATAAACAATTCAAAATATTTCCTTTTAAAAATCCAAATCCGTACTTGGCTTTGCATTACAAGTATTAGCTTTAAAACACCTTATTAAAAGAGATTACTGACTTTGAAACATCATTAAAAAAGATTTTACAACTTAAAACATCCTTATTACATTGATTAATTAACTTTTGAAATTTTGTTAATTAAGTTGATTAATTAAATTCAATAACTGTTAGTTAAAAAAGGGGTGAATTACCTGCTAAAATATCTTTAATTAAATTAAAAATATATTTAAATATAATTAACTTAATTAATTAAATATAATTAATTTAATTAGTTAAATATAATTATTTACAAATGATAGATTAATTTAAAGTTTACTTGAGAAAATATTTGTTTAAGGTTAAACGGATTTATTAAATTTTAAAAGTCATTAATAGAAAGGTTAAATAATTTAAAAGAATCATTAGTAAATTAATTATTTAACTTTAATCCACCATTCTTAAAAGATTAGTTAACCTTAAACATTATTAGTCAAAATGATTAACTAATTTTAAAACATCATTAACCAAGTGATTAGTTAATTTTAACCACATCGTTAATAAGTTAATTAGTTAACTTTAATCCGTATTTATTAAATTATTAATTAAATTAAATAATCATTATTAAAATAATTAATTATTTTTGAAAACATCATTAGTTAAAAACTTGCTTAACTTGTAAAATAATTCCAAGCATGATAATGAAACCAAACAGTTTCGATAAAAAGGTGATCTTCCGAAAGTGCCGATATAACGTCTATTGCTATACAACCAGTTCAGGATTCAAGTCTATGGCTTGCAATACAACCACACATCAGATAAAAAGGATATGAGTATATTTACATACTGATTTACAATAATGCAACATATATCAAGCATTTATGAGCAACAGAATTAGTTTAACTACTGATTTTCATATAACTTAAGGTTCGCTTACTAACTTTTCAAAGCGACTAATTTTCAAAGCAACAAACCAATCCAACAACCAAACCATTATTACAAAAATACAATAATTGTTCAACAGCTACAAATATGAGCATGAATATTGTTTAAACTTTATACTTCAAAAGTGGAAGCTTTACTCATGAAAACACTTCCAACTTAACCAGATCACCATAACAAATTGCCGAATTCATGAACTATCTTCACTACACCTTAACTTGGATGTTTGGACCCTTAATGGGCTTGGTTTGCGTTAGCCCTAGGCAATATAGGGCTCGGCCTTGGGGTTTTGAGGGGGGAATGGCTTTTGTTTTGGTGGAGGGGTGTCTGTATGTGAATATATGGAGTTTTAGCTTGATTTTTAGTAGTGTGTTCACTAGGTTTTAACTCTAGAAACAATTTTAAAGTCATGGATTTTCTTGAACATAAAAAGAAGAGAAGTGAATATGAAAATGAAGATGTAAAGTGAGAACGTGTGGAGATGGTGGGTATTTATCGGTAAAGGAAATGAAGACGTGATCAATATAATTAAACATTTAAATTGTCATGTGTTCATGCTTTCCATACCCCTCCACCTCACCTAGTACACATGCACACATCTCTCTCCCCCATTCACCATGCCTTATGTACTTGTTTAGGTTACGTTTTGGGTACTAAAATAATTTCCTAATGTTATTCAATAAATTTTTGTACATTTTACGTGAAATCAAGTTTTATATTTAAACTAAGCTTGATTATTAACTTTAACACATTGATCATCTTATCACATGACATATGTGCATGTGTGTGCATATGTATGAGTGATACAAAAATGTGCACAACGTTTTCGAAGACTTTCTGAGACTGAAAAGTTGAAATTTCGGGAAACGTTTTTCGGTCACATTTCCTATTTTATTTGAACTAATTATGTTGGTAAACAAAATTTGAAAATGATATTAATATAATATAATAATATTTAAAATATGTTTATTTTTTTATTATAATCCATTATTTAAATATTTAAATTTTATTTAAATATTCAAATACAAAGCGACTAATATGTGGGTCGTTGCATTCTCCCCTCTAGAAAAATTTTGTCCCCAAAATTAGTACACAAAAAGACAATCCATAAGGTATATATTATATCAAGAAATTCATATAACAATGCAAAGAAACTATGCCATAATAGAACATTTGTACTGCATTCAAACAACTAACAACTAACCTGAAATTACATCAGGGTAAGTTTCTCTAATGCAATCCTCAGTCTTTCAAGTACAATCGTGGGGATCATCACTCCACTAAACCTTCACAAGCTTCACCACCTTAATCCTCAATCCCCTTTCATCCCCATCTACAATATGAATTGGTTGTCAGATTACTGTCTATCTCCAAGTCATCCTGAACTCTACAATCAATGATGGATCATGAACATGCTTCCTCAAATGAGATATATGAAAGACATTATGAATTTTTGATAATCTTTCAGCCAATTCTACTCCATATGCCTACGATCCAATTCTCTCAAGGGTTCTAAATGGTTTAATGAATTTGGGTGCTAGCTTTCATGCTCTTCTGAATCTTACAACTCCTTTAATCAGGGAAAGTTTCACAATTACAAATCCCCGACCGCAAACTCTAAGTCCCTTCTCCATTGATCTACATAAATTTTATGTCTATCTTCAGCTTCTTTCATCCTTTCCTTGACTATATCCACTTTCTATGATGCTTCTCAAATCATATGTTGTCCAAGAATTAATTGATCTCTAATCTCAACCAAACATGAGGGTGATTTGCATGGCCATCTATACAAAACTTCACAGGGCACCGTGCCAATACTTTCCTATAACTGTTATTATAAGAGAACTCTACCAAACGTAGTTGACCTTCCCAAGAATCTCCAAAATCCAAAATACATACTCTCACGAGATCCTCCAAAATCCTGTTCACCTTTTCGGCTTGTCCATCTGTCTACAGATGATATGCTGTGCTCAAATTCAACTCTGTACCTAAAGTGGCTTGTAATGCTCACTAAAAATGCTGGTGAAGATGGGATCTCGATCACTGACTATACTTACTGGAATTCCATGCAGTCGAATTGTAACGACCCAAAATTTTCATACCCGAAAATTCCAGATAGTTAAGAAAAAGAAGAAAGAAATAGAAGAAGAAGAACAGAAACACCAAACATCTCACATTTGCAGCGGATAAAATATAATAATCAATAATAACAGTTTACAAAGGAATACTATATCTGTCGATTACATTCAATATACATCAAAGTTTCACATATATATAGTCACTGAATATATAAAATTATCATGTCTCAGATTAACAAGAATATAATACAGCGGAAATACTTTACACGGTCCTTCCATCCATCTCGCTTCCTGAGCTCTAGAACGTCCTACCTGAAAATCTGTAATACTTGGACTGACCCGAGCATTACACCAAAGTAACACCCGGGTCAGGCTGGAAACCAGGGTGAGTAAACCCAACTAACATGGAATACAAAGGTATACAACTCATATAAACCCGGGTAACTTATATCAATTCACAAGCCACACTTTATTATAGACAACACTTAGCCCACATATAAGTTTCTAAATACCAAGGACTTAGTTTTTAAAACAGTTCAATATCTCCAAACCACTTCACTCCAGCATATAGAATTTATATATCAATCTACAAACATTCGAAGTGGTTTCGGGTATTTCCCCAATACCCAACCCCGGTCTCTTCGAATCTCATATCATCCTATTCCAAGTTATCCAAATGAAATACACAATATTTCATATCAGAGTTATCAACTCATTCAAAGCTTCCAATACCATTCAATCATTCACAACAAATATGATCACTTCCAAATCAATTCAATTGATTCTAATTGAATTTCGAACCTCAATCACTTAGATTTCTTTACTTGTCAATTGCTTAATTCCAAATCAAATAGTTCAATCATCCCTTCAATATTCATCTGAATTAATCAACCTGGATTAATTGTCCTTCAATTTCATTCAAGCAACTATCTTTAATTATCTTCTCCATATTAATTATCCTTAACCAAAACGATAAGTAATCTTAATTACTGCATAAATTAATCGACTGCTTTAATTACATTAATCCTTAATTACTTATATTATTTAATTTTCATAAGTCACTATTTATGGATTAATCAATCTTAATTAATCAATCTTTGATTACATCATTAATTTTATAGATTAAGGATTTCAATTATATTTTAACTTATCCTAATCTAAATTAATTACATTAAATAATTAATCATTATCAAATTATAAATATTAATCACTTTTGATTTATCTCAACCAGTAATTTACCATCCTTTTATTTTCTTCATTAAATAAATTAATTATTCCTTTATTTAACTATTTTAATTAATCTCTTGATTAATCCCACAATTCAATTATATTATATTAATTACATTAAGTAATTACTAATCAAACCATCCCACCATCCAATGACTATTCTAAATTACTTACACTTAATTAATTAACTTAAACTTAATCAATTAATTAATTCTAATTGAATTAATTAATTATCCATTTTAATTACATTACCCCTTTTAGTGAATCACAAATCAATAAGCCCTTAGTAATTTTAAAATGGAAACATTTTCTTATTTATGTTTAAGTTTAAAACAACTTAAAAGTCCCAATACTTTGAGTTAAGCAACAATTAACTCGAGAACCAATCAAATCCAAAATCAACAGATCATCAATTCACAGTGTACATCAAATCAATTCAATCATTCAACCAAATTTTTAAATTTAACCATTTAAATTTCAATAAAAATCCAACAGAGTCGGATTTACTTACCCTTTGATTTTGCAATCCAAATCCGATCTCGATTTGTTTTCTTCAGATTTAAACCTTGTATAATAGTTATACGAACTTATTCATATTCGAACAAGTTCAGTTTCTATCTAATAAATTCCATTTTTACCTAATAGGTTAATTTCAAACTGATTTTCTGTTTATAAAATATGTTCTAGTTATCAAATAATTATGTAAGTTAACGAAATAAATTGATTTCCATTTTGTAAATTTAATTTAACTAAATCTTTATTTAAACAAATAAATTAATTTTTTCTAAACTAATTTCCTTTTCTCTCTTTTTTTCTTTTCTTTTTACTTGCTACCCAACTCAAACTAATTACAAACCAAAATAATTATTTAATTCAGAAACTTATATCCATAGATAAAATAAGGGTTCAATCTCACCTCCACATGCTGTTGCCACCGCAGCCCCTTCTAGTCGTGATCGACACCCTAACCAAGCACTGCCTCGATTCCAATCACACGCTCGAGCTCGGCTAGCTGCCAGATGGGTCGTCGATGATGCTAGCACAACCCCCCTTGCTTGCGTCGCCAACCGAAAATTGTCGCGACTGCCCCTTTGCGCACGAGCAGGCCCACGTGCAACCGTCCCCTCTCGCATCGCCGCCTCGCTCGTGAAGCTCCACCAGTTGAATGCGTCGCGGCTTTACTCAAGCTCTTCGATTTGGTCAGAAGATCGAGAATGGACATTGAAATTAGAACGAATTAATTTGGGGATTTCAGGTAGAGTTGGCCATGATTTCATTTTTTTTATTGAATTCGATTTCTGTTTGAAGGTTAAGAGGACAGAGATAAATATCCATTTACGGAAGCTTTTAGAGTACGCGTTTATTAAATGAAACTATCTCGTGTTGTAACGCGACATCCTGAACTCCGAATCAGAGATGCTGACCGACGTTTATAAGGTTTTACCCGCATTCCGAACACAATGGAACGTGTTTCGAAGGCTAATTTGAACGTATGTGCGAGTTACGGAATTAAACGATCGATATTAAATTAAATCGATTAAAATAAATCTAAGCGTTTCGAGCTGCCAGGGTCAAACGACAACTCCGATTGCTACGAAAACCAAAATCCGATAATAATTAACTATTACGGATCCAATGGAACTGGTTTCGTCGAATTCCGAGACTGTGCCTCGGATGGCTATTTTTAAATTCCAATTTAAACGATATATTATTAAAATTGAACAAATCACCTTTAATTTAAATTTCAACAATTCTATTATTTTCAATATCATCATTATAAATTTTATAAGTCTTCAATTTATCTAAACAGGCTTAGAAATTTCAGATTCAACAATTTACCCAATTTTCAATTATTAAATTCAACATTTAAACTATATAATTCAATGAATTAATTACCCAGTAAATATTGATATCTTGAATTCAAGTTAAAATTAATTTTTTAAATATTTTAAAATCAATTAATAAATTCCAATTTGAGTTGTTAGAAATTCTGGGTCATCACACGAATGATCTCTCTCATATAATTCTTGCCAAAGAAGCCGCAGTTCTTGTTGACTTCATCGGAATAAAGTGAGCGCTCTTTGTTAATCGATCTACAATTACCCAGATGTCTTTATTACCTCTTCTTGTTCCAGGCATCCCATCGATAAAGTCCATGGATACTTGCTCCCACTTCTAATTTGGTATCTCTAATGGTTGGAGTAACCCATTAGTCTTTTGCTAGTCACTCCTGACTTGTTGACAATTCGCACACCCGACTTACGAAAATTGAAATGTCTCTCTTTATCCCTTTCCACCAAAAGGCCTTCTCCATATTCTGAAACATTTTAGTTACTCTAAAGTGGATAGACAACTTTGATCGATGGCTCTCTTAGCACCCCTATCTAATTCCATTAACATCTGGCATGCAAATCCGACCATTCATTCGTAAGATACCTCGGGAGTCAATCTGAAAACTAGAAACAATTCCCTCTTCGACATTCTTCTTAAGCCGAGCTAGAACAAGGTTTTCTTCATGGTAATATGCAATACTCTCCATTAAGTCTGGCCTAACTTCCAAATTTGCAATCGTTGCCACATTCCTACTTAACGCATCTACAAAAGCGTTTTCTTCCCTGAGGTATAAAGAATCTTTAGGTCATAAGGCGCAAGAAATTCTAGCCATCTTTGCTTCCTTAAGTTCAAGTCCTTTTGGGTAAAGAGATATTTTACCAACTTGTGATCAACTCAAACTTCACCCTCAAAAAATAGTGCCTCCACACCTTCAATGCTAAGACTACTGCCGACTTCCAAATCGTGCATAGAATAATTCTCCTCATGAGGTTTAAGTGTCGACTCGTATACAGAATAACTTTACCATTCTACATGAAAACTACTCCCAATCCGGTCTTACAAGAACTCGTGTAAACTGTTAATCCTTCACTCCATCTGGTATAGTTAAAATGGAAGCACCGGACAATTTCTCCTTCAACTCATTGAATGCTTAATCACATTTGG
The DNA here is from genome assembly GCA_030765085.1 of Allium cepa. Taxonomy (NCBI): domain Eukaryota; kingdom Viridiplantae; phylum Streptophyta; class Magnoliopsida; order Asparagales; family Amaryllidaceae; genus Allium; species Allium cepa. Next base: position 22,588,957 of record CM060931.1, read on the forward strand.
GTGATCAAATAAACTTAGCATCTTTCTTCATCAACTTTGTTGGATGAGAAGAAATCTTAGAGAAATCTTTACTAAATCTTCAATAGAAACCTGCTTTTAATTGGTTTTAACCAAATGTAATTCAAAGGGAACTAGAACATATACAATAAGTCAAAATATCTCAAGGATTGACTAAGAAGACCAGAAGAAAAAGAAGAGAAAGGCCAAAGAAAAAAATGCCAAAACAAGCTAAGACGATGGATCGCTAGCGATCCATCGCCTACGGATCACTAGCGATCCATAAAGCTTGCTTGTGGATCCTCATGTCCTCTTGCATCACGATCTAATATGTACCCTAGATACGCTTGCAAGTTTCATGGCATGCCAAAGAATCTAGCTCAATAAGTGAAAACTCACCGGATTCAAGGTGTTTGACCAAAATCAGCTAATTTAAAATGGGTCTACAAAACTCATACGAAGTCGGATTGACTTGAATTTTGGAAGAACATTTAAAAGATAGAGGGGAAGGCTTATAAAAAAATGAGAGCATTTGGAGTTGATTTGATGGATCGGTAGTTACCCATCTAGAGTGGGTTAGCGACCCATCTAGAGTGAGCCCCACTGATGTGTCTGTAAATGTGCATATTTTTACTTCCATGTTTAATCTACTTTTATTTAAATAAATGTCATAATCGGGTATTTTTACATGTTTTTACCAAAATCCAAATATCATCAAATCATCATTTATTCATCTTTATTTAGGGGCAAAATGGTAATTTTGTGCATATATTAATTTTGTGAATATTTATTTTTCATATTTCACTTTTATTTGTAGTATTTGGATGAAAAATGGAAGATGCCTTCATGAAAATATGCATGCACAATAGAAGAAGGCAAATGAAGATAGGAATAAATGAATTCATGTAATCATGGAGGACCCCACCTACCCACTTAACATGATCTTCAATTAGGAGCTAATGCACATGTTAGTGAAGAAAAAAAGTATGCGCACACCTCATGGAGGATTAATTCAATGTAATGATAATTTGGTGGCCACGATGCCTATGGGGCATTTTGGACAGTCCTTTAAAATATGGATTAGGATTTTAGGCATGTATAAATAACCCTCTTATGTTCATGTAAAAGAGCTTTAGACCTCTTATCATATAATGTAAATTGTAACCACAAAACTAGTGAGAAATAAAACGTCTTACTAAGACTCATTTTCTTCTTCTTCTATTTCTACATGCTTTTATTTTTTTTTATGCTTATTTTCATTTATATGCTCTCTTTTCTTTTATGTTATTAGCTTAGATTTATTTTATGCAAGTAGATTAATTCTCTTTATATTAGCTCTTACTTTGCTTGTTTTTTATGTTGAAATTTACAAGTGTTGAAATGATAACACAAATGAGTGTCTAAGCCCCTTCAATTTAGGGGGTATGAAGCTCTTTAAAATTATGTAAATTCAACATAATTTGCTATTTATGATCTCTTTTATGCTTCATGAAAAGTTGGATTTTGATGTAAGTTTATAAATGGAATTTGATAGCCTATGTTATAATCACAGATGCGCCATGCTTAATCCAACATAAACACAATTTACAACATCATCTAACTACGTGATTTTGGTTATGGAATTAAATAAGAATTTTAATTTGATGATCTATGTTACTAAATTAGTAAATAGATCATACAAATAGTAAATAGATCGTAACAATAGCTTTTGCTTTGACTTCATATTCATTTTCATAACATTTAACAAGTGGTTTTGTTTGTTGTATTATAGTTTGATGGTTTAAGTTATGTTAGCTAATAACATAAATATGCCATACTTATGATAAATACATCACTAATTATACTTAGATCAAAATAGAGAGATCATAGATTGTTTGGGTGTTGATTTATGTAAAAATATGAGAGTGGGTTTGCATCTAAATTGCCTTTTAAACTCATATTTTTATTTACTTCTATCTAGTTTAACTTTTGCTATTTTTAGTAGTTTTAAAACAAACTTGCAAACTTGGGTTAATTTGATTGAATAGAATTTTAAATTACTTCAATTCTATGCGGATCGACCCATACTTACCACGTATTAAAATTGAACGCCGTATGCTTGCAGTTAATTTTATTACAGTATTTTTCAATGATTTTCTAAACTGATAGAAAATTAACCGTCAAATAGGTTTTTGGCATCGTTGTCGGGGAATAGATTTGATTTTAGTTTTACTCTTCGAATTATTTTTGTTTGATTATCCTGTGTGTTCATTTTGTGCGTTAATTTGCATATTAAAAAAAAAATTGTTGTGTGTTTGTTGTGTGATTTGTGTGCTCACTGTTTTCTTTATTTGCATTTTATTTCTTTTTAAAAAATATATATATATACAACTTCATTTAAAAAAAAAATTTTATTATTCATATTTTGATTTTACAAATTTCTTTCTTTTTTGTTACAAAACTGCCCATACTTCAAATTCCTTGCCGCCTGTTACATTTTCATTTACATTTTTACTTCTTTTTTAAAACAAACTGCTGCCATTATCCTATTTCTAGTCCCCCATGTCCCTATCAATTGCCTTGCTTCAGCCAATCTCCTCCATAACCTCTGCTCTGCTCCTACCTGTATACAACTGCCTTCACTGTTGCAGTTACAAACGAAACCTCCAACCACTAACATCCTCCTACTTACTCCATATCAACCTTCAACAAACTTCACTTGCCTTCCCCTCAACATCACTGTCAACATCTCATCACAGCAAAACTTCCATTCCTACATTCCCCTTGCTGTCCCCACAACTTCATCCACAACCTTAAACACACAAGTCACCATGCCGCCACCAAAAAACTTCATCACATATAAACTTCATCCCATACAAACATGCCATACCCACTCTGCTGCTACTAAACATCATCACTTTCATTTCACCACTTCCTCACTTCACATAACATACTTCATAAACCATCCACCCATTACCGAAGCCACTTCCAAGTATACATCTCTGACCATACTTCAACTTCTACCCCTTGCTTGCACATCAACATCAAAATCGCTGCCACAAACTTCAACTCACCATCAACATCATCCAAACCTCCTAAACACATCACTGCTGCAAACCCCCTTCACCCAAACAATGCACGTCCTAAAACCACTTTCTCAAACATACATACCATACATCATACATCATACAACTTACATACATCATACTTCTTAATCAAACTGTGCTATCACCTCCATCCCCTTGCCTACTACAACAATCTACTCCTCCATCCACAACCTTTGCTCCAAGTACACATTACTGCTAAAAATATCATTACCGTCATCACCATTTCACCTATTCCACATTCCCAACCTCACCATTGCGTCAACACTGCCTTGAACCATGCCACCACAAAACCATCTAACATCATCCATTGCCCCTGACCACAACATCAACATACCACAAACCAAATTGCTGTCAACATACCTCTGTCAAAAAACTGACCATCTACATAAAATTCATCAAAACCACATCTTCATCACTTATCTCCATCACTACAAACTTCTTCATTAACATCACCACATTCCTTTACAAACAACCTTTGCCCACCACACCTTTAGAACCAACTGCCATACTGCCTTCCACCACACCACGTCATCCTTACTGCCTACTGCCTCCATATCTTCATCACCCTCCTCACATTCAAACGTTACTTTACCTCCATCATCCACAGTTTTTCCATCTGCCCACAACCTTTAATCAAAATTCACCAGCAACTCCTACATCAACCTTCATCTCTCCCCACCCAACTACTACCACCCTCTGCTAAACAGGACAAATCGCAAAGAATTTACACTACCTTCATCACAAATCCAAACTTAAACAAACTGTGCACATCACAATCGCACTATCCACTGCAACATCCCATACTTGAAGTCACCACTGCCATCAATTCCTCATCCTCAAAACTGTTCTTCTCACCATCAACCATTGTCTTCCACCTGCTACTCCTCTGCTTCTCCACTCTGTTAAGTTTAAGTTATTTTTTTACTTTTCTTTTTCTTTATGTAACTTGATTTTTCCTCTTAATAAAAAAATAATATAAAAAAGCTGTATATATCTTATTTTTAGTTTCAGGTTGCAAAAGAAGAAATTCAAAAGGAAGAATCGATTGCTAGTTTACTCCGCTTACCAAATTGCTTGCTTAAAAAAATTGCAGCTTTGAAATAAATAAATAAAATTGCTAATAATTCTACACACTCTGCTATCGTGCTATCATCTCTTGTTTTATTTTCTTTGCATTCTTGATTGCTAGCATTTAAAAAAAATAAAAAAAAATAAAAAAATCAAATTTCATTTGTAGTTACACTGTTAAAATCATGTTTAATTTCTTGTTTGCATTCATTTCATCTTATTTTCTTTTCTAAGGGCAACACCCAAATCCATATAAGGTGGAGGATTTCATCACCACTTTCTTGACCCACAAACTGCATTTCATCCTAGAAACTGACTAATAATAATGATTAGATATCAGACTAAAGGGAGTCACGAGCTCTCCTGAGGCTTAATTGTATCTTAATAAGTTGTCTTCTTTGAATAATTTATTTTGTTGGTGTCTAGGCTATGGAAGAGCAATAAACATTTAGAAATATTATGGTGAATCATACATATTAAAGTGATTGTTTCTCTGAAGGTACTTAAACCTCGGTTGCATTGGTACGGTGATTCGAGGTGCACAAATAACTCATGTCCGTTACCAGGCTAAGAAATATTTTGTTGGATTAAGACAAAGTGTAATTATACAATTTTGGGTTAGGAGCTTTTAAGGATAGAAATTTGTAATTAAGTCCTTGCACTCATTTAGCTGCATTAGTTCATGCATATTTAAAAAAAACAATAAAATTCAAAATAAAATTATACATTTTTCTTAACCTAATTCTTGCTTAATCCAAAATCCAAAAAAATCCTTTTAAATTTTCAATCAAAATCAAAAATCCAAAAAAAAAAATTTGAGTTAGTTTTTTTTTTGTAGAAAAACAAGAATCCATAAAAAATATATAATCTTGTCAAAAATAAAAAAAACTAAAACATATCAAAAAAAGATTTTTTTTTGAAAATCTAAAAAGAAACAAAAATCGAATCTCTCTTTAGAAAAATAAATTTCTTTTGGTATATATTTTTCCACAGAAATAGTTAAAAAAACAATTTTTCACTGGATTTCATTCTCTAAAGTCTGTCTCTTTGTAACGTCCCGTAATTTCGCTACTTCAAAAATGAGAAATTTCGTTCGTTTTAAAGTTAAAAGGAATTTAAAACGTAGATAAATATGTTATATATAATAAATAGTAATGGAGAAATTATTTGTTCTTATAATTAATAATTAAAAAGTATAAATTTAGATTTTTGAACAAATCAACAAAAGTTAAGTTTTGTTAAAAATAAATAAAGGCTTAAATAAATATGGTTAAATATTTGTTTGGAAAGATAAATCTCATTGAAAACATCTAATAAAGATAATAAAAGTGTATTAAAATATTTAAAAGTATGTTAGTAATCGTTTTATAAAAATAACCGAATTTTGTTGTATTTTCTCAGTTTTACATACACAGTAAAATTAGAAATTTTGATATTAATTAAATATGATTTTAAAATATAGAGAGACATGTTTAAATTTATTTAAAGAAGTAAAGAAGTTCATTTAAAGTTTGGTTTACATCATAGTTTAACAAAAAGTTCGATTTAATAGTTTAAAGTGTATGTAATAAAATAAAAGGATGCAGTAAATAGCGACTTGCAATTTCTTTCCTCTGGCGATCCTTTTCTTATGCTTTTCTTTGTCGGCCTCTGTTTTTTCCTTCCGCGTTTCTCTTTAGCTATGCCGACGTAGAAGATAGCTATGCCTGCCATGGGTGAAGTCGTATGTGGATCTGCTCTCTCTCTCGTGGAGCTGCTGCTAATTTTGACTCGGTCGCGACCGCTGCCTCTAGAAACCCTATTTCCGTCCTTTTGAACGAGTTAGACACTCCGCTGGCAAATTCTGACCACGATGATCCTGCCAGATCTCTGGGTTCGAACCCCTTATCCCCTATGCTATCGAACGAAGGTAATGTATCTTGGACTTAAACTTTGGTTGGGTCGAATATTGGTTTTGGTGTTGGTGAATCCATGGCAAAGCGGTCTGGTAATGCTCTTGCGTCTGATTGTGTGGTAGAAACTGCCGATCGTGTATCATTGTTTGATGCTGATGTGTTCAACAAGGCTAATAATGGTTTAACTTTGGGTAGCACATCAAATGCTTGTTGTAATGCCAATGACAATATTCCCCTATCTGTTGATTCTCATGCTAATCCGTCGGTCCCTCCTTTGCCACGGCCTGCTTTAAAGTGGCCATCTTTGTTTTCCAAGCTGCCTAATAATGCCGGTATGCATTCGCCTCGATGCTTTGATATTGTTGAGAATGGGGGTGTAATGATTGCTCCCATGGAAGTGATTGAGGCCGGCGTGGATTTTTGGAAAGAGAACTTGGTTGGTTTCTTTCTTCACTCCAATCCTCCCTATCATTTAGTTAAGATGAGGTGCAACCTGGCATGGAAGCCTAGGGGGGTTTGAGTGTTCACTTTGATAATGAAATGTTCTTTTTTAAGTTCTCGCGTCGTGATGAAAGGCAACGTATTCTTGAGGCCAACCCAATTCTTATTGATGGAAAACCATTCATTATCACAACTTGGAGTCCTTCCGTGGATCGTGCGAAGGAACAAGTTTTATCTATTCCTGTCCGGGACTACTTTTCTCATATTCCATCTGTTCTCCGACCACTTATCGGGATCGATTGGCTAGCTGGTCTAGTAGGTAAGGTGATATGTTATGATGCAAATACTATAGCCAGAAAAAAGCTAGTTTATGCAAAAGCTCTAACTGAGATTACTCCTGACAAACCTTTGCGTACGATTTTAAAGGTCAGATTAGATGAGAGCAATGTAGTTGAGGTCAGAGTTTGCTATAGTTGGAAACCTAAGATATGCTCGTCCTGTCAACCCTTTGTCTATTGTGCTGATGCATGTTATAGATCGGTTGTTCCCCTTGTTGACCGGATTCCTCTTCCTCGTCCGCCTATTCGAAAGTGGGTTCTGAAGGTTGCTCCTTTAGTTCCCTTAGTTGAAGCACTGGTAGCTCCCATTGTTTTAGCTCCCATTGTGGATCCTCCTGCTGTTGCTTCAGTTTGCATAGCTCCTACTATTCCAGCTCCTGTTATAGCCCCATCTTTTGGTTCTCCTCCTTCGGCCCTGGAGGTGGATCATTCTATACCACGTCTGATATCATTTCCTGGAATTCTGATGAACGTGCTTGGTTTCACATTCCTTATGATATGAGATATTCGCTAAAGAGGGACACATTTTATGCATTTATCAGTGATATTGGCGGCGAGAGTCGATTTCTAATCTATCATTTGAGGGAGATGGTTTGTGCCTCACTAGGGTTGGTGAGATTGGTGAGGAGAACAAAAGTAAGTTTTATGATGTCACATGGGATAGGAAATTTCTTTACTCACCTAACTTAGATGGATATGATCCTCGTCTGGCTGCTCTCTGCTCAGGGTTTTCTCATGTTAATGGACCTTCTTCGGTTGTTTGTCGTGATTGTTCTTCCTCTTCTGAGGAAGCGTAGTCATGCTGTTATAGTAGTTTAGGCACTTTGTCTAGCTCTGTGCTTTCATATTTTTTAATTTTTTTCCTTTTGAGTATCTTGCCCTTTTAGTTGCTCTGTGTATGTGCAGAGTACCTGTTTTCCCATTATATATTCAGTGGCACGACCCACAATAAAGCCGGCTAGCTTTGCTAAAAAGGTCAAATTTCGATTGTAAAATTTATCGAAAAAACACTATTTTCAACCGAAACAAGTTGTCATCTAGTTGTTGCAACATGATATATTTTCTAGCATACACATATGCATAAATACAACTTCACAAACTTTTAAAACACTTTATATTTAGTACTAAAAGATAAAAGAGGTTTACTTTTGAAAAGTTAAAATAAATATATAAAAAAGCAAAATCATGATTTAACAAAAGAGTGTTTATGTAAGCTTAAGAAACATCATCATTACACTTTACATCTTGTCTCATTAATGAGATGTTACTAATTTACATGGAAAAGGAGCAAATGTTATTTTATATTTTAAAGTTTAAGAAAATAAGGCAAACATCATTTCTTAAGTACAAATTTAAATCAAACCATCTATTCCATAATTAATGCATGTCCTTATGAGGTTAAATTAAGGGTAGAAAAGTAAATTAAAAGTTAAAAAGTAGAGAAGGGTATTGTAGTCATTTTCCATACAAAGCTCAAGTATAAATAAGCATCCATACCTTCCATTTTTTCCACAAAAATCCATTGTCTCATTCTCTACTTTCTTCTTCACTTCCTCCATCTTCTTCACCTTCATTTCCATGGGATCCAACTTCTCTTCCACTTTCATAACTTCCTCCACCTTAACCAAGCTCCTACACACCAAACACCGCTTCTACAACTTGTACCCGAGCTCCACTACCTCGTACCCTCTATCTACTCACGGCCAATGCCTATACCCACCACCTAAGCACTCATGTCAACCCTACTCCACTTATAAACACACGGTCGAGCCCTCAAAACCCACCTACCCACCGACCCAAAGCCACACAACCTCATATCTAAGGCCGTACCCTCCTCCCTAGGCCATGCACCCCCTAGCCAAGCCATACTCCCTCCTCTCTTATAAAAAAAGAAAAGATAAAAAGAAAAGCAAGAAAAATGACAGAAAAGAAAAGGAGAGGAAACGACAAAGTCGAGATGTTTGAGAAACAAAAGCATGCTAGTTCAGAATTTTTTTTTTGACGGAGTGGATATGAAGGTGGGAAATCCTCATAGCTTTTGAAATTAAATTTTGGTCCCTTATGACATATGAATGTATGTACCAATTGATTGTTAATATGTATGATTGGATAGTTGGTTAGATAATTGAATTGTGATAATATATTCCGTTATGGTATTAATAGTGAATGTTGGATTTGAAATCATACGTTATGTGATTGGTTGAATGAATGTTATGTTAGTGACGAATATGCACATTGTTATATTCATTTTGATTTAATAATCCCTTTATTAATAAGACCAAATTTTAATGTTATGAGATACTTTGGTAAAATAAGTCTCTTTTCAATTAGAAGTGAAATTGAAGTAAAAATAAAAGAGATTTTGAAATTTGAAGTGAAACGGGTTTGAAAAGGATAGTTAAATTGAAATTGAAACTGAGATGAATAGTAAAATTGAAATGGAAATCGATTTTGAAAAATTGAAAGTGAGATTAAGGTTGAATTAAAGTTTAAATTGAAATTTGATGTGAAATATAATTTTTAAACGAGTCTAATTTGAAGTTTGAATTGAAATTGAATTTAAATTGGAATTAAAATTTAATATTAAAATAATAGGAATAAAATAATATTATAATTTAGAAATAGTGAAATTCATTTTAAATAATTTAAAAAGTGAAAATATTGATTTAAAATGATTTGTAATGATTATATAAGTGATAAAATTCAATTTGAATATTTTATTTTAAATATTGAAAAATAAGTTAAAACTAGGTGCGTCGCGTAACGGTAGTTCGCGATTTCGCGCCGAAAAGTTCAGATGAGTGTATGTAGTGGAATATAGCTCGGAATTCTTCAAGATAAGAAAATTCCGCACTATTATATCATATCTTCGGAACTAAGAAAGAAAATCAAAATTTCGTTGAATAGATTTTTAACTAAGTCCAAATCAATTTTCCAGAAAAATCCGCTAGTGCAGTTAAGTGACCACAACAAGAAATTTGTTTAAAAGAACGTTTTAAATTATGGAAAAATTTGGAATGAATTTGATAAATCCATTTAAATGATTTAAAAGAGATTTGGATTGAAAAATATGAATTATCGAATGTTTAAAAGTTGTTTAAATCAAGCAATCTTAATAGCAATTTTCGCAGCACTTTTATGCTGCAAATTGTATAACTTTTTGAATGTGAGTTTAAACGTAATGATTTTTTCTTAAGTAAGTTGTGAATTATTTAAGAGGAAAAATAAGCTTTTGAAGGATAATTTGGAATATTTATAATCAATTCCAAAATAAAGTTGATAATTGTGTATGCAGAAACGACTAGTACATTTATCCCGCCTGTGGGATCTGAGAAGATAAAATAAGGTGTTTAACTAAGGTCAGGGATGGAGCAACCTGTGCCCTGAACTTACCTGGTCTATGTTTTCTTTTCTTAGGTGAGGGGTGGAACAGATCAAAAGGAAAGCCCGGATGCTTTAAAATAAAAATATTCTGTTAAGTTTTCCAAAATGAAAGAAGATTAGTATTATCCAAAATTTAAACAATCACCAAAATGAATAAATTACGACTTGGATTGCATAGAGATAATCTTCTTATACTTGCTATTAAAATCTAAAGAGGGAACTCATCCTATTCGTGGAATTTAAAAGGTGATTTCACCGTTATTCCGCCCATAGCACTTGTTGAATTCGAAAATTGATGTTGAATAAAATTAGAATGATTTCTATGATCCTATTTATTCAAAAATGTTTTGCCAAGATTGATTTAGGGTTTATCGTAAACGATGTCTTAAATAACATTGTTTTTAACCTGCCTAAAACTTAAGGAATTTGGATCGAGAGTGAAGTTAGGAAATTTGAGATATTTTCCAAAGCAAAAGAATGAATTACTTAGAATTATTCTAAGACAAAAGGAAGAGATTACGAAGAAACCGGGGTCATATTTGAGTGATTCCTATCCGAAAACCACTTTGAACCAATTTATATGTTCGAATGTGAGGACATGTTGAAGGTGATGATTATTGAAGACCACGGATCTTTATAACGTGAGGACTGCTTGTTGAATATGCTTTGGTTGGCTCCCATTATATAGTTATTTATAGCATTAGTCTCTTCGTTGTGGAAATTTTTCGAATTGCGGGGACTACGTGCTACTATTGGTAGTAGGAGAGCGCCTTCAGTTTTTCTTGTTCCTGGACAACTTATATGGATGTTTGTCTGACATTGCATTTCTAAAGACTAAGTACATTGGTTTTTACAAACGTACATCAGTGATGGCGGAGAAGGAAACTTCTTTTAGCTTAACACCCTCCTTGAGACATATGAGCTAAAGGGTTGTATTTCTATGGAAGGCAGTTAGTAGTCAACAAAAATGGCAATGTGGCATTTAGAGATGTGATATGTGCTATGTAAAAAGGTAATCGTAGCCTCAAGCCTCATCAAATCAGAAATGACTAAAACAGGATTAGATGCAACAAGACTAAGTGGGTCATTCCCAATTATGGTATGGTCATCCCTTATAGATATATTTCTTCCCAATATGACTTTCGGGATGTAAATTAATGTGGTGTATGGAAAACGAGCGCTCGGTTAAAGGTCAGTAATAACCAAGGGATGACACACTCGGTACTATCTAGTTATAGAGGTAGGCCGGTCTTGTGTTGGTAATGGTTCCTTTGTGATGTTCCTCGAGGATCCATATAGAGGTGTATCCATTTGCGACGATCCACCTTTCATTCTATAGAAAGATGTATCGTAAAAGAGAAAGAAATAGGTAGAAAAGAAATTGATAGAAAGAAAGAACTAAACAATCATCAGAATCTCACAGCGGAATGGAAAAATATATATTACATCACATAGATATTACAGTAGTCACAAATAGCATACATCAGAGTTATTCAGTTACAACATCATATTAGACAGTCATAATAACCTGCCTATCTGCTACAATCCAAAAAGCAAACAGAGCTACTAATACAACGGAATATATATATATATATATATATATATATATATATATATATATATATATATGTACACCAAGTCTCCTGCTCCAAGTCTTTTCCAAAATATGTCAAGCCAACCCGATCACTTGGCTACTCATAAAAATTTGAGTACCCAAGAGTTTAAGAAAAAAAGAAATAAACTCTAGGTCAGACATGGGTCTGGTGTGATTAAATGATTTAAGTTGTTTAACTTGAAAAATTATTTTTAAATCAAATGTATCTCGTAAGACTCTCCATAAATAGACATGGACAAGTTTTTCCCTTATGATAACCAAAACATTTGATAGGAAATCCAGTTATATTATAATAGTGTCTAGGGTTTTAAAATAAATTATTCACATAACCGAAATTGTTACATTCATTAAATTTCAGCATAATAGGTATACAATCAAGTTTGATGTCACTTATTGGAGATTGTATTCCATACAATGGCAGGGCTACTGGGGTACCGCCCATCACAGTACCTGGTCAAGATCAGAGTACCGAGGATCCACCCTGATCCCCTACAACACAAGATCGGAGCTACCCCTTACTGGATAGTCCAAATAAGACTACCCCGCGGTTATGGCCAACAGCCGTCCACACAGCCGAATAAAAGGGACCTCTAGACAGGGGAAAATCTTATCCTACTTGGGCGTTACCCAGTTAGCCTTGCTGCACCTTCCCTGTTTTAGCCATTCTCGGTTGATAAGGCTTGAGGCTACGATTACCTTTATAGCATACATATCTTGGAATGCTCATCATCCTCCATTGACAATGGTCTGATCGCATTCGTCCATACAAGTCCGTTCCAGGTCCGAAAGGAACCGAAGGCACTATCTCCGTTACACTCATTTTGGAATCACCCTTAGAGTTAAAGACAAATAGCCCTTGCATTCTGAATCTTCATTCTCGATCTTCACTTGAGATTTCACAACCTATCATTTGATCTGGATCGATGTGGTTTTCGGATAACAAATTTGATATCCGATTCCGATCTCATCGAAATCCAAACGTCGTCTTTTAAGGCCAAGTTGTATTATGTAAAAAAAATTAATTCAATTTAGAATATCATATTCACACAGCAATTCATCACAGATAAATAACTCACATTTATCACAGCTCAATTCAGGCATTGAACATCATAGAACGTTACAAATTAACAAACTAGAGATGTAGATCAATCCAAACATTCAATATAATTAATCATCCATAAACAAGAAGAATTAATCACATAATTTATAATTAATTTAATTTAAAACAAAATAAATTAATTACTTATAACCCTTCTTAATTGTTATTAATTAATTGTAGACCATTTATTTTATTTTAATTAATTATTGGAATTAATTAATTATCCTTTACAATTACTTAAGACCTTAATTTAATTAATTTTTTTTAGACCATTTGTCATAATCCTTACATAATTACATTATTTAATTTTATTTAAATTAATTGTTTGAAATTAATTTACGATTAACATACAAAATCACTTAAGACCTTTTGATTAATTATAAGCTTAAACATTTTATTTTTCTTCACCATCTACTTAATTACACTATAAATTTTTATTTTAGTAAACTTAAGAATAATAATGAAATAAAATATTCCAAATCTAATTAGTTTAAGTTGAAAAGAATTATTATATTACCTTTAATTAATTTAATACTTAAATAAACATTAATCATTTAAAGAAACTGGTTAAGATTTTTTTTTCAAAAAAAAAAACTTGTTTTGTTTTTAAATTTAAAAACTATTACTATACTAACGCATAGACCCGAGCCAAACCCAATCCTTTCCCTTACTTAAACCTGAGCCAAAAGCCTTCTTCCCCCGACGCTCTCTCTTCTCTCTGAAACTCCCGTACAACCCGATACCTTCCCGAGTCCAACCCGAGGCTCTATCTTTTTCTCCTTCTCAACACAGCAACCACTCAAAATCCAAACACACACAGACACTCATGCACATGCACACTCGATCGCCATTGCTTCGATCATCGCCGCTACCTCCAGCAAATCGACGTCGGCATACACGATCGCCTCCCGCACCCAGAAACCCGATGCAACATCTAAATCGAAATCGAGCTACACGCAACCCACTGGAACCAAACTGATCACCCAAAAACCTCCACGTCCCACTGCCTCAGATCACCAGAAGCTTCGACACCCCGTTCAGGCCTCCGCCGTAGACCTACACTACTATTCCCTCTACTTCGATCAAGTCCGATGCAACGACGACGACATACTGGCCTTGAAACCAACGTCGACCAAGTCAAGGTCTAAAACCCTACTTTGCCACTGTCACGCCACCACGTTGATCTATAAATCCAGTCACCATTTTTCCCAAGTGCCTCGACTTCCGAGCTTTCTCCAACTATAATCTCGACCTTCCACCCTTCGCCGATCGCCAGAAATCGAGCAGACACTCGATTCTGTTCAACACGATAATTATCTTAATTTACACACTTAAAAATCTTGTTGTTATCATTAAAAATCATGGTTTTCAAACTCGAATAAGATTATATAGGTGAAACAAGAAATCATGGTAGTCGAAATTTTAATACATTTTTAGTTTTCACTGTATTTCCTTCTTCCCAATAATTTTAACTTCTAACTACACTTAAAAAATATTTTTAAAATTAAGATTTAGTTAATTCAAACATATTTCCTTTATACATCATAGCCTCTAAGAGATTGAGTGAAGAGATTTGGATTTTTGAATTTGTTTTGTGTCTGTAAAATAAGAACAAAGGCTTATATATCTAAAAACAGACATGCACACAGTATTTCACACATATATACCAAGCAAAACTCAATTATATATCCAAGCAAACAATAGACAAGTCATTACTATCTTCAATAATCACATGCACAAGTAAATGAAAAGGATTTTGCTTTTAAGGGTTTAGTTTACTCACTATACTTTTGAATAGAGGAATAGTTTTGAAAATCTGGAAAGTGTTCTTGATTTTGATATTTGAACTGCAACTTGATTAAGTTATAATTTGAATCTATGCTGAGATGAACTTGAATTTAGCTTGCTTCTAATTGAAACCGGAAAGAGTTGTTTAGTTTCTTTTTTTTATTCTCTGGTTTAGTTTTTTACTTTTGTTTGGTTTTTGTTTTGATAAAATAAAAGATGAAAGAAAATGGAAGGAAAAGGAGTAGAGATAAATATATGAGAGTGTACAGCCTTGTTTCATTGTTTTTAAAAAAAATGAAGAAAACCAATAAATTAACACTTGTGAATTTGCATGTTATACTTAGCTTACAATTGTCAAATGCATGCATTTTATGTTTTTATATTTTATTTTCTATTTTTTTATACATTTACTTTTTTCTTATATTTATATAACTTTAAGATAAAATGATATAAAACCTATTTATACATTAATTAATAACTATACATATATACACACTTAGTGTTTAAAAATGTAGAGTTTTAAATCCAATTAATTTTTTAAGATATTTCCTTTTGAATTTTAAATCAAATTTCTATTTATAATCTACTTATATATATTTAAACTATAGAAATTAGAAAGCACAATTTAGCGTTTGAAAAGATAAGTTTTGCCAATTTAAATAATTATATAAGAAGATTATCACATTAGTATTTGTCCAAAAATCCTGGGTTATCACATTCCTCCACCCCTTAAAAGAATTTCATCCTCGAAATTTAAAAGCAAAAGATAATTCAAAAGCTCTTATATTCAACCAATCAAGCAGACACATCGGCCATATATTAACAACCAAAGCAAACAACTCACTCAAATAAACAATCCTAACTATCCAAACACAAAACCGTATAGGCCTTACCAATACTATCTAGAGTTTTCCAGGTACAATCTCTAGGATCCTCGCTCCGCCGACTCTTGACTAGCTTCACCACTTTGTTCCTGAGCTGCTTCTCATCTCGGTCTACAATCTGGACTGGATGCCTGACCACAGTTACGTCTGGTTTGACCTCTAAATCTTCCTGAGCTGCCGGTTCTACAACTAGTGATGGGTCGTATACGTACTTCCTCGGATGAGATATATGAAATACATTGCGAATTCCAGCCATCCGGTCTGGTAATTCAATCCTGTAGGCCAAAGCACCTATTCTCTTGAGAACATGGAAAGGTCCAATATATCTCAGGGCAAGCTTTCCCGTCCTGCCAAATCTGATCGCTCATTTTATCGGGGAAACTTTGACAAATACCAAGTCTCCGACTTCGAATTCCAATTTCCTTCATCTCTTGTCAGCATAACTCTTCTGATGATTCTGGGATGCTTTCAATATTTTCTTGATTAGCTCCACCTTCGTAGATGCCTCCTGTATTAAATCTGGACCAAGAACAAGACAATCTCCTGATTCTACCCAACAGGATGGTGATCTACAAGGTCTTCCGTATGGTGCCATCTTAATACTTGCATGATAACTATTATTGTACGAGAATTCTACCAAGTGTAGATGGTCCTCCCAAGATCCGCCGAAATCCAGAATACAAGCTCTCAACATATCCTCAAGCATATGATTTAGCCTTTCAGTCCGACCGTCAGTTTGGGGATGATAAGCTGTGCTTAAATTCAACCTCGTTCCAAGAGTTATCTATAGAGCTTCCCAAAATTTGCTGGTAAAAATTGGGTCACGGTCAATCACTATGCTGATGGGAACTTCGTGCAACCTGACGATCTCTTTTAAGAAAATCTCTGCTAAAGAAGCTGCAGTCCTGGTTGTCTTAACCGGAATAAAGTGGATGCTCTTAGTCAGCCTATCAACAATTACCCACACTCCCTCATTCCCTTTTCTAGCCCTTGGCAACCCGTCAATGAAGTCCATTGATATCATTTCCCATTTCCATTTTGGGACTTCCAGAGGTTGCACAATCCCATGGTCATCTGCTGATCACCCTTCACTTGTTGACAGATCACACATCCATTCACGAAGGTAGCAATATCCTTCTTCATTCCTTTCCACCAGAAAACTCTCTTCATATCCTTATACATCTTGGAGATCCTCGGATGGATACTCAACCTAGAGAGTCGACTTTCAAACAAAACTTCCTGCCCAAGAACCTTGATATTCGAAACACAGATTCTCCCATTGATCCTCATAGTTCTTTGGTCATTGATCTATAAACTGGTGCACAGACCATACTTAACTTTCCTAATGATTGCTCTTAAACTTCTATTCGTTCCTTTCTTGCTTGCAATCCTTTCAAGTAGAGTCGGAGTAACTTCTATGACAGCCAAAATCGCATTTCTACTCAAAGCATCCGCCACTACATTTGCTTTCTTAGAGTATAGAGAATGTTCAGATCATATGATGCCAAAAATTCCACCCATCTTTACTGCCTCAAGTTCAGATCTTTCTAGGAGAAAAGATACTTTAAGGGTTTACGATCGGTGAAAAGCTCGAACTTCTCACCCAACAGATAATGCCTCCAAATCTTCAAAGCAAAGATGATAGCCAGCAATTCCAAATCATGCGTAGCATAGTTTTTCTCATGCAACTTCAACTGCCTACTCACGTACGCAATCACCCTTCCATTCTGCATCAGCACAGCACCAAGCCCTACTCCACAAGCATCAGTGTATACTTCAAACTTACTCCTTCCATATGGAATAGCCAGAACAAGTGCACTAGTCAACCTTGCCTTCAGATCCAGAAATGCTTCCTCACACTTAGGATTCCATTTAAATTTCGCTCCCTTCCTAGTCAGTTTGGTCAAGTGGGAGGAAATCTTAGAGTAATCCCGGATGAATTTACTGTAATAACCTGCCAGGCCATGTAAATTGTGAACTTCAGCAGGAGCTTGTGGTTGCTTCCACTCTTGAACAACTGCCACCTTGGGCGGATCCACAGAAATACCTTTTCCAGACACGATGTGTCCCAAAAATCTTACTTCTGACTTCCAGAAATGGCACTTCGAAAACTTAGCTTTCAGGACATGCCTCCTCAATGTTTCCAATACTATCTCCAAATGACGCTTATTCTCTTCCTCTGATTTGGAGTAGATAGGAATGTCGTCGATGAATACGAGCACAAACTTGTTCAGCACAACCCCAAAAGACGCGGTTCATCAGATCCATAAAATAAGTTGGTAGCCCAAAAGGCATAATCAGCCACTCATAAAAATAGTTGGGACCTCTGAAAGCAGTCAAGGGTATATTGTCTTCAGCTACCCTTAGCTGGTGAAAACCCAAAGCAAGATCCAATTGGGAGAAAACAGAAGCTCCATGAAGTTGATCAAAAATATCGTCAATACGAGGCAAGGGATACTTATTCCTAATGGTCACCTTATTCAATTCCCCGATAATCTACACAAAATCTTAAAGACCCGTCTGATTTGGTTACAAAAACTATAGCAGAACCGCAGCTAGAACGACGAGGTTTGATCAATCCTCTCTCTAAGAAATCCTGAGTCTACTTCACCAATTCGTCTCTCTCTCGTGGAGCCCTCCTTCTACTTAGTTGAACCATCGGTATCGCTCTTGGAACTAAGTCGATACAGTACTCAATCTAGCAATGCGGGGGAAAACCTTTGACTTCTTCAAAGACGTCTGAAAAGTCTCTAACAACTTCGATGGTTCCTACTTCTTCTTGAGATGCCTCGACATGCAAAAGACTACTCAGGTAGATTCCTGAACTATCACAAGTCATTTTTTCAATCCTTCCCAGTTCGGGTTCCAATGATACGGTTCTCTCTTCATAAATCAGAACAACTTTATGCTTGTCTAACTAATCCATTCCCAAAACAAGGTCAAATCCTTTAAAATCCAATACAACGGGTCGCACAAGAAACTATGGGATAGATAAGAAATTATTAGACCTTTACAGATCAAATCTAACTTGGTCACTCCCCCTATGGGATTAGATACAAAAATAAGGCGGTCCATGACACTATGGATAAGATGAAATTTATCTATCGTTTCCAAAGAAATAAAACAAAGGGAAGCACCAAATCAAACAAAACTCTAATGCAAATACCATCTAAAAGTAAAGTACCTTCAAGAACGCCTTTGCCTTTCCCATCAGTAGAAGTTGACGGTCCACCCTGAATAGCAAACTCTTTGTTTGGTTGAGCTCTCTAGGGAAGTGGGCAAGCTTTCACCACATGCCCTGGTTGCTGACAGTTGAAACATAAAGACTTCTGAACCATCGCGAAAATGGGTCCCCTCTTCTGCTGCTTCAGAGCTCCACCTCTAAGGACACTACTTAGCCAAATGACCTTCCTGCTGGCACACATAACACTTCTGAGCTGCATTGCTGCCTCCAGGTTTCCCTTTACCCTGCTTCTTCCAATTCGGGTTGAATTTCCTTCTCGGTGCTGCGACTGTTGCCAAGGGTTTCTTTTCCATAAGCTCTTCATATCTCAATGCCATATCTACCAATTCCACAAAAAATCCTTTGAGATGTGTAGTCAACTTTTCATGAATCTTGGGCCTTATTCCAAGCACAAACATCTCGTTCTTCTTAAGGGGTGTGTCAATAAGACCAGGTCCATAGAGGGACAACTCGTTGAACTTGGTTTCATCTTCCGATACCGACATAATTCCTTGCTTAAGTTCTAGAAAATTCCTATACAGTCGATTCTTCCCTGCGGTAGGCATAAAATGTTCTTCAAACACTTCCCTAAACTTGCTCCAGGAGATATTATCCTTGAAAATATTCATGCTGACTGCATCGGCCACCATGCAGCTGCTCCTTCTTGAAGTTGCAATGATGCCATAACATGATTCTATTCATCTGACAAATCCAAACACTTGAAAATCCGCTCAGACGAGCGCAACTAGGCTTGAACTTTAATGATGGACTCCGTACCCTTAAAAGGTTTTCCTTCGAGATTGGTAAAGTCTTTGCACAACGCTGAAAAACTCACTTGAGGCGGTATTGGGTATACAGCCTCGCTAGTTACCCTTCCTCCTTCAGCATTCGGATCTCTTCCATTTGTGGTCGTCGTGTTGCTCACACATTTGCCTCTTCTTTCCCCTGGAACTCATGTTGACAACCTGGACAGGTAACCCAACAATCAGATAGGTATACATATATAAAAATTACAAAATAGCTCTCTCATGATGGGTATTAACCCAAAAAGCCTAGGTATTATCTCAACCTAGCGCTCTGATACCAACTTTGACGACCTGCCTTTCATTCCATAAAAATACGTATCATAAAAGAGAAAGAAATAGGTAGAAAAGAAATAGATAGAAAGAAAGAGCTAAACAATCATCAGAATCTTACAGCGGAATGGAAAAATATATATTACATCACATAGATATTACAGTAGTAACTAATATCATACATCAGAGTTATTCAGTTACAACATCATATTAAACAGTCGTAATGACCTGCCTATCTATTACAACCCATAAAAAGAAAATAGAACCACTATTGCAGTGGAATATATATATATATATATATATATATATATATATATATATATATATATAGACATACACACACACACACAAAGTCTCCTGCTCCAAGTCTTTTACAAAATACGTCAAGCCAACCTGATCACTTGGCTACTCATAAAAATTTGAGTACCCAAGAGTTTAAGAAAAACAAAAATAAACTCTAGGTTAGACATAGGTATGGTGTGAGTAAACGGTTTAAGTTGTTTAACTTGAAAAATCATTTTTAAATCAAAGGTATCCGGTAAGACTCTCCACAAATAAACACGGGCAAGTTTTTCTCTTAAGATAACCAAAAAATTTGATAGGAAATCTAATTATATTATAATAGTGTCTAGGGTTTACAAATAAATTATTCCCATAGACGAAATTGTTACATTCATTAAATTCCAGCATAATAGGTATACAATCAAGACCGAGGTCATTTATTGGAGATTGGATTCCATACAATGGCAGGGCTACTGGGATACCGCCCATCACAGTACCTGGTCTAGATCAGAGTACAGAGGATCAACGCAGATCCCCTGCAACACAAGACCGAAGCTACCTCTTACTGGATAGTTCGAATAAAACAACCCCGCGGTTGTGGCCAACAACAGCCCACACAGCCGAATAAAAGGGACCTCTATACAAGGGAAAATCTTATCCTACTTGGGTGCTACCCACTTAGTCATGCTGCATCTCCCCTATTTTAGCCATTCCCCGTTGATGAGGCATGAGGCTACAATTACCTTTATAGCACATATATCTTGGAATGCTTATCGTCCTCCATTGACGATGGTCTGATTCATTCGTCCATACAAGTCCGTTTCAGGTCCGAATGGAACCGAAGGCACTATCTCCATTACATTCGTTTTGGAATCACCCTCAGAGTTAATGACAAATAGCCCTTGTATTCTGAATCTTCATTCTTGATCTTCATTTGAGATTTCACGACCTGTCGTTTAGTTTGGATCGATATGGTTTTTGGATGACAAATTTGATATCCGATCCCGCTCTCATCGAAATCCAAACGCCGTCTTTTAAGGCCAAGTTGTTTTAAGAAAAACAATTTAATTCAATTTAGAAATCATATTCACACAGCAATTCATCATAGATAAATAACTCACATTTATCACAGTTCAATTTAGGCATTGCACATCACAGAACATTACAAATTAACAGACTAGAGATATACATCAATCCAAAAATTCAATACCATTAATCAACTATAAGCAAGATTAATTAATCACACAATTTATAATTAATTTAATTTAACACAAAATAAATTAATTACTTATAACCCTTCTTAATTGTTATTAATTAATTGCACGTCATTTATTTTATTTTAATTAATTATTGGAATTAATTAATTATCCTTTACAATTACTTAAGATCTTAATTCAGTTAAAAAAGATTTAAACCATTTGTATTTCTCCTTAATTACATTACCTAATTTTATTTAAATTAAATGTTTTGAAATTAATTTACTATTAACATACAAAATCACTTAAGACCTTTTGATTAATTATAAGCTTAAACATTTTATTTTTATTAACCATCTACTTAATTACATTATAAATTTTTATTTTAATAAACTTAAGAATAATAATGAAATAAAATATTCCAAACCGAATTAGTTTAAGTTGAAAAGATATTATTATATTACCTTTAATTAATTTAATACTTAAATAAAATTAATCATTTAACGAAATTAGATAAGAATTTTTTTTAAAAAAAAACTCGTTTTGTTTTTAAATTTAAAAACTGTTATTATACTAATGCATAGACCCGAACCAAACCCGATCCTTTCCCTTACTCAAACCCGAGCCAAAATCCTTCTTCCCTCGGCGCTCTCTCTTCTCTCTAAAACTCACGTAGAACCCGATGCCTTCCTGAGTCGAACCCGTGGCTCTATCTTCTTCTCTTTTCGAACACAGCAACCCCCAAAATCCTGACAAACATAGATCGCCAGAAATCGAGCAGACTCTCGATTCCGTTCAACTCGAAAATTCTCTTGATTTACACACTTAAAAATCTTGTTATTGTCATTAAAAATCATGGTTTTCAAACTCGAATAAGATTATATATGTGAAACTAGAAATCATGGTAGTCGAAATTTTGATATGTAGAGTTTCACCGTATTTCCATCTTCCCAATAATTCTACCTTCTAACTACACTTAAAAATATTTTTTGAATTAAGATTTAGTTAGTTCAAACATATTTCCTTTATACATCATAGCCTCTAAGAGATTGAGTGAAGTGATTAGGATTTTTGAATTTGTTTTGGGTCTCTAAGACTATAACTGAGGCATATATATCTAAACACAGAGACGCACGCAGTATTTCACACATATATACCAGCCAAAACTCAATTATATATCCATGCAAATCATAGACAAGTCATTACTATCTTCAATCATCACATGCACAAGTAAATAAAAAGGATTTAGATTTCAAAACGTTTAGTTTACTCACTGTATTTTTGAACAAAGGAATAGTTTTGAAAATTTGGAAACTGTTCTTGATTTTGATCTTTGAACTGCCACTTGATTAAATTGAAATTTGAATCTATGCTGAGATGAAATTGAATTTAGCTTGCCTGTAATTGGAACTGGAAAGAGTTGTTTAGTTTCTTTTTTTCCTTTTCTTTTTTATTCTCTGGTTTAGTTTTTTCTTCTTTGGTTTGGTTTTTGTTTTGATAAAATGAAAGATGAAAGAAAATGAAAGGAGAAGGAGTAGAGACAAAATATATAAGAGTGTACAGCCTTGTTTCATTATTTTTGAAAAAAACGAAGAAAACCATTCAATTGACACTTGTGAATTTGCATGTTATACTTAGCTTACAATTGTCAAATGCATGCATTTTATGTTTTATATTATATTTTTTATTTTTATTTATACATTTCCTTTTTTACTTATATTTATATAATGTAAAAAAAATGATATATGTTTGCGCCAAAATTGGTCACAAACACCCGATAGTCGATTATTCACAATCACAAATCTCAGATGGACAATAAGTACTAAAATCACTCGGCAAATTTACAGTAAAGCAGTAAATGACATAGGATTTATAGTGGTTCGACGATCTTTCCTACGTCCACTCTGAAGTTGGCGACTTTATCGATTCACTTGATGATTTCAATCAATTACAGTGGATTACAGTTGATAATAGCTCTGAAGTTTGATTACAACAGTGGTAGTGAAGCGTAGAATTGAATCCGGCAGAGTCTGGACATTCCCAGTCAAAAGATCCCTTTTCTGAAGGCTCTAGGGTGCTATTTATAGGCGTAGGAGGCTGAGATCGCGCTCAAACTTCGGGAGACTTTTTTCGGCACGTAAGTGGGCCAACGCGACCGACCCCACCAAGTTTCGACTCGATCTGGAATCGATACGAAACGATTTCGTATCCATCAAAAATTCATCCAATCGAGCTGAAACTTGGCAGGAACATTCTATACCTTGTATGGAAGCTGCTGTGAAAATTTCGTGGCATTTGAACTTGTGGATCTCAAGTTATGATCGATACAAGATTGAGTTTTTCGTTCGGCCGCTTGCTTCGAATCGATCATTTCGAATTGATGACTCACGTGCTTCTGTGATGACGCATCACACATTCCTCGCATCGATCCTTTTTTCGCTCCGAATTGACTGTTTTGACTCCATGAGTTTCGCCTCGTTTGTATCGATGACCGTTGCATAGCTCGAATCCACTAATGACGTGTACTTCGCATCGGTTTGTAGCCTGCCCACTTCATATCGATGGAGGTGGCGTTATTCGCATCGATGGAAGTTGTCTCCATTCGATTGATACGAACAAGCGTATTTGGGATGGATAAGAAGTGAGAACAACCGATGGATACGAACCAATGTTCTTTGATGGATTCGGCCAAATGCCTCCTCGATGGATATGAATTTGGCATTGAATGACCGATACGAAGCGTACTACCTACTGATGGATACGAAACCGATCGATATGAACGAAAGCTTGTGGATGGATATGAAGCAGATCGATGCGAGCCGTCGCGCGACGATGGATACGAGAACAATCGATTCGAAACGTGGTACACTGATGGATACTAAAACGAGGTTAATTCCTTCAACTTGCATCGATCATAACTTGAGCATACGAACACGGACTGACTTGAAATTTGAGATGCTGACTTCTATGGCTTTGCTTGTCATGTCTGGTCGATTATGGCCCGATCCGTACTCGGACAAAATTCATCGATATCCATAGCGAAGCAATGTATAACCAATCTTTGAGATGAGCTGTCTTTGGTTTTCGATCAATCTTTTGGTATCGCGGCGTTGCCAAAAGGCAGGATAACATTTCCCCCCAAAACATACCTTACGATAGGAAGGTGTGTTTTGTAATGCCATAAGCTGGATGTTCATATCCTATCAACAACCTGTAAAGAACTTGATAATTTCATATGACCTCGAATGACGATCGTTCGGGATTGTATGCCATTTGAGGTGAAACGGGACCGTTCGCGGCAAAATGTAAAGTGGGACTGTTCACGGTCGGGTGCCGTTCGAGGCGAATTGTGACCGTTCGAGGTCGGGTGCCATTCGAGGTGAACTGTGACCGTTCCAGGTCGGGTGCCGTTCGAGGAGAATTGTGACCGTTCGCGGTCGTGTGCCGTTCGAGGCAAATTGTGACCGTTCGAGGTCGAGGGCCGTTCGAGGAGAATTGTGACCGTTTGATGTCGGATGCCATTCGAGGCGAATTGTGACCGTTCGAGGTCGGGTGCCATTCGAGGCGAATTGTGACCGTTCGAGGTCGGGTGCCGTTCGAGGCGAATGAGTGTGCCCGGGAGGGGGGGGGGGGGGCTTAGTGTTATCGATACTAGGTTTCACGTTCGGGTGAGTTTCTGAACAAAGACTTTGGCGGTTCATCGCCATACAAGAGGTGCTCGTGGGCCGTTTGCGATCCAACGGGCATACAAGTAAATTTTTTCGTTGAATTGCAAATATTAAAGCAATGATCATACGAATTCCACAACAGAAATGTCACAACAAACCAAGTCCAAATGTTCAAATCAGAATCAAAGCAAAAGAAAGACGAGGATGTCAAAGCGTAAACTCTTACTATGGCGGGTTCAGTAGTCATTCAGAGCATGCCTACGGATCGTGCGCGATCTCGTACATGTGTAAATGATTCAGCCGTGTTAGTGAGAGGTTTGCGACTTGTTCATCGCTTTCGACCTGCCCCCTGAGTTCGCGAGGGAATTTTACCTACCCCCTGGTTGAGTGTTCATTCCTTTACTACCACCAGGTTGCTCAGATGCCCCTATCTCTCTCTCCGGGATTGGATCAACATGCTCCAAGTGTGTGCCCCCTAATCCAGGTGCTACATCGGATGGTCCTGCTCCGTTCTGGACTCCATCTTCTCCTCGGTTCTGCGCTCCAAGTTGCCCAATCTGTTGAACCAAACTCTGGATCAAGTCCTCCTGTCTCTTCATCATTGTCTCCATCTCATCCCTGGTGATGAAGATCGATGCCTGATTCGCTCCTAAGGAAGCTTCTTGACTTCCTTCGTGTTCACTTCTCTCTGGCCTTTGTCTTCTACTTGTTTGTCTTGTCATAACTCCTTAGATCTGAATTCTTAAATCTTCAACTTCATCTTCTCCTGAATTAGCTTCTCAGTGAAACCACCAAAATGTTTGCGCCAAAATTGGTCACAAACACCCGATAGTCGATTATTCACAATCAGAAATCTCACATGGACAATAAGTACTAAAATCACTCAGCAAATTCACAGTAAAGCAGTAAATGACACAGGATTTATAGTGGTTCGGCGATCTTGCCTACGTCCACTCTGAAGTTGGTGACTTTATTGATTCACTTGATGATTTCAATCAATTACAGCGGATTACAGTTGATAATAGCTCTGAAGTTTGATTACAACAGCGGTAGTGAAGCGTAGAATTGAATCCGACAGAGTCTTGACGTTCCCAGTCGAAAGATCCCTTTTCTAAAGGCTCTAGGGTGCTATTTACAGGCGTAGGAGGTTGAGATCATGCTCAAAATTCGGGAGACTTTTTCTGGCATGTGAGTGGGCCTACGTGACCGACCCCACCAAGTTTCGACTCGATCTGCGATCAATACGAAACGATTTCGTATCCTTAAAAATTCATCAATCGAGCTGAAACTTGGCAGAAACATTCTATACCTTGTATGGAAGCTGCTATGAAAATTTCGTGGCATTTGGACTTGTGGATCTCAAGTTATGATCGATACAAAATGGAGTTTTTCGTTCGGCCGCTTGCTTCGAATCGATCATTTCGAATCGAGGACTCACGTGCTTCTGTGATGACGCGTCGCACATTCCTCGCATCGATCCTTTTTTCGCTCCGAATTGACCATTTCGACTCCATGAGTTTCGCCTCATTTGTATCGATGACCGTTGCATAGCTCGAATCCACCAATGACGTGTACTTCGCATTGGTTTGCAGCGTGCCCACTTCGTATCGATGGAGGTGGCATTATTCGCATCGATGGAAGTTGTCTCCATTCGATCGATACGAACAAGCGTATTTGGGATGGATAAGAAGTGAGAACAACCGATGGTTACGACCAATGTTCTCTGATGGATTCGGCCAAATGCCTCCTCGATGGATACGAATTTTGCATTGAATGACCGATACGAAGCGTACTACCTGCTGATGGATACGAAACCGATCGATATGAACGAAAGCTTGTGGATGGATAGGAAGCAGATCGATGCGAGCCGTGGAGCGACGATGGATACGAGAACAATCGATTCGAAACATGGTACACTGATAGATACGAAACGAGGTTAATTCCTTCAACTTGCATCGATCATAACTTGAGCATACGGACACAGATTGACTTGAAATTTGAGATGCTGACTTCTATGGCTTTGCTTGTCATGTCTGGTCGATTATGGCCCGATCCGGACTCAGACAAAATTCATCAATATCCATAGCGAAGCAATGTATAACCAATCTTTGAGATGAGCTGTCTTTGGTTTTCGATCAATCTTTTGGCATCGCGGCCTTGCCAAAAGGCGGGATAACAATATAAAACCAATTTATGCATTATTTTGTAACTATATATATAGTTAATGTTTAAAAATGTAGATTTTTAAATCCAATTAATTTTTTAAGATATTTACTTTTGAATTTCAAATCAAAGTTCTATTTACAATCTACATATAAATATTTAAACAGTAAAAATTAGAAAGCACAATTCAGTGTTTGAAAAGATAAGTTTTGCCAATTTAAATAATTATATATGAAGATTATAACATTAGTATTTGCCCAAAAATCCTAGATTATCACACCATTCGTAAGGTAGATCCTTCGCCTAGTCATTTGTATGGAAATCCATTCTCCGATAAGAACCAACGGTTTTGTTTGTAGGGCCTTGTATATTGGAATTTAATAATGGTAACAATTTCGGCTAAGATTAATAAGTTTATTTGCAAAAAATTTCAAAGAGATGTCATTAAAATAATACCAAATGTTTAAATATAAATGTGTTTTAGTTATCATGAGGTAAAAAACCCATCCGTGTTTATGTGTGGGCGTGATCCTATGAGATACTATTTCTTTCTGAAGGATTTTATTCAAAGACTGCTATATGATATTGTCATTTACTATTGAGTTTTTCTCACGCTGGTTTATCAAGCCTGATCCGGGTATTTTCAATACTTGGGTCAGATCCGAGTATTTTGAGGTTTTGTCGAAGACATTTGGTGTTTCTAGGGGAGAGTAGGAGATATTCATCTGCGTATGGACATATTCTATTATCCGCAGTAATTAGTGTGTTTTGGTTTGATGTTTGTCAACAATTGTAAGGACAGATGTTTATAACTGTCCAGGCTGAATTTAGGTTAGACTCTGGTATATGTACTTGAAAATTTTCCGCTGTAAAGATATTTATTCGGTATTTTATGTTATTCCATTCATGCGAGATTCTGTTCTATCTTATTTCTTTATTTCCCTTCATGTTTCGTCTTTTCATGTAATTTGAGTGGGACATGTGTGGTTTATTGTAGATTCAAAGGGTACGAAAAAATAGGCCATCACACTCTTTCTATTAAATTCAAGTCTCACTTCTTTCTCTTCTCGACTTTTTCTAGTGCTGAGTACTTAGATTCGTGACATAATAATAAATCGTTTGACTAAAGACACAACAACTAATCATTTGACTCGAATAAATGATCCTCCTGAAATGGCGAACGAGAATGCCTCTTGAGCCCTTATGGATAGAATCTTTCCCAATATAGTTTCTATTCCTTCTTGTATCACTTTACCCACTCCTACGGGTAATCACTTCGAAATTCATTCAAATCATATTGCCACGCTCCTGAGATTTAGCAATTTTGAACATGATGACCCTTACATCTTCACGAAATTTGAACATGTTTGTGCAACCATTAAACTCCAACAACTTTGTGATGATGGAATCAAACTCCAATTAATTCAATTTGTCCTTATCAATTATGCTAAAAAAT
The DNA here is from genome assembly GCA_030765085.1 of Allium cepa. Lineage (NCBI taxonomy): Eukaryota > Viridiplantae > Streptophyta > Magnoliopsida > Asparagales > Amaryllidaceae > Allium > Allium cepa. The sequence continues at coordinate 22,617,616 of CM060931.1, forward strand.
GGTTGTACAGCTTACCATCAAACTCGGTCAAAACGTGGGAGGAGTTCATTAAAGTTTTCTTAAGAAAGTTCAACCTCTTGGGGAAAAAAACTAAAATCCGAAACGAAATTGTAAATTTTCATCAATTTAGGGGTGAACCATTCGAAAAATATTTTGAAGGATTTAAAGATCTTTTGATAAAATGTCTACATCATAACTTTGAAAAATGGACTCTTTGCCAAATCTTATATGATAGACTTGAAAACAGCTCATGAACCATGCTTGAATCTATATGCCAAGGCAATTTTCTCGCCCAACATCACGACAATGCTTGGCAATTCCTTGAAAGCTTAGCCAAAAAAGCATCCCAATGGGAACGTTCTAATGAAAAATCAATTTACACACGATCGAGCACACGCTCGATAGGATCATCTTTAGCTTTGGAAGCTAAAATCGATGCATTGACAACATTTTCTTGTCTAACCAAATGAATCAAGCTTCCCAACCAATGTGTTATAAATGCAATGATCCAAATCACATAGCCGATCAGTGCCCTAACTCAATTGAACAACTTAACGCTTTTAATAAAGTTAAGAATGACCCATTTTTCCTAGTATAAAATCTTAGTTGAAGAAATCATCCGAACTTTGCTTAGAACCAAAATAATCCCAGCACGAATTTGGTTCGTCTAGCTTTCAAGAATTTTCGAACAATGCTTTGAATCCTCCCTTTCAACTCAATATTTTCAATAAAATTTTGCGCCTTCGTCTCAAAATCAACCACAATAATCTTTTGCACCTCAAGATGATAAACGATTAAGTTCACTTGAAAATAGTCTTGAAACTTTGGCTAACGCAACGACTCAAAATCTCCAATCAAATAAAATTTACATAATTTGTTAACCTCGTACATGCGGAACACGAGACAATCAATTGTTAAACTTAAAATAGCAAATGAGTCAATTAGCAACGTCTCTAAATGAACGTGAATGAGGCACATTTCCAAGTCAGCCAGTTTCAAATTCTGGAAATTAGAACACGAATTCAAATCAAGCCCATGCTGTTCAAGAGAGCAATGCAACCCAAATGAATGCTATCACGACATTGCATTCTGGTAAAAAAATCGATAATCAAGTTGTTAATCCAAATGGTTTATCGAAAACCCCTCTCGTCACTTCTAAATGATAAGCAGATCTAAACAGAACACTGAACAAAACATCGAATCAAACATCAATCCAATTTCTTCTTCTACACATGTAGAACCACCTACTGAGTATCGAGTTCCATTTCCACACCGTTTTTGACCCAAGAAACATTCTAACCAAATGGAAAAGATGTTTTAAATTATTAAACAAGTCAAACTTAACATCCACTTCTTGATATCGTTCGGGAAGTCCCAACTTATGCTAAGTTTCTCAAGGACTTGTGTACCAGAAAACGACACATACATGTAACCAAGAAATTTTTCTTAGCCATTGGACTTAGCAAAGTCTTATCTCAATCAATTCCCATCAAACACAAAGATCCTGGATGTCCGATAATCTCGTGGATGATAAGAGACAAAATGATTAACAAATGCTTACTCGATTTGGTTGCGAGAGTCAATTTGATTCCTTATTCCGTTTACCAACAACTTAGCTTAGGTGAACTAAAATGATAAAAGTAACTCTTTAATTTGCCGATCTTTCGATAAAGAAACCTGTGGGAGAAATCAAGGTATTAATCAAAATCGATCAATTTATATACCCCGTTGTTTCATCATTTTGGAGACAGAACTTGTGAATAATTCGATGAGTCAATTTCCATTGATTTTTCGCCGACCTTTCTTGGCCACTTCCAATGCTCTAACCAATTATCAAAATGGTTCGTTGAAAATTTCTTTTGGAAATATGACTTTGGATCTTAACATCTTCAATATTGAAACTCAATCGAATGTACCTCATGACCGAACGTTGGAAGTTAGCTTCATTGAAGAAAATTTCGATAACAAAACAGTTGATCTAAACCACGAACGCAACATCGGATATTGACAACTGTTTCAAAATAAGCCTAATGAAATCAAAATTGCACTTCCGTTTGAACCCCTTACCGTTGAATAAAAACTTCCAAACTAATTCTTTAATTGAGCAACCCCCGAGGATGGACATTAAACCACTTTCTGATCACCTTAAGTATGCATGCTTAGGTGACAACGATACGTTTCCCATCATAATCTTTTCATATCTCTCTCTTGATCAAGAAGCTTCCCTTCTTTCAATTCTGTCGAAAAATAAAGAAGCAATTGGATGGTCGATCGTCGATATAAACGGAATTTGTCCCGCTTTTGTTAAGCATCACATCCATTTAGTTAGCGACGCCAAGCCTATTCGTGACATGCAACGAAGGCTTAACAAAAAATGAAGGATGTGGTTCATGATGAAATTCTTAAGCTTCTCGATAACGAAATTATATATCCAATCTCCAATAGTTCATGGGTTAGCCTAATTCATGTTGTGCTGAGAAAGTCAGGACTTACCGTTATCAAGAATGACTCAAATGAACTCATTCCAACTCATATTCAAATGGTTGGCATGTTTGCATTGATTACCAAAAATTAAATGCTGCAACACGTACAGTTCACTTTCCTCTTCCTTTCATCTACCAAATGCTTGAACGATTGACATGTTACGAATTCTATTGCTTCCTTGTTGGTTATTCCAACTATAAGTAGATTCCAATCGCTCTCGAAGATCAAGGGAAAACGGCTTTCAAGTGTCGCTTCGGCACCTTTGCGGATCGACGTATGCCTTTTGGTTTTTGCAATGCTCCTGCTACGTTTCATAGATGCATGGCCAGCATCTTTTCTAATATGATCGAACGCTTTCTTGAAGTATTTATGGACGATTTCCCATCTTTGAAAACTCTTTCTCCGAGTGCTCGCGCCATCTTCAGTTGGTTCTTAATTGATGCAAGGACAAACACTTAACGTTAAATTGGGAAAAATGCCATTTCATGGTCAAACAAGGCATTGTCCTTGGGCATGTCATTTCAGATAAAGTCATTTTCAAATAAGGCATTGAGGTAGATAAAGTGAAAGTTGACATAACTACGATTCTACCCATTCCTAAATCTATCAAAGACATTTATTCCTTGGACATGCTGGCTTCTATCGAAGTTTTGTAAAGGATTTCAATAAAATTGTTTGACCTTTTACGACTCTTCTTGGAAAAGAATTCCTTTCACTTTAATTCTGACTGTGTTTCTTCTTTCAAAAGTCTCAAAAACGAACTCATTTCTGCTCCCATCATTTGCTCACCCTGGGACCTTCCTTTCGAAATAATGTGTGACACTTCTAACTACGTAGTTGGTGAAATGTCTTCGGATAACACATCAATAAAATTATTTATGTCATCTACTATGTTAGTATGATTTTAAACGATGATTAACTCAATTACACTACCACTGAAAAAGAGCTTCTAGCAGTAGTCTTCGCGCTCAAAAAGTTTTGACCCTATCTTATTGGTTCATACATTATGGTATACACTGACCATTCCGCTCTTAGATACCTTTTCGCTAAAAAGGATGCTAAGTCTCATTTGATCCGTTAGATCCTTTTACTTCAAGAATTTGACTTTACGATCAAAGATAAAATAGGATCCGACAATGTCATCATTGATATCTATCGCGTCTTCCAAACGCACTATCTTCTTTACTGATCAACCGGAACTTTCCCGATGAACAACTCCTTTTTGTTTCTGTCGATCCATGGTATGCAGATATTGTGAACTATTTAGTCACTGAGGAAACTCCTTAATTTTGGTCGAAACAAGATAAATATAAATTTCTTTCCCAAGTTAATTTTCTATTGGGATGATTGATACTTGTTTAAATACTATTTCAACCAGATTATTCGATGTTGTGTCTCGGATTGAAAAATCAAAAGTGTTCACTGGTTTTGTCATGATCAAGCATGCGGTGGACATTTCGGTCCGAAGAAAACTGTTGAAAAGGTACTTTGATGTTACTTCTACTAGCCCACTCTTTTCAAAGACTCAATCGAATTTTTTAAAACTTGTGATCACTGCTAAATGGTAGGAAGAATCTCTTAACGAAACATGATGCCTTCGAACCCCATTCTTACAATCGAATCTTTAATGTTTGGGGTATTGACTTTATGAGATTGTTTCCCAATTCCTTTGGAAATCTATACATTCTTCTTGCCATTGATTACGTCTCCAAATGGGTCAAAGCTGTTCCGCGTAAAACAAATGACCATAAAGTCATTGTGTAGTTCATAAAGGAAAACATTTTTTCATGGTTCGGCACACCTCGCACAATAATAAGCGATAATGGAACACATTTCTGTAATCGATCTTTTGAAAATCTAATGAAGAGATACTCGATAACCCACAAGTTATCCATTCCATATCATCCTCAAACTTGTGGTTAAGTTGAAGCTTCAAATCAACAAATATTTTTTTGGAGAAAATTGTTAATAAAAATCGAAAAGATTGGTCTCAAAAATTAACTGACGCGCTTTGGGCTTACCTTTGCTTTTAAAACTAACCTTTGGATGTCCCCATTTTGTCATATTTACGGGAAAGCATGCAATTTACAAGTTGAAATCGAACACAAAGCATTGGGTCAGTGAAAAACTTAAATTTTAATCTCGATCAAGCTAGCGAAAACCAAAACTACAACTTAATGAACTAGAAGAATTTAGGAATGATGCGTATGAAAATGAAAAAATTTACAAAGAAAGAACAAAAGTTTTTCATGACAAGTCTATCTCAAGAAAAATGTTTTCACCAAACCAAAAGGTTCTTTTGTATGACTCTAGACTTCAGTTATTCCTTGGGAAACTAAAAAAAAATGGACCGGACCATTGGTTGTTCGAACTATTTTTCCACATGGTGCAATAGAAATTGGAAACCCTAAGGATGGAACAATTTTCAAAGTCAACGGTCATCGTTTGAAACCATACTTAGAATTTCCATATAATCAAGAGAACGAGCTCATGATTCTTCATGAGTCATGATACGTCCTGTTAACCCTCTTTTGTAAATATGTACACATTTTCCCCCTTTACGCTCATTATACCATGCATTGACTATGAGAACACATTCAAAATTAAGTGTCGGGGGAGGGGGACGGTCTCATCTTCATTTTTGATTTTTCGTGGTTTATTTTTTGCATTTTGTCTCTAAAATTCAAAACTTAAAAAAACAATAAAACAAAAAATTCCAAATTTTTTTCTAGCATCATGATTTGTTTTTGAAGAAACGCTAAAGGATAAATATAAGTTTTGGTTATTAAATTGAAAATTTTGAAAATTTATCCGTCTAAACAAAAATAAAAATAAAGTTTGACTACGGGTAACTATCGTTTAACTAGTATATAGAAAGGTTCATGGGTGTTAATTATGAAGTATATCCTAACAGAAATCTTTGTTTAAAAGTGTGGTAGATTTAAAGTAAAGGTGATAACGTTTTTGATCTTCTAAGTCAAGTGGTACTAAGATGATTTTGCAAAACTCTCTCTTCATAAAAAATGGTTTTTGTAAAAAAGAAACACTTAGAGCCATGTGTACATACATAAGTACATACACTCGTAATGCTTTGTACTCTTCTCACGTAAGCCTAAAAGGCAGTGCAGGATCAGTATATCTGGCCTCGGTTTATTTGAGTTAGGTGCATGTATATAAATTTTTAATAAAAATTCCCACCTAGAGTCATGTGTTCATATGCAAGTGTAATTACACTTGCCATGCTCTATACCCTTCTCACGTAAGTCCGAAAGGTAGTGCATGATCGATATATAGTTCTCAGTTTAATTGAGTTAGGTGTACGTAAATATTTTTAATAAAAATTACCACCTTGAGTCATGTGTTCATACGCAAGTGTGTACACTTGACACACTCTATAATCTTCTCACGTAGGCCCTAAAGGTAGTGCATGATCGGTGTATCTAGCCTTAGTTTATCTGAATTAGGTGTGTGAAAAATAATAATGTTAATATTTTTCAAAATAAAGAGAGCAAGCAATTGAAATCCAAGCATTTTCACTTATTTGATTCGATTTGTTATTCAAAAGGAATAAAAATAAAAATTTGAAAATTTTTGATAATCAACTAAGGATCCATTTCATTTTTGCACTATTATCAACAAAAACGACTAGCCAAACTCGAGTCAAATTGTGATGATAACTTAATTTTTGTTGGATGTTTTGATGAGTAAAATGATGAAAATTTCATGATGATGATCGAAATTTATATTTAACTTATTCATGTAAATTTAAAAGTAAATTCTCCATTTGTAAATATTTTCAAAAACTTGCATTCATCTCTTTGTAAATAAATCTTGCAATTAGGAATTTTTCATGTTGCATTTGCATTTTGTGGGTAGTATCCACTGAAACCCTCATGACGCAACACTTGTCCTACTAGGGACACCTAGAGGTTTAATGGCTTGTTGCATACACTCAATGCAATCATGTTTTCTAGAAAAATGGATTTATCTTAGTTTTAGTTTATTCAAGGACGAATAAAAAGATAGTGTAGGGTATTTGATGTGCATGTAAATGTGCATATTTTTACTTCCATATTTAATCTACTTTTATTTAAATAAATTTCATAATTGGATATTTTTACATGTTTTTACCAAAGTCCAAATGTTATCAATCATCATTTATTCATCTTCATTCTGAGACAAAATGGTAATTTTGTGCATGTATTAATTTTGAGAATATTTATTTGCACATTTCACTTTTATTTGTACGAATTTGGATGGAAAATGTAAGATGCCTTCAAAAATATGCATGCACACGAGAAGAAGGCAAATGAAAATGGAAATAAATGAATTCATGTAATCATGGAGGACCCCACCTATCCATTTACCATGATATTCAATTAGGAGCAAACACACATGTTAGTGGAGATTGAAGCACATTCACGTCTAATGGAGGATTAATTACATGCTAATGATAACTTGGTGGTTACACTTCCTAAGGGGCATTTTGAGCAGTCCCTTAAAATATGGATTAGGACTTTAGGTATGTATAAATAGCCCTCTTATGTTCATGTAAAAGGCTTTAGACCTTTTTATCATATAATGCAAACTGGTACCACAAAACTAGTGAGAAATAAAATGGCTTCCTAAGCCTCATTTTCTTCATCTTCATTTTCTACATGGTTTTATTTTCTTTTATGCTTATTTTCATTTATATGCTCTTTTTTCTTTTATGTTAGTAGCTTAGATTTATTTCATGCAGGTAGATTAATTCTCTTTTTATTAGCTCTTACTTTTCTTGTTTTTTTATGTTGAAATTTACAAGTGTTGAAGTGATAACTCATATGAGTAGCTAAACCCCTTCAATTTAGAGGTAACGAAGCTCTTTAAAATTATGTAAATTCAACATATTTTGCTATTTATGATCTCTTTTATGCTTCATGAAAAGTTGGATTTTGATGTAAGTTTATGTTATCCAACTTTAAGCAAAGCCGTGATACCAAAAGATCGATCGGAAACAAAAGACAGTTCGTCTCAAAGATTGGTTATGCTTTGCTTCACTATGGATATCGATGAATTTTTTCCAAGCCCGGATCAGGCTACAACTGATAGGACATGACAAGCAAGATCATAAAAGCCAGTGTTTCAAATTTCAAGTTAATCAGAGTTCATATGAATGAGATATGATCGATACAATTTAGCTAAAATACGTTGTTCGTATCCATCAAATAGTTGAGGAGATGTCCATTTCGAATCCATCGGGTTCGTATCCATCGGACTGACATCGCCTGAGTATGTTTGTATCCATTGAATTTAGAGCAGTTCGAATCCATCGTTCGCATCCATCGGGAAATCATGCATTGGTCCATTCGAGTCCATCAGATTCGTATCCACCAGGTTCGAATCGATGACGTTCGCATCGATCAACCCACACCGCTTCGCATCCATCGACGCACCATCCATAAACCTTAGTTCGTATCGATTCCATAAAAAAGGCGCTTGGTCGAATCCATCGCGAAGCATTGATTTCGTATCCATCGGAAGATCTCATCTTCGTATCCAACCCATCGATATGAAGTGAGCATACTGTGAATCGATACGAAGTACATACCATTGGTGGATTCGAACTATGCAGTGGTTACCGACTCGAACAAGGCAATGTCTCTCGCTACAAACGAGGTGAAGTTCATGGGTACGAAGTGGTCAACTCAGAGCAAAAGGCGGATCGATGCAAGATGTGCGCGCCACGTCGTCTCGAAGGCACATGCATCCATCGATTCGAAGGCATGGAATCGAAGTGATCGACTCGAAGCAAACAGCCAACCCAGGAACTCCAACTCGTATTGATAATATCTCCCAAACCACAAGTACAAATGCTATGAAATATTCAGCTCGATTGGATCAATTTTTGATGGATACGAAATCGTTTCGTATCGATCGCAGATCGAGTCGAAACTTGGTGGGGTCGGTCGCGTGGGCCCACTCACGTGCCAGAAGAAGTCTTCCGAAGTTTGAGCGCGATCTCAGCCTCCTACGCCTATAAATAGCCCCCTGAAGCCTTCAGAAAAGGGATCTTTCGGTCATTCGATGTCCAGACTCTACCGGATTCAATTCTACATCTTTCTATCACCGTTGTATTCGAACATCAGAGCTATAGCTTACTGTAATCTGCTGTAACGGATTCAAATCATCAAGTGAATCAATAAAATCATAAGCTTCAGATTGGACGTAGGCAAGATCGTCGAACCACTATAAATCCTATGTTTTTGATTGTTGTTTCTGAATTGCTGTGCTTGATATTGCTTAGATCTGAGATTTGTGTTGAATATTGGTGATTTGTATTCATATACTGGTGCTTTCACGATATTGGGGTTTGTGACCATTTTTGATGCAAACACTTTGGTGCTTCCACTGAGAAGGCTAATTCAGGAGAAGTTGAATTTGAAGATTAAGAATTCGGATCTAAGGAGCTATGACAAGACAAACAAGTAGAAGACAAAGGCCAGAGAGAAGTGAACACTAAGGAAGTCAATAGGCTTCCTCAGGAGCGAATAAGGCGTCGGTCTTCATCACCAGGGATGAGATGGAGACAATAATGAAGAGACATGAGGAGTTGATCCAGAGTTTGTTTCAATAGATTGGGCAACTTGGAGCGCAGAATCGAGGAGCAAATGGAGTTCAGAATGGAGCAGGACCATCCGGCGTAGCACCTGGATTAGGGGGCACACACTTGGAGCATGTTGATCCAATACCAGAGAGAGAGATAGGGGCATCTGAGCAACCTGTAGGTAGCAGAGGGATGAACGCTCAACCGGGGGCAGATTCCAGAAGGCTCTCATGGACTCGGGGGGCAGGTCGACAACGATGAACGAGGATTGCAACTAAGAGATAATGATAGATTGGCGGAGATGGTCAGTTGGGCTATGAGAGGCAGATTAGTAAACAAAGATCTTGAAGATGTGAACAGGAATCCCTTTTCTCCTACAATTAGGATGGCTAGGAACCCACCAGAGTTCAAGTTACCATCGGTGGAGATGTACGATGGGAGGACGGACCCCGCGGTCCATCTGACAAGGTACATGAGGCATATGGAAGTGATGGGGGCATCATAGGAAGTTATGGCCCGGTGATTTCCATTATATCTGACGGATATCGCAGCATTATGGTTTAGACAGCTGGAGAGTGGCTCCATAGGAACATGGGTAGATTTAACTGAGAGATTCATGAGGCAATTTAGGGCTCACATTGCAAGACCTAAGAATGTGATGAGTTTGGAAATTTTGAAGAAGAAAGATGGGTAGTCTTTGAGGAGTTTTCTGACACGGTTCAATGCGGCAGCAACATCGGTGGATCGACCAGATCCATCCATGGTTATAATGGCAGCTGTGTCCGGAATAGCTGATGGCACAAAGTTCAAAAATTCGTTGACTAAAGATCTGCCTATGGATCTAGGAGAATTCTATCACGAGGCAGAAAAGTTTTCGCGATTGGAAGATGCAAGTGCAGAAAGAGAAGAATCAGAAGAAATAAATGTTTATGCGGTCAAAGATGGAAATCCCCCTGAGAAAGGTACAGAAACTTGCAAGGGAAAACGAAAGGCTGAAAATAACTATAACAGATCATTGCGACCGTGAAAGGAACCAAGATTCACCACATACTCAGAGCTGAATGAGAATTTAGAGCGAATCTATTAGGATATCAGAGAGCAGGTTCCATACCGTAGACCAATGCGAAGGGATCCAACTGCTGACGAGAGGAAATCAGATAAATATTGCTTATTCCATGAACTGAACGGTCACAACACTAATGATTGTAGACATCTGAAGGATGAGGTGGAAGGGCATATCAGGAACGCTATGCTACTTCAGTACGTGAGGAGGCGAACTCCAGCGGTGGAGCCAGAGCAACCACCATCTACATCAGCTAGAGGTGACCCTGAACCGGGATGACGTTTGATTATCAATTGATTGATTGATTGAAATAATGATGAACAAGTCGTGAACCTCTCACTAGCACGGTTAAATCATTTACACATGTAAGCGATCCCGCACGATCCGTAGGCATGCTATGAATGACTACTAACCACATCATAGTAAGAGTTTACGCTTTGACATCTTTGTTTTTCTTTTTTTCTTTGATTTTGATTTGAACATTTGGACTTAGTTTGTTTGGACATTTCTATTGTGGAATTCGTATGATCATTGCTTTGGTATTTGCAATTCTGTGAAAGAATTTACATGTATGCCCGTTGGATCGCGAACGGTCCACGAGCACCTCTTGTATGGCGATGAACCGCCAAAGTCTTTGATTCAGAAACTCCCCCGAACATGAAATCTAGCATCGATAATACTATGTCCCCCCCGGGCACACATAATTTGCCTCGAACGGCGCCCGGCCTCGAATGGTCACAATTCGCCTTGAACGACACACGATCGCGAACGATCGCAATTTGCCTCGAACGGCACCCGACCACGAACGGTCACGATTCACTTATTATGATATGCGATCGCGAACGATCACAATTTGCTTCGTGCGGCAATCAATCGCGAACGATCACATTCTGCCTCGTGCGGCACCCGACCGCGAACGGTCGCAACTCACCTAATATGACATTCGATCTCGAACGGTCACAGCTCGCCTTGAACGGCACCCGACCTCGAACGGTCTCATTTCACAACTCGCCTCGAGCGCCACCCGACCTCGAACGATCTCATTTCACAACTCGCCTCGAGCGCCACCCGACCTCGAACGGTCATAATCCGCCTTGAACGGCACTCGATCGCAAACGATCAACATTTTCCACGAACGGCATCCGACAGCGAACAGTCCCATGTCATCATTTGCCACTAACGGCATTGACCATGAACGGTCCCATTCCATCCTTTGCCGCGAATGGCATCGATCGCGATCGGTCCCGATTCACCTCAAATGGCATACGATCCCGAACGATCGTCATCCGAGATCATGTGAAACTATCGAGTTCTTTGCAAGTTGTTGGAAGGATATGAACATCGAACTTATAGCATTACAAAACACACCTTCCTATTGCAAGGCATGTTTTGGGGAGCAAATGTTATCCCGCTTTTTGGCAAAGCCGTGATACCAAAAGATCGATCAGAAACAAAAGATAGTTCGTCTCAAAGATTGGTTATACTTTGCTTCACTATGTATATCGATGAAATTCCGAGCCCGGATCAGACTACAACTGATAGGACATGACAAGCAAGATTATAAAAGCCAGTGTTTCAAATTTCAGGTTAATCAAAGTTCCTATGAACGAGATATGATCGATGCAAGTTAGCTAAAATACACTGTTCGTATCCATCAAATAGTTGAGGAGATGTTCATTTCGAATCCATCGGGTTCGTATCCATCGGGCAGGCATCGCCTCAGTATGATCGTATCCATTGAATTTATAGTTGTTTGAATCCATCATTCGCATCCATTAGGAAATCATGCATTGGTCTATTCGAATCCATCAGATTCGTATCCACCAGGTTCGAATCGATGATGTTCGCATGGATCAACCCACACTGCTTCGCATCCATCGATACACCATCCATAAACCTTAGTTCGTATCGATTCCATAAAAAAGGCACTTGGTCGAATCCATCGCGAAGCCTTGATTTCGTATCCATCGGACGTTCTCATCTTCGTATCCAACCTATCGATACGAAGTGAGCATACTGCGAATCGATACGAAGTACATACCATTGGTGGATTCGAACTATGCATTGGTTACCGACTCGAACAAGGAAACGTTTCTCGACACAAACGAGGCAAAGTTCATGGGTACGAAGCGGTCAACTCGGAGCAAAAGGAGGATCGATGTGAGATGTGCGTGCCACGTCGTCTCGAAGGCACGTGCATCCATCGATTCAAAGGCATGGAATCGAAGTGATCGACTTGAAGCGAACAGCCAACCCAGAAACTCCAACTCGTATCGATCATATCTCCCAAACCACAAGTCCAAATGCTATGAAATTTTCATAGCATCTTCCATAAAAGGTAAAGATTGTTCCTGCCAAGTTTCAGCTCGATTGGATCAATTTTTGATGGATGCGAAATTGTTTCGAATCGATCGCAGATCGAGTCGAAACTTGATAGGGTCGGTCGCGTAGGCCCACTCACATGCCAGAAGAAGTCTTCCGAAGTTTGAGCACGATCTCAGCCTCCTACGCCTATAAATAGCCCCTTGAAGCCTTCAGAAAAGGGATCTTTCGGCCATTCGACGTCTAGACTCCATCGGATTAAATTCTACATCTTTCTATCACCGCTGTATTCGAACATCAGAGCTATAGCTTACTGTAATCTGCTGTAATGGATTCAAATCATCAAGTGAATCAATAAAATCATAAGCTTCAGAGTGGACGTAGGCAAGATCGTCGAACCACTATAAATCCTGTGTTTCTGATTGTTTTTTCTGAATTGCTGTGCTTGATATTGCTTAGATCTGAGATTTATGTTGAATATTGCTGATTTGTATTCATATACGAGTGCTTTCACGATATTGGGGTTTGTGACCATTTTTGGTGCAAACGGTTTATAAAGGGAATTTTATAACTTGTATTGTAATCACAATGGGCTATGCTTATCCAACATAAACATAATTTACATCATTAACTAACTAAATGAATTTTGGTCATGGAATTGAAGAAGAATCAAAATTTGATGATATATGTTACTCAATTAGTAAATAGATCATACTTAAAATAGCTTTTGCTTCAACTTTATGTTCATTTTCATGACATTAACAAGTGGTTTTGATTGTTTTCTTATAGTTGGATGGTTTAAGTTATGTTAGTTAACAACATAAATATGCCATACTTACGATAAATATATTACTAATTCTACTTAGATCCTAAATAGAGAGATCATAGATTGTTTTTGCGTTGATTTATGCAAAAATATGTGAGTGGATTTGCCTCTAAATTTTCTTTTAAACTCATATTTTTTTTCGCTTTTGTCTAATTTAGATTTTTCTATTTTTCTTAGTTTTAAAAAAACTTGCAAACTCGGGTTAATTTGATTGAACAAAATTTATACCACTTCAATTCCCTACAGATCGACCCGTACTCGCTACGTACTAAAATTGTACGCTATGCACTTGAAAATATATTGATCACTAAAGACCATCAAAATTTGGTCCCACCCCATCAAATATTTAGGGTGGGTCCCTGACACTCTCTAGTGTATTTTTGCAAAGTTTCATTAAGATTTGTGCAAGTTATGGATGTTTCTTCTGGATCAGATGACTCATGAAGACGTGATCAAACTAACTCCAAACGACTTAATATTTGGACAAGGTACTTAAACAGAAGATAGGAAGACAACTGTTAACCCTGTTCTTCCAACGAGATGAAACTTGGGCCTACTCATCCACTTAAGGTCTTTAACGACTCATTGGATTTACGACTCAGGGGGTTTAAGCAACTTAAGGAAAGGACCGACTCAGCTGGTAGCGACTCGATTGGCTGACGAGCTAAGGCTCAAGGTGACTTAGAGGAATGGAACAACTCATGGAGGTTAGCGGTTCATGATACAGGCCGACTCATTGAGTTACCGACTCAACGAAGTTCACGGCTCATACGAGACGACTCAGGAAGCCTCACGACTCATCGAGTCACCGACTCAATAAGTCAATGACCTAAAGCTCAGAGCGACTTAAAGGGTTACGGCTCAAGGGGTTAACGGTTCACAAGGCAGACCGACTCAGTGCATTACCGACTCATCAAGGCTATCGCCTCAGCGACTCAACAAGTCCACGACCCATCATAAGAAACGACTCAAGAGGATTGACAACCTAAGAAGATAAGTCCCTAAGTCGCTACACCTATGCACCGCTACCTGATAAGTCGTCAACGACTTAACGACTCATGACTCAGAATGACTCGTCCGCGACTTAAAGCCATTGAATCATAATCCATTGCCACAGTACCTATTCCTATGAGAACTGACTCGTAGGCGACTCATGACTTGGAATTCTGGAAAGCGAACTATTGAGAGACCAAAGGCTTAAGCAGATAAACCGGCCATGACTCAACTTGACTCGGCCACGGCTTAGCCTAAGTCGGTCACGACTCAGGACTTGGGCGAAAAACTTCTATCCAGATTTGCCTATAAATGCATGGCCACCCCCAACATTCAAGGGTCCTTGGGGGCTGATTCATTTCAAGCGCCGTTACTCTGCTGCATTCTAAACTGCTTCAACACTTTCAAGAAACTTCACGAAGAAATCAAACATGTCAAACATGTGTTCAAAGATTTGGATCGACATTGAAGTTTAGGCTACTTGTTCAAAGTCACTTGAAACTCAAAGTGTGTTGTAATCAAAGTGTAACTGCATTGACTTATAATCAAATCGTGAATAAAGATATTCAAAGTGGACGTAGGCTATCTCTCAAGCCGAACCACTATAAAATTGCTGTTGTTTACTGTTTTTTCACTATTATCTGCTTATAATCTGTTCCCGGGTTATCGGGTGGTGCTTTCACAATCTCACTTTATACACCGGGGTGTTAGCGTTCAAATTTTAGCGTTAACATTTTTGGTGCTTTCACTGAGAAATCGAACTCAGGCGAGTTATCATCACTGCTCCACAGAGGTTTGTAGAGAGAATTTCCTTGAAAACCAGAAGTCTATCCGAGATTATGGCTCATGGAAGGAAAAGTAGATCTGTCAGATCTGGGAATATTCAAGAGGGAACCTCCGCTTCCCCTATATCGAATCAAGCCACTCCAGCTGTCGGAGTTACAAAGGCAGAGCTGGATGCTGCAATCTTAGGGCTGAACCAACAGATAAATGCCTAAAATGCACAATTCGAGGCTCAGAATGCCCAGAATGCCCTAATTCTGAATAGGTTGAACGATTTGCTTGGGGAAAACCGTCAACCGGCAGATAATGAAAGGAATTTTACTGGCAACATTCGTGATGCAGAAGAAAGAAATGCTCCTGAAAGGGCTGCTTGCCCCTTTGAACAAACACTTCCAGAGGTTGGTGGATCTAGAACTCGACATGATGAGGAGTATCTTTCTGGAATGGTCCGACAAATTATGAAAGAGAGTATGCAGAGGGTTGAAGACGAGAAAGAATGGGGTTTCGCCCCAAGTAAAACTCCGTTTACTGAGAAAATCTTAAAGGCTGAATTCCCAAGGAAGTTTGTCCCTCCAACCATTCCAGCTTACAAGGGGATAAGTGATCCGAATGAATTCTTATACAAGTATGATTGGCACATGACAGGTGCCAGGGCCTCTGATGAAATAAAGTGCCGATATTTTCCTGTGTATCTCGAAGGTGTGGCTCTGCTTTGGTTCACCAAACTTCCAGTCCGATCTATCGATCAGTTTTCTGACTTAACCCGGAAGTTCAAGGAGCAGTTCAGACTATACGCCTCAAAAGCCAAGGATATCATGTCACTGTCAAGTTTGGAGAAGAATCCAGGAGAGACTATCAAATCTTTCTTAAACCGCTTTAATATAGCGCTAGCTGAGGTGGACAATGCAGAACCGCGAATGATATTGACTTATCTGAGAAGGGTATTGACAAGTCGAGCGAATTTGGGAAATGGCTAAACATGAAGGAACCAAATTCCCTTGAAAAGTTCTATAAAAAAGCAGATGAATTCATACGCTTAGAAAGCCGTCCCGTATCGGTAAAGGCAGTGTTGGAAAAAGCCGAAGATAACACTGTTGTTCCACGCAAGAATGAATCTGTAGGGCAAAAAAGGGAAAATAACAATGGGAAGAAGCAGAGTAACCTGAAGAAACCCCGATCCTTCAAGCCATCGGAATATACTCCTTTATCAGATACGCCGGAGCGTATCTACCTTGCCACTAAAGATTCTGTTGACTTTCCTAAACCTCCTCCTCTAAGGATCGGGAAAAAGGCTATGCAGAGTGGGAAGTTCTGCCGCTT
This sequence comes from Allium cepa, assembly GCA_030765085.1. Taxonomy (NCBI): domain Eukaryota; kingdom Viridiplantae; phylum Streptophyta; class Magnoliopsida; order Asparagales; family Amaryllidaceae; genus Allium; species Allium cepa. Next base: position 22,633,993 of record CM060931.1, read on the forward strand.
CCATAATCAACCCGGTCACGAAACCGACGAATGCCGCCAGTTGAAAAATCTGATTGAAGAGTTGCTAAGGGTAAACAAACTGCAGCAATTTGTGAAAAGAATAGCAACAATCCTGCTTCATCTAGTCAGGGGCAACAGGCTCCTACTCATTAGCCTAGGATGAGTGAGAAGGCTGCAGGGCATGAATCTGGAAGGCCCATTATCAATGTCATTACAGGAGGACCACACCCAGCGGGCAGAAGCTGGGGTGAGATGGAAAGGTATACCCGAGCTTTAAAGTATGTACCGACTGAGGAAGATGTATTCGTTTTGGAAGGTGCTACGCCCTTGAAGCAACAAAAAACTTTTGATGATGATATTGTGTTCAAAGCTAGGGATTCCGCAGGTATTGAAGCTCCTACCTTGGATCCTCTAGTCATCTCAGCTGGTATCGGGCCAGCTATTGTCAGAAGAGTTCTCATTGATTGTGGCGCATCCTGCAATATCCTCTTCAAGAAAACATTCGACCAAATGAAGATCCCTATGGCTGATGTGCAAGCCTCATCGCAGAAAATTGCTGGTTTCACTGGGGAGCCAAAGCAGCCGGTAGGGACCATTGATTTGTTTGTGGAACTTGGAGAAGGAGAGAGAAAAGTGGTCCGCAAGCAAACTTTTGTGATTGTCGACGAATTTTCTGCTTACAATGCCTTTCTTGGTCGTCCAACTCTGGCAGCGTTCAAAGCTGTTCTTGCCCCGTGGTGCCTCACTATTAAATTCCCTACAGACAATGGAGTAGGAGTTATAAAAGGGGATCAAAATGCTGGGCGAGAGTGTTATCTGACAGAGCTACGAGAAACTAGAAAAAGAGAAATGGGAAAGAATGCGGCAGCCCCAGTCCACATCAAAGAACCAGCCTTGTAGCAATTACAGGGCGGACCCTGCACTGGCGAGCACAGCGGAGCAAGGAAAGAGATGGACCCTAGAAAAGTCAGTGCAGGGGAAAATAGAGTGGTACCAGTGGAAACGACAATACCAATACATGTTGACCCAAGGGACCCAAACAAGGTGTTGAATGTGGGTTCACAACTTAATGTGTCAATTCAGAATATCTTAATATCTTTTTTAAAGACAAATCTGGATGTTTTTGCTTGGACTCATGCCGATATGTGCGGAATATCCCCAGAAGTTGCAGTGCATGCTCTAAATATTGATCCAAAATTTACACCCGTGAAACAGAAACGGAGAACTCAAGGTCCAGAAAGGTCGGCGGCATTAAAAGAAGAAGTTGATCGGCTCATGGAGAATAATTTTATCAAAGAATCTACCTATCCGAATTGGGTTTCAAATCCAGTACTGGTTAAGAAAGCCAACGGAAAATGGAGAGTATGCATCGATTTTTCAGATCTAAACAAGGCCTGCCCCAAAGACTGCTTCCCATTACCCAGAATCGACCAACTGGTAGACGGAACAGCGGGACACGAATTGTTATCTTTTATGGATGCTTACTCCGGATATAACCAGATCATGATGCATGAGCCAGATCAGGAGGATACGAGCTTTATCACCGACACTGGTCTTTACTGCTATAAAGTTATGCCCTTCGGGTTGAAGAATGCAGGGGCAACATACCAAAGGTTCGTTAATGCTATGTTCAAACCGCAACTGGGCAAGACTATGGAAGTATACGTCGATGACATGTTAGTAAAGTCTAAGAAAGCAGTGGATCACATAGAACACTTAGCAGACATGTTCGCAGTCCTCCGGAAATACAGAATGAAGCTCAATCCTTTAAAATGTTCATTTGGAGTGGAATCCGGCAAGTTTTTAGGTTTCATCGTGAGCGCTAGGGGCATTGAGGCCAGTCCAGCTCAAATTACTGCATTGAAAGAAGTCAAAGCTCCTAGAACAAAGAAGGAATTGCAAAGTCTCAATGGAAAAGTTGCCGCCTTGAGTCGGTTCATTTCCAAGGCCATAGATAAATGCATCCCATTCTTTGACGCCCTAAAGAAAGGAAAGAAAAACTTCGATTGGACTCCCGAATGCCAAAAAGCCTTTGATGAGTTGATTCGCCATATGGAAACGCCTCCAATACTTTCTAGGCCTGGCGATGGCGAGGATCTTCTTATATACTTGGCAGTATCATCTCATGCTTTAAGTGCAGCGCTGATACGAGAAGACAAAAGGATTCAACATCCAGTTTACTATATCAGCAAAAGACTCACTGGGGCAGAGATGAATTACTCTAAGTTGGAAAAACTCGCCTATTGCCTACTAATTGCATCTAGAAAGTTGAGGCAATATTTTCAAGCTCATCCTATCAGAGTCCTCACTGATCAACCTTTAAAGCAAGTCCTGTTTCGCCCTGAGACTTCGGGTCGTCTTCTAAAGTGGAATATTGAACTCAGTCAGTATGACATCACTTATCATCCCCGGAAAGCAATCAATGGACAAGATTTAGCAGATTTCATCGCAGAATTCACAGATAAGGGTAACAGTGAGGAGGAAACGGACGACGATTCCACAATCCAATGGAAGTTATATGTTGATGGTGCGAGAAACGACTACTGTTCTGGAGCCGGAGTTGTACTTGAGACCCCTGAAGGCCGATCATTGTGCTATGCGCTAAGATTGGAATTTCCTTCAACAAACAATGAAGCAGAATACGAAGCCCTTATCGCTGGCTTAAGGATTGCTAAAGAATTAAACATCCGAGCGTTACAGATATTCAGTGATTCTCGGCTTATTGTATGCCAAGTCAAAAAGGAATTCCAAGCAAAAGGGGGGAATCTGCCCGCCTACTTGTCAAAGGCTTGGGAACTCCTGGGTGATTTCGATCATTACATGATAAGTCACATTCCTCGAGAAGAAAACATGAAAGCAGATTCTCTCGCAAAGTATTCTAGCACAGGCGAAGCTCAATTTCTGGGGTTAACTCCGGTGGAGGTCCTGTCGACTCCTAGCATTGATGAGATGGACATTGAGTGGATCATGAGCATGTCTCAAGAGCAAGAATCATGGATGACTCCGATAACAGAATATCTGCTCAACAGATCCTTACCAGGGAACTCAAAAGAACGACAAAAGTTACTGAGAAAAGCCTCTCGATATATAATCCAGGATGGCCGATTATACAGACGGGGATTCTCAATGCCATTACTTCGGTGTGTATCCGGGGAAGAGTCCAAAGCAATCCTAGCAGAGGTACACGGAGGAGAATGTGGTGATCATTCAGGTGGCCAAACATTAGCAAAGAAAATTCTCCGATACGGATATTTTTGGCCAGAAATTAATCGAGATGCCGCAGAGTATTCCCGAAAATGTGACAGATGCCAAAGATTCGCCAAAATTCCTAGAGCTCCTTCCACTGAACTCACACAGATGGTCAGTCCATGGTCGTTTGCAATATGGGGGATAGACCTTGTAGGATCGTTACCAATTGCCAAATCTGGAATTAAATATGCCATTGTTGCTGTAGATTATTTTACTAAGTGGGCAGAAGCTGAACCACTGGCCACTATCACCTCAAAGAAGATGATAAGTTTTGTGACTAAAAACATCATTTGCAGATACGGTGTGCCTCAAAAAATAATTACAGACAATGGTACTCAATTTGAAAGTGAAGAATTCCAAGGTTTTTGCAAGCAATTCAAAATCCGGAAAAGCTTCTCAGCAGTGGCTCATCCGCAGGCAAACGGGCAAGTGGAAGCCATGAACAAAATTATTAAGTCAACCATCAAAAAGCAACTTGAAAGAGCGAAAGGTGGTTGGGTCGATAAGCTACCACTGGCACTATGGGCATACAGAACCACTCACAAAACTGCAACTGGGCACACCCCGTTTTCATTGGCATACGGGTCAGAGGCAATGATTCCGGTAGAAATAGAGGTCCCTTCACATAGAAGAATCCATTTCAATCAAGCAGAAAACGAAAAGCTACAACTTGAAGCGCTAGATCTCCTTGATGAAAAAAGAGATGAGGCTAATCTCAGAATTGCAGCTCATCAGCAAAGGATAGCCAGACATTTCAATTCCAAAGTTCGCCAACGCAACTTTGAGATTGGAGACCTAGTCCTGAAGAGAATTATGACAGCGACAGGCGTGTTTGGGCCAAATTGGGAAGGACCGTATGTCATAGGTCAGAAGCTTCTTGACGGCACATTCAAACTCACTACTGTCGAAGGAGATCAAATTCCAAGGGCATGGAACAGCAATCATTTGCGTCCATACTTTACTTGAAAATTTTGTCGAAATATTGTAAAAAGAATTATGAATGTATGATTCTTGTAATTGAAGGCAATTGTAAAACTGATGCAAGTAAATAATGAAAAAATATAAAGTGGATGTAGGCCCAATTTCCTGGCCGAACCACTATAAATCTTGTGTTCCTTATTATTATTACATGTTTTATTTTCGATATAAAAAGTACATAGAATGTATTGCTGAAATGTCGATTTAAATTTTTGCAGACAATGGAAGTGAAACTTGCACATAATAAGACCCAGTGATTCTCGCCAAATTTCAAGTCACAAAAGCTCCAAATTCAAATCCTAGATAGGAAGTACTTCAATTGAACGGCCTATGATTTCGACAGAAACGGGCCTTTGCTAATAAATTGAGATCGTTTGAACAAATAAACATCCAATTAAGAAGATGATGCTCGTTCTCACAAACTTGCCTGACAATGAAGTACACTTCCTTGGATTAAACAAGTTACTTGTAAAAAAAAAAAAAGAGGATCGCTGAAAAGGCATAAGCAAGTGGACAAGGGAACAACCAAAGCCATCATCGGCAGCACAAGTCCTCTTCGGAGGCATAATTCTTCGGAGGATAAAGACCTCTAATGGGTCATACGCCACAAAAAAGAAAGTTCTCTACTCAACAAAAAAGATTGGAGGAGTCATGACCCTCCAACCATGAGAGAGTAGCTTCCAGGCGATGAAAACCCTCTCTGAGGCACATTTCACCAGGAGTTGAAGTGTAACAACCGCTCTTCGGAATTTCACTTCACCAGAGTTGAAATGTAAACAAAATAAAAGCCCTCTTCGGAGGCCCATTTCACCAGGAGTTGAAGTGTTACGACCGCTCTTCGGAATTTCACTTCACCAGAGTTGAAATGTAAACAAAATAAAAGCCCTCTTCGGAGGCCCATTTCACCAGGAGTTGAAGTGTTACGACCGCTCTTCGGAATTTCACTTCACCAGAGTTGAAATGCAAACAAAATAAAGACCTCTTCGGAGGCACATTTCACCAGGAGTTGAAGTGTAACAGCCGCTCTTCGGAATTTCACTTCACCAAAGTTGAAATGCAAAACAAAATAAAGACCTTTCTGGAAGCCCACGTTTCACCGAGATTGAAATAAAACTTCCAAGTGTTGAAACATGGAAAGGCTTTCTTCAAAGGCACAACTCTTTGGAGGTACACGTTTCGCCAAGATTGAAATAAAACTTCCAAGTGCTGAAACGTGGAAAATCCCTCCTCAGAGGTACAACCCCCTCCCGGGGACACAATCAAAAAGAAAGACTTCTTCGGAAGCCCACATTTCACCGAGATTGAAATAAAACTTCCAAGTGTTGAAACGTGGAAAGGCTTTCTTCAAAGGCACAACTCTTTGGAGGTACACGTTTCGCCAAGATTGAAATAAAACTTCCAAGTGCTGAAACGTGGAAAATCCCTCCACAGAGGTACAACCCCCTCCCGGGGGACACAATCAAAAAGAAAGACTTCTTCGGAAGCCCACGTTTCACCGAGATTGAAATAAAACTTCCAAGTGTTGAAACGTGAAAAATCCCTCCTCAGAAGTACAAATTTCTATTTCAAAAAAAAAAAACATATATCCTCATCAAGGGCATACTTTAACTTTCAAAGGAAAAGTGATTTACCTATTCTAGAAAATAACCTTCCTCAAAAAAAAAAGAGAGGAAGAAAGTTAAAGTACCCTTCAGAGGCCCGCTTTACCACATAGAAGAATTCACTTGGCAAAATGCATACATAAGTAAAAAAAAAGAAGTGATTTCTTCGAAGGACAAAGTGTAAGGATTTATGTGAAGGTAGTTGTACTCTAAGAAAAATTTCTTCAAGAATGAAGTAAATACTCTTCAGAAAATAAGAGTGCAAGTCCCCTCAAAGTATAAAATATTGCAGCAAGCTTATGGTATGGGGGCAACATGGTATAGTTACATACAAAATGGTATAACTATATCGGTAAAATACGCTCAAGCAACATACCACAAGTTCACCGCAATATCATATAAATAAACTTGTGCAAAAATGAATAATAAATGCATTCTCAAATTCAAACAAGAGTCTGTACAAATAAAGGGTCATTTTATTCAATTGCAGATACAGGTTTCAAAATAAAAAAAAGCAGGGGCCGATGCCTGCACAACATCCGACCATTACAAAAAAAAGGAGTCAAAAAGCCCGAAGTCCGACTCTTCACTTCTTCTTACCACCTTTGGACCCTTTGCCTGGCCGAATGATTAGTTTTTCAGGTCTATCTGTAGGCATAAGGGAAGAAGGAGAGGGAGGTGCAACCGGTGCAACTTCTGGTTCCTCTTCAGTAGTGATGATTTTCTTCCCCCTCCTCTTCGATGTTCCGTGCTTCTTTCTTCTCTTTGAAGAAGACTCACTCCCTGGAGTAACAAGAGCGGACAAAACTACGTCATCAGAAGGAGTCCGCTCCGGAGAGATCTCGCCTCCTTCAAGTCCCTCGTCCTTCTGCTCTTGCAAAGCGATAGGGTCATCCAAGCCATGAAGAGCCTCAATCTGCTCCTCTTGTGACCCGGGCTGTGAAGCAGAAGGAGGAGTCACCTGAAGAGACAGAGGAGGGATAACCGGAGGAAGTGAAGTCTGCACAGCACTTGGTGTTTCAACTGCAGAAGAAGAGAAATTAAAAATATTAGTATCTCCCCGAAAGAAGGGAGATATGGGTTCGTCGAGATTCAAGAAGTAATCGAGAAGCTCATCAAACTTTTGAGGAGTAAGCAAGCGATCCACCTGAATCAGACCAATGTCAAAATTACCTGAAGATGTTTGTTTCGTTAATTCAATCTCGTAATTCTGAGCCCCGATATCCTCCAAAGCCTCATCATCAGTAGGGGTGATTACCCCGGTTCTTGTAGGAGGCAGCGAATGAGCACTGGAACCTGTAATGTCCACTTCGGAAGAAACTAAAGGACGTTCATAAGTGGTAGGTGGTATTTCTTTCTCAGAACGTTCCCCTTCCGCCATTCCGGCCCGTACCCTGGCGAGTTGCTCTTTTCCCTTGGCAAGAGCGGCGCGGGCATCATCATCGAGATAATGCTCTTCAAGAGCTGTCTCAGCGTAGCCAGCACCTTTACCACCTAGCATATCGAGTGCTGCCTCCCAAACTTCAGCTAATGTAATTTCATACTTAGGGCCTAGAAAGGCAAGGCTGCCACGCCCCAAAATGCTGTGCAGATAGAAATCAAATAATGTGGAGCTAATGTCAGCTTTGGTTGCTTGATGGGCCTCTTCGGCTGCGAGTTTACCAGCAACAGCCTCGTCACGCTCCTTTTCGGCCATAGCAAGTCGAGCTTTTAGCATCTCTATCTCCAAGCTTTGAGAGCCGGTCTGTTCTCGCAGCTGTAAAGTTTCAGCGCGATATTCTTCTATGACCTTCTCCTGGTGTGTAAGCTTATCTTCGACTGCCCTTTGACTGGCATGCGCATCTCGTACTTGTTGCTGAAGCATGCTCTCCTTTTGAGAATGGAAAGTAGATGAAGTAGCTAATTCTTCCTTAAGCTTCTCTACTTCCGCTTCCAGCTTTTCATTATAGGAAGCAATACTTCTCATTTCGGCGTCATGCTGTTCGAGAGTCTTCTGCCACTCAGCCTTATCGTTCTCCATTGTGAGCATGGCCTCGAGATTGGCTTGGTTAACCCTCTGAAGCTCGTCGACAAGTTTTTGCCAGTTCGACATTCTTTCAATATCGGTCCTGACAGCGTCAAGATTTCGTAGCATAGCCGATTTGTCAAGAGGAACCAAGTCGAGATCAAATCGAACCCCTCTCAGGCACCACTGAGGGAATCGACTTTGAAGAGTGGGAGGACCTTGCCCAACTTGGTATGCGGGCCGGTTGATGATTGTTTGAATGTCGGAATGAACGAGGGCAGGATATTCAGCAGGAACATTTTGAGAAACTGTCGGCATTGTTTCTTCAGTAAGTTTAGCCCGCTTGCTGGAAGAATCGTCCATGTGACCTTTACCTCTCTTATCGTGAGTCTTTCTTTTTTGGGTATCATCATCTCTGTGGGGAGGGTCATGTCTTTCTTGTTCTCTTCGGTGACGTTCTTCATATGCTCGTCTCTCGTCTGCTTCCCTGATGGCCCTCTCTTCATCCGATTCTCTGTAAGAGGGGAGATGACGCCTATAATCATATTGGCTACGCCTCCCGTAGCGCTGGAAATCATCATAGTATGAACTGCTGCACCCCATTGGAGAATCTGGAATGAAAATAATAAGCTTTAGAAATCTTTAAAAGCATAAGAAGATGAATGCGTAGAAGTGCTGAAAAATCCTAAGTGTTGTGTAACGTGTAAACTACACGCATCAAGTTACAGACCACTCTGTGGAGTAGAGGTAGTAATAACTTAAGTGGAAGGAGTTGACATTTGTTGTAGAGAAGATGTCGCCTCAATTACAGAAGAGATAGTTTTGGAAACATCATCTTTGAAAAGTTCTTGAGAAGTCACAATTAAATCGCTCAACCCCTCGAAAACATCATCACCATCATGTTTTTTGGGACTGGCTTTCTCAACTCCTTCGTCAGCAAATCTTCCGGATGATCGTGGAGTTTCTTCCTCTTCGATAACTGGGGCAAGTGCAGACTTGTCAGACGGCCCCGCAACGTCCTTCGGAATTGAACACTTCACTAGTGGAGTTTCTATAGAGGTTCCTCCCTGTATGTGCTCTTTAGTAGAGACCGGGGCATCAGGGGTTTCCGCCGGAGAATCGGGAATTTCAGTTGGGATTTCACGAAGCTGAGTGAAGCGAGAGGAATGAAGAAGCCCATATTGATGTAGAAATCCATCATTTAACAAAAACTTTATACTCCTCTCTTCTGCCGCCACAGCGTTCAATCTCTCAAAAATTTGTTTATAGCATGGATCTCTAGAGGGAGGAGGAAGCGCTAAAACAGGAAAAAACAAAGAAGCCAAGTTAGCATTTAGCATCTCAGATTTCGAAAAGCCCAAGAATGGAGAAATGAAAACAGGAAAATCTTACTTCCTACTCTCCAGATGGCATAAAACCCTGGAGGGCAACGAACAAAGAAATACTGGTTTAGAAATCCATGAACACTTTCAGGAAGATCGGTGATGAGCTTGCGGTTTCGAGCACTCCTTATAACTACGATAGAGGGATGATCTTTAATTTTTGTGAATGAGCAGAAGTAGTAGATTTCCTCAAAGCTCGGTAATCGGCCCAGAACTTTATTAAATAGCACACATAACCCCATCAGAATGGCATGACCATTGGGGTGCAATTGGAATGGAGAGATAGATAATCGAAGCAGGAACTGCTGAAGGAAGTCATTGAAAGGTGGTATGGCACCGCTCAAGCACATTTGGCGGTTGACAGCAATAAAGCCAGAAGGGGGCCTATCTGCAGTATCATTTGGCCCCGGCAGTAAAGGCATCAGCTTCGGCAATGCCAAACTGGATGAGCAATTGGTTAAACACCCGCTGATTCAGAGTTGTGGGAGTTCTCTCCGGAGGGTTATCCAACAGGTTGGCTACTGGGAAGACATCTTCAGCCTGGCCCATCGGTTCTTCTTGTTGAGATGTCATTCTACACAAGCAACTGGATGTTCAAATGCGAAGGTGCACGTTTCCTAAAAGTGTGAAGTGTTGTGCAGAACTAATGAAAATAACAAGTAAATACAACTGGAATTAAACTGTTGACGATTGATCGACTATGGTAATTTCAGAACTTGTTAATTTAAAGTTCAAGCATAATATTAGTGCAGGCTGGTCAGTTTCAATTGACTATTTCAGTGTTGCTTTAATATTCTACTTGAAATCGATAGCACTTCGTTCACACGATTTGTTTAAGTTAATTATCTGTTATTAACTAATCTTTCATTTGATATGGGCAGTCGATGACAGTATATTCGTCCCAGTTTTCTGTGAATGTTGTATTGAACAGATTGTTAGCCTGCAAGTCAAAATAACCTGTGAATGAATGCAGTAAAATTCAACAGTTCAAAGTTTATGCAATGGTTCAAAGTTCGAGCAGAATTCACACAAGTCCTAACTCGTTAACGGTTCAAAAATTTTGAGTCGGCAATGCCCTAAGTCGTAAGTCGTAAGTCGCGAGTCGTAAGTCATGTCTCGGCCACGACTCAAGGCTTAGGCCGTGGAGCATGTTGGGTCGGATCATGGTTGTTGGACCATACAAAAATGATCGAGTCGTACCTAAAGCAGTATTCGAATCAATCAGACCAACTAATCACCTAACTCCTAACCAGGTTACCTTCTAACCCATAAACCATTTCACTCCTAACTCCTAACCCGTTAATCTTCCAACTTTTAACCCATTAACCCAATAAGATCTCAATCAACAATCCTAGCTCTATCACACCACTAAACCGCCTCGAATCGTAAACCATCAGAACAAATAACCCTAAGTCCATTGACGACCAGAGCAACCAAATTCGCAGGACTCAAAGGGGCAAATCGAAGATGGAGATGGGGCGCATAAGCTAGGGTTAATCGAAAATCATAAGGAGAGCGAGATCGCTTACGCTATATGATGATAGGGATGATCAATGGAGAATTTGGTCGAAATCGCTTTTGAAAGCTTGAATGCGCGTTAATGGCAGACACGGTTTAAAGGATAGGGAATGAGAAGAAAAGGAGAACGACTCAGGTTTTTATAACGTTGGGCAGTAGAGTTTGAGTCGGCACACGAGTTAAGATAAGTCGAAGCACACGACCTACGACTTAGGCGTGTACTTCGAGGGGCAAATGTTAACCCTGTTCTTCCAACGAGATGAAACTTGGGCCGACTCATCCACTTAAGGTCTTTAACGATTCATTGGATTTACGACTCAGGGGGTTTAAGCAACTTAAGGAAAGGACCGACTCAGCTGGTAGCGACTCGATTGGCTGACGAGCTAAGGCTCAAGGCGACTTAGAGGAATGGAACAACTCATGGAGGTTAGCGGTTCATGATACAGGCCGACTCATTGAGTTACCGACTCAACGAAGTTCACGGCTCATACGAGACGACTCAGGAAGCCTCACGACTCATCGAGTCACCGACTCAATAAGTCAATGACCTAAAGCTCAGAGCGACTTAAAGGGTTACGACTCAAGGGGTTAACGGTTCACAAGGCAGACCGACTCAGTGCATTACCGACTCATCAAGGCTATCGCCTCAACGACTCAACAAGTCCACGACCCATCATAAGAAACGACTCAAGAGGATTGACAACCTAAGAAGATAAGTCCCTAAGTCGCTTCACCTATGCACCGCTACCTGATAAGTCGTCAACGACTTAACGACTGATGACTCAGAATGACTCGTCCGCGACTTAAAGCCATTGAATCATATTCCATTGCCACAGTACCTATTCCTATGAGAACTGACTCGTAGGCGACTCATGACTTGGAATTCTGGAAAGCGAACTATTGAGAGACCAAAGGCTTAAGCAGATAAACCGGCCACGACTCAACTTGACTCGGCCACGGCTTAGCCTAAGTCGGTCACGACTCAGGACTTGGGCGAAAAACTTCTATCCAGATTTGCCTATAAATGCATGGCCATCCCCAACATTCAAGGGACCTTGGGGGCAGATTCATTTCAAGCGCCGTTACTCTGCTGCATTCTAAACTGCTTCAACACTTTCAAGAAACTTCACGAAGAAATCAAACATGTCAAACATGTGTTCAAAGATTTGGATCGACATTGAAGTTTAGGCTACTTGTTCAAAGTCACTTGAAACTCAAAGTGTGTTGTAATCAAAGTGTAACTGCATTGACTTATAATCAAATCGTCAATAAAGATATTCAAAGTGGACGTAGGCTATCTCTCAAGCCGAACCACTATAAAATTGCTGTTGTTTACTGTTTTTTCACTATTATCTGCTTATAATCTGTTCCCGGGTTATCGGGTGGTGCTTTCACAATCTCACTTTATACACCGGGGTGTTAGCGTTCAAATTTTAGCGTTAACAACAACCAAACAAAGATCACTCAAAATATGCTAAGTGGATGGATAGCTAGTGATCCGTCCCCTATGGATAGCTAGCCATCCATCAAGATAGTTCAGATCGCCGTCAAACTTTCTGAACTCCTTCGTAGCACTAAGTAAAGGCTTTTGATAGGAAAAAAATGCTAAGTTCATGTATAGCTAGCGATCCATCCCTTATGGATGGCTAGCGATCCATCGCCTATGGATAGCTAGCGATCGATGGAAATGACTCAGATTGATTTGAGATTTTCGGTGATGACTTGGCATAACAACTGTACTCTTTTGCACTTGGACTTCTGGACCAATACTCACTGAATTCCACAATAATTACTTACCTACCTACAACTAGGGATGGATCTTTTTCGAAGAGAGTGCTACTATTACTCTACGATAGTTCCTTCACTTGTTCAACTTTCTTCTCTCTCATAACATTCATCAATGGGTTTACTGTTATTCTCCCATCAACCATTGTACTTGTGACTTATTCTAACTCATTAAAACTTAGATCTGGGAACTAACAAGTTGATATTTAGAGATATTCAACTATTATAATCATAATAAAGATTGATTAAAGTTGACTTAGGACAGAGTCAGACGAACCACTATAAAAATCATATGTCTCTTTTCTTACTTCTGCTATTTATTTGTTGTTTATCTGAGATTTGTGCCGTTGATTATCTGCACTGGTGCTTTAACACTTGATCTAGGGTGTTGATATATTTTTTGGGTTAACATTTTGCTGCTTTCACTGAAAACAAAGGTAGATTTGGAAACTTGAAGTTTGAATCTATGATTGGGGGAAAAATGAAAAGACCTAACACTAGATCTAAAACTAAAGCAAGTCAACCATAGCCACGAGGCAATTGGGAAGTATCCTCAAGTTCTCACCAATCCAATAATGTAGCTAGAGAAGAAATGGAAAGGCTGTTGAAGGAGAGGCAGGATGGAATCTTGGCTAGGCAATAAGAGACGATTTCCAAAGGATGGGACAATAAGGAACTATAGGAGCTACAGGAATTCAGACACTAGGAAACAATACAGGAGCTGCTAGAGTTGGACTGAGTGAGATGGAACATTGCTTCCACGCCCAGAGCAACTGATACTTGGCAGAAACACTGGAGTCAACATGGAAATCAACACCAATGATGGGATCAATATTAGTTCTAGCACCGAAAGGGCCAATAATGGAGTGACTGTTGAAACTCCAGAAACTGGTGGTATGGGTGCTAATCCAAATACTAGAGTGCAACAGGTAGAGGAATATATGTCAGGGTTACTCCAGAGGAGTGGAGGACAGATTGAGACTAAGAGAGTAGGGAAGAACACTAGTGTGCAACCAGTAGAGTATGCATCGGATTTCCCTTTCCAAGATAGGGGTAGAACATTGCTTTTGGATGAGGACCTTCATTGGATGGAGAAAATCGAATGGATGAATCAACAAGAAGGTTGTTTAGAGGAGGACCTACAGATCATGGTTTGGAAGATGTGAACGGAAAAGCATTCATTGCTAATATCCACAACGGGAGGAATCCACCCGATTTCAAGCTTTCCACATTGGAAATGTATGATGGAAAGACCGATACAATGATTCATCTAACGAGATATATCCAACATATGGAAGCATTGAGTGCTTTTGAGGAAGTAGTGGGGCAGTGCTTCCCATTATGCTTAATAGGTTTGGCAGTGATGTGGTTGAGACAACTGGAGAATTGGTCCATTAGCACATTGAACGAGTTAGTTGGCAGATTTTTAAGACAATTTCGAGTTCATGTCTCACAACTAAAGAATGTGATGACATTGGAAAATGTGAAACAAGGGCCTGGGGAGACCTTGAGATGATATTTTACAAGATTCAATGCAGCGATGACTGCGGTTGATAGGCCTGGCACATCAGTGATTTTGATGGAAGTAGTGTAAGGAGTCGCGAGTAAGATCAAATTCATGGCTGCACTTAAGAGGGATCCACCAACGGATCTTGCTGAATTTTACTATGAAGCCAAGAGTAATTATGTCAGGAAGATGCTGACTCTAAAGATGAAGCTAAAGGTGCTGGAATTTATGCTGTGGATAGCAAGGGATCATCGAAGTAGAATCTAGAAAAGACAAAGTGAAAAGAGAAGCTAATGATGATTTTAGAGAACCGAAATGACAAAGGAGGGAGCCCAAATTCTCTTCCTACTCTGAGCTGACTGAAACAATGGAAAGGATATACCAAGGTACTAGGGGTAAAATTCCTTATCAAAAGCCCCGGAGAAGAGATCCCATTAATCGAGAGAAAGGATCTAGAAAGTTTTGCATCTTCCATGAGTTGGGCGGACATGAAACGAACGAGTGTTGACACCTTCGTGATCTAATAGAAGAACTGGTTCGAAATGACCAGCTACCACAATACAGGAGGAATAGAGCTACGATGGCACACCTAGAGCAACCACCACCCATAGCAGTCTTCAAGGAATGCCGAAGGATCTGGGCAAAGACAGATAATCCCAGAACTAAGATGGATAGGAAGTTAGATCTAACTGCAACTCTTTGCTTTGATTTCATTTTTGCACTTTTCTTTCCATATATTAGTGGAAAAAACAATAATGATCACATACCTCTTAGAGTGTGCTAAACCTTGATTGGTTCCTAGTCGCACTCTGAGTTGGATATCTAGGATAATTGCTTAGGATAATAATCTTTAACCGCTTAGACGTTCACAAAACCTAGATTGGTCCCTTGCCATATCTGAGATGGATGTATAGAATAGACATTCAAGATTTCTGATTATTTAATCTCTGGTTGTTTACTTTGACTTGAAATTTGAATTTTGTAAAATCCATATTTAATATGATAACTGATTTTGAATGCCATAGTATCCCGACCGGAGAGACAAGACCAGAGTGTAAAGTGCCAATCCCCTTGCCGGAGAGTGAGTGGATGGACTTGTATGAAATCGAATGCCATAGGTCCCAACCGAAGAGTTGGGACCGAAGTGCAAGAAGTAAGTCCTCTCACCAGAGAGTAAGCGGATGGGCTTGCTTAATCCCCTTTAACTTAATAAGAAAATGATCCGGAGAGATCATCCCCTATAACCTAACGAACAAATGATCTGGAGAGATTGTCTCCTTAACTTAAAACTTTAAACGATCCAGAGAGATTATACATTAGAATAAACATTAAATGATCCAAAGAGATCGCATATTAAACAAAACATTAAATGGTCTAGAGAGATCACGCATTAAACTTAAACGATCAGGAGAGATCGAGCCTAAAAACAAATTTGATTTAATAAAAGGATTTGAATGCATTATAAACAGAATAAAACCGATAAACCCTAGATGAACACAGGATGATTTCGATATATGATGTGATTCTGATATATGTTGTGATTCTGATGTATGATGTGATTTTGGTATATAATGTGATTTTGATATATGATGTGACAACTCTGAATGAGAAGAAAAAATTAATAATGATGTAAATTCCAAATGAACATAAGATAGTTAGAGATGTGTGACATAAATGGAGATATGTGATGTAATTGGAAACATGTCATTTAATTAGAGATATGTGATGTAATAACTCCAAATAAAATCAAAATGACTGTGATGTACAAATTACAGTTAAGCAGAGTTAGAGTCCTAGGATATAATAGGTTTGGAGTGACTTGTGATTGACCAAAGAATCCATATGAATTGGACGGTTTTCCAAAGCTAGAGC
Source organism: Allium cepa (assembly GCA_030765085.1). Taxonomy (NCBI): domain Eukaryota; kingdom Viridiplantae; phylum Streptophyta; class Magnoliopsida; order Asparagales; family Amaryllidaceae; genus Allium; species Allium cepa. Next base: position 22,649,890 of record CM060931.1, read on the forward strand.
CACTGGGAAGGTCAACGATCAAAGACTTGTTACCGAAACTTGTTCTAGAGCAAAGAACACCTTCATACAAAAGGCGTACTTTGGAGGGAAAGTGTTAACTTCGTTTTTAACCCAATAGAATTCAAAGGGAACTAGAACATCTACAACAAGTCAGAATATCCCAAGGATCAATAAAGAAGACCTAAAGGAAAAGAAGAGAAAGAACAAAGAAGAAAAATGCCAAAACAAGCTAAGGCAGTGGATCGCAAGCGATCCATCGCCTTTGGATCACTAGCGATCCATAAAGCTTGCTTGTGGATCCTCTAGTCCTCTCGCATCATGATCTAATGTGTTCACTAGAGATGCTTTCCAAGTTTTATAGCATGCCAAACAATCTAGCTCGAAAAGTGAAGACTCACTGGATTCAAGCTGTTTGACCAAAAGCAACTAAATTAAAATGGACCTATAGAATTCATACGAAGTCAGATTGACTTAAAATTTTGGAAGAACATTAAGTTGACATAGAAGAAGGCTCATAAGAAATGAAAGCATTTGTAGTTGATTTGATGGATTGCTAGTAATCCATCTAGATTGTGCCCCACCACGTTTAATTTTTATGGTAGGTCTCTGACACCCTTTAGAGTGTTCCTACAAAGCTTCGTTCGATTATATTAAGATTTGAGCAAGTTATGGATGATTCTTCTAGATCAGATGACCCATGAAAATGGACGATCAAGCTAAATCCAAATGACTTGATATTTGGATAAGGCACTTAAATAGAAGATAGGAAGATAACCACTAATAACCGAACGAATTTTGAAAATTGATGAATAATTTTTTAAATAAAAATAACCATAAGCGCACGACGTATAAAAGTTAGAACGTGGCGAGTACACGTCGATTCATAGGGAAATGTTAGATTTTAAAAATCTATTCAATCAAATTAACCAATATTTGAGATGTTTAAGCTAACTACTAAAAAATGCAAAACTAACAACTACAATAGAGAATGAAAACTATGACAATAAAATGAAAATTTAAAGATAATTCCACTCTCCAGATCATATAGTTCAGCCAAATATGAAATTATGATCTCTCTTTTGGTCAGTAGTGAAATCAGTTGTTGTGTTTATCACAAATATGGCGTATTTGTTCTATTAATTAGCCCAATATAAACCATCAAACTATAAAACAACCATTAATAATTTTTAAATCTCATGAAATATGACAACAAAGTTGAAAGAAAAATATATTTTAAGCATGGCCTATTGACTATTAATTAGAAATATAAGCCATCAAATTTTAATTTCAACATTCACTTCTTTGCCATAATCATATTTAGATGAAGAGGCAATTTGTGTTTTGTGATTGTTTAAGCATAACCTATTTGGTGTCAACAATATAGGCTATCAAATTCAACGAAAAAACAACAAGTTAAACCACTTCAAGCATTCTCATTAAGCACAAAAAGGGAGCATTAATTATTAAAATGTTGAAGCTACATGATTAGAGGCTCCATTACCCCTAAATTGAAGGGATTAGCCTCTCATTTATGTTATCATATCAACACAAGTAGCATGCAACATAAAACACAAAAAAAAAAGATGAAAGCAAAGTAAAGGAAGAGCTATTCTACTTGCATAAAATAAAAAAAATATCTACACTACTTGCATAAATAAATAAATTTACACTACTAGCATGAATGGAAAGAAACATGAAAAGAAAAGAGTAATGTATTAAAGTTGCATAAAAAAATTACATAAAAGAAATGGCTAAGTAGCTATGAAAATAAAAGAGAAGCTTCCTTTTATTTCTAAGCTAAAACTAACTACAGAGAAGAGGGACTAAGATAGACTAAAGAAGAGAGAGCAATTACAAGAAGATAAGGTGTATTTATACAAGTTTGGAAACCCTAATTCATTTTTTTTATGGAATTCCCAAAATACCCTCTTAGGAAGTGTGGATGCCAAGTAATCATTATCTTAAAAATAATCCTCATTTAGATGTGCATTAATCTTTAAACACTATCAGCATATGCATTAGCCTCTAATTTGTACACGAAGGTATGTTGGTAGGTGGGGTCCTTCATGATATATGAAATGAATTATTTCCATTCCATCCCTTTGAATTCACTCTTGTGCATGCATATATCTTCATGAAGCCACTTGTATATGAATTTAGATTCCTATAAAATAACATAGAAATTTTCAATTATATTTTAGAAAATCAATATATGCCCAAAATTGACCATTTTGCCCCTGGATGAAGATGAATATGCGACGATTTGAAATAATTTGAATTTTGGTTTAAACAAGTTAAACAGGTTAAAACAAGATGAATATGCTCCTAGATGAAGATGAATATGCGACTCATCACACATTGGGATTTGATTTTGTTTATTACGTTATTTCATATATGTTTCAATCAGCAAATCCGTGTGATCATTGTAAATTTCGTCCATTTGCTTAACAAAATCCAATTTATAGTTATTAACACGAGGATTTTCACTTTGAAATTGTTGAGAACAAAGATTTTCAATCGTTACGTGGTTAAGATTATTCCCATTGCCAAATTCATTTGAAAAGTTGTTTTCATTTTCATTTTGAGTTTGAAATTCATTTTGGAGTTCGAAATTGAATTGTTATTGGATATAATCGAAATCGTTTGAATTTTGAAGTGAATTCATATTTTGATTATTTTGAAATCCTTGATTTGTGTTATCGCATAAATTTGAATTACACAATTCATTTATCCTTTGGTTTTGTTATGTAGAAAGCTCAAGTAAAGATGAAGTCGTTTCCATGCTTTTTTCAAGAGTTGAGGGTTGTTCATCATTCTGAAAATTTTGTTGTTCGAAATTCGAATTATTTATGCAATGGTTGTCGTTAAAATATCCATACGAATTTGGATTGAAATTATATGGATTATATCGATTGTTACAACTATTGTAAAACTCAAGTAAGTGGGCAAACTCATACATTTTCACGAATGTTTTTTATAAAGAAAAATGCTTACAAATAGAATTTAAAATGGAAAATTTGATTTTTGTTTTGTTTTTGATTTTTCAAATTTTTTGTTTTTGAAAAGGTTTTATATTTTTTTTTGATTTTTGTTTTTGATTAAAAATAATTCAAAAGAAAGGATTTAAAAACAAAATCAAGGAATATTTACAATTTTTTAGTTTTTGATTTTGAATTTTTTAAATATGCATAAGCTAATGTATCTAAATGAATGCAAGGTTAATTACAAATTATCTATCCAAAGTGGCTTCTAACACAAAATTGTATAATCACCATTGTCTTAAATCAACAAGATAGTTCTCAACCAGATAATAGGCAGGATTTATCAGTGTACCACGAATCATGGTAGCAATGTAGCCAAAGGTTTAAATACCTTCGTAGAAACAAGGGCTATAATATTTACGAATTACCATAATATTTATAAATGGTTATTGCTCTGTTGTGGCCTAGACACTAAGAAATTAAATTGTTCAAAGATGTCAACTTCTCAATATACAATTAAGTGTTATCAAAACCATTATTATTAATCAAAACCTAGGATGAAATGCAAAGCAAAAATTAAATGTGTATTAACAACTAGAGTGGATTTTTATTTTGTTTTTGAATTTTTTTTATGGAAATTCATTAACCAACAAAATAAGGCCAAAAAGCAATAGATAGGGGCTATATAAGAGCAAAAAAATTTATTGTAACAAGCAAGCTAAGCAATTTATTTTTGGCAAACGGGTTGTCTCCTTCTTCTTCGGAAACCTGAAATAAAAAAGAGATATATACAAGTTTTGATAAATATATATATATTTCTTTTGTTTTCTTTTATTTAAAAAAATTAAAACAAACCAAATTAAAACAGAACAAAACAAAATTTATTTTTTTTCGTGAGAAAGCGAAACTAAATTAAAAACAAAGCAAACTTTTTTTAAATTAGGATGGACTGAAAAAACAAAAAAAAAATAACTCAATACAAACAAATAAGAAAAGAATTGTACTAAATTTTATAAGAAGCCCGACCCAACTCAAATTAACAAAATAAAAGCATTCCCAACTTAATTAAATAAAACGAAACAGCAGATCTTCCACTTTCCAAAAATCGATTTCAATTTCGCAATTCAAAATCTGTTCCTTTTTTTGTTTATTTGGTTCGTGGGAGATAGATTGATGTTGAAGTTGAAAAGAAGTCGCGATTGCTGGTGGTTGATTTGGCTCGAACTGGATTTCGGGGTCAAGGCGGTTAAGCAGAGGATAATCTAAGGTGATGTTTGGGTGAAGGCGGCTAACTGGATTGAATGAGTTGGAGTTTGAATACGATTTTGATTGGCATGAGGTTTGAAGTGTTTTGTGGTAATGGAAGTTTGGATTGGGAGATTCGGGTATTCAAGTTTGGAATTTCCAATTGGTTAAGGCACTGTAGTAGGGTTGCTCTAAAATTGAACGATATTTTGCAGGCATGTTGGGGTCGGTGATTGAAGGGAGGAGTTTGAGAAGTTGTAGGGCAAGTTGATTGTTGAATATTATTGCTTTCCAGTTATGAATGTGTGTTGCACTGCTGTGAGTATAGAGGTAGGAGATTTTGAGTATGGTGTTGAATGTTTTGAAATGTTGTGGTTGGAATGGGGATGAATGGGTAGAAGTAGTTTGTATGTTTGGTGTATGTTATCCCGCCTTTTGGCAAGGCCGTGACACCAAGAACTCGACTGGAAACCAAGGATAGTTCGCCTTGGAGATCAGTTATATGTAGGTTCACTATGGATGTCGACTAATTTTGCCCGAGTCCGAATCAAGCTACAATTGACAAGACATGACAAGCAAAGCTATAAAGCCAACCTTTCAAATTTCAAGCCAATCCGAGATCGTCTGCTCAAGATATAATCGATTCAAGTCAGGGAAATCAACACAGTTGCATCCATCATTTTGCATCCATCAATTTGTATCTATCATTTCGTGTCGACCAGGCCACGATCCATCTCTTTACATCGATGGAATTCATACCCATCCAGAAGCCTTGTTCGATTCCATCTAGAGAATCAGTTCTCTTAGAATTGGTTCTATTCACATCCATCTGGAAATACGCTACTCATATCCATCCATAAGGGTTTTGTTCGTATCCATAGAACAATGGATGTTCGTATCGACCCAACAGGATCGACTTCGTATCCACCAAACCATTAATTCATGTCGGTCCATTAACACACACTGCACTCGTACCAATCAGTCAGTGATCGATGCAAATAGAACAGGGTGAAACTTTGCAGAATGTACCAATAATTGATCGATATGAACAGCCCATAATCTATCGATAATAACAAAGCCATAATCGATTGATACGAATAAAGCAACAATCCATCGATGTGAACAGTACATCAAGCCCTTATAATCGATCGATATGAACAACAATCTACGAACTGATACGAATAAGGCATAAAAGTTAGGAAGACTCAGTCAATTCAGCACAAAAAGTGGATCGATCCGAAGAGTGAGCGCCACATCAACTTGCTAGCACGTGCCTGGATCAATTCGAATAGAACGACACGAAGTGCATCTACAGAAACTAAGCAGCCCATTGAAGAACTCCAATTCGCGTCGATCATAATTTGCAATCCACAAGTCCAAATGCTATGAAATTTTTACAGGAGCTTACGTACAACCTAAAGAATGTTCCTGCTAAATTTCGACTCGATTGGATCAAATCTTGATCGATACGAAATTCATTCGTATCAATCATGGATCGAGTTGAAATCGCCTGGGATCAATCGCGTGGCCCACCCACACGGCAGAAGAAGTCTTTCGAGATCTGGGCGAGATATTTGCCTCCTATGCCTATAAATAGAGCCACGGGTCCTACAGAAAAAGGATCTTTTGTCTCTCTAACGTCCAGACTCTATCGAATTCAACTTTGCACTCCAAAGATGCTATTGTACTCGAATTTCAGAACTATAATCCACTGTAATCCTTTGTAATCAGTTATAATCGGCAAGTGAATATTAATAAAGTCATCAACTTCATAGTGGACATAGGCCATACGCCGATCCACTCTAAATTGCTGTGTTTCTGCGCATTTTTTTTTTGAAGTGTTTGTTAGATAATCCTCGTTTTACATTTCCATTCTTCATTTTTATCTCTTCAAATACTTCCAAAGAGTGTTGTGCCCAATTTTGGTACAAACAGTGTATAATTGCAGGCAAGGAAGAAATAAAGAACTTAAGTTGATGGAGTTTTGATATTGTTGAAGGCAACGTACAAGTATAGGAAGAATTGAAGAATTGTAGGAAAGGCGGGGGTAGGATTTGTGAAGGTTGTTGTGTAGAAGTGGTATAAGAAGTGAAGTACTGCAGTGATTTAAATGATGGAGGTTTTGTTAAAGATGAGGCTGTTATGGTGAAGTTGCAGTTTGAAGTGGGCGAAATGAGTGCAGGCAGTTTAGGGGTTTGATGTTGGTTGGAAGTTTTGGCAAGGGGTAGTAGAAGTGGTTTGAGGCAGTAATGACAAATGATGTTTGACGCAGAATGATGGTTTGGACAGTGGGCTTGCAAGTGAGTTGGATATGGTTGATGGAAGGAGTACAACAGTGATGTGCAAGGGAATAGAAGATGTGAATGAGTAACAGCGGCTGATTTGCTTTATAAACACAATGAAGTAAGTGAGGGAAGCAGAGGAGTAGTTTCGTTTTAAACACAATGAGGTTTGTTGTGAGAGAGGAGCAGTGGCAGAAGGCAATGAAGTTGCTATACAAGTTGATAGATGGAGCTATTGAATTGTAGGAATGAAGACTGTGGTTTCGAGGGTGGTGCAAGTAGCTGTTGTTGTATGGTTGCTGACCGGAGAGTAGGGTTTGGTGATTAGTGGTGGAAGAAGGCTACAGTGGCAGCAGTAGAAGCAGAAGTAAGAGATGTGCAAATGCATAGGCAGGTTGAAGTGCAATGTAATGCTATGCACATAAATGTATATGAACGTAAATGAAAGTGGAACTGTATATGATCAAAATAGTGAAGAAAATGTATATTAAATTGAATTAAAATATTTTTTTGCCTTTTTAAGTGTATGTTTTCATATATACAATGCAAGTGCAAAAAAAAGAAAATAATAATCACACGAACAAATGCAAGCTACAAACAGACAACAATTTTTTAATTGCAAACAAACACATAAAATAATAACCAAATGAAAATAATTCGAAGAATAGAAAATCAAAATCAAAACTATTCTCCGGCAACGGCGCCAAAAACTTGTTCGGACGGCTAAATGGCTATTGGTTTTGAGAATAGCCGAACGAATTTTGAAATAAAAATAACCGCAAGCGCACGACGTACAAAAGTTAGTACATGACGAGTACGGGTCGATCCATAGGGAAATGTTAGATTTTAAAAATCTATTCAATCAAATTAACCAAGATTTGAGATTGTTTAAGCTAACTACTAAAAATTGCAAAACTAAAAGTTACAAAAGTGAATGAAAACTATGAGAATAAAATGGCAATTTAGAGATAATTCCACTCTCTAGATCATATAATTCAACCAAACATGAAATTATGATCTCTCTTTTGGTCATTAGTGAAATTAATTGTGTGTTTATCATAAGTATGGAATATTTGTGCTATTAATTAATCCAATATAAACCATCAAACTATAACACAACCACTAATACACTTTTAAATCTCATGAAATATGACAACAAAGTTGAAAGCAAAATCTATTTTAAGCATGGTCTATTAACTATTAATTAGAAGTATAAGCCATCAAAGTTTAATTTCAACATTCACTTTTTTGCAGTAATCGTATTTAGATGAAGAGGCAATTTATATTTTGTGATTGTTTAAGCATAGCCTATTTGGTGTCAACAATGTAGGCTATCAAATTCAAAGCAAAAACAACAAGTTAAATGACTTCATGCATTCTCATTAAGCACAAAAAGAGAGCAATAATTATCAATATGAAGCTACATGATTAGAGGCTTCATTGCTCCTAAATTGAAGGAGTTAGCCTCTCATTTGTGTTATCATATCAACACAAGTGTCATGCAACATGAAACACAAAAAAGAAGAAGAAGATGAAAGCAAAGTACATGATGAGCTATTCTACTTGCATAAAATAAAAGAAGATCTACACTACTTGCATAAATAAATAAATCTACACTACTAGCATGAAAGAAAATAAAAAAGAAAACAGTAATGTATTAAAGTTGCATAAATAATATTACATAAAAGAGATGGCTAAGTAACCATTAAAGGAAAAGAGAAGCTTTCATTTATCTCTAAGCCAAAACTAACTAAAGAGAAGAGGCCTAAGAGAGACTAAAAAAGAGAGTAATTACATAAAGATAAGGGTATTTATACATGTTTGGAAACCTTAATTCATTTTTTTGGGAATTCCCAAAATACCCTCTTAGGAAGTGTGGATGCCAAGTAATCGTTAGCTTCAAATAATCCTCGTCTAGATGTGCACGAAGCTTTAAACTCTATTAGCATGTGCATTAGCCTCTAATTTGTTTATGAAGGTATATGAGTAGGTAGGGTCCTCCATGATCCATGAAATGAATAATTTCCATCTCCATTCCTTTGTATTCACTCTTATGCTTGCATATATCTTCATGAATCCACTCGTATTTGAATTTAAATTCTTACAAAATAACATAGAAATTTTCAATTAAATTTTAGAAAATTAATATATTCACAAAAATGGCCATTTTTGCCCCCTGGATGAAGATGAATATGTGACAATTTGAAATAATTTGAATTTTGGTTTAAGCAATTTAAAATAACCAATGTGATCATTTATTTAATTTAAGTAGATTGAATATGGTGGTAAAATATGCACATTTACGTGCACATCGGCCCCATCACCTTAAATTTTTATGGTGGGTCCTCACACTCTCTAGAGTGTTCCTGCAAAGTTTCGTTCAATTATGTTAAGATTTGAGCAAGTTATGGATGATTCTTCTAGACCATATGACCCATGAAAATGGATGATCAAACTAACTTCAAACGACTTTATATTTGGACAAGGCACTTAAGTAGAAGATAGGAAGACGACCAAATAAAGATCACTCAAAAATATGCTATGTGGGTGGATAACTAGCGATCCATCACTTTTGGATAGCTAGCGATCCATCAAGATAGGTCGGATCACCCTCAAACTTTCCAAGCTTCTTTGTAGCGCTAAGTAAAGGTTTTTGATAGAAAAATATGCTAAGTTGATGGATAGCTAGCGATCCATCTCCTATGGGTAACTAATGATCCATTGCCTATGGATAGATAGCAATCCATAGAAATGACTCAGATTGATTTGAGATTTTCGGTGACGACTTCGCATAACAAATGGACTCTTCTGTACTTGGACTTCTGGTCCAATACTCACTGAATTCCCCTATAAATACTCACCTATCTGCCACTAGAGATGGATCTTTTCTGCAGATAGAACTGCTATTACCCTGTTGGAGTTCCTTCACTTCTTCAAGTTTCTTCTCCCTCATAACAGTCATCAAGGGGGTTACTATTATTCTCCAGTCAACCCTTGCACTTGTGACTTATTATAACTCATTGTAACTTAGATCTAGGAACTAACTAATTGATATCCAGAGAGATTCAACTAGTATAATCATAGTAATTTTTGATTAAAGTGGACGTAAGCCTGAGTCAGACGAACCAATATAAAAATCTTGTGTCTTTTTTCTTACTTCTACCGCTTATTTGTTGTTTATATGAGATTTGTGCTGCTGATTATTTGCATTGGTGCTTTCACACTTGATCTAGGGTGTTGATCCATTTTTTGGATTAACACCTTCCAATCCCAAAAAACTTCTGCTCTCAGTCGTATTTTCAGGTTTCTTCCAATCTTAAACCATAACAAATTTAGCTGGGTCCACTGATATGCTTTCTTCCAAAATTGCAAGCCCCAGAAATCTTACTTTCGATTTTTAGAAATGGCACTTAGAAAACCTTGCCTTTAAAACATGACTTCTTAAAGTACCGAGAAAAACTTGAAGATGGTACTTATGCTCTTCCTCTGTTTTTGAATAAACGAGAATGTCGTCAATGAAGACGAGAACAAACTTATTAAGAAAATCCTAAAACACTATATTCATCAAATCCACGAAATAAGCAAGTGAGTTAGTCAATCCGAACGTCATGACCAACCACTCGTAAAATCTATCTGGGGTTTCAAAAGTTGTTAAGGGTATACTTTCCTCTACTACCCTTAATTGGTGAAAACCAGTAGCAAGATCCAACAGAGAAAATATTTGAGCTCCGTGGAGCTGGTCAAACATGTCATCAATTCTAAGTAAAGGACAATTATTCTTGATAATCCTTATATTTAATTCTTAGTAGTCCACAGTTAGTCTAAGAGAACCATCTACCTTAGCAAAGAATACTACTAGCGATCCCTAACTCGATGTACTATGTCTCATCAAACCCTTCTATAACAAATCAAAAGTCCGCTTCTCCAATTCTCTTCTTTCCTTTGGAGTCAACCTTCAAGGGGGTTATACAATTGGTCTAGTTCCTGGAATCAAATCAATACGAAATTCCACTTCCTGGTGAGGATGTAGACCTTGCACTTCTTCAAAAATATCCTTGAAGTCCCGAACAATTGGTATATTCCTTATCTCCTCTTTGGGTACTTCGAGGGAATACAAAAAACTCCTCATCAAAACCCTAGGCTTTCCACAACATATATCAACGCTTCCATCTATTACATCTTTTACTACGATCATCCTTCTAACATAGTCAAGATATCTTTAGAACTTAGACAACTTGTACACTCCTAATAATACTCCAAAGCCTATGAAACCGAGAACAAACAAGTTAGAAAAGATAGGCCGATCTCGATAAGAAATATGCACAATCAATCATATAGTATCAAGGATGGTCGAACCCCTATTGGGTTCGGCACAATCATACCTTATAACACCTACTTTCCTTCTCGGTCCGTAGAAATTGATTGTATTTCATTAATAGTAAAAGCTTTCCCCGAGTCCCTTTCTTCGAAAATGGACACTCGTTGTTCATATGTCCATGTTTGTGACAATTGTAGCATAATGGTAGATCAGTCTCCAGATAATTATTTGCAAAGTGACCCATCTTATCGCACTTATGGCAGAGAATCTTGGAGAAGTCGATCTGCTTTTTCGATGTTGGATCTCCCCCACCGGGTTTCTATCCCGACAACTTCTTTTTCCCTTTGCACCTGAAAACCGACTTACTAGCAACTAGTATCACAGAAAAAGTTTGGGCATTAATTAGTGGAAATCCTCATTTTTGAAGTCCTTGCTTAATATCAAGAGCTCAAATCTCAAAGCCATACTGATCAGATTGGTAAAGGTACTGTTGAAATGATTGTTCATTTCTCGATGAAATTCTGGTCGCATTCCTTTCACAGACATTTCATTCTTTTTGAGTGGTGTATAAGTCAATCGAGGTCTAAAGTGGGACAATGCATTGAACCTATGTTCATACTGTGCCACCTTCATCTCATGTTGTTTCAAATCCATAAAACTTCTAAATTACTGAGTCTTTGCCACGTTTGGGATAAAATGAGCTTCAAAAACCTCCTTAAACTGAGCCTAAGAGAAATCTTCTATAGGAATAATCATGGTGATTGAATCACAACAATCTATTGCTGCTTTCTAAAGCTGACGTAATGCCAACACTCTCTTTCTATCATCTCCTAACTGAAGATCCCCGAATATCCTTTCATAAGAGCGGAGCCATGTTTGAACTCCCTGAATGTCTTAGTTCCATAGAAAGGCTTACCACCTAACACATTGTAATTCTTGCACAAAGACGCAAAGTTCCAAGGCGGCTGAACTTGCATCACTGCTTCTACTACCGGCTCTACAACCGGCTCATTTCTAGGAGCTCTGCCATTTGTAACCATACTGGTTCCAGATCCCCTCCCTCTTCTTCTTCTTGTACTCATTTTGAATAACCTGGATAAGTGACATGTATTATTAGAATACAAAGATAGAGTCAAGATGATAAAAAGAAAAACTGTAACAAAGGATCTATACCAGACTTTAAGGGGAGAAAAGGAAACGCTCACCCAAGATTAACTCATTCTAGGGCTCTACTAATCCTATCTCTAATGAGCTCAACCCTAATCAGGCTAAGGTGTTCGCTTAATCGATGCTCTGATACCAACTGTATCGACCCACCTTTCTGACCCTTGGAATCAACACTTAACACATCATCTGTGTTCGTGAGTCGTTGCCTAAGCATTGCAAAGATGAATCATCATAGGTAAAATAAAGAAGAGAATGAAAAAATATCACAAGGAAATGATAAAGTAAACCATAATAGTCAATAGTACATCAGGTTACTCCTTAATAGAGAGTTACCAGAGTTACATGAAAAACTACAAATCAACTTAGGCAGTTATAACATCCTGCCTTTACATATGATAAAAAAGACTACACTAAAATAAACCAAATAAAAGAGTGGAATAGATAACTAAGAAGACGAAAGCTTCTTGGTCGGACGTCATCTGCAAAAGAGTCAACGAAAAACCTACTATTCTCAAACTACTCAAACAAAATGAGTACCCGAGAGTTTAGGGAAAACAACAATTTAGGTTAGAATCCCAGCGGTTCGAATGGTTGTAGTGGTCCAGTGGTTAAGACATAGTGGAGTTGCTACATATGGTTGTAGTGGCACCGGTTCAAATCCCAGCGGCCACAATAATGAGACATAGTACACGGCCACTTATAAAACCGGCTAACCGAAGGCCAGGGCAAACATAGTTTTCTTGGCCCCAAAGTTTTCAACAAAAATTTCCTCCCATGCTTTTAATTTTTTTTAATGGCTTCTATTCCCTCCCTATCCCTTCTAAACGTATATTCTCCCATCACTCCAACTGTTCAACCCATATTCCCTCCCGTACCTCCTGTCAATCTCCCCCCAACCCGCCTCCTTGTCAGCTAACAGTTCCCTCACCTTTCCCACCTTCTCCCCATTGTCCAGCCCTGTCCCCATCTGAGGGTCCTGTCCCATCCCCGTCTGTCCTTCCACAAAAATTACCATATCCCCAGTCGGCTTCAGCAGTTCAATGGAGCAATCTTTTCAAAGTCAAACTACGTAATGCAGGTCAGCACACCCCTATTTCTGTCCCCCTGATATATGAAGGAGAAGCTCTGGTGCCGCCAGAAATGGTAATTAAAGAAGGGAATTAAGTATGGGGTGACTACTTGGTAGGATTTTTTCTTGACAAACCTCTTTCTTACCTGAATGTTATAGCCCATCTTAAGCGGGTTTGGAGATTAAAGGGTTCGATTAAAGTGAAATCTAATGGATTTCTGTTCCTTTTCAATCTATCTTGTGAGGACGATAGAAGGAGAATAATTGCATCAGACCCAATTATCATGAGGAATAAACTATTCATAATAAAACAATGGGACTCGAATGTTGGTAACAGCTGTAGTACGATAAGATCAGTGCCGGTCTGGATTAAGCTATCCAATATTCCACTATATGCCTGGTCTCATCTGGGGATTAACTGGCTTGCCTCTCATATTGGTTCTTTCATGTGTATGGATGAGCAAACGGAAAGGTTGGATAGAATTGGTTTTGCAAAATGTATGGTTGAAATTTCTCCTGCAGATGAATTATTGGATGAGTTTGTTGTGAGGCTCCTTGATGGAACAATGCAGTTTGTCAAAGTTGAATATCTTTGGAAGCCAGATATTTGCATTTCCTGCAATGAGTTTGGGCATAAAATAGATAAGTGTATGAAAATGAAAAGTAGACATGAAGAAAAGGAAGGAGCAAAGGATGAATTAAGCAAGATTAGCAGAGTAAATGAAGTGGATAAGAAAAAACCTTCTGTGGTCTTGAATAAAAGGCAGGAGTGGAGAAAGGTTGAACATAGAGGAGGAAAAATGAGAAGAGATAGGGTGAATAATTTGCAAAATGAAAACATTAATGATAAAGTAGGAATTTTGGAAGTGGAGGACACTAGTACTATGATGCTTGAAACTGACGTTCTTTCCCAGGAAAAAAACAAACTTGCAAAAATAAATATTGGAAATAATAGGGAAAGTAATAGACTTAATGTTTTGATGGAGGATGAAGTGATTAGCCCGTGCAAGGAAGATTGCAGTAAGGATCCAAGCAATGTGATAGGGGATATGGAAGAGTTAGTGGAGGAAGGATAATTTATACCTAACATGCAGAATAACATTATTGAAAATTATGAACAAGTGCCAACAATACAAACAATGCAAAATGGAGCACAGGAAAAAGAAAGAAGTAATATCAGGGGATCAACACCTATTTGTGTATCAATTGCCCAAGACACAGTGCGCACTAAAGACCAAGCTTTCGAACCTATCAGTAATAGTGGAGGAGGACCAAAAACAGTTGTTGAAAGCCTGGAAAGGAATGATAATGTTGCTAGATTTTTTCCTATTACATTGCATGAAGAAACTCAGTTCAAAGAATCTCTAGAAATGGAAATAATAAACTTGTGCAGCTCTGTGCACAATGAAAATGTTGTGCACACTGCTAACTACTACGCTTTCTTTGGTGCTCTGCCTGGATGGACCTCATTACCATCATCACCAAGAAGCTCTCCAACAATACCTATGGATGAATATAGGAGTGGAAAACATAAAAGCAGTAGAAAAGTTGACCTAGTTGACCTTTCAACTGGACAAAAGAATTCTCCTTCAACAAGGAGCATGAAAAATGTTGTGCATCAATCATTGAAGTATACCAAATGATACAATCATACGCAATATGGAATATAAGGAGAGCACATACATTAATAAAGCAAGATCAAGTCAAGTATCTCATCAACCATCATAAGTTAGTTCTTTTTGCAATTCTTGAAACTAAGCTGAATGTAGCATTAACAATCAAAACTGCCAGGAACATTAATCCAAAATGGACTCTTAACCACAATTTGCCACATGCCCCTTATGGACGTATCATGGTCATGCATGACCCCTCTGTTTTGATCCTCACTACTGTTCTTTGTACGGATCAACTGATGCACTTCCATGCCAAATCCCCTAATTCCTCCAAATCCTTTTATCTTTCCTTTATTTATGCCCACAACTCTTCCACGTCAAGGCAAACTCTTCTTGATCTTCTTCCTGCTTTCAGGCAAGACACGCATCCCTGGCTTGTCTTTGGGGACTTTAACTGTGGCCTTTCCCTGCTTGACAAACAAGGAGGCACCCCCTTCTTCCTAAAGACATTATCCCACTTAACAAGGCTATTGATGAATCTAGTTTGCTTCACATTCCCACCTCCGGTGCTAAGTTCACTTGGAATAACAAGAGACGTTCTGGAGTTAGAACCTTTTCCACCATTGACCACTCTTTTGCTAACATCAAAGCCATATCCACTTGGCCAACCTTGTCTTCCTATATCCCCCACCCAGTGTTGTCTGACCACTCTCCAATCATTTTCTCCTCGGTAAAGAAGCTGTTAAAGGAAAATAAAAGTTTCAAATTTTATAATACTTGGGTCCATGAGCCTGAGTATAATAGTATTATTAATAAAGCTTGGCCTGGAACTATTTATGGAAATCCTATGTTTATATTTCGCAGGAAACTTCGAGCTACTAAGTATGCTTTAAGAGATTGGGCTAGGAATAAATTTGGTGATGGAACATTGATATCTTCTGCTCTGAGAAAGAAACTCAAGGAAGCCCAAGAATTTATGATGAACAATCCAACTAATTCGCTGCTGCAGAATTGGAGAGAAAGCATTTTGATGATTTAAATAAATCCCTGCAAACTGAAGGAAACATGAAGAGACAACAGTTGAGGCAAAAATGGGCTACTGATGGGGATAATAATACTGCGTACTTCCATGCAGCCATAAAAGTGAAGCATGCAAGACAGAATATCACATCCATTTTTGATGAGTCTGGGGTGCTGCATACTGAACCAGCTGATATTGACAATGCCCTTCTCAATTACTTTAGCAACTTGTTGGGTAACAGTGATGATTTTGACCCCATTTTTGATGAACTTTCCAATCTGCAGTTACCAAAAATTCTACCTATGGAAGCTAACTCCCTGGTCAGTAGGGTTACTGATAAGGAAATCAAGGAATCTTTGTTTTCCATGAACAAGCATTCCAGTGGTGGTCCTGATGGTTTCAGTGTTCAGTTCTTCATTAACAGTTGGGATATCATTGAAAAGGATTTCTTAAGAGCTGTTCATAACTTTTTCTCAAGTTTCAAACTACTTAAAGAAGTGAACACTACTAACCTTGTTCTTATTCCAAAGGTGCACACACCTTCTTCTGTTACATCATTTAGGCCCATCTCGTGTTGCAATGTCATGTAAAAGTGTATTTCCAAGATTCTTGCTTCTAGAATTGCTGTTGTGCTGAGCAGAATTATTTCCAAGAATCAATCTGCCTTCCTTCCCAAGAGAAATATTCTTCATAACATCCTATTTACTCATGAATTGCTAAAGGGATATGGTCGTGCGCATGCTACCCCGAATGCCATGCTTAAGCTTGACCGAATGAAGGCTTATGACAGTATTCATTGGGCTTCTATTGTGAGAATCATGGCTATCATGGGTTTTCCTAAAGTATATGCTGCCTGGATCTACAGCTGTATTTCATCCCCCACTTTCTCATTAAAATATAATGGTTTCTCTTTTGGGCTTTTTAAAAGCAAGCAAGGGATCAGACAGGGGGGTCCTATATCTTCTTATCTATTTATTCTTGTAATGGAAGTGTTTACTCTCTTGTTGAACAGGAAATATGAGCAGAAGGTGATAAAGTTCCATTCTAAATGCAAGTCCCCTCAAATCACTTCACTCCTTTTTGCAGATGAGATTATGATTTTTACTAAACTAGACCAAGGCTCTATTGAACAAATTTTAATTACTCTGCACAGTTTCTACCAAATGACTGGTCTGAAATTGAATGCATCCAAATCTCATTTTCTATCTTCTGGAATCTCCTCTGAAGAAAATCAGCATTTGATTGATCTTTCTGGAATGCAAACAATGAATAATAGCATGAACTATTTAGGACTTCCCCTGTGCTCATCTAGAATTACTACTGCTGATTGCTTGCCATTGTACACGAAAATTTGTAACATTATGAGCTGTTGGGCTAATAGATTCATATCACAAGCTGGTAGACTTATTCTGATCAAGTCTGTCATATCTTCTATTATGGTTTATTGGTCAAGGGTGTTTATTCTCCCCTATAAGCTTGTTAATATGGTTAGGAATGCAATGTTGAGATACTTCTGGACTGGGTCAATACATTCGGGAAAAATCATCCCATGCTCCTTTGCCAGAATGGAGAAACCAAAAAACAAAGATGGGCTTGGAATCTTTAATTTGTTAGCATGGAATAAAGCTGCCTTCAGTGTGCACTTGAATGCCCTGCTATGCAATTCTGATTCTCTTTGGGTTGTTTGGATAAAAAAGTATAATCTTGGTAATAAAAATTTCTGGACTATGACAGTGCCCCAAAATTCTAGCTGGACATGGAGAAAATTGCTTCGCCTAAGAACCTCCTTCTTACCATATGTAAAATACTCTCTTTCTCACAGTAGTACAATCAGCTTCTGGAATGAACCATGGGTGTTTGATGGTTTGTTGCTTGGGAATTTTTTTTTCTCCTTACCAGATTGATCAGACTGGAATAAATAGGGATGCATATGCTATGGATTATTGGACTGATGGTTTTCTTGTATTGCCTTACACTAGTAACCAAGAAATAAATGCAGTTTGGAAAATGTACGAAGCAAGCATTTATCCTACTACTCCTGAGGACTCTCTTCATTGGAATGGTAAGATTCACACTATCCAGATTGCATATGATCTTTTAGCTAGGGTGTCTGATTTCCCAAAGTTTGTTTGGCATAAGGTTGTTTGGTCTAGATTCTCTCCGGCCAGAGAAAACTTACTGATGTGGAAGATATTGGTTCATGCTCTTCTAACCAAAAATAAAATTGTGAGCTATGGGATGAATGTTGATACTCTGTGTGTTTTCTGCAAGAATCAAAATGAATCTCTTGAGCATCTATTCTTTGAATGTTCTGATCTGTTGGATTTGTGGAAAAGAGTGGTTGGAAGAATTAATTCAAATCATGATCATGGTATCTCTTCTATGGAGTGGGATCTGATATGTAAGTCGACTAAATGGAAGAAGCATGTAAGTGTTGTTTACTTTTTCAACCTAAAAAATTACCTGAAACTGGTTTGGGATGAAAGAAACCTTCGATATTTTGAAAATAAGAGCAGGAGTATGTATCAATTATGGGAGTATTTTCAACAAGTGTCATAGTGGGTATGAAGGATAGTCAATTTGACTTCTCCTGTCAACTGACTGATCGATAGGCATTTGATTTTTCATTGGTGTTTTTCTTGCTCCTAGATGCTTGTTTCCTTGTGTGTGTTTGCTTCTCTACTTGTCTTTGTGTGGTTTTGCAGTGTTTCTTTTTCTGTTTTATTTGGTGATAATGAGCTTGTTCACTATCATTCTGTTTTTTTTTTCCTTTTATCAATAAACTGGTAGGGGACCAGTTTAACCCTGCTTGCCTTGCCAAAAAAAAACAATTTTGGTTAGATGATAAGTCTGGTATAAGTAAATTTTTTAAACAATAGGTGTGAAATTAAACAAAAATATGTAAGACCATGCCACCGAATATGAAATGGGTTTACTCCCACATAAATCAACATCCAAACGTAAAGAATGGATAGATAATTAAACACCACAAAGAGTGGTTGGCTCCTTCCGATGCAAATAAGGAAATAAATTTTCAGGTTCGAATCAAATAAGAAAAAGAAAATCTCAAACAAATGACTAGGAAGGTGAACCACCCTTAAAGTATACCTCTAGTAATATACTTCTGAGAAGCTCATATACTCTGTGACACTTCTCGAACAATGCTAAGTCGGACCTCGCCAAACCTTACCGAGTATCCGAATATTTCACATCTAGTAGTGCTACCGAATCCAAATCTAGATGTGATGTGAAAATACCCTAGTGGGAGCAATCCTACATAGCTTGGCTTCCTCTCGCGCTTTGGATTTAGTAATTTCTGATAGAGGATATCAATGCTTAATGGAGCAACACATCGTCTTAGAATAAAGATAATAAAGAAGCTGAAGTAACCGATAATTGAGAAAGCGACCATCAAGGATATAAAACGATCGAATATGGAAATTAAGTCTTGTAAACTTGCCAGCACTCATCGAATTCAAAATTGTACAATTTCTTGGTTAACAATAATACCAGAGAAGTCAAGGTAATGTTACCTTAAAGTCATGCCCTATGATTATTCTTAACTTTTGAAGTAGCAACAAGTCTACTTCTTTGATGTTTAGGGCTAATTATATAAATAAATCATTTCCATACAAGTGAATCACTTTATGAAAATTGATTAATTTTCATAAATAATTCAAACTTTTTCAAAAAGAACCCAAATTCATGCCTGGCTTCGCATTACAATTATTAGTTTTAAACACTTTTTTGAAAGAGTTTACTAACTTTGGAACATCATTAAAAAGGTTTTTACATCTTAAGACATCCTTATTACATTGATTAATTAACTTCTAAAACTTTGTTAACTAAGTTGATTAATTAACCTTAATAATTGTTAATTAAAAAAGGGTAAATTACATTTTTAAAATATCATTAATAAAATTAATTAGTAATATTTAAATATAATTAATTGAATTAATTAGTAACTAAATTAATATCATTATTTACCGTGATTAATTAATTTAAAGTTTATTTAAGAAAAGATTTATTTAAGGTTAAACAGATTTATTAATGTAATAACCTAGATTTCTGGGCATCTGTTAATTGGAGATTAAGTGGATTAAAAATTGTTAAAATACTGATTTGTTAATTGAACAAATGAAATTTTGATATATATAGATATCTGGATATATAAATGAATTTAAAATTTTAACAAAAGTTGAATTATAAATAATTGAAAGTAATAAAGATTGAATATATATATATAAGCAGATTTTAAGTAGAGAAGTTTTTATTTTTTTTAAAAACAAATTTAAGGTGTGTTTGCTTAAAAGTGTGTATATATATATGTATGTATACATAGATTTTAAATAAAATTTATTGATTTCAAATTTAAATTGTATTGCTTAATACATACACATATTTGAAAATATTTAAAGTTAAAATAATTTCCCAAACATATAAACATGTGATGCATTTAATTTGATCAAATTATAAGTTATTTATAAAAATGTTTACTTGAATTCACTTTTGTATATTTATTAAAATCTAAAAGCTTATTGCATAGGATGAATACATTTTATATATACATGTAAATATTTCATAGATGTATATATAAATTTAAATGAATTAATAAGGGACAAGAGTAGCACTTGTAAGCATTAATGAATGAGAATTGTAACTTACAAGCCATGCAATTTACAAGTGGCCAATATATTTTCTTTTCAAACTTGTAGTGCAAATAAAATAAAAAAAGAAAAGAAAGAAAGAATTAAACCATTTTTCCTCTTCTTGCCACTTTCAAAAGGGAAACCTAGAGAGAAAAAAATCTGCAATAGCATTTTTTTTTAACAATTCAGTAATCGAATTGCCTCAAACCAAAAATCATATTCAAATCAAACTTTGTTTCAAGCAAACATGAAGATCGGTTCCTTAAGTCAAGGCAGAGATCATTCTAGTTTTAAAGCCTGTAAGTTCTCTTTTGCTGTTTTGGATATGAATCATCCTCAAACAAATTTCAAGAGCATACATGCAAGATCGATAAAGCTTTCCTATTTCAAAAATCAACGCTCTCTGCTAATCTTCTTTCAGGTGAGTAAAACTCATAGTGCTTGGATTGGGATCTGATGAATCTTTGAACATATGATAGGAATCGTGTGTGCATGATGTTAAAGAAGTAATCTTATGAATAATCATGTGTGAAGTATCAGGTTAGCAAAATTCTGTTTTAAATATTATAGGTTTAAAACCTGAGTTGATAATTAAAATCTTCATCTCAAGTGAATTTTTAGGCTTGGATTTTGAGAAAGAACTGTTTGTATGCGAACAAACCAAATTTTTTCTCATAAAAACTTGATGCATGAAGTTAAACCTTGAAGCTGAAGAAAAACAAAAATTGGTACATGTCTGAATGTACCCAGTTATCTCTGTTTATGGATACAGGGGTGGATTTAGTTTTTAAGAGAAAAAAAAATCACCTTAGATAATAATTGATAGGTCTCAGACTTCAAACAAAATATGTTCATATATTGGTGATGAATTTTTAGGGAAAAATATGGTTTATATAATGTTATACATGAGAATGTATATATGTATTTGCCTGTTCAAAAGTTGTGTGTGTTAAAAAAAAAATTCTATGTTTATTTACAGGTTCCTAAAATTTAAAGGGAAATTTTCATATCTCTTCAGATATTTGATGTGGGGCAAAAAAATTTAAACAGAAAATGTTTGTAAGTGTATAAACTGAATTGTTAAAATAGATTTACATATATATATGAACTGTGTGTATATAAATGTATGAATTTACGGGTCTAATCAAATTATAGGCAAAAATAAATTGTCAGGGATTGATGAATCAATTATATGACCTGATTCTGATTCTTAATTCATGAATTTAGAAATAAGAATTGTGATTTTTAGATTAGAAATGATGAGGAATTGTGAGATGATGGGTTTTCGGCAATTTTGTCGAATTCTGGTGATTAGTGTCGAAATGCGCGGCGAGGCTTGGTCTGAGGGTGACCAGTGGATGCTTGATCATAGGAAAAATGGGGATGGATTATTCAGGTGATCGAGCAGTGAGATTGGAGGTGAACTAGGGTTCAAGTGTTAGTTTGGGAAGTAATTGTTCTCGAAACTTTTGCGATGGCCATGAATGATCGAAGACGATCGCGAAATGAGGAATGGAAGCTGGAGGTCGTGCTGAAGGTTAGGGGTTAATGGCGAAGAGGGACGTGGACCTGATCGACGGCAATGTCCATTTTTTTTTCATGGGTTCTTTCCAATTTCTTTTCGGTCAAATGTCAAACTTTCGACCTGGCCTTCGATTTAATATTCTGGCTTGCTGAGTGTTTGATTGATGTCGTGAGTGATGCTTTGGGGCCGGAGTTGATGGCCGGAGCAACGACATGTGGGCGTGCACGTACACAGGGTCATCTGTACATCTGGGTTTTCTGGAATTAAGAAGAAGAAGAAGAAGTAAAGTGGGGATGGGTTTGCTCGGGTGTATGCTCGAAGTGGGGAGGAAACCATCTCGAAGTAGAGCGTTACGTGAGAAACTCGGGGCTTATCTCAGCAATTTTGGTTGTTGACTCGGGTATACATTTGGAGAACCTGGGTTTTGCTTTGAAATCTATTTTTGGGTTAAAACAGAAGAATTTGTAACACGTATCAATATAAACAGAAATGGACAAGGTTAAAGCTATTTCAAACTGGTATCAAAAATATAAGAAGATGTTTTCCAAAATATATGAATTTAGATAAGTTTATTTGTTGAAGCTAAGTAATTAATTTAAGTATGTGGTTTATTTTAATTATTCAAAATTTTATAAATTGAAATAAAATTGTTAAATAAATTAATGGATAGATTAATTTATATAAGTAATTAAAGAAGGATAGCTAATCATTTATTATGATAATATAAAGTAAATGAATAAATTTAGTTAAAGATAATTACCTAATGGAAGAACTAAGGGTTAGTTTATTTAATTTGAGTGATTGAGAGATAATTACTGGATGGAAATAATAAGAGATGATTAATTATTTAAGTGATAATTATTTAATGTAAGTAATTAAAAGATAAATCTATTAAGTGTTAATTAATTTAATTAGAGGATAGATTAGTTAATATTCAAGGTTAACTAATTAAAGACAATTATCCAATAACATAATTACTCGATGAAAGTGATTAATTAAAGGTAAAGTAAATTAAGGAGTAATTAGTTAAGTTAAAGTAATTAATTAAAGAAGGTTAATTAAGGGGAATAGCTAGGGAATAATTGATTAATTGGGTTGGAATTAATTAATCGTTAAATAATAAGAATGGGTAATGATGGAAGTAATTAGTTAAATTAACTTTGTTTATGGATGATTAAATAATATTAAATTGCCTTGGATTATTTATATCACTGGTATGTGTTTTGTGTGATACTATATGAAATGTCTTATGAGATGTTAGGTTGAATAGTGATAATGTGAATTTCTACGAAGAATTGTTGTGTGGAATGACATCATACATTTAAGTTTGAGTT
Source organism: Allium cepa (assembly GCA_030765085.1). NCBI lineage: Eukaryota > Viridiplantae > Streptophyta > Magnoliopsida > Asparagales > Amaryllidaceae > Allium > Allium cepa. The sequence goes on from CM060931.1 coordinate 22,673,094, forward strand.
GTATTCCTTAAATAACTTAGGTTAAAATGATATTGGATTCGAAGAGACCGGAGTCGGGTATTAGTTAATACCTGAAAACCACTTCGATTCTTATAGATTGATATGTGAAATAAATTGGTTGATATGGAATGATTTAAGTAAATTTGACCTTTTAATCTAGATTTGGTACTTAGAAATTGATGTGTGTTATAAGTGATGTCTATAACAGCTTGTGAAGTTGTAAATTGATATTAGTTATCCCGGGTTAATATAAGTTGTATGCTTTTGTATTCCATGTTAGATGGGTTTACTCATGCTGGTTTCCAGCCTGACCCGGGTGTTACTTTGATGTAATGCTCGGGTCAGACCGAGTATTACAGATGTGCAGGTAAGGACGTTCTAGAGGTCAGGAGGAGAGCTGAAGGACAGGAACGTATAGAGTGTTATCCGCTGTGGTATGTATTTTTATTTTTCTAGGACATGTTGTTTAAAACTGTCCAATGTAGTGTAAATATTGTAACTCTGATGTATAAAATATAAGAGTATTGATACAGTTCTTCTTTGTAAAATTGTTATTTCTGTAATATTATATTTTGATCCGCTGCGAATGTGAGGTTTCTGTGTCTTGTTCTGTTTTCTTCTTCTTTCTCTTTCTTCTTTTCACTAACTATCTGGAATTTTCTGGATTGCAAATTTCGGGTCGTTACAATTAACTTTTAAAGGTTATTAATTAAAAGATTAACTAAATTAAAAACATTATTAGTAAATTGATTTTTACCTTTAACCCACCATTATTAAAATATTAATTAACCATAAACATCATCAGATAAAATGGTTAATTAATTTCAAAACATCATTAACCAATTGATTAGTTAATTTTAAACAAATCGTTATTAAGTTAATTATTTAACTTTAATCCTTATTAATTAAATAATTATTTAAATTTAATAATCATTATTAAAATAATTAATTATTTTTGAAACATCTTTAATTGAAAACTTGCTTAACTTGTAAAATAATTTCAAGCACTATAATGAAACCAAATGGTTTCGATAAAAGGTGATTTTTCGAAAATGTGGATATAGCGACTAGCGCTATACGAGCAGTTCGGGATTCAAGTCTATGGCATTTGCAATACAACCACACATCACATAAAAAGGGTATGAGAATATATACATAGTGATTTACAATAATACAACATTTAGCAAGTATTTATTAACAACGGAATTTTTTTAACTACTTGATTTTCATATAACATAAGATTCGCTTACTAACTTTCCAAAGCAATTAATTTTCAAACCAATTAACCATCCAGCAACCAAACCATTATTGCAACTATACAATAGGTGTTCAATAGCTACAAATTTGAGCATTAATATAGCTTAAACTTTGTGGTTCAAAGTGGAAGTTTTACTCACAAAAACACTTCTAACTTAACCAGATCACCACAACAAGTTGCCAAACTCACGAACCATCTTCACTACACCTTAACTTGGACATTTGGGCCCTTAGTTGGTTGGGTTCGGGTTTAGCCTAGGAAATATGGGGCTCGACCTTGGGGTTTTAAGGTAGGATTGGCTTTTGTTTTGGTGGAGGGGTGTTTGCGTATGAATATATGGAGTTTTAGCTTGATTTTTGGTAGTGTGTTCACTAGTTTTTGACTTTGGAAATAATTTTAGAAGCCATGGATATTCTTGAACATGACGAGAAGAGAATTCAATATGAAAATGAAGATGTAAAGTAAGAATGTGTGGGTATGGTTGGTATATATAGGTAAAGAAAATGAAGAGGTGATTAAAATAACTAAACATTTAAATAATATAAAATTTTCACGCGTCCATGCTTGCCATGCCCCTTCCACCTCACCTTGTACACACGCACGCACCTCTCTCCCCTACTTCACCATGCCTTAGTTACATTTTAGGTTATGGTTAGGGTACTTAATTAATTTCTAATGTTACTTAATATATTTTTATGCATTTTATGACAAATCAAGTTTTATATTTAAACTAAGATTGATTATTATTTAACACATATGTATCTTATCACATGACATATGTGCATGTGTGTGCATGGTATATAGTGATATAAAAACGTGCACAACATTTTCGATGACTTTCTGAGGCCGAATAGTGGTTACATTTCCTATTTTTATTTGAACTAATTATTTTGGTAAACAAAATTTCAAAATGATTTTAATCTAATTAATTAATATTTAAAATATGCTTATGTGGTTATTAATATCCACGACCACTTTGAGTCGTTTTATGTGGTAATTTAAATATGCTTACGTGGTTATTAATTAATATTTGAGTCGATTTATAATGGCCTCTTTCCCTGCTGATCTTAGGTCTTCTTTTCTCCTCTTTCCTTGTCTTCCCACTTCAACTTCTCTTTAGCCTCCTTCTTCTCTCTTCATTTTCCCATGACTAAAATCATAAATCAAAACCGAGAATTGTGGCATCTCTGGGGTCGCGCTCGATCACTAGATCTGGAAGGCTTTTCTCGGGTTCTTCCATTTTATCCCCTTTGGCTTCGGATATTGTTGCTCTTTCTTTTTATGCTGAGTTGCCACTTGTTCCTCCTCTAGAGATTGCAAGCTCGAGTCTTTCCAATCCTCTAGCGAATCTTTTGGAATCTATGGTCGTTTCGCCTCCTCGATCGGCTGCTCTATCTACCGAAAAGGGTAAGCACCTATTATCTACTATGTTGGCTGATGGTAATCGACGTTGGTATGATGTTGATGTAGTTTGCCTGATGGAAGCGTGAGTGGTGATAAGGTGAATTTTGGAAATGTTTTTGTTGTTAACTCTGTGATTGGTGACAATGTTGCTTTGGTGTTCTTATGAGCCCTCCTTGCATGCAACCTATTAATCATATCGTTGTACCTATTGTGCGCGATTGTGTCCAATCTAGTAATCATGGAAGTGATAATGCGGTTGTGAATGGTAGGCTTTAAAATGTTTTACTTGATAGTGTTCATGCTGGAATGACTGCTGGTCTGCATTCTACGCCTAATTGGACCTAATTATTCTCTAAGCTACCCATGAATGCTGGGTCTTATGTTCCTCGTTAATTTGTCAACGTTGAGATCGATGGAGTGTGATCCCGCCTTCTAAAATTCTATAAAATGGCACTGATTTTTGGGCCGACTATATTGTGGTTTTTTCTTGATTCAATTCCTTCATATCAACTTGTTAAATCGCGTTGTAATACGATATGAAAGCCTAGAGGAGGTCTTAGTGTGCATTACACCAATCCGTGTACTATTTTAAGTTTGCTAGGATTGATGAAAGGCTAAGAATACTTATATGTGATCCAGTTATTATCCAGGGTCAACCTTTTATCGTCATGACCTGGAGTCCTTCTATGGATCAGGCGAAGGCTCATGTTTTATCTATCCCTGTTTGGGCGCATTTTTCTCACATTCCTTCTGTTTTTCAACTTATTCTTAGGCTTAATTGGCTAGATGGTACACTTGGAAAAGTCATTTTCTTCGATTGTAACACGGTGGCCAGGAAATGTTTGGTGTATGCTAAAGCTTTAATTGAAATCACTCCTATGAAGCCATTGGATTCTTCGATCAAAGTCAGAATTGCAGAGGGTGTTGATGTTGAAATTATAGTGCATTATAGTTGGAAACCGAAAATGTGTGCTTCATGTCAGTCTTCTGGCCACTTGAATTAGGCTTGTTCCCATATATCTACTGCTTCTGTGCCATTTATTGATCGGGTACCTCTTCCTCGTCCCACTCTACAATAGGTTCCGAAACCACCTTATCCGAGTTCCTCGCTTCCTTTGTTATTGATATTGTGCATCCTGTTGTTTCTTTGGTTATGGAGCCACCTGTTATTATTTTTTATCCTAATTCGGCTATGTCCGTGGAGCTTTAAGGTCATTCGGTGGTTTAGGAGCTTCCCTCTGATGCTATCTCTTAGAATGTAATGGAGAAAGAATGGATTCATCATGATTTTAATATTCAGTTTGACCCCGTCAACGGATCTTTCCATTTGTATGTGAGTAATGGCATTGGTGAGAGTAAGCGCCTTTTCTCCCACATTGTGGGTGATGGTCTTTCTCTTATTTCATCCGCAAATCTTGGGGAGGAGATTAGAATTTTATTATTGGATACTACTTGAGATAGGAGTTTCTTATAATGTGAGTCCTTTTATCGCTTTTCCCTATACTTAGCTCGTCAGTTCTCTGGTTTTATTCATGCCTCTAGTCCTGTGGAGGATGATGAAAGTTCTAGCTCTTTCTTGTTGGATGCGGGAGAGCTTTGGTTCCTTTTAGGAGCGCTATCATGTTGATAGCCTTCTGTGCTTTATTTTTTTTATTTTTTTTAGTGGTCTGGCCACTATAAAACCATTTTGGTTGTTCTATGCATGTGCAAAACACCTGTAGTGGCACGACCCACTATAAAGCCAGCTGACTTTGCTAAAAAAATAAAATATCCATTATTAAAATATTTAAAACTAATTTAAATATTCAAATACAAAGTGATTAATTTACGGGTCATTACAGTTGGATTTTAGCTCTACAAGAAGAGCTAAATCAATTTGAATGAAATGACGTTTGGGAATTGGTTCCAAGACCAATTGATCAAGCATTCATTGGTACAAAATGGACTTATGAAAATAAATTTGATGAAAATGGTAATATAACTTCAAATAAGGCTAGATTAGTTACACAAGGACATAATCAAGAAGAGGGGATAGACTTTGACGAAACTTTTGCTCCTGTCATAAGATTAGAAGCAATACGTATCTTACTAGCCTTCTCTTGTCACATAACTTTAAACTTTATTAAATTTACATTAAAACTACATTTTCAAATGGATTTATAAAAGAAAATGTAAATTTCCTTATCATGTCTACGAACTTGTGAAAGCTTTTTACGGTTTGAAACAAGCATCATGTGCTTGGTAGAACGACTAAAAGGCTATCATATAGATTCTGAACTGAAATTGAAAAATTTGATCAAACTCTGTTTATTAAATAAGATAAGAAACACGTAATAATTATACAAATTTATGTAGATGATATAAATTCAGATCTACAAATGAAAATTTGTGCAATGAGTTTTCAAAAATAATGACAAGTAAATTCGTGATGTCTCATATGGGAAAAACCTCTTATTTTCTCGGTTTGCGAAATAAACAACCAAGCTATAGGATTTTTATTAACCCAGATATTATAATAATTTAATAAAATGTTTTGGAGTGAAAACACATCCTGTAAACTACTCTTATGCGCACTACGGCCATCTCAGTAAAGATGAAAATGGAAAAGGTATGGATAAAATACTATATCAAAGTATGATTGGATCTTTACTATATTTAATCAGTAGCCACCTCGATATCATGATGAGTGTCAGCTTGTGTGAAGCAAATCCCCAGTATTAACATTTGAGAGCCATAAAACAAATTTTGCGTTACTTAAGCAGCACAAGAGACCATGGACTCTTTTATCCGAAAGAATACCCTATCAAGTTAGTCTCTTATAGCGATGCTGACTTTGGAGGATGTCAAACGAATAGAAAGAGTATGAGTGGTACTTGTCATTTTATCGGATAGTCTCATGTATCATAGTTTAGTAAAAAGCAAAATTGTGTTTCACTCTCGACATGTGAGGCAGAATATGTCTCTACTGCTTAGCATGTGCACAAGTTATATATATGCAGCAAACTCTTCGAGACTACAATACATTTCTCCAAAAATCTTCAATTTATTTTGATAACAAGTTCCATAAACTTATCAAAGAATCCAATAAATCACTTTCATACCAAACACATTGATATTCGTCATTATTTGCTATGTGACAATGTGGAAAAAGATGTGATATCACTCAATTTCATATCCTCTGAAAATTAAATAGCAGACATATTTACCAAACCACTAAATGAAAACAGTTTCATCAATTTACGTCACAAATTTGGTATTGTATCTCTATAAGATTTAAATTAATAAAATAACACACATGTTTATTGTTAAAACATTTTACACCGCTTCTTAGAATAATAAATAAGCTATTCTTAAAAAATTATTTTGTAAAATAAAATAATAAAACTATTCACTACCATAAAGTTAAAATTTATACGATTAAACTAATATAAGCCTTAAAATTCATTTACTAAAAATAATATTCTAGTTTCTATATAAAACAAGCTTTTTTAAATTATACACAAAATAATATTTTTAAACCTCCTTAAAAGCTCCCAAAATGTCTTCCAACAAAGATTCAACCTATTCTTCAATCGACTATAGCTAACCTTCCTCTAAAAGCTCATATTCATCTCCATTAAAATAATTCCTCCTTCAAATAAATCATCTTCCCTAAATATCATTCCATCACCTACATACCACACTGGTTACTCTCCAAAAGGAAAAAAAGTCAAAAATTCAGTTAACTTTGCATCATCACCTACCAATAACCAAATTGATAAAATTCATCACAATCAACAAGAAATGATGAGAGTTCATAAAGAAATGTACTGAAATGTACTATGAACAATGCAGATAAGGAGCACATCTAAATTCTCTTAAAAGATATATTCTAACAATTTATGGACATTCACCAACAAAGAACAACATACATAAAGATGCTCCTCGTCTAATAGAAACTTCGGTCAATAATTATGACTAAACTCCAAGAAAATCTTAGGAACCATAGCCATCGAATGAAGATTAGAATCACACTGCGATTTGTACAAATAGGTGGTCTTCACTTATTCCTTCAAATGAGCAAACTAAAATTGAACCAAGCTCACAGAAACAGTTTCCTGTAAAAGAGTCTAATCCCACGAAGGAAAATAACTCAATATGATTATTGTTTTCAAATTTAATTCATATATAGATAAACCTTGTATTTGTTTACATCCTTATCAAAATAAATAAATTTTAAACAAACATGACACAATCAAACGTAATAGAAGGTCTAAAATAAAATCATTATTAAATCTTAACTCAAAAATTTTCAAACTAATATAGAATTCAGTCAACTGAACTCCACCATTCAGTCGATCGGTCGCAAGCGTTTAAAAATATATCAATCGGGATTCAATCGACTGAATTCTTATCTAGTTGACTTGACGTAAGGAAATTTTATTTTCTAACACGAACTTAGTTGATTAAATTTTTCTAATCAGTCGACTAGTCACGTATTTACTAGTTTTTTAAAATAGAAGATCGGTCCAAGTTTACATCTTTTGAAATCCTTACCTCTTCACAACATTTACACCCATTCAAACCCTATACGTACTAACTTGACCACACCTTCCTCATTCATCTTCTTCTCCAAAAAAGCAAAAAAAAAAAACCATAATATTTCTAAACTCTTTCTCCCGAAAGTAAAAACCTTTCTGAAATGGCTCCAAGGAAATGTGAAAGAAACTTATCATCTACCACTATTGGACAATCCAAAGATCAAATCAAAGATTGGCTATTCAATGACATTGCTGTTCAACAATTCAACAGTATAAAGAGCATGCAAATTTTGGAAGGCTCATTTATTAGATTTAGAGATTTTGAAAGCTACACTATTCGAGAATTAGCGAAAGCTAACCACATTGACTCCCTCATTAACTTTGATGCCAACAACATCAATATTTACCTTTTATTGCTGAATTTATTTTATGCTAATTTGAATTCAGATTTCATGAAACCACATAATAGAGAAATTTATATATGGACTCTTGTTTCTGTGTCAAAATCTATCTACCATAGAAAGATTAGGTTCCATTTTAAATTGTCCTTTGGAAGGAGAAGATCTAGATAACATTGAAGTTAACATGAACATCCTTGATGAAATTAGTCATCTTTTCCTAGCCGACAACCAAGAGGTCTTAAAAGCAAAAAAATTACGTCCTAAAGGTAGAATTATGCATAGGTTACTTACCGATTCTCTACAACCAAGGACCGATATTTATGAAATCGTTTATAAGCTCAACTTTTAAGCTCTTTACGCATTATGGGGATGCTGGAATATAAATTGGGCTAAATTAATAATGGAGGAATTCGAAACATTCCATCAACATCGAGTCAAAACAATTCACTATGGAGAGTATATTATGTGATTTAATGATTTTTCAACTACCTCTTCCAAATGCCAAATTTATTATAGTTGGTTCTCTAGATTCCAAAACTCTTAGCCTCATGAAGTTCCACAAAGATTTAAGAACCATAATATAATCAGTAGAAACCCTCAACCCATCGAAACTATTTCGGCCTCCTCTTCTCAACCACAACAAGCTCAATAAGTCGACGATGACATAAACGAAATAACCTTGGAAGATCAAGCACATCAATCCTATGTCGCCTTCTCCCACAATCAGAGTAAACTTGATCATCGCCTTTTACGAGTTGAAAATTCCATCACTAGGACTCATAACAAACTCTATAAAATCAAGGGATTCATGAAAAATATATGGGATAAGTTATCTTGCACCTCATCTACATCCCATGCATCTTCTTTCCAACGAAAGAAGATCCTATAAATTCAGAACATTTAGCATGAAAAACATCAAAGGAAGAAGAGAATGATGATGAAGGAGAGTTAATGAGACAAGTGGAAGTCATGTTATTTGAAGTTTGGTAAGATGGTCCGTATCTTTATGCATTTTTTTTTCACCTTTCATGAGTGTTGTATTGTGAGGTAATCATTTTTGTGTTTCTTTCTAAATTTGTTATATTAGTACTCCTTTTATGTTTACTGTAGTGTTTTGTATGATAAATTATGTGATAATGTTGTTTATTCTATGTGATGTTCTATATTGTACTCTATGTGATATTATGATGGTAAAAATGGTGACTATGGTAAGTGATATGTTCTTTAAAAATGTAACATTTTTGTTTGTTTTATGAACTCATACTAAAACATTCTACCTTTATAATCATTTATATTACTCCTGTTGACATTTATTTCCTTTTTGTCAATGACAGAAGAGGAGAAAAACTAGACGCAAATGGTTATATTGGTAGGGGGAGTATAGTCTTAGAGAGAGAATAATCCGTTAATCAATTGATTTCAAAATTAACTTGTATAGTTGTCATCAATAAAAAGGGGGAGAATGTTAGAACCTCATTCTTTAGTGTTTTGATAGTGACAACTGAACGAGAATATATAATGTGTACTAATCAATATTGCAGTAAAAGATATCAATAAACAAAGAGATCTACATAACGAGAAGAAGACCATGATGACACAATAATGCAATATCAGTCATACAGTCTTAGTCTAGAGATATATATATATTATTAAAATGGTATAAGCATGTACACATTCGATCACAAATCATTTTTCAAGACTCATAAAACCAAAATCATCATCAGTTAGTCGACTGAAATAGCCCTATCAATCGATTGGCCGAGAGCACTTAGCACAAATATACAATGATAGTGTCAGTCAACTAAAAATTTCAAAATAGTCGACTAACCATGTGTTAAGTCAATTGAGTGAAGAGTTTCAATTGACTAAAACTACCACTTTTATACACTAATTCCTTTTTGGTTTGAAACATTAATTTTTGATCAAATTCAGTCGGTTGGTAAATTTCATTCGGTCGACTAAGCGTCGGAACAACTATTTTTTAAATTTAAATTTCGAAAGAGACGCTCTTCTCCATGAAGAGTTACTTCTCTTCCTTAACAGCTGCAGTTTTTCTTTTGGTCATCTCTCTTAACTAAAAAGTTGCACCTAATCATTCTCTATATAAAGTAATATATTTTATGAATTCAAAAATAATTCCATTCTTTCTTTTCTACATCTTTGATTTGAGTTCTAAAAGCATTCAATGTTTTACATTGCTTTTACTTTTTAATCAGCAAGACTTTCAAGAATATTTTCTTATGATCAAAATACTTCCATTTCTTCACAAATACATATTATATCATCAAGAAGAAGATTATAGGAAGGTTGTACATATTGGCTCCTTATTGCTATTCAAAGAACATACAAAGTTACAAAGTCAAATATTTGTAGTAATTGGAGTCCTGTTGGAGATCTTCAAGCATGAAGTCCTATTCAATAGCTCAAGTGGTCTATATTACATATTCCTTCATGCTAAGTGAGGGTGTTGTTAGTTAAATCTAGAAGAAGTCTGGGACTGGACATAGAACGAGAGTGTGGACCAGTATAAAAATATTTGGTGCACTTTACTTTATTATTCTTTACTTCCATAGCTATTTTCATACAAGTTATAAATTAGTAGAATTGTTTATATTACTCGATCCATTGCGATTTTTATCTACATATATTCCTATACATCTATATAAACTTTATTTTTCATATTAACATTTAATATTAAACTAATTAATTTCAATAATTAATAATATATTATTTGAATTTAAACTACTTGAATTTCAATTTAAACTCTTTTAAAATTTATTTTTTACTCAAAAATATCTTTAAATCATAATAACTATTATTAATTTGAATTAATTTAAAATCATTTAAATGACATGTTTAAATTTGAAAAAAAAATCAAAATTTTGAATTATAACTTTTATAATTCTTAATTTAAATTTATAATACGTTATAAATTATACTAGGTAATTCAAAATACAAATATATTTGAATTAACTATAAGCCTTAAAACCAAAGGAAAACCCTACTGAAATCGTCCATTGCATCAGCCAAGAAAGAGTCAAGGAGGGGAGGTTACTAATTACTCAACCCTAAGTTTTAGTTTAAGCACTCTTGCCTTAGACACAAAAGATTATGTCTATTAAGTAGGATAACCCTTAGAGCATTGGTTAATACAATATTGTATCTACCTGCAATTTCAACACTATTAAGAAAGTTAAATTAATTAAAAATAGATTTTTAATTATAGCATGGATAATGTATCATATTTATAACCGTCACGTAGGTTTTTCCAAGTTGATCGGTTTTGACTATAAATTCATTAAATTTGGAGTTACATTTTAGAAGATACTGATTTTATAAGTCTAAAAGATTTGCACATCCGATAAATGATCTTCTATGTTACAATTTTGAAAACAAAAACATGTTTAGTGTAGTGTATTAAGGGAGTAAGCTTTGTTTCGAGAGGCCAGAGTTCAATGTTTACTAAAAACACATTTTTTAATTCTTTAGAAATATGACAAATGATACATATTCATGGAAAGAAATACATTTGTGTATATATTAGAGAGATATGGAAAAATATAGTGGAAATATATACATATATACATGTACAAATATCTATATAAGGATATATGTATGTATTTATTTATTTATTCTAATGGAAGAAAATTTTAAATAGGTAACTATGCATGAAGTTGAAATATATAAATTATTATATATAAATCATGTATGTGTATATACACAATATGATGACGAATGTGTTCCATGCACCTTGACTGTTGAATACACACACATACATGTATGTGTATGTATGTATGTATTTGAATATATATATATATATATGTATATATAATGCTTGCGTATTGATTTCATGTATTATGGGAGACTAGAAAATCGAAGTTTTAAAGAAACAAAAGAAAATAATAAAAGGAAGAAACAGCCTCGAAGATTGAGAAATAGAGGGAAATAACTTTTAAAAGCCATAGCTAAGTAAAGCCTGAATATTTTAGCAACAAATTTAGTGTTATTCTATGCATGATTTGGTAAAGGTTGTTACCCGACACCTTGGCCCAGCTACAAAACGACGATTGAAGATATTATCGTTTGTACTAGACAAGATTTTGACCAAGAAGAGCCTAAAGATATAAGACTTTGATGCAATCGACATGTTTCGACGTTTATGTGCGGTTCGGTGGTACGGTTCTGTGTGCCGCTTGGTCTGAGTAACTTGACACATGCCGCTCTGTCTGGGTAGCTCGACACACGTCGCTCGGTCTAGATCACTCGGCACGCATCGTCTGGTCAGTTGAGTCATTGTCTCTCGGCATGTATTCGCTCAGTCTGAGGAGGTTTGCAAAGAGAGCTTAGACACACGAGTTCATTGTTCATGGTTCGGCTAGCTCTGGTTTGACCTAGATGGTTTAACAGTTTTCGCTCAGCCAAGGAAGGAAAGGAACGATGGGTTGGTCCATATGGATAGGGTTGGCTAAGCTGGCTTGGCCTAAGTGGTTTGGTCAAGATAATGAACCGGAGGTGGCCTGGTGAAAGTACTTCGGCACGACTGGGTCGGACTGAGTGGTTCGGTTTTCCACTGCTCAGTACGCCTAGCTCGGTGCACAAAGGTTACATGCTATGGGCTAAAGTACTTTGTTCCTGGGCGTGCGCATGGAGTCCAGCGTATCTTCGTCTATAAATAGAGAGGCAGGGGTACAGATGAAGGGACCTTTTTTAGGAATTCCAGGGAGACTTTGCCATGGCTATTTTTCTTATAAACTTGTATCAATGGATTCTTGCCAATCCAACAACTCATGTAATTGTAAACAAAGGAAGAATGAATGAAATTTAAAGTGGACGTAGGCCGAGATTGCCGAACCACTATAAAATCTTTGTATCTGTATACTTTTATGTTGGTTTCTCTAGATTCCATTAATACTCCGATGTCCATGAAATTCTAGGAGTGTTAGTGACCAATTTTGGTGCTTTCATTGAGAATTGAATTCTCACTTTGATTGGACATCATCGTCTACTAGTGGATTTCCATATTCGCGAGATAGATCCAGTTGAACTTCCTATTCTACTCAGAATTGAAAGAAATCTAAAGGAAGCTAATAGCCGTAGTCAGAAAAAACTAAGTCCACTGCCCCCTTTTTTCGGAAGATTTGATTATGCTAAGTTTCTTGTTTAGAGTTAAGCAAGTGCTTATGTTCATGTGAAAGGATTGGATTCAATGATGCACGCAAGATGTGGGGATTGGATGTTGAAGTTTGCACTCAAATTGAATGAAGTTCGACCCCCCCTCTGAAGGCAATTCAGCCGATCTCTCATATGGCCAAACCCTCACCAAGGAAAACACATATATACCGATCGGTCCAAAACTGTCATATACCAATCGCTCCAAAACCACTATATACCGATCGGTCCAAAACTACTGTATACCGATCGCTCCAAAACCTCTATATACCGATCGGTCCAAATCTGTCGTATACCGACCGCTCCAAAACATCTATATACCGATCGATCCAAAGCTGCTGTAGACTGATCGCTCCTATAGCTCTGTATGCCAACTGACCCAGTGTATACCGATCCAAAGTATGCTGACCGCTCTAAAAAAGACGTATGTTGTAACGACCCTGACTTGATCTTCGAAAATCGGCACCAAATACATCACCCGTATTCGAATGCCGCAGATTCAAACGTCGAATCTGGTTCGTCGGAGCTTATCCACTCTCGACTGGTAGGCTTTTCAACCTTCCTAGCCCCGCCGTGGCATACAATGGTACACTTAACTTGCTTTTATGGCCAGCCTTTCAACTTCTTCACCTACCCGGTTAACCAACCCTTCCCCAGGAACATGTAGGGGTAAGAATCTCCCATTCGCCACCAAACGCGAAGCGAGAACCCCCTATCACGTTGTATTAAGCAAGGTCAATCATGAGACTAGTGTGAGCAAACAAAAACAGTTTTATTTTGAACAAAACAAACAAAAAAGAAAAAAGGAAATATGCAACGCTTTTTAGAAAATGAAACTACCATGAGGCCTCCCGCCACACACACAATGCAAATGGGCAATTGGAGGAGATTTCTCCTTATGACACTCAAACGTACTTGATACTCAAAACCTTTTGATATTATTATTAGTGCATAATGCAAAAAACCTTTCGAAAGTATAATATTAATCTTAGCCAGCATAAATATTTCGTAGTATGCCTACTATAGCTACCATGTTCAATAGCAGGTTACCACCACATTCCAAGGCAGGTTATACAACTAAAACCGTACATGGCGCGTATTGTTTCTTTAGATTTCTAACAAATGGTCAGGCAAAGGAACTTCCTACACCAAATGGTTATGCCTCTGGAGGGACGCCCCTGAGAACCTAACCGGATCTCTGCCAACACAAGGCCGGGTTACCTCTGTAACTAGGTAACTACTGACATGAGTAATGCTAGCCCTCGGTTGTTACCGATCTTTATCCTGGGATTCGCCAACAAATAGCAACAACCATATGGGTTAAATATCTAGGCTCTATACCATGATACCACCTTTTATTCAGAAGGAAATGGACATACCCTAAAGGGCGCAACTCTCATAACCTTGCCGCATCATTCCTGTTTTGACCATTTCCATGTTATAAGGTTCGACGAGGTCTCGTCCACAAAGCTATGCTTTACAAAAAAGCCATGCTTCAATCAACAAATGATCAGCAGCACTTTGTGTGCCACATTTCCAAATTGGGAATGTATTACTAGTAATCATCAACTACATAACCTCTGAGCTCGTACGTCTCAGAGAAGGGTGTCAAGCTAAGAGAATAAATTCTCCACCACCAAACAGAAATGTATTTGATAGAAACCAGCTTTACATCTCGAAGTGTAACGTTAGACATACATCCATACAAGTCTGTTCCGGGTTCGAACAGAACCGAAGTCACTTCAAAGAAGCCCTTGCAATTCAGATTTTCACAATCCCGATCGGACTCCCTATCAAATATGGAGATCTCTATACCGTAGCTACTCAGTGCAGAGTCATTCGACGGTAATCCTTTCGTTCTCGAAAATACCCGGTCTTTACCACCGGTCTTCAAATGCTATCCATTTCGTCCTATCATTATTCGAAATGGGTTATATGACATGAAGTGTTCCCGGCTAAACCGAATAATGTGCGCTTATTTAAAAAGCATATAGATATAGTAGAATCTTAGTTAAGTCACAACTCCCAACACTTGTTTCAAAACCTTTCCTTTTGAATGGTTAAAACAATTTTCCACTTTTAATCTTTTAAATAAAAGATTCACCCTCAAAGATCCTCTTAAATTTTAAAACAAGATTCACCAAATCTTTTACAAAGATTCATTCATAGCTTTCAAAATTATTATCACTTCAAACTTGAAATCCTTTCAACACAAATTGGAAATCCTTTCTTTATATGAAAGCTATTATTATTTGAAAAATAAGGGTTTTCATTTCGGAAAAATCCGATCAAATATGCATAATTTATATCCTTTAAAGCATAAAATTGGGTTAAATTTAAATTCCCAAAATAATAATTTTAACATACTTCAAAAATGGTTTAAAATCCATATTATATATTGTATAACCTTTCCAACCCATAATTTCCAAAATAATAAGATATAGTATATTCAAACTAAATTTAGATTTCAAAACTTCCTTTTCAAAAAGCTTTTCATATTCAACCCAATTGTATTTCCAAAATCATTTGGATTTAAAATTCAACTTTTTAAATAAAATAATTTAAATTCAAAATATCTGTGACTTAACTGATTTCTCATGAAATCCATATTTATGTGTATGTGGTGTAGTCCAGGGGTTTTACACACAACAATACAATATCATCAATCCTCACAATCCAAGCACAACAATATCTATAAGCATTATAATCCTATAGTGCTTATCTTCCATTCACAGAGTTACAGATAGATATATAAATGCATCATAGATAAATAAATTATACACACAGTTTAATTCACATCACAGAATACTCTAGATCAGAGATAACAATCAATTTAATCATTCAATACAATTAATCATCCACAAGCAAGATTAATTAATTATTTAACTGTAATGAATCATCTAACGCTGCTTAATAATTATTAAGTAATTATAGTCATTTTATTAATTAAAATTAATTAATCACATAATTATTTTCATTAATTATCCTTAATTAATGATTAATTATCCTTGATTACAAATTAATTAATCCTTAATTATTCATTAATTAACTTTTAATCAATATTTAGTTAGCCTTAATCATGAAATTAATTAACCTTGATTCATTCCTTAATTATTAATTAATAAATCTCAATTATTAATTAATTAATCTTTAATTAATCACATAATTAAATTAATCACCCTGATAAATTAATATTTAATTAATTACATAATTAATCCTTTTAATTGCATTGGGTCATTATCCTTCTAAATTACTTCAAAACACTTTAAATCAAATTTACCTTCGATACTCAATTTAAATCCACATTTTCAAATATAGTTCAATTTCGAGTTAAGTTTTGAAATATCATTTTATCTCACTTTACTTAGTAATATTCAAAGTTCGGATCGAAGTCCCATCCTTTATATCAAATCATTTCTGAAATTTTGACCATAATTCGATTATAACTTAAAATCTCAACTTACATTATTTAAGCATCCCATTACCCAATTTAAATTTCTGCATTCCAAACTCAAGTTCGAAAATAATTTGATTTCCATAAATTTGATTTTATTTCTTAAATCAAATCATTTTAAATAATTTCATATCAATTTTTTTAAATCCTTTAATTTAACTAATCGAGTGTTCGTATATAATTTTATATCCTATGGCCAAGTGATCAACTATTTCAATTTAATTTCAGGGATGGATATATATCATTTCAATCCAAAGCACAATGTCATAAGTATATATCATTTTAACATATTTATTAATTCATTCGAAATAATTTAATTTACAATTTATATAATGTAAATTATTTACCAGGTAATAACATGATATATATATATATAAGATAAATAAACATCCAATCATCCAAATATCAATCAATTTGCATCCATATAATCAACCATCCAGGCAGTCAAAATAATCAACCAATATGAATATCGGATTGAAAAGAACGATGAAATAGGAATTTAGGAATTTGTTTCATGATTTTTAAGCGTGGACATTGTGAGAAAATAATTTTTGAAGTTTGATTTTTATTTCTTTCTTACCGTCTGCATGCTTGGTTTAAAAGGAGAGGGATGAACATGAAGGTTGTGTGTTGGGGAATGGCTACAGTGGCTTGAAGTAAGATAAAGAAGCTGATATGAAAATATAGTCAAGTCAATAAATATATGTATATTATTTAAATTTTCAAATCGTCTCGATTACGTAACTTAAAATTTCCAACCCCAACGAGGCATGCCGCTAGGCGTTCATAATGGTATACCCATATTCTGAACGTAATGGAATAGGTTTTAAGTCCAAATTTGATCGTATGGAGGAGATAGCATTTCGGACCCAATTATTATGTTGAATTTTCGATATTCATTTCGACCATTTTACATATCATTCGACCAAACGATAACTACAAACATTGCGAAATTTGAAATCCAATAATAATACACTATTAGGGAACCAATGGAATAGGTTTCGTTGAAATCCGAGACTATTCCCCGAAAGGTTATTTTAACGTCTCGATTATAATATAAAATTTCCAATTTCCAATTATTCACTTTTAAATCCAATTTAAAATGTTATCAAACTTCATTGTTATTTTAAATAAAATTAAGTCAACTTTTGATATCATTTTTCAGTCATATTAAATTCAGAATTCAATTATTCAAATAATTTTCAAGATTAAATTTAAACAACTTAATTGTTCAATATTCAACAAATTTCAATATTAGATTTTAAATGAATTTTAGTTATCAATCAATTTCTTTATTTACATCTGATGAATTCAACGTTTATTATTTAATACAACTATTGATTGTAAACACATTCAATACACAACATTACCTTTCAATACATTTTTTTACTTAAACCTTCGAAATTAGTTTGTTTCAAAAATTTATTCAAGTCCATATCCAATAATTTACATTCAAAATCATTTGATTTTTATTTTTAACCATTTTTATTTAATAATTACATTAAATTTAATAATTTAAAATATCTAAAAATACGGGTCGTTAAAATATTCAAAATATTTTCTAAATATTATTATTATATGATTTTTTCCAACACTTTTTATAACATTTCCCAAAACCAATGGGATTTAAATTCCAAAATTCCCAGCTTTTAAACCTTTTTATTTACAAATCATATTTATTATATATTTCAGAAATTTCATTTCCTTTTATAAATCACATTTATAAACCATATATTTATGCAATTCCATTATGGTTATATAAAATCATTTCTTAACTGTTAATCTTGTTTACATTGTAATATAACCTTTATTCGATCATAAACAACAATAACAAATGATAATAGTATAACATTATCATTTCCAAACATCCAAACACCCTATATATACCATAATATTTTTTAAATTATTTCTCTTTATATAAAATATAATCAAGGTAAAATTATTTCATTTATCCAATTTCGAAACAATACCATATCAGATTCCTCTACTTAAGTGTTTAGAGATCCCTATCAATGACGTTAATTACTTGTATTGACCAGAATTTATAAGCCACTCAATAGATCAACCAACACAATATAAAACAATTTTTATATCACTAACAAATACGTTCTTATATATATATGTGTGTGTGTGTATAAACACACACACACACACTCAAACTCATTCTAGGGTGCTACTGAACCTATCTCTAATGACTTGGCCCACAAAATCCAAGGCTCTCGCTTAACCTTCATCTCTGATACCAAATGTATATGACTGGAATTTTCGACCCTCGAAAATCGACATTAATACGTCCACTGTATTACATGCTGAGAAATCGAATGCCGAAAACCCCGATTGTTAGGGAAAAGGAAGAAGAAAGAAGATAAGAAGGAAAACTCAACAACACAGAATCTCACAACGGAACAAATAATCAATAATGTACCACATATCTTTACACAAAAGCAAAATTGTAATCTGTGTATATACAAACATCAATTAGAATATACTAACCTATTACAGCCTAGACAGTTGTAACAGCCTTTCCTCACAGTTGCTTATAGACACAATAATGAATAGAGCGGAAATAACCATCTACGTGAATACGTCTCTGGGCCTCCAACTTGTCCCTTAAAGCTTCAAGCATCCAAACTAATCTGTAATATGCTCGGTCTGACTCGAGCATTATAATAAAATAACATCTAGTTAGTTTGGAAATCCAGTGCGATAAAAACATACCCAACTGGATTTTAAGTTATATAAAAATCTTTGAAATCAAAGGTATCTCATAAGACCATGCCCCACATAAACATGGAGGGGTTTTTACCTTACGATAACAGAAATATTTCTATATAAAGTCTATATATATTATAATAATTTCTAGTGATCAAAGTGAAATATGAATATAGCTGAAATGCTTGCATCTTACATTCCAACATATTAGGTATACAACTAAAAATGTAAAGCTCATATTGAAGAATGGATTCCAACTAATGACTGAGCTACCAAGATACAGTCCATCATAGCACACCTCTAGAACAACGTACCGAGATCGTACCTAACGACCCATGTCAACACAGGACTGGCCTACCCTTGCTGGATTGTACCAAATATATCATCACCCCGGTTGTTCCCAACCATTTTACTGAGCTTATATGCACAATTGAACCTAGAAATATAAATGGTCATCTAGAAAGGCGATGACATACCCTAATGGGTGCGACCCACATAGCGCTGCTGCATCTCACCTATTTTAGTCTTTCCCGATTGATGTGGCTTGAGGCTACATTTACCTTTTAAGAATATCTATACTCAGAATGCTCATTGCCTTCCAATAACAATGTGCTGATAGCATTTATCCATATAATCCTGCTCTAGGTTTGAACGAAACTGACGGCATTATTCCTACTACATCTATTTTGGAATCACCCTTAGGATTAGAAGCGATTAGCCCTTGCACTTCACATCTTTGTCTTCGATTGCATGCTCTTCATGATGCCTTCACTTTAAAACATAATCGTCGGATCGATGTGGTTTTCAGATGACATATCCGATCCCGGTCTCTTCGAAACAACGTTCGATAATTGCCGATAAAATCAACCCCAGTTCTTTAGGAAATAATAAGTCATAGATAAGATAGGAGATCACCTCCTAACCTTTAGTGGACGGATTTCCTTATCATTGTCCCAGAAGAATGAAAGTAGATTTATACGCATTGTTAACGCTAAAAATTGAACGCTAACACCCCGGTGTGTAGAAAGTGATTGTGAAAGCACCACCCGATAGCTCGGGAACAGATTATAAGCAGATAATAGCAGAAAAGCAATAAACAATAGCAATTTTATAGTGGTTCGGCTTAAGGAAGAGCCTACGTCCACTTTGAATATCTTTATTGATGATTTGATTACAAGTCGATACAATTACACTTCGATTACAACACACTTCGGACTAGTAGCTCAAACTTCGAAGAAGAACAATCTCTTGAATTCATTTTGAATGATGCAGATTCTTTCTTGAAGTTCGTTGTAGCGTCCTTGGAGTGCTTGAAGTATTGCTCGAGCTGATGAAAATGGCAGAGTATCGTTGCCTTGAAGAAATGATCGCCCACCCCCCCCCCAAAAAGTCCCCCGCTAGTTGGAGTTAGGGCTGTATTTATAGCCATTTTTCGGAGTAAGATCGTAGGTCGTGACCGACCTAAGTAAGGTCGTAGGTCGTAGCCGACCTAAGAAGCACTGGCCCCCCTTCCATAAGAACACGCAAGCTCGTTTCAACAAGTTTCTAGGTCGTAAGCGACCTTACCAGTAGCGGCATAGAAAAGGCGGCCTTCTAATGCAATGTCCTTAGGTCGTGAGCGACCTATCTTAGGTCGTGAGTATCTTCCTGTTATCATAGCTCGAGATCTTAGGTCGCTGAATCCCTTAGGTCGCGGCCTTCCTTAGGTCGAAGCACTCTGTTAGGTCGTGTGAGTTCTATAGGTCGCTGAATCTCTTAGGTCATAGCCTTCCTTAGGTCGTGGAGTTTCATAGGTCGAGACATCTTCTAGGTTGCGGAGTCTTCTTAGGTTGTGGAGTCTTCTTAGGTCGTTATAATCTTTAGGTCGCCGCTATTTTTTAGGTCGTGGCCTCCTTAGGTCGCAACTACTTCTAGGTCGCTTCATTAGTTAGGTCGCTAGCAGTGGGGAGTTAACATTTGCCCCTCGAAGTATGTGACCAAGCTATAGGTTGCGTGCTTCGATTTCATTAACTCGTGCTCTGGAGGGTCGTTAGGTCGTAGACGACTTAGAGAGAGGATTAGGTCGCATGTTGTCGATTCGTGTTCCACTGCCCCTGAATATAAATACCGTAGGTCGCTCCTTCCCTTCTTCATCTGCTTCAGCATCCATTCTACCATTAACAAGCTTTTGAACTTCTCGAGGATGATTCCGATCAGCTCAATCTTTAATCTTTTCCATCATCAGATTGCGTAAGTGAATTCTATCAACATTCGACCACATCCATCATCAAACCGCGAATATTCCACTTGTCGTTCTTAATACATTTTCGTATGTTGCGTTTTCCCATAAGTCACCATTCGATTAACCTTTTGATTGAGTTATCGTGGTGATTCTTGTGAATATGGCAATACATCAGATGTATGGTGGATTTGAGGCAATTTGAATTGGATTTTCGGGTGATTCGTGATGATGTAGGAGGAAGATGGTAAATTACAGTGATTCGAATTAGCTGGTTTGTAAATTTGGAAGAGATGAGGAAGGCTCTAATGGGTTAACGAGTTAATGGAGGAGATGATGTGGCAGCGTGTGAGTGGGGAATCGACCTTAGGGGTGTCTGTTTGAATGTGAACCATGCGACCTAATACTAGCGATCTAACTTTCTCTTGAATGAGATAAGACTTAAAGCAGAGCGACCTAAAAACGACGTAAGAAAGTAATGACCTAAGTTTAGTGATGATTGAAATCTTAGGTCGCGGCCGACCTTATACTTTAACAAATCTGGACCACCTTAACCTGAACCAAGGTGCGACTTAAGAACTTGTTGACCTAAATCCCTGTGGCATAGAAATTAGGTCGTTGTCGTCCTAGTACTTTGATGATTTTGCGTGGATAGGAAGTCAGCGACTTAGTAGATTTGCACATGAACTTTAAACAGAACGACTTAACAATTTAGCGACCTATCATCTCTGAATGAATGCATAGGGACTTAACATGTCAACGACCTATCTTTTGTGGCATAGGCTTTAGGTCACAGCCGAGTTAGGACTTGACTAATTTGCATTATTTTGACATAAAGCCTTAAGCTCCTTGATTTGCACAATGCGACCTAATGAAGCTCCACCTATGCTAGGTCGCTGGAAACAGTCTGGATAACTTATGACTTGTAAAATTTTGAAAGAATTTGATTGAACTGCTTGGACTTGAACCGTTTGAAATTCGTTACACTTCTTTACAGATTTCTCTAACTTTTAATCTAACAACCTGTTTAAACATAACATTTGCAGAAGAATGGGACAAATATACTGTCACTGACTGCCCACATCGAATGACAGATTAGTCGATAAAGAATAATCAACTTAAATGAACTGTGTGTGTGAAATGCTGTAAATCAACCGACTCAAATGAAGTATTAAAGCAAAACTAAAATTTTGTTTGAATTAACACTGCACTTGAGTTTTAAATTAACGAGTCCTGAAATCTCACAATCGATCAGTTGTCAACTAGTTTAATTCCAGTTATTTTTCTTGTTATTTTTATTAGTTTTGCACAACACTTCACACTTTTAGGAAACGTGCATCTTCACATCTGAACATCCAGTTGCTTATGTAGAATGACGTCTCAACAAGAAGAGATGATAGAACACGTCGAAGGGGCTTTCCCGATTGCTATTCCACTAGAGAACCCTCCGGAAAGAACTCCTACCCTTCTGAAACAGCGGGTGCTTAATCAACTATGCGTTCAATTTGGCATTGCCGAGGCAGAAGTTTTACTCCCTGGACCAAATGATTTTGCTGATAGACCACCTTACGGTTTTGTTGCCATTAATCGCCAAATGTGCTTAAGTGGAGTAATTCCTCCCTTTAATGAATTTCTTTAACAAATCCTTCTTCGACTAACGATCTCTCCTTCCCAACTGCATCCCAATGGCTATGCCATTTTGATGGGATTGTGCGTTCTGTTCAGGAGGACTCTTGACCGTCTTCCGAGTTTTGAGGAAATCTGTTACTTGTGCACTTTTGCGAAGAACAAGGACCACCCTTCAATTGTACTTGTAAGAGGTGCGAGGAACCGCAAACTAATTTTGGATTTGCCGGAGAGTGCACATGGTTTTTTGAATCAATTCTTCTATATTCGTTGCCCCGTAGGATTTTACGCAGACTGGAGAATAGGAAGTGAGATCTTCTTTCCCTTCTCTCTTCAATTTTATTCTAAGTTTTTCATGGTTCGTATTGCTAGATGCCGATTCCATTCCTTATTTTTACAGCACTTCCTCCTCCTTCTAGAGATTCCAGTCATAAGCCAGTCTTTGAAAGGCTTAGCATTGTGGCTGCTGAAGAGAGGAGCGCAAAATTTCTATTGACAGATGAACTTCTTCATCGGTTTGAGCTTTTACATTCTTCTCGTTTTACTCAACCTCATGAAGTTCCAACTGAAGTTCCCGATTCTCCGATGAAAACTCCTGATGCCCCGGTCTCTATTAAAGAGCACATGCGGGGAGGAACCTCTATAGAAACTTCACTAGTAAAATGTTCCACTCCAAGGGATGATGCGGAGCCGTCCGAAAAGCCTGCACTTGCCCCCATAACTGAAGAAGAGGAGCCCCTTCCTCATAATGATAAGAACGTTGATCTTGGAGTTGATATTTTTGGGAGTTTAAGTGACATAATAGTCACTTCTCAAGAACTTTTTAGGGATGATCCTGCCATTGCCAAAGTCACATCTCCAGCGATTGAAGCAACTTCTACTCTCAAGCACACTTCCACAGCCCCGGAAGTGCAATTTTCCACAATAACTACCACTACCCCTCAGTCGATGACTGGTTTGTAGTCTAGTTTGCCGCGAGTAGTTTTACACGTCACACGCACTTAGGATGCACTTGACTTTCTTATTCCTGGTAGATTCTCAAACCTTGTTTTTTCTTTAATTTCAGGTTCTCCAATGGGGCGGAGCGGCTCTTATTATGACGACTTTAAACAATACGGGAGACGCAGCCGATTCGACTATAGACGTCATCTCCCCCCTCGAAGAGAAACCGATGAAGAGAGGGCCATCAGAAAAGCAGACGAGAGACGAGCATATGAAGAACGTCACCGAAGTGAACAAGAAAGACATGACCCTCCTCACAGAGATGATGATATCCAAAAAAGAAAGACTCACGATGAGAGAGGTAAAGGTCACACGGACGATTCTTCTAGCAAGCGGGCTAAACTTACTGAAGAAACAATGCCGACAGTTTCTGAAAATGTTCCTGCTCAATCTCCTGCCCCCGTTCGTTCCGACATTCAAACAATCATCAACCGGCCCGCATACCAAGTTGGGCAAGGTCCTCCCACTCTTCAAAGTCGATTCCCTCAGTGGTGCCTGAAAGGGGTTCGATTTGATCTCGACTTGGTTCCTCTCGACAAATCGGCTATGCTGCGAAATCTTGATACTGTCAGAACCGATATTGAAAGAATGTCGAACTGGCAAAAACTTGTCGACGAGCTTCAGAGGGTTAACCGAGCCAATCTTGAGGCCATGCTAACAATGGAGAACGATAAGACTGAGTGGCAGAAGACTCTCGAGCAGCATGACGCCGAAATGAGAAGTATTGCTTCCTATAATGAAAAGCTAGAAGCGGAAGTAGAAAAGCTTACTTCATCTACTTCCTATTCTCAAAAGGAGAGCATGCTTCAGCAACAAGTAAGAGATGCGCATGCCAGTCAAAGGGAAGTCGAAGATAAGCTTACACACAAAGAGAAGGTCATAGAAGAATATCGCGCTGAAACTTTACAGCTGCGAGAACAGACCGGCTCTCAAAGCTTGGAGATAGAGTTGTTAAAAACTCGACTTGCTATGGCCGAAAAGGAGCGTGACGAGGCTGTTGCTGGTAAACTCGCGGCCGAAGAGGCCCATCAAGCAACCAAAGCTGACATTGGCTCCACATTATTTGATTTTTATCTTCAATGTATCTTGGGGCGCGGCAGCCTTTCATTTCTGGGTCCCAAATATGAGATTACATTGGCTGAAGTATGGGAGGCTGCCGTAGATATGCTTGGAGGCGCTGGTTACTCCGAAGACCATCTTCAAGAATATTATTTTGACGAGGCAACTCGGGAAGCACTAGCTAGGGGAAAAGAGCAGCGTGCTAAATTTCGAGCTGAAACGACAGGGGAGGGGTGCTCAGAGAAGGAAGCGCTTGTAAATGCCCCTGTTCCTCCTTCGGTTTCAGCTGATGTTGATATAGCTGGCACTAGCTCATCTTCTATTCCTCAAGATAAAACTGATCTCGGAGTTACAACTCCCCATGTTGTAGAGAAGCCTCAGGAGAGCACCGAAGCCCAGGATTATGAGATTGAAATGATAAAGACAACCGTCGCAGGTAACTTTATTGCTGGACCAGTTCAAACTGATTGCTTGTTCACTTCCCATGACTTTGATGAATTTTTTGACTATCTCCTGAATCTTAATGAGCCTTTATCTCCTCTTTTTACTGACTTTAACCTCTTTTCTCCTGTAGAGAAAGCATCGAGCATCGTTCAGACTTCGCCTTCTCCGGTGATCCCTCCTCCATCTCTTCAGGTGACTCCTCCTTCTGCTTCACAGCTCGGGTCACAAGAGGAGCAAATAGAGGCTCTTCATGGCTTGGATGACCCTATCGCTTCGCAAGAGCAGAATGACGAAGGACTTGAGGGAGGTGAGATATCTCCGGAGCGGACTCCTTCTGATGACATAATTTTGTCTGCTCTTGCTACTCCAGGGAGTGAGTCTTCTTCGAAGAGGAGAAAGAAGCACGGAACGTCGAAGAGGAGGGGGAAGAAAATCATTGCTACTGAAGAGGAACTGGAAGTTGCACCGGTTGCACCTCCCTCCCCTTCTTCCCTTATGCCTACAGACCGACCTGAAAAGCTAACCATTCGGCCGGGTAAAGGGTCCAAAGGTAGCAAGAAGAAATGAAGATTTCAGCTTTTAGCTTCTTGTCTTTTGCATGTACTGGTCGAGAATTGTGCGGGTATCGGCCCCTGCTTTTTATTTTGAAACTTGTATCTGCAATACAATTGAATAAAATGATCCTTTATTTGCACAAACTTCTGTTTGAATTTGAGAATGCATTTATTATTCATTTTTGCACAAGTTTATTTATATGATATTGCGGTGAGCTTGTGGTATGTTGTTTGAGCGTACTTTACTGATGTAGCTATACCATTTTGTATGTAACTATACCATGTTGCCCCCATACCATAAGCTTGCTGCAATATTTTATACTTTGAGGGGACTTGCACTTTTATTTTCTGAAGAATAATTACTTCATTCTTGAAGAAATTTTTCGTAGAGTACAACTTCCTTCATATAAGTTTTTACGCTTTGTCCTTCGAAGAAATCACTTTTTTCTTTTGCTTATGTACGCATTTTGCCAAGTGAATTCTTCTATGTGGTAAAGCGGGCCTCTGAAGGGTACTTTAACTTTCTTCCTTTTTTTTTGAGGAAGATTATTTTCTAGAATAGGTAAATCACTCTTCCTTTGAAAGTTAAAGTATGCTCTTGATGAGGATTTGTTTTTTTAAAATAGAAATTTGTACCTCTGAGGAGGGATTTTTCACGTTTCAACACTTGGAAGTTTTATTTCAATCTTGGTGAAACGTGTACCTCCAAAGAGTTGTGCCTTTGAAGAAAGCCTTTTCACGTTTCAACACTTGGAAGTTTTATTTCAATCTCGGTGAAACGTGGGCTTCCGAAGAGGTCTTTCTTCTTGATTGTGTCTCCGGGAGGGGGTTGTACCTCTGAGGAGGGATTTTTCACGTTTCAACACTTGGAAGTTTTATTTCAATCTTGGTGAAACGTTTACCTCCAAAGAGTTGTGCCTTCGAAGAAAGCCTTTTCACGTTTCAACACTTGGAAGTTTTATTTCAATCTTGGTGAAACGTGGACTTCCAGAAAGGTCTTTATTTTGTTTTGCATTTCAACTTTGGTGAAGTGAAATTCCGAAGAGCGGCTGTTACACTTCAACTCCTGGTGAAATGTGCCTCCGAAGAGGTCTTTATTTTGTTTGCATTTCAACTCTGGTGAAGTGAAATTCCGAAGAGCGGTCGTAACACTTAAACTCCTAGTGAAATGTGCCTCCGAAGAGGTCTTTATTTTGTTTGCATTTCAACTCTGGTGAAGTGAAATTCCGAAGAGCGGTCGTAACACTTCAACTCCTGGTGAAATGGGCCTCCGTAGAGGGCTTTTATTTTGTTTGCATTTCAACTTTGGTGAAGTGAAATTCCGAAGAGCGGTTGTTACACTTCAACTCCTGGTGAAATGTGCCTCAGAGAGGGTTTTCATCGCCTGGAAGTTACTCTCTCATGGTTGGAGGGTCATGACTCCTCCAATCTTTTTTGTTGAGTAGAGAACTTTCTTTTTTGTGGCGTATGACCCATTAGAGGTCTTTATCCTCCGAAGAGT
Source organism: Allium cepa (assembly GCA_030765085.1). Lineage (NCBI taxonomy): Eukaryota > Viridiplantae > Streptophyta > Magnoliopsida > Asparagales > Amaryllidaceae > Allium > Allium cepa. The sequence goes on from CM060931.1 coordinate 22,700,416, forward strand.
TGTGCCTCCGAAGAGGACTTGTGCTGCCGATGATGGCTTTGGTTGTTCTCTTGTCCACTTGCTTATGCCTTTTCAGCGATCCTCTATTTTTTTTTCTTTTCAAGCTTTCATTCCCTTTTCTTACAAGTAATTTGTTTAATCCAAGGAAGTGTACTTCATTGTTAGGCAAGTTCGTGAGAACGGGCATTAGCTTCTTAATTGGATGTTTGTTTGTTCAAACGATCTCAATTTATTAGCAAAGGCCCGTTTCTGTCGAAATCATAGGCCGTTCAATTGAAGTACTTCCTATCTAGGATTTGAATTCGGGGCTTTTGTGAGTCAAAATTTGGCGAGAATCACTTGGTCTTGTTATGTGCAAGTTTCACTTCCATTGTCTGCAAAAATTTAAATCGACATTTCAGCAATACATTCTATGTACTTTTTATATCGAAAATAAAGCAAACATGTAATAATAATAAGGAACACAAGATTTATAGTGGTTCGGCCAGGAAATTGGGCCTACATCCACTTTATATTCTTTCATTATTTACTTGCATCAGTTTTACAATTGCCTTTAATTACAAGAATCATACATTCATAACTCTTTTTACAATATTTCAACAAAATTTTCAAGTAAAGTATGGACGCAAGTGATTGCTGTTCCATGCCCTTGGAATTTGATCTCCTTCGACAGTAGTGAGTTTGTATGTGCCGTCCAGAAGCTTTTGACCTATGACATATGGTCCTTCCCAATTTGGCCCAAACACACCTGTTGCTGTCATAATTCTCTTTAGAACTAGATCTCCAATTTCAAAGCTGCGTTGGCGAACTTTGGAATTGAAATGTCTGGCTATCTTTTGCTGATGAGATGCAATTCTGAGCTCAGCCTCTTCTCTTTTTTCATCAAGGAGATCTAGTGCCTCAAGCTGTAGTTTCTCATTCTCCGCTTGATTGAAATGGATTCTTCTATGTGAAGGGACCTCTGTTTCTACCGGAATCATTGCCTCTGATCCGTATGCCAATGAAAACGGAGTATGCCCAGTCGCAGTTTTGTGGGTAGTTCTGTATGCCCATAGTGCCAGCGGTAGCTTATCGACCCATCCACCTTTTGCTCTTTCAAGTTGCTTCTTGATGGTTGACTTGATAATTTTATTTACTGCTTCCACTTGCCCATTTGCTTGCGGATGGGCTACTGCTGAGAAGCTCTTTCGGATTTTGAACCGTTTGCAAAAATCTTGGAATTCTTCACTTTCAAACTGAGTACCATTGTCCGTAATTATTTTTTGAGGCACACCGTATCTGTAAATGATGTTTTTAGTCACAAAACTTATCATCTTCTTTGAGGTGATAGTAGCCAGTGGTTCAGCTTCTGCCCACTTAGTAAAATAATCTACAGCAACAATGGCATATTTAATTCCAGATTTGGCAATTGGTAGCGGCCCAATGAGATCCATTCCCCAAATTGCAAATGGCCATGGACTGACCATCTGTGTGAGTTCAGTAGAAGGTGCTCTAGGAATTTTAGAAAATCTTTGGCATCTGTCACACTTTCGGGAATAGCTTGCAGCATCTCGATTAATTTCTGGCCAAAAATATCCGTATCGGAGAATTTTCTTTGCTAATGTTTGGCCACCTGAATGATCACCACATTCTCCCCCATGCACCTCAGCTAGGATTGTTTCGGACTCTTCCCTGGATACACATCGAAGTAACGGCATTGAGAATCCCTGTCTGTATAACTGGCCATCCTGGACTATATAGCGAGAGGCTTTCCTCAGTAGCTTCTTTCGTTCTTTTGAACTTTCCAGTAAAGATCCATTGAGCAGATATTCTGTTATTGGAGTCATCCATGATTCTTGCTCTTGAGACACGCTCATGATCCAATCAATATCCGTCTCATCAATGCTTGGGGTCGACAGGATCTCCACTGGGGTTAACCCCAGAAATTGAGCTTCGCCTGTGCTAGAATACTTTGCGAGAGAATATGCTTTCATGTTTTCTTCTTGAGGAATGTGACTTATTATGTAATGATCGAAATCACCCAGGAGTTCCCAAGCCTTTGACAAGTAGGCGGGCAGATTCCCCCCTTTCGCTTGGAATTCCTTTTTGACTTGGCATACAATAAGCTGAGAATCACTGAAGATCTGTAACGCTCGGATGTTTAATTCTTTAGCAATCCTTAAGCCAGCGATAAGGGCTTCGTATTCTGCTTCATTGTTTGTTGAAGGAAATTCCAATCTTAGTGCATAGCATAATGATCGACCTTCAGGGGTCTCAAGTATAACTCCGGCTCCAGAACAGTAGTCGTTTCTCGCGCCATCGACATATAATTTCCATTGTATTGGGGAATCGTCGATCGTTTCCTCCTCACCGTTACCCTTATCCGTGAATTCTGCGATGAAATCCGCTAAAGCCTATCCATTGATTGCTTTTTGGGGATGATAAGTGATGTCATATTGACTGAGTTCAATAATCCACTTTAGAAGACGACCCGAAGCCTCAGGGCGAAACAGGACTTGCTTTAAAGGTTGATCAGTGAGGACTCTGATAGGATGAGCTTGGAAATATTGCCTCAACTTTCTAGATGCAATTAGTAGGCAATAGGCGAGTTTTTCCAACTTAGAGTAATTCATCTCTGCCCCAGTGAGTCTTTTGCTGATATAGTAAACTGGATGTTGAATCCTCTTGTCTTCCCGTATCAGCGCTGCACTTAAAGCATGAGATGATACTGCTAAGTATATAAGAAGATCCTGGCCATCGCCAGGCCTAGAAAGTATTGGAGGCGTTTCCATATGGCGAATCAATTCATCAAAGGCTTTTTGGCATTCAGGAGTCCAATCGAAGTTTTTCTTTCCTTTCTTTAGGGCGTCAAAGAATGGGATGCATTTATCTGTGGCTTTGGAAATAAACCGACTCAAGGCGGCGACTTTTCCATTGAGACTTTGCAATTCCTTCTTTGTTCTAGGAGCTTTGATTTCCTTTAAGGCGGTAATTTGAGCTGGACTAGCCTCGATGCCCCTCGCGCTCACAATGAAACCCAAAAACTTGCCGGATTCCACTCCAAATGAACATTTCAAAGGATTGAGCTTCATTCCGTATTTTCGGAGGACCGCGAACATGTCCTCTAAGTGTTCTATGTGATCCACTGCTTTCTTAGACTTTACTAACATGTCATCGACGTAGACTTCCATAGTCTTGCCTAATTGCGGTTTGAACATAGCATTAACAAGTCTTTGGTATGTTGCCTCTGCATTCTTCAACCCGAAGGGCATAACTCTGTAGCAGTAAAGACCAATGTTAGTGATAAAGCTTGTGTCCTCCTGATCTGGCTCATGCATCATGATCTGGTTGTATCCGGAGTAAGCATCCATGAAAGATAACAATTCGTGTCCCGCTGTTCCGTCTTCCAGTTGATCGATTCTGGGTAATGGGAAGCAGTCTTTGGGGCAGGCCTTGTTTAGATCTGAAAAATCGATGCATACTCTCCATTTTCCGTTGGCTTTCTTAACCAGCACTGGATTCGAAACCCAACTCGGATAGGTAGATTCTTTAATAAAAGTATTCTCCATGAGCCGATCAACTTTTTCTTTTAATGCTGCTGACCTTTCTGGACCTTGAGTTCTCCTTTTATGCTTTACAGGTGTGAATTTTGGATCAATATTTAGAGCGTGTACTGCAACTTCTGGGGATATTCCGCTCATATCGGCATGAGTCAAAGCAAAAACATCCAAATTTGCCTTTAAAAAAGATATTAAGATATTCTGAATTGACACATTAAGTTGTGAACCCACATTCAACACCTTGTTTGGGTCCTTTGGGTCAACAGGTACTGGTATTGTCGTTTCCACTGGTACCACTCTATTCTCCCCTGCACTGACTTTTCTAGGATCCATCTCTTTCCTTGCTCCGCTGTGCTCGCCTGTGCAGGGTCCGCCCTGTAATTGCTACAAGGCTGGTTCTTCGATGCGGACTGGGGCTGCCGCATCCTTTCCCATTTCTCTTTTTCTAGTTTCTCGTAGCTCTGTTAGATAACATTCCCGCCCCGCATTTTGATCCCCTTTTATTACTCCCACTCCATTATCTGTGGGAAATTTAATGGTGAGGCACCATGGGGCCAGAACAACTTTGAATGCTGCGAGAGTTGGACGGCCAAGGAAAGCATTGTAAGCAGAAAATTCGTCGACAATCACAAAAGTTTGCTTGCGGACCACTTTTCTCTCTCCTTCTCCAAGTTCCACAAACAGATCAACGGTTCCTATCTGCTGTTTTGGCTCCCCAGTGAAGCCAGCAATTTTCTGCGATGAGGCTTGCACATCAGCCATAGGGATCCTCATCTGGTCGAATGTTTTCTTGAAGAGGATATTGCAGGATGCGCCACAATCAATGAGAACTCTTCTGACTATAGCTGGCCCGATACCAGCCGAGATGACTAAGGGATCCAAGGTAGGAGCTTCAATACCTGCGGAATCCCTGGCTCTGAACACAATATCATCATTGAAGGTTCTTTGCTGCTTCAGGGGCATAGCACCTTCCAAAATGAATACACCTTCTTCGGTTGGTACGTATTTCAAAGCTCGGGTATACCTTTCCATCTCACCCCAGCTTCTGCCTGCTGGGTGAGGTCCTCCTATAATGACATTGATAATGGGCCTTCCAGATTCATGCCCTGCTGCCTTTTCGCCTATCCTAGGCTGATGAGCAGGAGCTTGCTGCCCCTGACTAGACGAAGCAGGATTGTTGCTATTCTTTTTCACAAATTGCTGCAGCTTGTTTTCCCTTAGCAACTCTTCAATCAGATTTTTCAATTGGCGGCATTCGTCGGTAGCATGACCAGGTTGATTATGAAAGCGACAGAATTTCCCACTTTGCACAGCTTTCCTCCCGGTTCTCAGAACAGGAGGTTTAGGATATTCAACAGAATCTTTAGTGGCAAGGTATATATGCTCGGTGTATCTGATAAAGGAGTATATTCCGATGGTTTGAAGGAACGAGGCCTCTTCAGATTTTTCTGTTTCTTTCCATCGTTATTTTCCCTTTTTTGTCCAGCAGATTCACTCTTGCGTGGAGCAGCAATGTTATCTTCAGCTTTTTCTAACACTGCCTTTACCGGTACAGGACGGCTTTCCAGGCGTATGAACTCATCTGCTTTCTTGTAGAATTTTTCAAGGGAATTTGGTTCCTTCATGCTAAGCCATTTTCCAAATTCGCTCGACTTGTCGATGGCCCTCATCAGATAGGTCAAGATCATCCGTGGTTCTGCATTGTCTACCTCGGCCAGCGCTATATTAAAGCGATTCAAGAAAGATCTGATAGTTTTACCCGGATTCTGTTCTAAACTTGACAACGACATAATTTCCTTGGCTTTTGAAGCGTATAGTCTGAACTGCTCCTTGAACTTCCGGGTTAAGTCAGAAAACTGATCGATAGATCAGACTGGCAGCTTGGTGAACCAAAGCAGAGCCACACCTTCCAGGTATACAGGAAAATATCGGCACTTTATTTCATCAGAAGCCCTGGCACCTGTCATGTGCCAATCATACTTATACAAGAATTAGTTCGGATCACTTGTTCCTTTGTAAGCTGGAATGGTTGGAGGGACAAACTTCCTTGGGAATTCAGCCTTTAAGATTTTCTCAGTAAATGGAGTTTTAGTTGGGGCAAAACCCCATTCTTTCTCGTCTTCAACCCTCTGCATACTCTCTTTCATGATTTGTCGGACCATCCCAGAAAGATACTCCTCATCATGTCGAGTTCTAGATCCACCAACCTCAGGATGTGTTTGTTCAAAGGGGCTAGCAGCCCTTTCAGGAGCATTCCTTTCTTCAGCATCATGAATGTTGCCAGCAAAGTTCCATTCATTACCTGCCGGTTGACGGTTTGCCCCAAGCAAATCGTTCAACCTATTCAAAATTAGGGCATTTTGGGCATTCTGAGCCTCGAATTGTGCATTTTGGGCATTTATCTGCTAGTTCAGCCCTAAGATTGCAGCATCCAACTCTGCCTTTGTAACTCCGACAGCTGGAGTTGCTTGATTCGATACAGGGGAAGCAGAGGTTCCCTCTTGAGCATTTCCAGATCTTACAGATCTACTCTTTCTACCCGGAGCCATGATTTCGGATAAACTTCTAGTCTTCAGAGAGGTTATTTCAACAAACTTTCGTGGAGCAATGATGACGATTTGCCAGAGTTCGATTCTCAGTGAAAGCACCAAAAATGTTAACGCTAAAAATTGAACGCTAACACCCCGGTGTGTAGAAAGTGATTGTGAAAGCACCACCCGATAGCTCGGGAACAGATTATAAGCAGATAATAGTAGAAAAGCAGTAAACAATAGCAATTTTATAGTGGTTCGGCTTAAGGAAGAGCCTACGTCCACTTTCAATATCTTTATTGATGATTTGATTACAAGTCGATACAATTACACTTCGATTACAACACACTTCGGACTAGTAGCTCAAACTTCGAAGAAGAACAATCTCTTGAATTCATTTTGAATGATGCAGATTCTTTCTTGAAGTTCGTTGTAGCGTCCTTGGAGTGCTTGAAGTATTGCTCGAGCTGATGAAAATGGCAGAGTATCGTTGCCTTGAAGAAATGATCGCCCCCCCCCCCAAAAAGTCCCCCGCTAGTTGGAGATAGGGATGTATTTATAGGCATTTTTCGGAGTAAGGTCGTAGGTCGTGACCGACCTAAGTAAGGTCGTAGGTCGTAGCCGACCTAAGAAGCACTGGCCCCCCTTCCATAAGAACACGCAAGCTCGTTTCAACAAGTTCTAGGTCGTAAGCGACCTTACCAGTAGCGGCATAGAAAAGGCGGCCTTCTAATGCAATGTCCTTAGGTCGTGAGCGACCTATCTTAGGTCGTGAGTATCTTCCTGTTATCATAGCTCGAGATCTTAGGTCGCTGAATCCCTTAGGTCGCGGCCTTCCTTAGGTCGAAGCACTCTGTTAGGTCGTGTGAGTTCTATAGGTCGCTGAATCTCTTAGGTCGCGGAGTTTCATAGGTCGAGACATCTTCTAGGTTGCGGAGTCTTCTTAGGTCGTGGAGTCTTCTTAGGTCGTTATAATCTTTAGGTCGCCGCTATTTTTTAGGTCGTGGCCTCCTTAGGTCGCAACTACTTCTAGGTCGCTTCATTAGTTAGGTCGCTAGCAGTGGGGAGTTAACACGCATAATACAACATCATCGGAGATGACTGTCCCACGTTGGGTCCAATTTCGATAGTCGGTTATTTAACTGCAAAATAACAAACATTCAATCAGGGATTTATTTCATAGGGAAAACCAACATTGGTTAAGTATATAAGTAATCAATAGCCTCATTTTATTAATTTTTATATAAACCGCTTTGTAAACCACTAGTATATGATTACTTTTACAAAGATATATCTACAAATCCTTATATTGCAATACTTAGAAAATATGCATATACTTTATATCAATGGTATAAGTATATATGTAAAATTAAGAAAGATTCGCTTTTCATTCGATCCTCAAACCATTTATAAATTTCCTTACAATTCTCCCGAACCATTTATAAACCATTTTATAAACCTCCAAAAACCATTTATAACCACTTTATATATAAGCTTCTTTGTAACATCCCAAAAATTTATCAATTAAAACAAACAATATATTTTAAACCTTTGGAATTTAATTTAAAAATAAATTGAAAAAATCTTAAACAAATAAAATAAGTGAAAATTTTATATGAGTAAAATTTCAATTTATTTTGAGGTTAAAATTTTGAATTAATGAATGTTTTAAAAAGTCATTTGAATTTAAAAATTATATACATATATGTATATTGCATATATGAGTAGAATTGAATATATATATTGAAATTGAATTTAAATTATTTAAGATATGTGTGAATATATTAATGGACATAAATGGTTATATTTCAAGTTTGAATTGAAATTTAAAATAAATGTTTTTTTTAAATAGTGGCATTAAAATCATTAAGAAGTAATGTATATGATGTAAATATTGGTTAAAGCAACTTTTCTTTTAACATTGTATATATACACACAAATGAATAAGGGGGTGTATTCATTTACAAAGTGAATAGGATATAAATATTTATTAAAAAATTCTTTTGTCTTGTAAAACTACAAATGCTAAATATACACATGGGAGATGGAGTAAAGAAATTAACAAAATTGAGATCTCATGATTATTTTTTACAAATGGCATTCAACATCATTGCTTGAATAAAATAATCAAATTAAAAATTATAGAAAAAAATTTTAGCTTCCATTTTCAAATTATTTAGCCTCCATATATCTGAAAGTACAGTAGCCAGAAGATTTAGCATTCCAAACTCCAACACTCAAGAAAAAAATTAGAAAGAAAAAAGAAACTGCCAACCTTCTTCAATTCAGAAGTAAAAAAATTTGAATCTGAAGATCTTTCTAATACTACAAGATATAGTTTATGATTCCAGCTCTCAGGTAGATTTTTAAATTTATAGTTTAATGAATTTGTAGTTTCAAAAATCAGGTTTTTAACACAAACAAAATTCAAAATTGCAGAGATAGCTTTAAACAGGGAGCTTCAGGTTTTTGCCAGTGCAGTAATTTCTGAAATAATTTAAACGCGGGTAACTTTCTTTTTAAAATTTGAATTTGAAGTTATAATCAGTAATGAAGAAAGAATTAAACAATAATATTAATCATTTGCAGGAGAAATCAAGCTCAAAGATTATATTTATTTGTAGTTTTCAAGTTGTAGAAAAGAAAAAGGGGTTCTCTGTTATATAGAAAAAATCAACTGTAAGTAAATTAAAAATTGCTGTTACTGACGAATTAAGTAAATGAATACAACAAAGAATAAGCAAGGATTTTTATTTACAACTTGCAGATGTAAACTTAAAAAATTAAAGTAGTAAAGGAAAGAAGAAAAAAGTTGCCAGGCTTCATCCCTATCTTGAAAAACTGTCAGGAACTCTCTGAAAAAGGTGAGTAAACTGAGGGGTGGCATACTCGAGTAGTAGTTACCTAGTTGCAGAGGTAACCCGACCTTGTGTTGGCAGAGAGCCGGATAAGTTCTCGAGACGTCCCGCCAGAGGCGTACCCATGTGGCATAGGAAGTTCCTTAGCCTGACCATTTGTTGGAAATCCAAAGAAATAATACGAGACCTTTACGATTGCAATTTGTATAACATGCCACCTCAGGTGGTAGCTATAGTAGGCATAGTATCATGGTACCTATGCTGGCTAGGATTAATATTATATTTCCGAAATGTTTTCACACTATGCACTAGTGGTAATTCTAAAGAACTTTTCTCATATTAAGCATATTTGACTATCATAAGGGGAAATCTCCCCCAAGTGTGCGATTGCATTGTGTGTGTGCCGGGAGGCCTTATGGTAGTTTCATTTTCCAAAAGCATGAACGGTTTTCTTTTATAAATCTGTTTTATTTAAAAGCAACTATCTGTGTTTACTCATACCAGTCCCATGACTAACCCGGAGTTTATTGTTTCCTTTCTAAACTCTAGGTGCCCATCACTTCCACACGGGCAGCCTAGTAGCAGGTTTTCCGTATTTTGGTGTTAGGTATTGTTAACCCCGTTCCAGCCTACGAGTTAAGAGGCCCACGAGTTAAAGGAGTCAACGAGTTAAGGCCCGGGATGGGCCACGACTCAAGGTGCTTAACGGTTCAGGAAGGATCTACGACTCAAGAAGCCTCACGACTCAACAAGTCACCGACTCAACGAGTTAACGACCTAAAGCTCAAAGCGACTTGAAGGGTTACGACTCAACGACCCAAGGAGAGGTTGTACGAGTTAAGGAAGGCTTGCGAGTTAGGACATTAACGACCTGAGGAATGTCACGAATTATGGAGGTCTACGACTTAAGAGAAATGCGACATAAAGGTGATACGACCTAAGTCTTCAGAGACAAGTTCAAAACCACGCTATAATGAGATAACTCGTTGACGGCATACGACTTATGATGAGTCGTGTACGACTCATACTAACATCAAGGAAAGTTGCACTGGTTAACTCGTGAATGGCTCAGGACTTGTGTTATTCATAGGAATGGGAGCATATCTTGGAACCAAGCCGGGAGCTAACCCAGTAGGTCGGCCGTGTGTTAACATGAGACGATTTACCATGACTCGTCCACGACCTAAAGTCACTAAGTCGCAGCCCGCTATCATGATACTTATATCAAAGAGGAATGACTCATATACGACTTAAGACTTGTGCTATATTCAGAGGATCGAAGGCGCTTTGGTACGAAGCTAGGGTTCAACCTGTTGAGTCGTCCACAACCCAACCTGACTCGGCTACGAGTTAACGATGAGTCGGGTACGACTCACGACTCAAGACCGAAAACTCCTATAAATACATGACCACTTCCAACATTTTGGGGGACTTTTCTGCTCATTCATTCCAAGCGTCGTTACTCTGCTGCATTCCGAACTACTTCAACACTTAAAGCTTTTGAGATACAAAGAACGCCTCAAGGAACTTCACGAAGAAATCATACATGTCCAACATGAGTTCGAAGATTTTGATCGACATTGAAGTTTAAGCTATTTGTTCTAAGTCGCTTGTAACTCGAAGTGTGTTGTAATCAAAGTGTAATTGCATTGACTTGTAATCAAATCGTCAATAAAGATATTCAAAGTGGACGTAGGCTCTCTCTTAAGCCAAACCACTATAAAATTGCTGTTGTTTACTGCTTTCCCGCTATTATCTGCTTATAATCTGTTCCCGGGCTATCGGGTGGTGCTTTCACAATTACACTTCATACACCGCGGTGTTAGCGTTCAAATTTTAGCGTTAACATTTTTGGTGCTTTCACTGAGAACTGAACTCAGGCAAACCGTCATCATTGCTCCACGAAAGTTTGTTGAAGTAACCTCTCTGAAGACTAGAAGTTTATCTGAAATCATGGCTCCGGGGAGAAAGAGTAGATCTGTTAGATCTGGAAATGTTCAAGAGGGAACCTCCGCTTCCCCAGTACCTAGTCAAGCCACTCCACCTGTTGGAGTTACAAAAGCGGAGTTGGATGCTGTAATCTTAGGGCTGAACCAGCAGATAAATGCCCAAAGTGCACAATTGGAAGCTCAGAACGCCCAAAATGCCCTAATTTTGAATAAGTTGAATGACTTGCTTGGGGTAAACCGTCAACCAACGGGTAATGAAAGGAACTTTGCTGGCAACATTCATGAGGATGAAGAAAGAAACATTCCTGAGAGGGCTGCTAGTCCCTTTGAGCGGACATTTCCTGAAATTGGTGGATCTAGAGCTCGAAATGATGAGGGATATCTTTCTGAAATGGTTCGACAAATCATGAAGGAAAGCATGCAAAGGAATGAAGATGAGAAGGAATGGGGTTTTGCTCCAAGTAAAACCCCGTTTACCGAAAGAATCTTAAAGGCTGAGTTCCCAAGGAAGTTCGTTCCTCCAACTATTCCAGCTTACAAAGGAACAAGTGATCCGAACGAATTCTTGTATAAGTATGATTGGCACATGACAAGTGCCAGAGCTTCTGATGAAATAAAGTGCCGATATTTTCCTGTATACCTGGAAGGTGTAGCTCTGCTTTGGTTCACCAAGCTGCCAGTCCGGTCTATAGATCAGTTTTCTGACTTAACCCGGAAATTCAAGGAGCAGTTCAGACTATACGCTTCAAAAGCCAAAGATATTATGTCGTTGTCAAGTTTAGAGCAGAATCCAGGTGAAACTATCAGATCTTTCTTGAATCGCTTTAATATAGCGCTGGCCGAGGTAGACAATGCAGAACCACGGATGATCTTGACCTATCTGATGAGGGCCATCGACAAGTCGAGCGAATTTGGAAAATGGCTTAATATGAAGGAACCAAATTCCCTTGAAAAATTCTACAAGAAAGCAGATGAGTTCATACGCCTGGAAAGCCGTCATGTACCGGTAAAGGCAGTGTTAGAAAAAGCTGAAGATAACATTGCTGCTCCGCGCAAGAGCGAATCTGCAGGACAGAAACGGGAAAATAACGATGGAAAGAAACAGAAAAATCTGAAGAGACCTCGTTCCTTCAAACCATCGGAATATACTCCTTTATCAGATACACCGGAGCATATATACCTTGCCACTAAAGATTCTGTTGAATATCCTAAACCTCCTATTCTGAGAACCGGGAGGAAAGCTGTGCAAAGTGGGAAGTTCTGTCGCTTTCATAATCAACCTGGTCATGATACCGACGAATGCCGCCAATTGAAAAACTTGATTGAAGAATTGATAAGGGAAAACAAGCTGCAGCAATTTGTGGAAAAGAATAGTAGCAATCCCGCTTCGACTAGTCAGGGGCAACGAGCTCCTGCTCATCAACCCAGGACAGGTGAAAAGACTACAGGGCATGAATCCGGAAGGCCTGTTATCAATGTCATTACGGGAGGACCTCACCCAGCAGGCAGGAGCTGGGGTGAGATGGAAAGGTATACCCGAGCTTTGAAGTATGTACCGACTGAGGAAGATGTATTTGCTTTGGAAGGTGCTATGCCCCTGAAGCAACAAAGAACTTTCAATGATGATATTGTGTTCAGAGCCAGGGATTCCGCAGGTGTTGAAGCTCCTACCTTGGATCCCTTAGTCATCTCGGCTGGTATCGGGCCAGCTATTGTCAGAAGAGTTCTCATAGATTGTGGCGCATCCTGCAATATCCTCTTCAAGAAAACATTCGACCAAATGAAGATCCCTATGGCTGATGTGCAAGCCTCATCGCAGAAAATCGCTGGCTTCACTGGGGAGCCAAAACAGCCGATAGGAACCGTTGATTTGTTTGTGGAACTTGGAGAAGGAGAGAGAAAAGTGGTCCGCAAGCAAACTTTTGTGATTGTCGATGAATTTTCTACTTATAATGCTTTCCTTGGCCGTCCAACTCTCGCAGCATTCAAAGTTGTTCTGGCCCCATGGTGCCTCACCATTAAATTTCCCGCAGATAATGGAGTAGGAGTTATAAAAGGGGATCAAAATGCGGGGCGGGAATGTTATCTAACAGAGCTACGAGAAACGAGGAAAAGAGAAATGGGAAAGGATGCGGCAGCCCCAGTCCGCATCAAAGAACCAGCCTTGTAGCAATTACAGGGCGGACCCTGCACTGGCGAGCACAGCGGAGCAAGGAAAGAGATGGATCCTAGAAAAGTCAGTGCAGGGGAGAATGGAGTGGTACCAGTGGAAACGACAATACCAGTACCTGTTGACCCAAAGGACCCAAACAAGATGTTGAATGTGGGTTCACAACTTAATGTGTCAATTCAGAATATCTTAATATCTTTTTTAAAGGAAAATTTGGATGTTTTTGCTTGGACTCATGCCGATATGTGCGGAATATCCCCAGAAGTTGCAGTGACTCTAAATATTGATCCAAAATTTACACCTGTGAAGCAGAAAAGGAGAACTCAAGGTCTAGAAAGGTCGGCAGCGTTAAAAGAAGAAGTTAATCGGCTCATGGAGAATAATTTTATCAAAGAATCTACCTATCCGGATTGGGTTTCAAATCCAGTGCTGGTTAATAAAGCCAACGGAAAATGGAGAGTATGCATCGATTTTTCAGATCTAAACAAGGCCTGCCCCAAAGACTGCTTCCCATTACCCAGGATCGATCAACTGGTAGACGGAACAGCGGGACACGAATTGTTATCTTTTATGGATGCCTACTCTGGATATAACCAGATCATGATGCATGAGCCAGATCAGGAGGACACGAGCTTTATCACCGACATTGGTCTTTACTACTACAGAGTTATGCCCTTCGGGCTGAAGAATGCAGGGGCAACATACCAAAGACTTGTTAATGCTATGTTCAAACCGCAATTGGGCAAGACTATGGAAGTCTACGTCGATGACATGTTAGTAAAGTCTAAGAAAGCAGTGGATCACATAGAACACTTAGCAGACATGTTCGCAGTCCTCCGAAAATAAGGAATGAAGCTCAATCCTTTAAAATGTTCATTTGGAGTGGAATCCGGAAAGTTTTTAGTTTTCATCTTGAGCGCTAGGGGCATTGAGGCTAGTCCAGCTCAAATTACTGCCTTAAAGGAAGTCAAAGCTCCTAGAACAAAGAAGGAATTGCAAAGTCTCAATGGAAAAGTCGCCGCCTTGAGTCGGTTCATTTCCAGAGCCACAGATAAATGCATCCCATTCTTTGACGCCCTAAAGAAAGGAAAGAAAAACTTCGATTGGACTCCCGAATGCCAAAAAGCCTTTGACGAATTGATTCGCCATATGGAAACGCCTCCAATACTTTCTAGGCCTGGCGATGGCGAGGATCTTCTTATATACTTGGCAGTATCATCTCATGCTTTAAGTGCAGCGCTGATACGAGAAGACAAGAGGATTCAACATCCAGTTTACTATATCAGCAAAAGACTCACTGGGGCAGAGATGAATTACTCTAAGTTGGAAAAACTCGCCTATTGCCTACTAATTGCATCTAGGAAGTTGAGGCAATATTTCCAAGCTCATCCTATCAGAGTCCTCACTGATCAACCTTTAAAGCAAGTCCTGTTTCGCCCTGAGACTTCGGGCCGTCTTCTAAAGTGGAATATTGAACTCAGTCAATATGACATCACTTATCATCCCCGAAAAGCAATCAACGGACAAGCTTTAGCGGACTTCATCGCAGAATTCATAGATAAGGGTAACAGTGAGGAGGAAATGATCGACGATTCCCCAATCCAGTGGAAGTTATATGTCGATGGCGCGAGAAACGACTACTGTTCTGGAGCCGGAATTGTACTTGAGACCCCTGAAGGTCGATCATTATGCTACGCACTAAGATTGGAATTTCCTTCAACAAAAAATGAAGCAGAATACGAAGCCCTTATCGCTGGCTTAAGGATTGCTAAAGAACTAAACATCCGAGCGTTACAGATCTTCAGTGATTCTCAGCTTATTGTATGCCAAGTCAAAAAGGAATTCCAAGCAAAAGGGTGAAATCTGCCCGCCTACTTGTCAAAGGCATGGGAACTCCTGGGTGATTTCGATCATTACATGATAAGTCACATTCCTCGAGAAGAAAACATGAAAGCAGATTCTCTCGCAAAGTATTCTAGCACAGGCCAAGCTCAATTTCTGGGGTTAACTCCAGTGGAGGTCCTGTCGACTCCGAGCATTGATGAGATGGATATTGATTGGATCATGAGCGTGTCTCAAGAGCAAGAATCATGGATGACTCCAATAACAGAATATCTTCTCAATGGCTCTTTAACGGAAAACTCAAAAGAACGAAAGAAGCTACTGAGGAAAGCCTCTCGCTATATAGTCCAGGATGGCCAGTTATACAGACGGGGATTCTCAATGCCGTTACTTCGATGTGTATCCAGGGAAGGGTCCAAAACAATCCTAGCTGAGGTGCATGGGGGAGAATGTGGTGATCATTCAGGTGGTCAAACTTTAGCGAAAAAGATTCTCCGATACGGATATTTTTGGCCATAAATTAATCGAGATGCGGCAGACTATTCCCGAAAATTTGACAGATGCCAAAGATTCGCCAAAATCCCTAGAGCTCCTTCCACTGAACTCACACAGATGGTCAGTCCGTGGTCGTTTGCAATATGGGGGATAGACCTCGTAGGACCGTTACCAACTGCCAAATCTGGAATTAAATATGCCATTGTTGATGTAGATTATTTTACTAAGTGGGCAGAAGCTGAACCATTGGCTACTATCACCTCAAAAAAGATGATAAGTTTTGTGACTAAAAGTATCATTTGCAGATATGGTGTGCCTCAAAAAATAATTACAGACAATGGTACTCAGTTCGAAAGTGAAGAATTCCAAGATTTTTGCAAACGATTCAAAATCCGAAAGAGCTTCTCAGCAGTAGCCCATCTGCAGGCAAATGGGCAAGTGGAAGCCGTAAATAAAATTATCAAGTCAACCATCAAGAAGCAACTTGAAAGGGCAAAAGGTGGTTGGGTCGATAAGCTACCGCTGGCACTATAGGCCTACAGAACTACCCACAAAACTGCGACTGGGCATACTCCATTTTCATTGGCATACGGATCAGAGGCAATGATTCCGGTAGAAACAGAGGTCCCTTCACATAGAAGAATCCATTTCAATCAAGCGGAGAATGAGAAACTACAGCTTGAGGCACTAGATCTCCTTGATGAAAAAAGAGAAGAGGCTGAGCTCAGAATCGCATCTCATCAGCAAAGGATAGCCAGACATTTCAATTCCAAAGTTCGCCAACGCAGCTTTGAAATTGGAGATCTAGTCCTAAAGAAAATTATGACAGCGACAGGTGTGTTTGGGCCAAATTGGGAAGGACCATATGCCATAGGTCAAAAGCTTCTGGACGGCACATTCAAACTCACTACTGTCGAAGGAGATCAAATTCCAAGAGCTTGGAACAGCAATCACTTGCGTCCATACTTTACTTGATAGCTTTGTTGAACTGTTGTAAAAAGAATTATGAATGTATGATTCCTGTAATTGAAAGCGATTGTAAAACTGATGCAAGTGAATAATGAAAGACTATAAAGTGGATGTAGGCCCAAATTCTTGGCCGAACCACTATAAATCTTGTGTTCCTTATTATTATTACATGTTTGCTTTATTTTCGATATGAAAAGTACATTAAATGTATTACTGAAATGTCGATTTAAATTTTTGTAGGCAACGAAAACAAAGCTTGCACATTACAAGACCAAGTGATTCTTGTTATCATTCAACAAACAAATTCCAAGTTGCAAAATTCCCGAGCATTAAATCCTAGATAAGAAGTGCTTCAATTGAACGGTCAATGATTTCGCCGAAAACGGGCTTTAGCTAATAAATTGAGGAGTTTGAATAAAGAAACATCCAATTAAGAAGCTTATGCCCGTACTCGTGAACTGGCCTAGCAATGAAGTACACTTCTTTGGATTAAACAAGCTACTTGTAAGAGAAGGGAGTGCAAGTTTTAAAATATATATATATATATATATATATATATATATAGAGGATCACTGAAAAGGCATAAGCAAGTGGACAAGGAACAACTAAAGTCCCCTTCGGAGGCACAACTCTTCGGAAGATAAAGACCTCTAACGAAGCATATGCCGTAAAAAAGAAAGTTCTCTATTCAACCAAAAAAGATTGGAGGAGTCATGACCCTCCAACCATGAGAGAGTAACTTCCAGGCAATCTTCGGAGGCCCATTTCACCAGGAGTTGAAGTGTTACAACCGCTCTTCGGAATTTCACTTCACCAGAGTTGAAATGTAAAACAAAATAAAAGCCCTCTTCGGAGGCCCATTTCACCAGGAGTTGAAGTGTTATAACCGCTCTTCGGAATTTCACTTCACCAGAGTTGAAATGTAAAACAAAATAAAAGCCCTCTTCGGAGGCCCATTTCACCAGGAGTTGAAGTGTTACAACCGCTCTTTGGAATTTCACTTCACCAAAGTTGAAATGCAAAACAAAATAAAGATCTCCTCCCGGAGACACAATCAAGTAGAAAGACCTCTTCGGAAGCCCACGTTTCACCGAGATTGAAATAAAACTTCCAAGTGTTGAAACGTGAAAAGGCTTTCTTCAAAGGCACAACTCTCTGGAGGTACACGTTTCACCAAGATTGAAATAAAACTTCCAAGTGTTGAAACGTGAAAAATCCCTCCTCATAGGTACAACTTTCTATGTTTCTAAAAAAAAAAATCCTCATTAAAAGCACACTTTAACTTTCAAAGGAAGAGTGATTTACCTATTCTGGAAAATAATCTTCCTCAAAAAAAAAAATGAAAGTTAAAGTATCCTTCAGAGGCCCGCTTTACCTCATAGAAGAACTCACTTGGTAAAGTGTGTACATAAGCAAAAGGAAAAAAAAGTGATTTCTTCGAAGAACAAAGCGTAAAAAGTTATATGAAGGGAGTTGTACTCTACGAAAAATTTCTTCAAGAATGAAATAATTATTCTTCAGAAAATAAGAGTGCAAGTCCCCTCGAAATATAAAAATATTGCAGCAAGCTTATGGTATGGGGGCAACATGGTATAGTTATATACAATATGGTATAGCGAACATCGGCGAAAGTAATGCTCAAACAACATGCCATAAGCCCGCTGCAATATCATATAAATAAACTTGTGCAAAAATGAATAATAAATGCATTCTCAAATTCAAACAGGAGTCTGTACAAATAAAGGATCATTTTATTCAATTGTATTGCAGATACAAGTTTCAAAATAAAAAGCAGGGGTCGGTACCCGCACAATTCTCGACCAGTACATGCAAAAGACAAGAAGCTAGAAGCTGGAATCTTCATTTCTTCTTGCCACCTTTAGACCCTTTACCCGGCCGAATGGTTAGCTTTTCAGGTCGGGCTGAAGGCATAAGGGAAGAAGGAGAGGGAGGTGCAACTGGTGCAATTTCTGGTTCCTCTTCAGTAGCAATGATGTTCTTCCCCCTCCTCTTCGATGTTCCGTGCTTCTTTCTCCTCTTCGAAGAAGACTCACTCCCTGGAGTAACAAGAGCAGACAAAATTACGTCATTAGAAGGAGTCCGCTCCGGGGAGATCTCGCCTCCTTCAAGTCCCTCGTCTTTCTGCTCTTGCGAAGCGATAGGGTCATCTAAGCCATGAAGAGCCTCAATTTGCTCCTCTTGTGACCCGGGCTGTGAAGCAGAAGGAGGAGCCACCTGAAGAGACGGAGGAGGGATAACCGGAGGAGGCGAAGTTTGCACAGCACTTGGTGTTTCAACTGCAGAAGAAGAGAAATTAAAAATATTAGTATCTCCCCAAAAGAAGGGAGATATGGGATCGTCGAGATTCAAGAAGTAATCGAGAAGCTCATCAAATTTTTGAGGAGCAAGCAGGCAATCCACCTGAATCGGACCAATGTCAAAATTACCTGAAGATATTTGCTTCGTTAGTTCAATCTCATAATTTTGAGCTCCAATATCCTCCAAAGCCTCATCATCAGTAGGGGTAATTACCCCGGTTCTTGTAGGAGGTGGGGAATGAGCACTGGAACCTGTGATGTCAACCCCAGGAGAAACTAAAGGACGTTCAGAGGTAGTAGGTGGTAATTCTTTTTCAGAATGTTCCTCTTCCGCCATCCCAGTCCGCACTCTGGCGAGTTGCTCTTTTCCCTTCGCAAGAGTAGCACGAGTTTCCTCATCTAGGTAACGCGCCTCAAGCTCTTCCTCGGTATACCCGGCGCCTCTGAACATGTCGAGAGCAGCTTCCCACACTTCAGCCAAGGTGATTTCGTATTTAGGACCGAGAAAGGAGAGACTGCCATGCCCCAAGACGCTGTGCAAATAAAAGTCGAATATAGTTGAACTGACGTTGGCTTCCATGGCTTGAATAGATTCTTCGGCTGCGATTTTACCAGCCATGGCCTCATCTCGTTCTTTTTCGGTTTTAGCAAGTTGAGCTTTTAACGCTTCAATCTCCATGTCTTGGGCGCTCATTTTACTCCGCAACTTAGCGGCATCAGTGCGGTAATTCTCTACGACCTCTTCTAGCCTCTCAGCTTTAGCTTCGGCATCTCTTTGGCCAGCATGTGCATCCCGCACTTGTTTTTGTAGCACCTCCTCTCTTTGAGTGTAAGTGTTAGAAGAGGTGGTAAGATCGTCCTTAAGCTGCTTGACTTTAGCTTCAAGTTTCTCGTTATACTCGGTTATGTTTTTCATCTTGATGTTGTGCTGGTCAAGAATCTTCTGCCATTCCGACTTATCGTTCTCCATAGTTAGCATCGCCTCGTTATTGGCCCGATTGACCCTTTGAAGTTCATCAACAAGCTTTTGCCATCGAGACATTCTTTCAATATCGAGTCTGACGGCATCAAGATTCTAGTACGTGGCTTCTTTGTCGATGGGAACTAAATCAAGATCGAAGCGAACCCCCTTTAAGCACCAATTCGGGAATCGGCTCTGTAGGGTCGGTGGGCCCCTTTCAACACGATATGAAGGCCTATTAAGAAGTGTTTTAATAGCGCTTCCTTCAAGAGCAGGGGATTTGGAAGGAATGTCGATAGAGATGGGAGCGTCAAACTTTTCAGATATTGCAGATGCGTGCTTCTCACTAGGTTTGGCCCGCTTGCTCGGGTCCTCAACAATGTGGCTCTTCCCCCGACCATCATGTGTTTTACGTTTGTGGGAGTCATCGCCTGTTGAAGAAGACTCATGTCGCACATCTACCCTCTCATGATGTTCTTCATATTCTCTCCTCTCTCTAGCTTTTCGAGCAGCTCTCTGCTCATCGGTTTCTCTGGGACCAGTAAGGTAGCGTCTGTAATCATAGTTGCCATGCCCTCCATAGCGCTGAAAGTCTTTATAGTAAGAGCCGCTACCGCTACGCCCCATTGAAGGATCTGAAAGGCAAAAAGACAAGTCTTAAAAGCCTTTAGAGAAAAGAAGTCAAACACAAACAAGTGCTGAAAAATCCTAAGTGTTGTGTAATGTGTAAACTACACGCATCAAGCTACAGACCACTCTGTGGAGTAGAGGTGGTGATAACTTGAGTAGGAGGAGTTGACATTTGTTGTAGAGAAGATGTCGCCTCGATTACAGAAGATATAGTTTTGGAAACATCATCTTTAAAAAGTTCTTGTGAAGTCACAATTAGGTCGCTCAACCCCTCAAAACATCATCACCATCATGCTTTTTGGGACTTGCTTTCTCAACTCCTTCGTCAGCAGATCTCCCGGAAGATCGTGGAGGTTCTTCCTCTTCGATAACTGGGGCAAGTGTCAAATTGCTAGACGGCCCCGCATCATCAGTGAGAGTGGGGCACTTCACCAGTAAAGTTTCAGTGGAGGGATCTTTTGGCATAAGCTTTTCAGCCTTCGCTGGAGAATCGGGAACTTCACAAAGCTGAGTCGAACGAGAAGGGTGAAGGAGTCCAAATTGATGTAAAAATTCATCATTTAACAAAAACTTTATACTCCTCTCTTCTGCCGCCACGGCATTCAGTCTTTCAAAAATTTGCTTATAGCATGGATCTCTAGAGGGAGGAGGAAGTGCTGAAACAAAAAAAGAAGAAGCGAAGTTAGCATTTAGCAACTCAGATTTCGAAAAGCTCAAGAATGGAGAAATTAAAACAGGAAATCTTACTTCCTACTCTCCAGATGGCATAAAACCCTGGAGGACAGCGAACGAAGAAATACTGATTTAGAAATCCATGAGCGCTATCAGGAAGATCAATGATGAGTTTGCGGTTTCGAGCACTCCTTATAACTACGATAGAGGGATGATCTTTAATTTTTGTGAATGAGCAGAGGTAGCAGATTTCTCCAAAGCTCGGTAATCGGTCCAAAACTCTCCTAAATAGCACACATAACCCCATCAGAATGGCATGGCCGTTGGGGTGCAATTGGAATGGAGAGATAGATAACCAAAGCAGGAACTGCTGAAGGAAGTCATTAAAAGGTGGGATGGCACCGCTCAAGCACATTTGGCGATTGACAGCAACAAAGCCAAGAGGGGGCCTATCTGCAGTATCATTTGGCCCCGGCAGTAAGGCATCAGCTTCGGCAATGCCAAACTGGATGCGCAATTGGTTAAACACCCGCTGATTCAGAGTTGTGGAAGTTCTCTCCGGAGGGTTATCCAATGGTTTAGCTATTGGGAAGACATCTTCAGCCTGGCCCATCGGTTCTTCTTGTTGAGAAGTCATTCTACACAAGCAACTAGATGTTCAAATGCGAAGGTGCACGTTTCCTAAAAGTGTGAAGTGTTGTGCAGAACTAATGAAAATAAACAAGTAAATATAACTGAAGTTAAGCTAGTTGGCAATTGATCAATTACTAAATTTCAGGACTTGTTAATTTAAAGTTTCAGGTATAGTGTTAGTGCAAACCGGTCAATTTCAGTTGACTATTTCAACATTGCTTTAGCACTCTACTTGGATTCGTTGGTTTAAAGTGCTTCATTCACACAATCCATTTAAGTTAATTATCTGTTATTAACTAATCTGTCATTTGATGTGGGCGGTCGATGGCAGTATATTCGTCCCAATTTTCTGTAAATGTTGTACTGAACAGATTGTTGGCCTGCAAATCAAAGTAACCTGTGAATGAATGCAATAAAATTCAACAGTTCAAAGTTTATGTAATGGTTCAAAGTTCAAACAGAATTCACATAATTCCTAACTCGTCAACGACTAAAAAATTTTTCCTACGGGTTAAGATAAATCGTTGGTTCTCTGGCTAGCTCGTCCATGACCTAAGGATTGGTAAGCAAGTTAAGTCAGGTTACTTCGATTTTGAGTCGTTGGTGTTTTGAGTCGGCAGTGCCCTAAGTCATAAGTCGTGGAAAAAGGGAAAAGCTCTGGTTCAAAGTAGTAAGAAAATCTCCAAGTCCTATCTCGGCCACGACTCAAGGCTTAAGTCGTGAAGCATGTTGGGTAGGATCATGGTTAAGTCGCAAAGATTGCTGGATCATACAAAAATGGCCGAGTCATACCTAAGGCAATATTCAACTCTATTTGGCCAACTCACCACCTAACTCCTAACCAGTTTATCTTCCAACCTTTAACCCATTAACCCAACAAACTCTCAATCAACAACCCTAGTCTTATCACGCCACTAAATCGCCTCAAGACGCAAATCATCAGATCAGACAACCTTAAATCCATTGATGGTTAGATTGACCAAACTTGCAAGGCTCAAGGGAGTAAATTGGAGGTAAGGATGGGGCGCGTAGGTTAATGATGATCGACAATCGGAAGGGAAGCAAGATTGCTTACGTAGTGTGGTGTCAGAGATGATCGGAGGAGAATCAAGTTGGAATCGCCTGTGAGAACTTGGAGATGCGTTAATGGCGGATGCGGTTTAAAGGATAAGTAATGAGAAGTGGGAGATAGGAGGAACGAGTCAAGAATTTTATATCTGGAAGAGCTGGAACTCGAATCGGCGCACCCGGGTTATGATGAGTCGAAGCACACGACTTACGACTTAAGCGTGTGCTTCGAGGGGCAAATGTTAACCCCGTTCCAGCCTACGAGTTAAGAGGCCCACGAGTTAAAGGAGTCAACGAGTTAAGGCCCGGGATGGGCCACGACTCAAGGTGCTTAACGGTTCAGGAAGGATCTACGACTCAGGAAGCCTCACGACTCAACAAGTCACCGACTCAACGAGTTAACGACCTAAAGCTCAAAGCGACTTGAAGGGTTACGACTCAACGACCCAAGGAGAGGTTGTACGAGTTAAGGAAGGCTTGCGAGTTAGGACATTAACGACCTGAGGAATGTCACGACTTATGGAGGTCTACGACTTAAGAGGAATGCGACATAAAGGTGATACGACCTAAGTTTTCAGAGACAAGTTCAAAACCACGCTATAATGAGATAACTCGTTGACGACATACGACTTATGATGAGTCGTGTACGACTCATACTAACATCAAGGAAAGTTGCACTGGTTAACTCGTGAATGGCTCAGGACTTGTGTTATTCATAGGAATGGGAGCATAGCTTGGAACCAAGCCGGGAGCTAACCCAGTAGGTCGGCCGCGTGTTAACATGAGATGATTTACCACGACTCGTCCACGACCTAATGTCACTAAGTCGCAGCCCCCTATCATGATACTTATATCAAAGAGGAATGACTCGTATACGACTTAAGACTTGTGCTATATTCAGAGGATCGAAGGCGCTTTGGTACGAAGCTAGGGTTCAACCTGTTGAGTTGTCCACGACCCAACCCGACTCGGCTACGAGTTAACGATGAATCGGGTACGGCTCACGACTCAAGACCGAAAACTCCTATAAATACATGACCACTTCCAACATTTTGGGGGACTTTTCTGCTCATTCATTCCAAGCGCCGTTACTCTGCTGCATTCCGAACTACTTCAACACTTAAAGCTTTTGAGATACAAAGAACGCCTCAAGGAACTTCACGAAGAAATCATACATGTCCAACATGAGTTCGAAGATTTTGATCGACATTGAAGTTTAAGCTATTTGTTCTAAGTCGCTTGTAACTCGAAGTGTGTTGTAATCAAAGTGTAATTGCATCGACTTGTAATCAAATCGTCAATAAAGATATTCAAAGTGGACGTAGGCTCTCTCTTAAGCCGAACCACTATAAAATTGCTGTTGTTACTGCTTTCCTGCTATTATCTGCTTATAATCTGTTCCCGAGCTATCGGGTGGTGCTTTCACAATTACACTTCATACACCGGGGTGTTAGCGTTCAAATTTTAGCGTTAACAGCTATCTTTTGGGGTCATTTTGGTTTGGAGATTATCGGTTTTTGGAGGCTTTTACCTTGGGGATATTTTGGACGCTTTTGGATCTCAAGGTGTTAGTTTGGAAGTTCACTATCGCTCTATTTCCTTAAAGACTTTTTGGCATATGATCACTTATTTCTCTATTATGATGTTCTATTTGGAGTTGTGGTATATGTATTATGATACTCTGATGTTGTAACGAATATTATGATGATGTTGTATCTGTGATAGTATACATGATATTCATTTTGTTTCCGCTGTTTTGTATTCATCTAATGTTGTTATATGCTCCATCCGAATGGAGTTCGATGTTTGAATCTTTGGCAATCGAATACAAGTGAGGTATTTGATATCGATTTTTGAACATTGGATTTCGGGTCGTGACATTCTTATACATTTCAAAAATCACTTATAAACCCTTTTATGAATCCAAAAACCATTAATAAAAAAATTCTTCTATAAATCTATAAACCTGTTTCTAAAAATGTTTATAAATATGTAACCATTTATAAACTCTTTATCCTCATAAATAATCTTTCCTTAAGTCATCAATCCACTTTATAAAATGCAAATCTTCCGGCTTTTTTCTTAGTCTCGAAAATATTTATAAGTAATTAAACTCATTTATTTCAATAAAACATTATACAAAATGGTTATTAACAATAAACATTATAGATAATTTGAAATTATTAGCTTTAAACATCTTAATAATAATTAATAATTTAAGATATTGTTAATCAAATAATAATAATTGATTAACCTTTACCGTTATTATAAATAGTAATAATTTTTCTCTAAAACTTTATTAATAATCCTTATGGTTAGTTTCAAAACCACAATTATTCTTAAATAATTAACCTTTCAATTTATTAACCTTTTTACAAATTCTTAAATATATTAACTATAAACAAATAACTTTTAACAATATTAAAATAATTAAATAACTTTAAAATAATATTAATATGATTATATAACTTTAAAATAATTTGAATATAATTAAATGACTTTAAAAGAATATTATTATATTAAAATAACCTTAAAAAACAGTATTAATATAATTAATGAACTTATAAACAATATTAATATATTTAGTTAGATCCTCAAAAATATTTCCAAAGCTCAATTTTGGATTTTAAAATTGTTTCTTGACTCAAAAATCAAATTCCGATTCAAATAGAAATTTATAGTATTTAAAAATACTAATTTGAGTCCAACAGCCACCCAACACTTTATCAATATTAACATTGATTTTCTAACACTACTGGATTTTATTTTCAACCATATGACGATGTTATATGTGACGACCCATAAATCTATACCCTTTGGATTGATAATAAAACACACAGGTCCGACCCAAAATGCATAGAATGATGGAAAGTCATGAGAAAGAAGAGAAAGGGTGTGAAGAAAGAAAGAAGAGAGAAGAAGAGAAGAGAAGAAGAAGAGAGAAATAGAGCCACAACAATACAGAATCTCATAATACAGTGGAATAACGTACACTATAGATAAATAATCTTTACAAAAGAAAAACTGTAATATACATACATCCATCATAGTACATGAATAGATAATTATCAGCTTGGACAATTGTAACAACCTGTCCTCATAAATGCTGATAATTTAAAACAACAATGCAGCTAAAAATAAACAGATACGTGTATACGACATGAAGATCTCTAGCTTGTTTGCTGAAGCTCCAAAAGCACCAAATTTGAATATATAAATATACTTGATCTGACCTGAGCATTGAAAGGGAAGAACGCCATGATCAGTCTGGTAAACAACGTAAGAAAAACACATCTCAACTGGATTTCAAAGTTTTAAGATTACCAAACTTTCTTTATCAAAACAAAGGGTATCTCGTAAGACCACGCCCACATGTAAACATGGATGGGTTTTTCCCTTACGATAACCAAATCATTTCATATCAAATTCTCTTATACTATAATAGTTTCTATTGCACAAATAATAATTAATCATAGCTGCAACTGTTACATTATTAAATTCTAGCATAATAGGTTTACAAACAAAATGGCAGGCACGTAGTGGATATTAGATTTCACACAAATAACAAGGTAAGGGACTAACTTTCCGAACTCGGTACACCTCTAGAGGAATGTAACAAGGGTCGAGATACTTGGCACCTAAACCAACACAAGACTGTACTACCCCTTCCTGGATAGTACCGAATATGTCATTACCCCGGTCGTTACCGAGCTTTAATGGGTACCCGAGTCATACATTCACCACATACTTAAACATGTGTAGAGTAAATCTAGAAGGATGATGACATGTCCTAATGGAAGCGACCCACTTAGCTTTGCTGCTTCTACCTTGTTTTAGTCATTTCTTAGGGTGTGAGGCCAAAAGAGGTATCAAATACCTTTCACATATCACATCGTCTTTGAATGCCACATTACCATTTTCGTTGACTACTAATTGTCTTCCATAATAATACAACCCTTGAGCTCATACGTCTCAAGGAGGGTGTTAAGCTAAGAGAAGTTGCCTTCTCCGCCACTACAGATGTATGTTAGTAAAACATATGTACATAATCTTAGAAATGAAATGTCGGATATCCATCCATACAAGTTATCCAGGAACATGACAAACCAAGGTACTTTCCTACCAAATCCCATCGGGAAATCTCTAGGATTAACAACAAATAGTCCTTGCATTAGATATTTCATAATAAAGAGACTACTGCTACTATACATATATTGGGATTTTAACCCCAAATGATCAACAAGTAGTCCTTCACTATGAAAATCATAAATATCAATATCATCAACAAACGTGCACAATCGTCGCATATAGGTTGGTCCGACAACGCAAAATCGTTAACCAACCTCATACAAAAACCTAATCTCGTTTACTTATCACATTTCCCAACTTTTAGCTATCTATCCTTCGGCCAAAAAGGAAGCTTGGTAAATAAGAGTAATCACTCCACACTACTCGAATCAACTTCCTTTACACCAAATGATAAACAAGCCTACACAGATGACTACATACTAAGTGTATGACTAAATAATTTCCACATAAAATCGAGAATTAAAATGGTTAAAAATGTAATTTAGCACTTAAAAAGTCACTAGGCCTGATTTATTAATCTTTTATTTATCAAGTCACTTTCCAAATTTATTACTTCAAATTATCTTTAAAAAAGATATATTCTCAAAACCATTTCAATATTTCAATATTCGGAAAATATTTCATAAACTTATTTTAATAATAAGTGAGTTCACAACTTATTGCATTTTCAAACCATTAAAACTCCATTTTAAAATATCACTTTCCAAAACATTCATTTTAAGGACTTTTCACTTTAAAAACGTGAATATATTTCCTTTTATAAATGTCCATATTTAGCTTATCAAATTAAATTGATATCACGTTTATAAAATAGTGTTTGTAATTCACATTTCTATTTTATAAAAACTTCCATTTATTAAATTCCATTACTAACCAATTTCCCATTTATCTCATTTATATATCAAAATCCCATTATAAGCTTATTTACTTATAAATTTCTTTATTTACACATTCATTCTTTTGTAATCTCATTATTTATAAAGTCCATTATAAATTCATTTCTAAATTTCAATCCATTTACAAATTTGATTATAAATCCATTTCTAATATTTATAAAACAATGTTTATAAAATCCATTTCACTAAATCTCTTTATTAATAGCATTTTTTACAAACTTTCATTTTAACACTTATAAAACTCATTTATAATTCCATTACTTTTATTTATAAATATTAGTTTTATAAATCTTATATATAAACCATTTATAGTAAGTTCAAAATTCTCAATTTAACTTATTTTACAAAATAGTCAGCTTCATATTTCAAAAAATCATATTTAAGTATATTTCGCAAAGCCATAATTTTTATAACATAAAAATTATAAATTTTTGTTCATTTAAACTAAATTCATTTCTTTAACAATTTATTTTTTTCTAAAACATATATATTTTCAAAATCACTTTGAAATCCTTTTTATACTGAAATCATCATTTTAATATTTTAGATTTCCAAAGGTTTGACCCAATGCTGCAAAAGTACTAAATAAGAGGATTCACATCAATAATTGCAAACATGGCATCCATCACATCAAACATCACATAATACAACATATCAACAATATGTGGAAATAAACATCAACCACTGTGCGGAATCCTGTTGGATTTCTTCAATCTGTCCCCTGCAACAAATATACATATGAGCATAATATGTACAATGTCCGCTTCGAGGTAGACGTGCGCACAAAAGGTCATTCGCTTATACATGGAAACATATAAGGTCTCATCTGCTCCAATAGGCAGGAATATAATCAACTACTAATAGTAAAGTATAACATCCAAACAATCATCTCGTAACATAAAATAATTTTATTCCCACTTAAATAAAAATATAAGCAGGTCAGAAAGAATGAGTTTTACTCACTTTGGTTGCATTCTCCGTTGCAGCGTTTATTTCGATTAATATTAAACGACCGTTTAATTTTAACCAAAATTTTCAACAGCTTCAAATCCATCCAAACAAGCTCTAAAATGAAGTGCTCGACAATGTGAACCCAATGCATTTCGTTTCATAAGAAACAGACCTCATATGAAATAGTTATGCATTTTATAAGTTACACGAATTAAAATAAAATATACTAATTAATGTTTAAACTTAACTCTTTCTTCGTTCGTTCAACCCAGGTATTCATGGCCACGTTCGAACCCATCATGACTTGCTTCCATCAATTACCGCTCCTCCCACGCTTAATTATTCGACGATTAGAGACCACTATTCGAAAGCACATGGCCTACTTCATCACCGCCCCAAGCCTCGTCACGCTCGACCCTACCCATCAGCCACGTAACCCCATAAAACGCACGACATTCATGGCTAGATTCACGTCAATCCATTGCGTGAAATCTCATCACCACTGTTCAATTTATAGTACTCGATGAGCTTTATGATATTGTAATTGAGAGTTCAGCTTGATTGCTTACGGATTGAGAGATAATTGAGGCGAAATATTCGAGCTTTTTTGGCTGTTGAATTTAATGGTGGCGGCTAGCCCTAATTGATCTAGGGTTTTGCAAGTTATGGTCCTCTATTTATAGGCAATATAAATTACTGTTCACTCAAAAAAATTCACACTCCAAACGAAGCGTGTCGTCTAGCGTTCATAATGTTTTACCCTTTATTCTGAACACAATGAAATATATATCGGAGGCTAATTTCGTCATACACAGAAGACAAGTTTTCAAATCGAATTATTTTAATTAAATTTATTTAAATAAATTTCTAGGCGTTTCGAACTCGCATGACCAAATCGTAAGTCCAATCGACATGAAATTTGGAATCCTACGATAATATACTATTATGGATTCAATAAAACTGGTTCGTCCAATTATGAGACAGTGTCCCGAATGACTATTTTTACTCGTCAAATTAAATTTTAAAATTTCATATTTTGGTTTATCAACTTTTAATTCAATTTTAAAAGTTTCCCTACTTCATTCAAATTCAATTAGGATGTAATTAAACTTTAGAAATCATTTTTTATTCCTATTAAATTCCAAATTCAATTATCTAACCAATTTTAAACTTACTTTAAAATATTTAAAATCAATTAAATATTCTAAATTCAGATGATTGAAAAAATGGGTCGTTGCATACTCCCCCTTAAAGAATTTCATCCCCGAAATTACTAAGTAAGAAAGATGCTACATCTCCATTAACTTTCAAAATAATTCATTCAAATAGATTTCCAAATTCATTCAATCCTTTTTTACTTTTCAAAATCAATTGGTTAAACTTCTTACAAAAACTTTTCTAAGTTTTCAAATTCATTCATAGTTATCTTTTCAAAACAAACTAATATCATTTCATTCATCGTTATTTACTAATACACTTTCAAATATCAACTAATACCATTTGAATTTATGACTTAAAATCAAAATTTTAGTTATAAAATTTTTTCCAAAAATTTCAAAAAATTTCCTAACGCCTTAAATTTACAGAAAATTTCGCCAGCGTCTCCTTTGCATGGTTCAATTGTAGTAAAATCACAATAAATATGTATATATATATATATATATCACAAATATACATCTCATCCACGAGGATGAGGCATCCCGTAGGGAAAAACTATAGAAGTACAATAAGTAATCTGAGATATGTACCTTAAATATTATTTAGCGAGCATATACGACGAATATAACATGAGAACGAACTCCAAATCCGAAGCATACGCCATCCACACCTACTAGACACCGAACAACAAATGAGAAATATGTATATAGAAAGTAATATCAAAATATAACATATACCAATAATACAACTAATATGCTAATATAGAAAATGCAACAAAAACAACCATCAAACAACTAACATCCAACTAGCATCCGACAAACCAATTCATTCGTTTTCTATTTAGTTTCGTCCAACTAATTCACATTCAAGTTAACTAACAATCATTTTATTACATTAATTCTCATTTTACTTTCATTTGATTCTCATCAATTTAGTTTGCATTCATTCCTTCATGTTTAATTAATTCACATTCTACTAATTTACATTCATTCCAATTCATTTATTAACATTCATTTGTTAACATACATTTTCTACTGTCAACATTTAATTTATTAAACCCCCTTACGATGTACATGTATCATCCACGTGCAAAACCATATCTGATCATATGCTCGATCACACAATTCCACTTTTGAACTAGTACAGTTCACACGACCACTCTAGTGCGGACTCAGATCCGGTTCCTTGATTAAGAAATCATCATCTTCCTTGCATAGCCATATAATATGATAGAGAACATCAGAATCAGTCAAAAATCCACATCCAGGGTTCGCCTTCAAGAAATTGAATGAAAAATCCTAACTCGGATTGGTGTAAATCACCTCGAAATTATACGCTCGAATCTAGATCAAACATTTATGTGAATAAAACAACATACGTACAACTTACATATTAATTCCAATCGGTTTCTTATTATATCTCAATCTTATTTCCAATTCTCTTATATTTATCTTCATTTCCTTCTAACATTCATTTAATTCGCATTCACTTTAAAATTCAATTTAGTTCAACCCATTTCATTCCATATACAGTTTACTTAGTATATCTTCTTTTTAATACTTACTAAATTTAATCAACCACTCCATTAAATTATTCAATTAAGTTCGTAAACATTTTATTCAATATTTTTATGTTTATTTCACTTCAATACATAAATAAACTACCATTTCTTAGTTCCATTACCCAATTTACTTTTCTTAACATTCAATTTATGTCAAACAACATTATGAAATATATTCACTGCTTTTCATAACTCAAGTTAAAGTTCATTTATAACTTATGTTCATCTTCAATTCAAAATTTAAATTCTAATTTTATTTAACTTGTTTCATTAATTCATTAGAACTTCAACTTTATTTCATCCTACTTTACTTAACTTTAAGTTAAATTTCATTATTTATAATTCAAATTCAAAATTAGATTTCTTTTCTTCTTAATATTCTCATCCAAAAATTATACATTTATTTCTAGCTTAACATTATTCAAATCCATAATTTATACAAAATTATTTAGTTAAAATTTCATGAATATTTATTTGACTAAAGTTTATTGTAACGACCCATAATCTTCGATAATTAAAATAGTTAATTTAATAAGATTTTGTGATTTAATATTGGAAGAAATTGAAAATTTTGGTTTATTAATAAGAAATGACTAGAATGTAATGTTAAAAATGTTAATTAAATACAATTCATAACTACTTTAATGTATGTCCAATTAATTGAAATGATTGTGAAGTTAAATTTTACTGTGTATGAAATTTATAAAACATGTTTGAATTGTTATAAATGAAAAGAAAGTGTTTGTAATTAAAATTTGTTGAAACTAGTAATGAAATGAATGGAATTAGATTAATTGAAATGTTTCAATTAATCTAAAACATAAATGAAATTGTAATGAATGAGTTAATATAGAAACTTGCATTTTGTGTCAATATGGAATGAACATTTTAATTAAGATAATTGCATGTTTTGAGATGTATAAAAATAAAACTTTCATTTTGAATAAGTATGATTTTGGAATAAAATATGAATTTTAGGATAATACACATACACACACACTAATATCCAAACTTCTAAATATATCAGAGGGTTCATGGTTGTGTAAATGTCGTGGAATCAATTAGAATTACCTTTAATTAACAATTGTACATTAATTACACATGTTCACGTAAACTTATTTTTCCATTTCATATATGCTTAAACCCTGTAAATTTGTTGCATTAATGTGACCGTTACAGTAATTAAAAAAAGTAAAGTAAGTCATTTTAAAATGCATAGACAGATATATATATATTCATTAATTAATAAAATTGGTTTGAGTAACATAAATAAATGAACAGATTAATTGAACGATTGATTGTTAATTGATTGACTGCGCTAATGGAGTGTGTACGTAAATTAACGTAAAACGAATGTTTTAATAAAGAATTAAATGCTAAATATGTGTATATTTGGGTTTGTTGAAGTGAATTAATAGGAGTAAGTTTTGGAATTTGGATCCTAAAGGTTTGTTTATAGTATATAAGTGGTCACTTCATTTACTTTGCATTTATTATCACATCAACATTCTCTTTCTTTTTATTTTCAAGTTCTCCATATAGGTTTCATTTGAGCATCCCTTTAATTGTTAGACTACTCATTCGTTTCTTATTAATTAATAATTGCCTCATTCTTTTCATTTGGTTCTCATTTGTTCGTTTTCTCCTTTCAAGTGCTTTACCTGAAGTTTTGGCCTTTTTCTTTTCCCATTTTTAATGTGAACATCCAAATGAATTTTCATTCCATCTAATTAGCATTTACTATTCTCCATTTTTGAAATTTATTTTGTTCATGTGTTATTAGTTTTTGTAGTTCCTTTCATTAGCGACTCTTCCTTTTAAAGCTTCATATTAAAGAACGGAAGATTTATTTTTATCTTTATTCATATATTTATTCCTTTACTTTACCTCTTTCAATATTACCATTTAAGGTTGTTCATATTCTTACGGTATTTCAATTACTAATTTGTTTACACATACTTTATTAGCTTTTCATTTGTTTCCATCTTCATCCATGTAGCCTCATTTCATTTTTCAAATCTCATCTTCTGTAGCTTCATTCCTCCAAATAAACTTCCATCTTATTTCTCTCTCTCTCTCTCTCTCTCTCTCTTCATTTTCCTCCTCCTTTATTTTTTTTCTTCCTCAAATCTCCTTCTTCTTTTTCAAAGATTCCTTTTCTTTTTCAATTCTTCATCTTCTTTAAATTTTCTTCTTATTTTCCAGACACTCTTCTTTTTCCAATTCCTTTTCCTCAAATCTAGATCTATACAAACTTCTCTGTCAATTCCAAAATTTTCTATAAAAAATAAGATTAAGATAATAAGGAAAGAAATCAAAAAGGAGGAAGTAATAGTGAAACCAAATCCGAATAGAAGAGAGAAACCCATAAAGTGAGTGTTTTGACCCACTCACAACTACTAAATTATCTATTGATAGTTAAATTGAATTTATGATGTGGTTTGGAATTGATTGGTGGATGTTTGGTATATTTAAATTGTCATTCTAGTTAAATTGAACTTTTATTGCATTTAATCAGCGTTTAATTTAATATTGAATTTAATTGTAAATTTTATACCTGTTAATGATAATCAGCTATCATTGATGTTTATTGGTTGATTTGGGTGATGATTGTGATGTATGTTTAATTGTTGATATTGGCTGATTTGATGTTATATTTATATTTTTATAACAATGCAAGTTCCCTTAGTTATTGTTAGAAAATCCCTATGGGTTGAAATGATACATACCCGGACGATCATATAGAATAGGAGAAAATCGATATGGGTTGAAACGATAAACCCAAGAGATTTTCATTGATTTGGAATTTGAGATTGCGGGTTGAAATAATATATACCTGTAAATTTAAATTTTACGGATTGAAATGATAAATAAATATATATATATATATATATATATATATATATCACTTGATCATAAGGTTTGATGAGTCCGACATGAAATACAGCTGAAAATTCATAAGGTATGATTATGCCGTATACATGTATCAAAACCAAAACATAAGTAGGGATTTAAATGACATATTTGAGGAATATGATGATTTAAATGAGGATTTAATCTATTTTTGGAAATATAAATTTGAAAGTGATATGATTTCAAATGTGATATAATTTCGAAAGTAAATAAGCATTTGGGTCGGACTCATCTCAATCCGCTGAATTTCATGTATAAGGCATAATCAAACCTTATCATAAGGATTGAAATGATAAATATCTGTATCATTTGATCATAACAACAATTCAGCTGAAAATAAATAGATACATGTATACAGCGTGAAGATCTCCAACTCATTTGCTGAAGCTCCAAAAGCACCAAATCTGAATATGTAAATATACTCGGTCTGACCCGAGCATTGAAAGGGAAGAACCCCTAGATCAGTATGGTAAACTAGCGTGAGAAAAACTCATCTCAACTAAATTTTGAAGTTTTAATATTACCAAAATTTCTATAGAAAAATAAAGGGTATCTCATAGGACCATGCCCATACATAAACATGATGGGTTTTTCCCTTACAATAACCAAATCATTTCATATAAAATTCTCTTATATTATAGTAGTAGCTATTGCACAAATAATAATTACTCATAGTTGAAATTGTTGCATTATTAAATTCTAGCATAATAGGTTTACAAACAATATGGAAGGCACATAGTGGATATTGGATTCCATATAAATGACAAGGTAAGGCACTACCTTTTCGAACTCGGTTCACCTCTAGAGGAATATACAAAGGGTCGAGATACTTGAAACTTGAACCAACACAAGACCGGCATATCCCTTCCAAGATAGTACCGAATATGTCATCACCTCGATCATTACCGACTTTTAACTAATACCCAAGTCATACATTCGCCACATATTTAGACATGTGTAGAGTAAATCTAGAAGGATTATGACATATCCTAATGGGAGCGACCCACTTATCCTTGCCTCATCTACCCTGTTTTAGGCATTTCCTGTGGTGTGAGGCCAAAAGAGGTATCAAATATCTTTCACATATCACATCATCTTTGAATGTTGCATTTCCATTTCCGTTGACTACTAATGCCTTCCACAAAAATACGACCGTTGAGCTCATACGTCTCAAGGAGGGTGTTAAGCTAAGAGAAGTTGCCTTCGCCACCACCACAGATGTATGTTAGTAAAAGCCAATGTACGTAATCATAGAAATGCAATGTTAGACATCCATCCATACAAGTTGTTTAGGAACAGGACAAACCGAAGGTACTGTCACGACCTGATTTTTCGACGTCCGAAAATCGACATCAATATGTCCACTATATTAAATGTCGAACAATCGAATGCCGGAAAACCAAACCGTAAGGGAAAGAAGAAGGAGGTAGAAGAAGAAATATAGAAAACAACATCAGAATCTCACAAACGCAGTGGAATAATATATAATAGATAATGACAGACTTTTATACAAAAGAACCTGTAACTGAATAATACATTATATCATCAGAGTACATACAAACAACAGCCAAATACTGGGAAATTGAAACAACTTGTCCTCACCCAAAAGCCGACATACAGCTTATACTGTGCATTAGAATATATATCAAGTACATGTGATACGTCTCGCTATCCAGTTCACCTCCTGAGCTCACAGCATCCTATCATGTATTTATAATACTCGGTCCGACCTAAGCATCATAATAAAAAAATACCCAAGTCAGTCTTGAAAACCAGCGTGAGAAAATCACATTCAGTTGGATTATTAAAGTTTCCAAAATCCTTTGAAATCAAAGGTATCTCGTAAGACCACGCCACAAATAAACATGTTGGGTTTTTACCATACGATAACCCAAAACATTTTTATCAAATCCGTCCAATATTATAATAGTGTCTATAGAAAGTAAAATAAAATCTAGCTGAAATGCTTGCATCTCACATTCCAGCAATAGTTGGGCACAATCAAAACCGTATAGGCGCTTATTGGAGATTGGATTCCATACAATAGCAGGGCTACTGGGGTACCACCCATCAAAGTATCTGGTCTAGATCAGCGTAGCGAGGATCCCCCTGATCCCCTACAACATAAGTAAGAAGCTACCTCTTACTGGATAGTCCGAATAAGATCACCCCGCGGTTGGGGTTAGCAACCGCCCACACAGCCGAAATATAGAGGGACATGTATACAGGGATGACCTTACCCTAATTGGTTGCTAGCCACTTAGCCTTGCTGCACCTCCCCTGTTTTAGCCATTCTCGGTTGATGAGGTTAGAGGCGATGCGTTACCTTTTTAGAACACATCTCACTTAGAATGCTCACCGTCACCCTGACGATATTTTGATGGCATTCGTCTATACAAGTCCGTTCCCGCTTCGAACGGAACCGAAGGCACTACTCCTACTACATCCATTTTGGAATCATTCTCAGGATTAGTAGCGATTAGCCCTTGCACTTCACTTCTCCATCTTCGACTCCAAACTCTTGCCTTCCTAACGAAAACATTCGAACCAGATCGAAGTGGTATTCGTGAAATTAATCCCGATCCCGGTCTCTTCAAACGATCAGCGCACTGGCTAATATTGATAGTCGGTTATTTAACTATCACACAACATCCACAAACATCCATCAGACTTTAATAATTTCCCAAATTATCTAATTTCAAAGTACCTTCGCAAGATATTTTTTTCTCCACTTCAACCCTTTGAAAATAGTTTCAAATCTCTTTTTCTCTCGTGAAATAAACTTTCACCCAATTGTTTTATTTCCACAGAAAATCACCAAGTCTTAATACTTTAGATTTTAAAATATTTAAATCACTTTATCAGAAAAAATACTTTAAAATACTTAAAATAAAAACTATTTAAAACACTTTATTTAAAATACTAGTTATGAAATCTTATAATAATTTCTCATGTTAAAACTTAAGCCAAAACAAAATTTAAATAAAAGTTATTCTATAAGGTATAAATATTAAATAATTATCTTCTAAATCATAATGCTAGTTAAACCTTTAAAATAATTTACTTATATAATTCTTAATAAATATTTACTTTTAAAAAATTTAAAACCACTAAATAATAATTTCTTTCTAAAACATTCCCTTAAAACCACTTTAAAACCTCTAACTTATATTAAGAAATCTTTCTTTGAAAATATACTTGGCTTTTCAGGGAAATACACTTTCCTTTCCACACCTTTAAAAATAAACAACTATTTATTTTAAAAAAAATCACCCTTTCCTTATAAATTCCCATCCTGGATTTAT
Source organism: Allium cepa (assembly GCA_030765085.1). Lineage (NCBI taxonomy): Eukaryota > Viridiplantae > Streptophyta > Magnoliopsida > Asparagales > Amaryllidaceae > Allium > Allium cepa. The sequence continues at coordinate 22,737,924 of CM060931.1, forward strand.
ACTTCCAAATTATCCTCTGATAAATATTTCACTTTACTTATAAACCCTGTTTATAAATTTCACAATCTCATTCTCCTTTAATCACAGTTTCAACGCTTAGTTGCTTTTCAAATCGATTTCCAAAACCAACTCCATTTTAAAATAAATTCCTTTACTTATCCAAATTTATTTCAAAACACATTTATCCCATATTCACACCTTTATTTATGATTTAATTCTTATTTAAATCGAAAATATCAATTTCATACTTTATTTCAAAATTCTCCTTTTATTTACCAAAATCATTCAAATCTTGAATTTTAAAAATATATTTCTTCGTACTTAAAAAATATATTACTTAAGTCCTTATTTTAACTAAAAATCCTTTTTTCCCATCTATTCAAAATCCCTACTTTTTCCATCCTTGAATTTATTATATAGGATTTAAAATCAAACTTTATCCCTTTCCCAAATTCATTCCTTTAATTTATTTGAATTCACCATAATTATTTTACTTGAAAATTTCCCTTTTTATTTCCTTTAAAAAATACAAACTTTATATATATATATATATACATATATTTCCATTTCTCTAAATACCAATATATAAATTCAGCCCAACACAGCTTCCAATAATTTCAATCCCCAATAAAATCAATATAATCTATCACTGATCATCAAACAAATCACATCACTGAATATAAAATAGATTCAATGTTTTGAGGAATCCAGTTCAATCCCTCCAACCTGTTTTCCTGCATCCACAGATGTTAGCACAATATAAAAATACCAATCCCACTTCGAGGGGGATATCATGGTATATAAGGTCATCCACTATTATGTGGGGCGCATAGGGTCTCATCCACTATAAAATGTGGGAAATCCATCGCTCCATTATATACACACACACACACACACATATACACACTATATATAACATATCACATCCAAGCTGATAATAAATTACCAATTCAAGCAAACATCCAATAATTTAAATTTAACTATTTAAATTTAAAAGGTATTCCAAATGAATGATATTAACTCATCTTTGATTTTAATTTGCAGCCTGATCCAAACCGGCTTGTCTCTCCACAATTTCAGACCTTGTATAAATAATTCACGATTTATTACTATTTTAATTAATCAAACAATTAATCACCATTTATGTATTTAATTTTAACTAATAATTTGATCTAAACTAATTTTTCCTTAAATCTTTTAGTAACTAAAATAACTAAATAAGTTAGATTAAACAAGTTAATCACCAAAAACTTTGTTTCAAAATAGGCTAGAAGATTTAAAAATGTGTATATGTATATTTTATTTTCATTTCCGAACTACATATATAAAATAATCTATATAAGTCTAAAAATCTACTCTTCCATGTAAACCCTTATATATTATTTATTTTTCCAAAGTCCTATATGTATACATAAAATTTCTTTTTTGTATAAATAAAATAGTAATTAACTTTACTATTAAATTCTTAAAAAACTTTCCCTTTTTTAAAACCTTATTGTAACATATATATTTATTTTTTTCTAACAAATATATACATATATACATATATATATATTTAAAACCTTATTGTAGTGTGTTTTTGGTCTTCATAGCCAAAATTTTGGCTGCAGTGTTCTTCGATTTTTTGTACATACATTAAACATTTTATATGCTTTGTTAATGCGATGTTAATAAAGCGCCGCACTCTTTTTCCCTGTCCTATACTCCCGTCGGGTACAGGTTCAGGTTTTTAACGAGGCGGTTAATTTTTTTTCAAATATATATATATATATATATATTACTTATTAAATTTAAATAAAACAACATGCTAATACCATACTGCCTCCAGCTTACAAGAACATAGCGACCCTCTCCTGTTTGCTGCACTCGACCATGCGACGCCGCACCAGATTCCATGACCTCGATAGCTTCATCGAACTCGAACACACGGCATCCAACCCTACAGGCCTTCGACCAACGCGGCACCAAACTCGAGTCACATGTGCACCCTCCATCGACTCCTACGCACACGCCTTGCCTCGCTTCAACCGAGTATCGCTGTGCCTGGGAACCACCATTTGCGACAAAGTCGCAAATTCTGCCTCGACATCTTATCGCCTTCGATTCCACCGTGGCCGAGTTTGAAGTGAGCCTCACGACGAGCAAAAATGAACGCATCTCGTTCGATTCGATTTGGGAAAAAAAAATTGAAGGCAGAGCGCAACGAGGAAGAGGAAGCTGACGCCATTTCTTTGATTCGTTTACTTTTTTTTATGTTGATTTGAGAATGCTGAAGGAAAGAAGGCGAATTTGGTTTATGAACAATTTGAGAATGTAGGGCTTCGACTTCGATTTTGGGCATTTTTATTAGAGATGAAGAGGATTTTGCCAGCCATAATTATTATCTCCCTTGTAGATCTGCTACGTGCTTATCAAAAGAAGAATGGGGAAGACAAGTGGAGATGTTTGCGTGAAAGAATGGTTTTGCTACAGTGTTCTGAGGTGATAAAAATAGCTGATGTTGACTAGAGTATATAAATGTATATACTTTAAATTTTAAATTCAAATTTAAATCGTCTTGAAATTGCAACTCAAAATTTCATACTCCTATCGAGGAATGCCGCTAGACGTTTATAATGTTCATCCCCTATTTTGAACGCAATGGAAAAGATTTCGAGTCCTAACTCGATCATATGGAAAAGATAGCTTTTTGGACCCAGTTATTATATTAAATTTTCGATATAGATTCTACTATACGATCACATGATAACTCCTAATGCTACGAAAATTGAAATTCGATAATAATACACTATTACGGATCCAACGGAACTAGTTTCGTCGAAATCCGATCGGAAGGCTATTTTTAAAATTCAATTTAAACGATATATGTTCAAAACTGAACAAATCACTTTTAGTTTCAAAATTTAAAAGTTCTACTATCTTCAATATTATCAATGTAAATTTTATAGGCCAATGAAATATTTTTAACAGGCTTTAAAAATCCAGATTCAATACCTTACCCAATTTCCACTTATTAAATTCAATAATTTAATTATCTAATAATTAATGATATTTGAAATTCAAGTTAAACTAACTTTCAAATATTTGAAAATCAATTAAATATTCCAATTTCAAATATCCAAAAATTCCGGATCATCACAGCTACTTTCCTACCACATCCTATCGAGAAATCCCTAGGCTTAATAGCGAATAGTCCTTGCATTGGATATTTCATAATGAAGAGACTATTGCTGCTATATGTATATTGAGATTTTAACCCCAAATGATCAACAAGTAGTCCTACACTATGAAAATCTAAAATATCAATATCATCAACAAACCTGCACAATCATCACATATAGGTTGGTCCAAAGTGGTTTTCGAATGCACCGATCCTAGTCTTTTCACACCAACAATGCAAAAGCGTTACTCAACCTCATACAAAAACCAAGTTTCATAGATTTATCACATTTCAACTCTCAACTTGCTATCTATGGCCAAGAAGGAAGCTAGTAGATAGGAGTAATCACTCTACACTACTCGAGTCAACATCCTTTATACCAAACGATGATCAAGCCTACACAGATGGCTAGGTACTAAGTATACAACTAAATAGTTTCCACATCAAGTCGAGAAACTAAAATGGCAAAAATAATAATTTAGCACTTAAACAGTCACTAGGCCTGATTTATTAATCTTTTATTTATAAATCAATTTTCCAAATTTATCACTTCGAATTATCTTTAAAAAAATATATTCTCAAAACCATTTCAATATTTCAATATTCGAAAATCATTTTGTAAACCTATTTTAATAATAAGTGAATTCACGACTTATTGTATTTTCAAACCATTTAAACTCCATTTTAAAATATCACTTTCCAAAATATTCATTTTAAGGACTTTTCACTTTAAAAACATGAATATATTTCCTTTTATAAAAATCCATATTTAACTTATCAAATTAAATTGATTTCACATTTATAAAACAGTATTTATATTTCACATTTCTATTTTATAAAAACTTCCATTTATAAAATTCAATTCTTAACCAGTTTTCCGTTTATCTCATTTATATACCAAAATCCCACTATAAGTTTATATACTTATAAATTTCTTTATTTACACATTCATTCTTTTGTAATCTCTTTATTTATAAAGTCCATTATAAATTAATTTCTAAATTTCAATTGCAAATCCACTTACAAATTTGATTATAAATCCATTTCAAATATTCATAAGACACCGTTTATAAAATCCATTTCATTAAATCTCTTTATTAATAGCATTCCTTTATAAACTTTCATTTTAACACTTATAAAACTCGTTTATAATTCCATTGCTTTTATTTATAAAATATTATTTTTATAAATCTTATATATAAACCATTTATAGTAAGTTCAAAGTCCTCAATTTAACTTATTTTACAAAATAGTTAACTTCATATTTCAAAAAAAAAAATCATATTTAAGTATATTTCACAAAGCCGTAATTTTTATAACATTAAAATTATAACTTTTTTTGATTTAAAATAAATTCATTTCTTTAACAATTCAAAAATTATTAGAACATGTATATTTTCAAAATCACTTTGAAATCCATTTGATATTGAAATCGTCATTTTAATATTTTAAATTTCCAAAAATATGACCTAATGCTGCAAAAGTATTAAATAAGGGGATTCACATCAATAATAGCTGAATCTGTCATATCAAACGTTACAAAATATAGCATAACAACAATATGTGTAAATAAAAATCAACCATAGTGAGGATTCCTGTTGGATCCCTCCGACCTATCACTTGCAACAAATATACATATCTGCATAATATGTACAATGTCTACTTCGAGGCAGACTTGCATACAAAGGTCGTCCGCTCATACACGGAAACGTATAGGGTCTCATTTACTCCAATAGGCAGGAATATATCCAACTATTAATAATATAGTATAATGTTCAAACAGTCATCACATAATATAAAATAAATTTAGGGTACTTTTGGCACAGGTCCTTATTAAGTTTCAAAATTCACGAAAAGTCCTTCACTAAATTTCAGTGTAAATTAGGTCCCTTTTTTTTATTCACGATTATTGCAGAGCATGATGCAACTTTTCATAAAAGTTGCTGACATTTCCGCAACTTTTCTGTACACTATGAACATAGTGTATGAAAGTTGCTGAAATATCAGCACTTATTTATAAATGTTGCTGACATTTCAGCAATATTTATGTACACTGTGAACACAGTTTATGAAAGTTGCTGAAATATCAGCACTTATTTATAAAAGTTGCTGACATTTCAACAATAATTTTCTTTGTTTCCAGAAAACAGAGACCCGATTTACAATGAAACTTTGACAGGGAAAATTGCTGAAATATCAGCACTTATTTATAAAAGTTGCTGACATTTCAGCAATAATTTTCTACGTTTCCAGAAAACAGGGACCCGATTTACAATGAAACTTTGATAGGGACCCGCTTTACAATATGAAAGTATGATAGGGATGCCTACCTAATTTCCACATAAATTTATTTCCACTTATATAAAACTACAAGCGGGCCTGAGAGAGTGAATTTTACTCACTTTGGTCACATTCGCCGTTGCAGCGTTTATTTCGATTAAAATTAAATGAGTGTTTGATTTAAACCAAAATTTCAATAGCTCCAAATCCATCCACACCATTTCTAGAATGAAGTGCTCAACAATACAAACCCAATGCAATTTTCTTTGTGCGAAACAGACCTCATATGAAATAGTTATGCATTTTATAATTTACATGAATTAAAATAAAATTAAAACGTCATTAACTAATTTAATTAACCGATTAATGTTCAAACTTATCTCCTTCTCGTTCGTTCAACCTAGATATACACGGCCCCATTCGAACCCATCATGACTTGCTTCCGTCGATTGTCGCTCCTTCTACGCTTGACTATTCGATAATCAGAGCCACCATTCGAAAGCCCATGGCCTACTTCATCACCGCCCCAAGCCTCATTATGCTCGACCCCACCCATCATCCACGCAACTCCATGAAACATGCGACATTCATAGCTAGAACCACATCGATCCATGACATGAAATCCCCTCACCACCATTGGAGTTATAGTACTCGATGAGCTCTACGATATTGTAGTTGAGAGTTTTTCTTGATTGCTTACGGATTGAGAGATGATTAAGGGGAAAGTTTCGAGCTTATTTGGTAGTTGAATTTGATAGTAGTGGCTAGCTCTAATTGATCTAGGGTTTTGCAAATTAAGGTCCTCTATTTATAGGCAATATAAATTACTATTCACTCAAAAAATTTCTGAACTCCAAATAAAGCGTGTTGCTTGGAGTTCATAATGTTTTATCCCTATTCCGAACATAATGGAATATATATATGTTATCCCGCTTTTTGGCAAAGCCGCGATACCAAAAGATCAATCGAAAACGAAGGACAGTTCGTATCAAAGATTGGTCATACTTCGTTTCGCTATGGATATCGCTGAATTTTGTCCGAGTCCAGATTGAGCTACAATTGATAGGACACAACAAGAATGATCATAGAAGTCAGCATCTTAAATTTCAAGTCAATCCGAGTTCATACGCTTAAGTTATGATCGATTCAATTTGAAGGAAAAAGCACTGGTTTCGAATCCATCGTTGTAGGTGTCTTCGAATCCATCACCGAACACCGTTCGAACTGATCACCTTCGTATCGATTAGCTTCGAATCCATCGGAGTACCTCGGTTCGACTCCATCAACTTCGAATCCATCGAGTTCGTATTGATGGACCTCGCGTCCATGTAGAAGTTGCAAAGCTCGTATCCATCAGAGAAACGCAAGTTCGCACCCATCAAGCATCGGTCGTTCGACTCCATCAATAAAGCCTTGTTTGAACCCATCAGTGGAGCCTTGATCGAACCCTTTAGTGAAGCTTCGTTCGAATCCACCAAGTCAACCATCCATGATGACGTGTCATCCATCGGTTCGAATGCGCCGAGATTCATGGAGTCGAAGCGGTCAACCCGGAGTGAAGACCGGATAGATTCGAAGTTTGCGCTCTACGTCATCACAGGGGCGCGTGCCACCATCGATTCGAGACCATCGGTTCGAAGGGATGGTTTCGAACAAGACAGCCTCTCGAAGAATCCCATCTTGTATCCATCATATCTCCCAATCTACTGATCCAAATGCCACGAAATTTTCACAGAAGCTTGCATACATGTTGAAGAATGTCCACACCAAATTTCACCTCGATTGGATGATTTTCTGATCGATTCGAATGGAGTTCGAATCGATGCCAAAGTGGGCCCAAATTTCCTGAGGCCGAGCGCGTGGGCCCCCTCACGTGCCAGAAGTGGTCTCCCGAGTTTTCAGCGAAATATCAGCAACCTACGCCTATAAATAGATCACCAGAGCCAATAAAAAAAGGATCTTTCGACTCTCAAGCGCCCAAACACTACCGGATTGAGATCTCCATCATCCTATATCATATATTTGCTGTTGATTTCGAATTCCTGGTTGTAAGTCGCTGTTGATCGCTGTAATAACTTGTAATTATTGAAAGAGAATCAATAAAACATAAAAAAAACTTCACAGTGGACGTAGGCAACACGCCGAACCACTATAAATTGCTTGTCTACGCATTTACTTTACTGTTGATTGGAGTTTTTGTTAGATAATATCTGTTTTGAATTTACATTCTTCACTATTATCTCTTCAACGACTCCCGAAGAGTGTTGCGACCAATTTTGGTGCAAACACTTTGGTGCTTTCACTGAGAAAACCCAGATTTTCTCATGCTCGTTGGATCTGTCATCGATACCGGATTGAATAAATCTAAGAGAGAGATCCAGATCATTACATCCAACTTCCTTCCTTTCTATTCAGATTTTCATAAAGTCTAGGAAAGGAATCTAACTTTCAAGATGGTTAGTACAAGAACCACCTCTAACGCTATCAATCAAGAAGAACAGGATCGACAGAATCCTGTGCTGCCACCTCCATCTAATCAGGATGCTACTGGGCACTCCGAACCGTCAGGTCCGGTTACCCGACAAGAGCTACAGTTGCTACTCCAAGAGCTGACCCAGAGTCGGCAGCAACTAGAAGAACAGCTACGCGCTAACGCTGAGCCAGTCAACAAGCTGGATCGCAAGAAGCGAAAGAGATCCAAGAGAGACCATGCTTCTTGCTCCTCCAGAAAAAGTTCTTCATCCTCTGATTATCATAATCGATCTCCACGACCCCGACTAGATGGGAGTCGCATGCCAGCCACTGGAGATCAACCAACACTGACCGTTGGACAACTGAGAGTTGGTCCATCAGCCAGTTTCCAATCCGGACCCTCCTCCCAAGGAGGTGTCGTTCCTCATCACACCGTAGAATACCGCACCACTAACGTTGCGGCTGAGCCAGGAGTCGACGCCCAAGATCAGTCGGACCTGGACCGTCACCAACACGGACGTACTCCTGAACCATATGCCCCGGAAGACTATGAGCCACGAAGGCAAGACTTGGACCATCGACGATATCCAGTCCATCCGCGAAGAATGGAACGTAATCATACTCCGGTGCAGGCCGCATAAAACGCGCAAATGCTGGATCTTTCAACTATGATACGTCAGATGATCCGTGAGAGCCAGGGATTCACAAATGACGATTAGGGAGTTACCCGAAGTCACACTCCTTTTACGGAAGATATCCTTACTGTTGAACCCCCACGGCGATTCCGGAGGCCAACTCTACCCATGTATGAAGGAAACTCCGACCCCAACCAACATATTCTGAAATATGAATGGTCGATGACCGTTGCCAGAGCCGACGATGCAGTAAAGTGTCGTAGTTTCCCCATATCCTTTGGGGCATCGCTACCATGTGGTTCACTCGATTGCCACCTCGATCCATCTCTTCATTCGACCAGTTAGCCACAAAATTCGTTGAGCAATTCTGCATGCACGTTGCAAGGCCAAAAGATGTCAACACTCTATCTAGTGTCACTCAATCTCCCGGAGAGACACTCAGACACTACTTAGAGAGATTCCATACTTCATGTGCGGAGATCAGTAATCCAAACGATAACTCCATCCTTATGGCGTTGACTAAATGGATTGACCCCGATTCTAAGTTCGGCAATTGGTTAGCTGGAAAATCACCTGCATCATTGGACCGTTTCCATGCCAAAGCAGCTCAATTCCTGAGACGGAAAGACGCGTAACAGTCTAGGAAGCAAACTGATGCAGGACCGAATACGGAAGGGATCCAAAGGAATGTTGCAATCAAACAGTCCGGTGAGAGCTCTGGAAAAGTTCAGTTGAACATTAAAAATAAAAAAGCTCGGCGGAGTGAGAGCGTAAATCAAACTAAAAAACAAGATCAAAGTCGTGGCCCGCAGCGCAAGAATCCAATGTTTGACAGTTACACTCCTCTGAATACATCACTAGAAGACTTGTACTTACGAACCTGTAATACAATTCAATACCAAAAACCTGCTCCAAAACCGTCGTCGGAGAGGCAAATCCAGATGGGAAAATTTTGCAGGTTCCATGAAAGCAACGGGCACAATACGAACGAGTGTGGGAACTATACGAACGAGTGTCGCCACTTACATGACCTCGTTGAAAAACCGATCAGAGAAAGGAAGCTGGAATAGTTTGTGCGGACACCGCAGCCTAGAGACGCGGGCCCATCAAATCAAAACAATGAACCCAATCGACCGAGACAGGAGGACTCCACTTGTCCCCGTGGAAGATTGGTGATAAACGCCATTAGTGGCGGACCAACTTACCCAGGAGCCTGGAATGACGAAGATCTTCGTCACTGTCACACATGACAGGCTCATTCAATCTATGAATACTTTGCAGTTTCCTTTACATTTTGAAATTTGAATTTGTAATAAGGCACTGACTTTGCCATATTTTCTTATTTCAGCAATAAAATACTATCTCTTCAAGCTAGAGCTGTGATTCACCGAATGAAACATTCAACAATCACGACACACGAAGAGCTAAGTTCCATCAAACAATGGAATTTACTCAAATAGCGAGTGATTGTGATACAACCGGCTACTCACTAAGTGAAACCCCAACTCGGGGACAAGCCATCACGTCAAAGGCTGAACTGGACCAACACACAACAGTCCTACAACAAACTCCAACTTCCCAGAGTGTGAATTGGAGTATAAACATTCAACAACTCGTTCCCAGAGCGCGAACGGACTCCAACTTCCCAGAGTGTGAATTGGAGTATAAACATTCGATAATTCATTCCTGGAGGGCAAACGGACTCCAACTTCCCAGAGTGTGAATTGGAGTATAAACATTCAATAACTCGTTCCCGGAGTGCGAACGGACTCCAACTTCGCGGAGTGTGAATTGGAGTATAAACATTCAACAATTCGTTCCTGGAGTGCGAACGGACTCCAACTTCCCAGAGTGTGAATTGGAGTATAAACATTCAATAAGTCATTCCCGGAGTGCGAACGGACTCCAACTTCCCAGAGTGTGAATTGGAGTATAAACATTCAATAACACATTCCCGGAGTGCGAACGGACTCCAACTTTCCAGAGTGTGAATTGGAGTATAAACATTCAATAACTCGTTCCCCGAGTGCGAACGGACTCCAACTTCCCAGAGCGCGATTTGGAGTATAAACATTCAATAACTCGTTCCCGGAGTGCGAACGGACTCTAACTTCCCAGAGTGTGAATTGAAGTATAAACATTCAATAATTCGTTCCCAGAGTGCGAACGGACTCCAATTTCCCAGAGTGTGAATTGGAGTATAAACGTTTAATAACTCGTTCCCGGAGTGCGAACGGATTCCAACTTCTCAGAGCGTGAATTGGAGTATAAACGTCAAATCCATCATTCCCAGAGTGTGAACGGACTCCTAAAAAGCCCGAATAGATGCGACTGACCATCCAGCGGCTAACTCTAGATTCCCAGAGCGCGAGTCGGAGTACAAACATCAATTCCAGGTTCCCGGAGTGCGAACCCAAACATACATGTTATCTCCAAGTTCCCAGAGTGTGAATTGGAGCGTAAATACCAAATCAAAGTTCCCAGAGTGTGAACTGAAGTATCAATACTAACTCCAAGTTCCCAAAGCGTGAAGTGGAGTATAAACATCAATCCCAGGTTCCCGGAGCGTGAACCATGTTACAAACATCGATAGCTCTTAAATTCCTGGAGTGCGAACCGGGTTATCGATCTCAAATTATCCTAGTCCCCAGAGCACGGACATGTGCTTAAGATGTGCAATAAGTGCGATCAACCATCAAGATGCACTTGTTGTTCCCCGAGACTAGGGGCGAAAAACTAAGTGTTAATAACTAACCAAAGAGATACAATGTCTGAAGTTCAACTTATTCATCGATCACAACTTGTGACCAAGATTTTCAGACTTGGCAAATTAACGAACTCTACTTGACGGTAAAAACACCACAAGTACACCGGACCAAAAACAAAACACCACCAACACTTAAGCACAAAAGAAATGAGAATTGAAACAAAGAAACTGAATTTTATTTCAACTAACTAGAGGCAGGGACTTACATGCAAATAAGTTCTTCCAAAAAAGAATTCCTACTTGCAGGGGCCGAACCTGCATCTATACACGACCTATCTATTAAAAAATCCGCTTAAGCGGTCCATCTACTTCTTCTTTTTGAGTCTCCTTATCAGCGGTTCGTCATCGGACTCGCTAGAAACAGAGATCCTTCATTTGGAGCGCTTCCTCTCAGGTGGTTGCTCCTCGGCCGGGGGCATAATGTCGACGTCCTCCTCAGAGCTCGAAGCTACATGAAGGGTTCCCACTGGAGGAGTAGGAGGGACTGGATCCGTAACGGAAGACCGGATAGTGCCCCCCGATAATATTATCCTTGCAGGTGCTGAGCCGTGCGCCGCCGTACTGCCACCAACACTACCACCTTGCCCCGCAGCTTCTAATTCTGCATGAATCTCAGCCAGAATTTCCTCATCACGAGTCGCTTGGGCCTGGCTGGGGGCATCTGCAGTCTGCATTGAAGAGCTAGAGGTTGGCGGAAGGTCGCTAATGATGAACGGCAAGTCTGTGTAGAAGCCACCCTGCTCGCCGAGCAGCTCGCTCACCATTTGTTCATCAAGAGATAATCCGCTCCCCTGCGCCGCCTCAGTTGATACTGCTATTACAACGGTAGTCTCGGTGGTAATGGCTTTCTCCCCTTTACTCGATTCTTGAGTCGCGGCAATCGGCGCAACTCCAGTCACTAAGCAAAAATAAGAAGTTATTAGTAACTGCTTCAAAACAAACTCTCTGTTCGAAATACACTTGAGATAAGTTCGGGGTACCTTCCTCCGTATGGCTTGCGGATGGCTGAGCGGCCTCAGAAGTATGCTCCTATATAGAAGATAGCCGCGGCTGTTCTGGGTCGTAAGCTGGAACAGATTAGGAATCGACCGCAGATACAGGCTCTAACAAAGGTGGAGCAGTAATGTCAAGAATGGTAGCGTGATGCTCGACACCTGATCCTTCCCCAATCTCCCGGTGCTGGCCACCAATCATCTCCTTCTCATGATAAATTATGGCATCATGACGAATCTTTTTTTCGTCATCTGTCAGCAACCGGTTTTCGAGTTCAAATCGGTCGACCGATTCATCCGGATGCGCTTCCTCTTTCTTCTCAACCAATCGACCCCAAGCGCTACGGAGGTGTACTGGGTAATCATGAAGCCAGGCCAAATTTCTGTGTCTCAACACATTGGCATTGTAAGTGATGAGCAGATCTTCAATATCGGCCTCCAGCCTGGCCTCCGCTTGTTGAACTTTCTCCTCAACCTCCATCTCGACCACCTGGACCTTGGCTACTGCCGCATCTCGTTCAGTCCGAAGCATTACGGCTTGTTCACACGCCTCCTGGGCTGCTTTGTTCGCATCATCCCTATCCTTGGCGATTTCAGCAAATTTGGACTTAAGCTCATTTAGCTCCTTCAGGGATGTGTCCCTCTCGGCAGTGACCATGGTGTTTCGATGGCCCATATCCTCTACCATGGCGTAATGCTCACGTTTCATCCTATCCATCGTTGCCTGGGCTTCGTCAGCTTTTTTGATAGCCTCCATCTCTGATTTTCGAGATGATTCAGCTTCTGTGTTCAGCACTTGTATGATGCGGTCTCTTTTAGCTAGCTCGGCTTGTATCTTTTCAATAGTGGTCGCTCGCTCAAAGGCCAACGCCGACGCTTTATTAGGCGCTTTCGACCATGCTTTGTACTGGGCTTAAAAATCGTGCACGTAGTCATGTACTAACTGCTCGGCTTCCTCTGGAATCCTCTTTAAATGTGGAGGAAAGATGTAGTTATCAAAGCAGATATTTGGAAAATCTTTCCTTAGCTGAGAAAGCTTGATTGCTCCTTCCCCTGAAATTTCCACGGGGGGCTGTTCTGTAACAGCAGCAGTTATTGTTTCGCTCCTAGAATGGAGGGATTCATGCCTAGATGACTGAGAAGCCGACATGTAGTGTGAAGATTCAGAGGGACGAGAGACATGAGCAGGAGGTTGTATGGGATTTCTGGTAGGAGGAGTACGCGATCGAGATCGACGCTTATAGCCTCTATCCGTATCATATCTTTCTTGATCAGAATACCCAGAGCGTCCCTGGTCGTAATCTCTGTCCCCATCTCGTCTACGCGAATCATGATATGAAGACTTGCGGGCATGTCGAAGACTCCCTAACATTGAACCTCGCCTAGACATAGCACCTACAGAGAAAAATAAAATAGAATTAATCACCTTTCGAAACAGGTAGTTTACAGTCAAAGGTCATGCAGTGTTGTGGAATATGTATGAATGTGAAACCCCCCGACCAACCGGATGTGTCTGCCACACCAGTGGGAAAAGACTCGCTCAAAACTAAAGTTTCTGAAAGTTCTTCCAATCCGGCATCATGTTGTAGGGACATATCGTCCAGGATTGGAATATCGGCGAGCCCTTCATAAAGGCTTTCAATTCTCGGAGGAGACATCTCCGAAATTCTAACTCCGGGAGCGGATCGGGCCGTGACAACCGATTTCCATATCCCCTTCTTAGTTGGCTTGACAATGGCGGCCTTGCCTTTTCTCTGCTTCGCGACATCCTGATCTACATACGTAGGCTCGGTCAGCGGCTCATCATCGATATGGGTTCTTTCAGAATCAGCTTCCTCGTAATAACTTTGGGCTTCTTGTGCTTGACTCGTTTTTTCAAGACGGTCCTTAGTGCCCCGTCAAACTTTATGCTCTGCCCTCGTTCGATCAACCCGTAAGTCCGGAGATTCCTATCCATCAGAAGCAACTCGATATCCCTATCTTCGCTCGGGGCTCCCCGGAGTACTCGTACTGTCTCCTTAAATTGTTCACCTTCGGGTCGTTGAATCGTTGTTGTAAAAAGGAAAAGATATAAGTTTCACTTCGACTGCAATTGCCGTAGTAATTATTTGAGAACTCAGCTATACTTACGTCTGAATAACCATCGCCGGGCAAACCCTGGAGGACATCTGACGTAGAACCATTCTGTCGTGTAATAACTCAACCTGGTCCAGGACCCGGTAACCATATGACAATTCCTCACCGCTTCCAGAAATTTGAAGGAAGGGTAGTCACCTCGGGTTTTGAAATTGAATAGATATCTGATCTCGGTCGGGATCGGTGGTCTATGAAGATACTCCATGAAGACAATGAACAAGCTGTTCACGGAAGCATATCCATTCGGGTGTAGTTAAGATGGGGCAATCCTCAAAAAGGACAGTACTTCTCTTATGTACTCATTGAACGGAGGAAGTGTCCCAGCCACGCATGCGTGGCGATTTAATGCTGTATATCCTTCCGGCGGATGGTGCGGTCTATCATTCGGCCCCGGTAATAACACGTCGTCCAGTGAAAGGCCGTGCCTCAAGCATATTCTATCCAACATATCTTAAGAAATATTGGATTGAACGGAATCTGATGGATTGGCAATAAAAGACGCATTGGGAAACCCATCCGGGGCTGGTCCGATGATCTCAGGTTCAATATCTGGAACCTCTAGTCTCGAAGTAACTATACTTTGAATCCCCTGCTGCTGCGAACTTGAAGGTTCCATAACTAGCTAACTCATGAGAAACCATCATTAGACGACAAAGGAACCGTGCATTCCCCAGTGTAAAGTGTATGAATGTGTGTGGTGCAGTGCTGTGCATTACTTGGATAAATGTCGCAGAGTTAAAGAAAATATGCAAACGACAAAGCTACGGAGTCCGGTTATAATGACCGTTATCGCTGACCGTCATCACTAAACCGTTTATGTGATGGAAATTGATTCGGATAGAAGTTGTTATGGTTCCATCGACGAGCTTCGAAAGATGGTCAAGTATGCAGTTTAATTATCAAGTCCAAATATGCAGGAATGAAGCTCGTCGGAATTATGCTTAGAAAATGTCAAACTTTGGTATCCATCATAGAGGGTTCGAACCGATCACAGGAAGCTCATTCGAACCCATCCTAATACCACTTCGAATCGATGCAGAAAGGCGCGCTTCGAATCGATGATCAGGTGTCGAGTTCGAATCGATCAATGAAGGATGAGTTCGAATCGATCCTTGGTTAACTGGTTCGTACCGATCAGGAAAACCTCAACTTGACATCGATCACGTTCAAATCGATACCTTTCGTATCGGTCATAAAGATACAATTCGTATCGATGTAAAGTTAAGGACTTCGAACCGATGGCTGATGGATTCGAGGTCCATCGATTCGAATGGACCCATCAAGATAGTCAATCGGTGCGAACTGCGTCACCCCCATGAGGGCATCCTAGGGATCGATGCGAAATCCAAAGGAAAATGATGTCGTTCACGTCGATTCGAACACGAGTCCCCAGGTGGTTTCGAAGCTCCTTCAAACCAGATCTGGTTTTACCAATCACCAGAGTGGCCAATCGATGAAGAAGTGGTAGGTCAAGAATAGCTTTGCCATTTGGATTCGAGGCTAGTTACCTAATTTGAGTGATGGATTCGAGGAATTAAAAGGTTTGGATCTTGAGTGGTTCGAAGGCATGGCACAGTGTTTTCTCTCTGAAGCTTCGAGACGACGCAAAGCACAATAACACAAAGTAAAAAGTAAAAGGTGAAAAATGGAAAACCCTCTGCTATTTGTGTGAAACCTAGGAAGTGACCGGGCCATTTCGCATCCCAGTTAACTCAACCGGTCACAACCAGTAATTATCAGATCAATTCGAGGTCAGCCTTCGAATCCATGCGCTTAAGGCCTCATCGATACGAAACACACAGCAGGGCGTCGAGTTGCATCGATGCGAAACAAACAGTGGGCACATCGATTCGAAGCACCTGTTCACATCAACAAATTCGCAACTCCATCCACAACCTACCGATAAGAACGACGACTTCGTATCCATCATTTCCTATCGATACGAACTACTATTTCGTATCCATCCTTTCTCATCGGTATGAATGAATGTTTCGTACCCGTCCAAGCCATCGGTTCGAATGCCGATTTCGTACCCATCATAGCGTAGGCGTGCTTCATCAGTACGAATGTTGATCTCGAATCCATCGGTGCTCATGCCCGTCGGTTCGAAATATTACATTCGTGCAACCCAAATTCAATTCCTTTAACCTTCTATATCGTTTCAGCAGAGAATCGATACGAAGGGACTTTTCAAAACGACCATCAAGCGTTGTCTCAACTCAAATTTTCAAATCGGTTCAGGAGATCATCGATACGAAATTCAATAGCAAACAAAACTGACAACGACTCATAGACGCACGACATTAGCAAGGGTCAAACTAACATATGTGCATATATGTCGGACTAACATTCGATTTTAAACATTATAGGGATCGAATACTCATCTTGTTACAAATGCAGCAGCCAACGGCTAAGCACTGTTATACAGCAATCAATCATATCAACGCAAGGTGACAGCAATACAGGGTACGAGTCTCAAAAAAAAGAGCAATGATTGTTCAGAGAGAAATTGTAGCTATTCAAAACAAGTCATGTTCCCACAAGAAGTACTTTGGGGGGGAAAATGTTATCCCGCTTTTTGGCAAAGCCGCGATACCAAAAGATCAATCGAAAACAAAGGACAGTTCGTATCAGAGATTGGTCATACTTCGTTTCGCTATAGATATCGATGAATTTTGTCCGAGTCCAGATTGAGCTACAAATGATAGGACATGACAAGAAAGATCATAGAAGTCAGCATCTCAAATTTCAAGTCAATCTGAGTTCATACGCTCAAGTTATGATCGATTCAATTTGAAGGAAAAAGCACTGGTTTCGAATCCATCGTTGTAGGTGTCTTTAAATCCATCACCGAACACCGTTCGAACCGATCACCTTCGTATCGATTAGCTTCGAATCCATCAGAGTGCCTCGGTTCGACTCCATCAACTTTGAATCCATTGAGTTCGTATCGATGGACCTCGCGTCCATGGAGAAGTTGCAAAGCTCGTATCCATCAGAGAAACGCAAGTTCGCACCCGTCAAGCATCGGTCGTTCGACTCCATCAATAAAGCCTTGTTCGAACCCATCAGTGGAGCCTTGTTCGAACCCATCAGTGAAGCTTCGTTCGAATCCACCAAGTCAACTATCCATGATGACATGTCATCCATCGGTTCGAATGCGCCGAGATTCATGGAGTCGAAGCGGTCAACTCAGAGTGAAGACCGGATTGATTCGAAGTTTCTGCTCCACGTCATCACAGGGCGTGTGCCACCATCGATTCGAAACCATCGGTTCGAAGGGATGGTTTCGAACAAGACAGCCTCTCGAAGAATCCCATCTCGTATCCATCATATCTCCCAATCTACTGATCCAAATGCCACGAAATTTTCACAGAAGCTTGCATACATGTTGAAGAATGTCCACACCAAATTTCACCTCGATTGGATGATTTTCTGATCGATTCGAATGGAGTTTGAATCGATGCCAAAGTGGGCCCAAATTTCCTGAGGCCGGGCGCGTGGGCCCCCTCACGTGCCAGAAGTGGTCTCCCGAGTTTTCAGCGAAATATCAGCAACCTACGCCTATAAATAGAGCTCCAGAGCCAACAGAAAAAGGATCTTTCGGCTCTCAAGCGCCGAAACTCTGCCGGATTGAGATCTCCATCATCCTATATCATATATTTGATGTTGATTTCGAATTCCCAGTTGTAACTCGCTGTTGATCACCGTAACAACTTGTAATTATTGAAAGAGAATCAATAAAATATGAAAAAACTTCACAGTGCACGTAGGCAACATGCCGAACCACTATAAATCGCTTGTCTACGTATTTACTTTACTGTTGATTGGAGTTTTTTTTAGATAATATCTGTTTTGAATTTACATTCTTCACTATATCTCTTCAACGACTCCCGAAGAGTGTTGTGACCAATTTTGGTGCAAACAATATCGAAGGCTAATTCCATCATATAAAGAAGATAGGTTTTCAAATTGAACTATTTTAACTAAATTTGCTTAAATAAATTTCTAGGCCTTTCGAACTCGCACGACCAAACTGTAAGTCCAATCGACATGAAATTTGGAATCCTAAAATATACTACTACGGATCCAAT
The DNA here is from genome assembly GCA_030765085.1 of Allium cepa. Lineage (NCBI taxonomy): Eukaryota > Viridiplantae > Streptophyta > Magnoliopsida > Asparagales > Amaryllidaceae > Allium > Allium cepa. The sequence continues at coordinate 22,756,460 of CM060931.1, forward strand.
GAAACTAGTTTCATCCAATTCTAAGACGGTGTCCCAAATGACTATTTTTCCTCATCAAATTAAATTACAGAATTTCCAATTTCGGTTTATCCACTTTTAACTCAATTATAAAAGTTTATTAACTTCATTGCAATTCAATTAGGATTTAATTCAACTTTGGAAATCAATTTTATTGTTATTAAATTCCAAATTCAATTTTTAACCGATTTTACTTATAAATCCTACTTTAAAATATATGAAATAAATTAAATATTCTAAATTCAAATGACTGAAAAACTAGGTCGTTACATGTTTGCGCCAAAGTTGGTCATAAACACCCAATTGCCGATGAAAACACCCATTTTCAATCACAAATCACATATAGCAAATATTTAGAGAAAATAAATGTGAAGAACACTCAAAATTTTAAAAAAATGCAATAAAGACACAAGGTTCACAGTGGTTCAGCTATCTCCAGCCTACGTCCACTTTGAAGAGTTGTTATTTATTGATAATCACTCGCTGGTTACAAGGATTTAGTTGATAATAATCGAGTTACAATGGAGTTCGGAAGAGTAATAGCGTAGAAGAACCAGAAGATCCCCTTTCTGAAGCTCTTGGACTGCTATTTATAGGTGTAAGCTGCAAATATCCCACCCAGATCCCAGAAGACTCCTTCTCTCACATGGGTGGGCCCACGTAATTGATCCCGAGTGATTTCGACTCGATCCATGATCGATACGAATGAGATTCGTATCGATCAAAATCTTGCCCAATCGAGTCGGGATCGATCATGAATATTCTTATGGTTGTGCGTAAGCTCTTGTAAAAATTTGGTAACATTTGGACTTGTAGATTGTGAGATACGATCGATTCATGTAACGATCCCGATTTTTGAGTAAAATTAAATTTGGTAATTGATATAAATTTGTGAATTTAATCTGTAAATTAAATTAATTTTTTCAAGATTAACTAGGATATTTGTTTATTTGGACATTGATTTTAAAATTTAATTGGGGCTTTGAAATTCTATATTTAATATCTTACAAATAGAAAGTAACAGCCCAAAATTTATCAATTAAAATTAATAATATATTTTAAACTTTTGAAGGTTATAATTTGAATTTTTTTTTTTAAGGTTAGCCTAAGTTAAATTTTTATATATAATTATTTGGAAGTTAAACTTTGTATTGATTTCAAATTTTATTTCTTAAGATTATTTAAAAATTTATAAGAGTGTAAAATATAATGTATGAATGCAAATTTAAAAATAAGAAGTAAAAGTTTAAAATACACATATCTCTCGAAAATTGATAAAATTCGAATAAAATATTAATAAAGGAATAATGTTCTTTCTTTTGAAATTATATATGAACTAAGTACAATTTCCTTAAAATTAAAATAAGGTTTGAAACACAAAATATAAATAATTCAAATAAGGGGTTTAAAAACATGTTTCATAAAATTAGATTAAAGCAAGGTCCAAAACAAAATTTATAAAATAAATTGAAGTAAGGTCTAAAACACAATTTGTATTGTTTTGAACACTTGTAAAGCATGCAATAAAAAGATTTACAAGTGCAAATATGTTGCCATGCAAGTGAACAAGTGGCACATTTCTTTTCTTTAAGTTTATTTTTTTATAAATATTAGCAAAGAAGAATAAAGGATATTCATTTTCCCTGTACAAAAATTTCTTTCTCAAATCTGAAAATCAGTTCTTCTTCAAAACTAGAAATTTATCAAACATCAAAACTTGAATACCTTCCTCAAACCTGAAACCAAAATCAATTTAAAAGCTTGCAAATAAACTTCAAATCCTCTCAAACCAGAGCATGTAACCATTCTTAAAAAAAACTTGAAGCAGCTGAATCAATTCAAGTAAAGTTCAAACACAAACCTGGAAATCAAGAGCAGTTCAAGAAATCAAAGCTTAGTTTCAAAAAAGGAAAAAAAAAACATAAAAAAAATCAGAAGAAAATAACAAATTCAAGCTTGGATTTTAAAATGAAAGCAAGCCAGATCAATCCTGGGAAATCAAATTTAAGCAATACAAGGGTCAGAGCAGCAAAACAAAAGCAAGATGGATTAAATAAGAAAAGCAAATCCAGTTTTAAGTTAAAGCAAGTTCCAGATCTTTTAAAACTAAAGCAACCAAAGTCAAAGTAGTTCTTTCTCTGTTCCTTTCTGTCAAATTTTTCAGGTGAGAAAACTTGCCTCTTGATTTGATTTAGGACCTGATATGTGATTAATGTTTGATGAAAAGTTGTTAATTTGTTGCATGTATACGAATACGGATACATATACTTGTGCATGTTTGGAAAATAGGCATAATTTGCCTCTGTTCATATGCTACAGGTTTCAACCTGTATAAACGAAAATTTAAAAATCCCTTTCCTTGAACCTTTTTAGGTTAGAAACTTTAAATGAAAAATGTATGTAAATAGATAATATGATTTTTAAAAATAGTTTTAGGCATTTATATGAGATAATTATTTCAAGATAAGAAATTTACAGTAAAATCAATATAAGTCAGAAAATCAATTGATCTAATTTCACGATTTGATTTCTTAAATTGATTGGTATTTGGAAATGATGAATTTAAGTAAATATTTCATGATTTTTAATCCAGAGGATGTTGCGTATTCATGAGATGAACGAAAATCGATTTTTCGTCAAAATCCGTCGATCTAAGAACAATTTAACCTCGAGTTCGAATCTGGAGGGTGATGACGTGTTGTAGATTATAGGAAAAATGTTCGTAAATTTATTCATCAATCATGGTGGTCAGGCGAAATGGTTTTAGGCTTTTGATATGGTTTCAGGTGGTCGGCGAACATGATGGAATCGCGTGATGTTGGAGCAACCAAGGGAAGTGATTTTTGGCAGGAAGGTGGCATAGGCAATGGGCTCCCAATCAGTAGGGGGTGAGTGAATCAGAGGTAAAGGGCGAGTGCAGTTCGTCAATTAGTGGTGACAGGCAGGTTTCTTGAGTTTTGGAGGTATGGGGAAATTGGTCGATTTTGATCTGGAAGGTGGTAGGCCTCGGCAAGATGGCGAATAAAATCAGGGGACGAGGTGAGATTGGTTAGCGATGGCGCGACGGTGGAGTGGTCAGTGGAAGAGACGTGTACATGCACGATTGTCTTCGTGCATAAGAGTTCTGGATGGAGCATTTTCTCATGATTGGGTTGTGTGACTAGCGTGGTCTCAAACGTATCGGGGAAAGGGGATACTCTTTTCACGATCGAAGTTGTGAATGCTCTCAGAAATCGATCGAGGGTAGTTGTTTTGCATGGACTTGGTAAGATTCCCTGGAGACGAAAAAAAAGGAAAAAAAAAGATGAGCAAGAAGGATGATGTCTGTGTTCGTTGACTTCGGCTTTGTCCCAAATGCTTTCGTGTCTAGGCTTCGGTCTAGTTTGGATTGTCATTGTGTTTAGGGTTTTAACAGGCGCAAGTTGTTTAAATCTTGGTTGTGGGCTTTGGCCCAATGGAACCTTGTTTAAAATTAAACAAGTTTTCAAATCAAGTTTAAGGTTATCAAAAATGATAAAGTGTTTAAGCAAATTTTTTTTAGGCAAGTTTAAACAAGTTTCAAAGATTAAAACTTTAAAGCTAAATTTGTTTAAAATTGTTTTCAAGGATAATTAATGGCTTATGATGATAATTCTTAAGCTTATTTAAAACTTAATTAGTAGTGTGATTAAGTGATTAGTTTAGATAAAAGATTTATCTTTAATTAAATGAAGCTTTGAATAATTTAAGAATCATTGATTAATCTAAAAGTAAATTTGTCAATATAATTAATTTTAAAGGTTGATTGATTACTAATTAAAGGTTTAATTTATTAGGATTTAATAAATTAATAATTACGTGTTGATTAAAGAGTGATTAATGATTGATTAATGAGATTTCTTAAAGGATGATTATTTATTATAAGTAAATTAAGGGATAATTTATTAATGAAAAAAAATTAAGGTTAATTAATTTGTGATTAATTATAAGTTAATTAAGGAATAATTAATTAATAAAGGTAATTAAGATTAAATAAATGAACAATTAAGGATTAGTTAATTAATTAGAGATGATTAGTTGCTTAAAAAATAATTACCTAATAAAAGTAATTAAAGATGAATAATAAATGGTTAAAGATTGATTAATCAAGTGTTTAAAGGTTAGGTGATTTACAGAATAATTAATTAATGTAGTTAATTAACAAAGGTAATTAATTTGAAAATAATTAATTAATTAAAAGTAAATTAATTTATGAAAGTAATTAAGGAAACATTATTAATTAAGGATTAATTAATTAATCATTGTAATTAATTAAAGATAATTAATTATTAATATAAGGTTAATAAATTTATAATTAAGGATTTATTAATTTATATAATTAACAAATGAAGATTAAATTAATAAGAACAAATAAAGGTAATTAATTGCTTAAAGATAATCACTTAATTAAAAGTAATTAATTAATAATAAATGTGGATTAATCAAGTAATTAACATTGATTTAAGATTAGAGGTAGTTACTGATCGTAATTAAATAAGGATAATTAATGGTAATTACTTAATTAAGGGTTAATTAATTAATTAAAGATAATTAATTAAATGGTTAATTAAATAATTAAAGGTTAATTATTTAATAATTAAAGTTTGATTAATTATAATTAAAGATTAATTAAATTATTAATAAGTGGTTAATTAATAAATGATTAAAGAGTAATTAATCAAAATGATTTGTAATTCATTAATATTAATTAACCAGGATTAGTAATCCATAAGTGGTTAATCTGATTTGAATAAATCAGACAAGTATCTGATCCTACTCATGTATGTTTGGATTCTTTTGGATGATTGAATTGTTTGATATCCCTGATTGTGATGCTCAGTTTTGGTTTGAGTTGTGTTTGATATAATTTATTATCTGTGATATATATCTATGATCTATGAATAGAAGATAAGCGTTATAGTTTATACAACTTATCAAATATAAGCGTTATAGTTTATATCGCTTATCAAATATACTGCTGTATTTGAATTTGTGTTGATTGATGATGTTGCACTTCTATTGTGTAAATCCCTGGACCACATTTATACACACACAAATATGGATTGCATGGAAATGGGTTAAGTCATAGATTTTGGAAATAGTTTTAAAATTTGAATTTTTGAATCCAAATGGTTTTGGAAATGGATTGGGTTTAAAATAAAAAGCTTTTGAAAAAGAATTTCAAAGATAAAAGTTATTTTTGAATAACTTGATTTAGTTTTCAAATTTTATTTAAATTTGAATTCAAAAATTTAAAATTAAATCATATTTATGATTTTAAAAGGGTGTACAAGTTTATATGGGTTTTAACTCATTTTTAAAGCGTTGTTTTTTGGAAACTTGAATTTAACCCAAAGATTTTAACTTGTATAAATGAAATTGGATTTTCCCAAAACAAAAACTATTTGTTTCAAATAATAAAACCTTCACATAAGAAATGAACTTCCAATTTATGTTGAAAGGGTTTCAAGTCTAAACGAAAACGGTCCTCCAATTTATGAATAAATCTTTGGAAATGGGTTTGAAAGCTATAAGATGAATTCTTGTTTAAAGATTTAATGAGTTAAACCCAATTAAAATGGAAATTGTTTTGAAATCTACGAATAGATCTTTGTGAAACTGGGTGAACTTTGTGAGTTGAATCTTTTTGTTTAAAGAGTTGAAATGGTAATTCGTTTGACCATTTGAAGAAAGGTTTTGGGTTTTTAAAAGTTGTGACTTAACTGAAATTCCCTATCCATATTTTTTTTAATATTGCGCTCATTATTCGGTTTAGCCAGGAGAGGACCTTTTGTCATATAACCCATTCCGAATAGTGATACGACGTTATGGATTGCATTTGAAGACCGGTGTTGAAGACCGGGTTTCTTCGAGAACGATAGGATAACCTATCGATTGTCTCTGCACCGAGTAGCCACGGTACAGAGATTCCTAAACTGTAACGACCCGAAATTTTCTAACCCGAAAATTCCAGATAGTTATGAAAAAGAAGAAAAATATAGAAGAAGAAGAAGAACAGAACACCAAACATCTCACATTCGCAGCGGATAAAATATAATAATAAATAATAACAGTTTGCAAAGAATACTATATCTGACGATTACATTTAATATACACCAGAGTTTCCATATATACATAGAACTGAATATTTACAATTATCATGACTGAGATTAACAATAATATAAATACAGCGGAATACTCTATACGATATCGCCATCCAACTCGCCTCCTGAGCTCCAGAACGTACCTACCTGAAAAAAATCTGTAATACTCGGTCTGACCCGAGCATTACACCAAAGTAACACCCGGGTCAGGCTGGAAACCAGCGTGAATAAACCCAATTGACATGAAACACCAAACAAACAACTTATATAAACCCGGGTAACTTATATCAATTTGATCAATTCACAATTTACTATAGGAAATGCTTATTTCACATATAAATCTCTAAGTACCAAACTTAGATAAAACAATCCAATTTTATTCCACCCTATTGATTCCTCAAATCAATTTATAAAATTCGAAGTGGTTTCGGGTATTACCCAATACCCGACTCCGGTCTCTTCGAAACTCAAGTTATTCTAACCCAAGTTATTCAAATGCAATACACAACATTCCATATCAGAGATATCAACTCATTCAAAACATCCAACATCATTCAATTATCCATAAGCAAAGCTTAGCCACATACAAATCAATTCATTTGATTCTAATTGAATTTCAAATCTCAATCACCTAGAGTCCTTTATTAATTAATTCCAAACCAATTAATTTATCAACCCTTCCCCATTCCTTTATCTTAATTAATCACCCTGGATTACTATTCTTTCGATTTACATTCAAGTAATTATCGTTGATTTGTTTCACGATATTAATTATCCTTAACCCAATATCAATAATAAAATTTAGTTACTTCATATTTTAATTAACTATATTAATTACATTAATCCTTGATTATTATTATTTTTTTATCGATTTTTATAAGACACATATTATGGATTAATTCATCTTAATTAAATCCAGTCTTTAATTACATCACTTATTGCATAAATTATTGATTTCCAATTATATCTCAATTTATATTAATCTGAATTAATATATTAATTAAATCACAATATTTATCATGCTTGATCTATCCCCACCTGGTATTTATCCACCTTTTATTTACTTCATTAACTAGATTAATTCTCCTTAATTAATTATCTTAATTTATGTCTTGATTAATTACACAAGTAATTATATTTTATTAATTCCATTGAATAATTACTGATTAAACCACCAAATAATCGTTCTAACTGATTTAAACTTAACCAATAAATCCGAACCATTAATTAGGTTTCCATTTAATTTATCCTACCTGTTTAGTAAATCACCAATCATTAACCCTTATTAACTTTAAAATGAACCATTCTCTTATTTATGATTTAAGTTTAAAAATCCAAATGCTTCGAGTTAAATAATCAATTTACTCGAAAACCAACCAAAACCAAAATCACCAGAACATCAGCACAATTCAATCAACTCAATCAATTAACCAATTATTTAAATCCAACCATTTAAATCTAAATAGAAATTCTAAAGCGTGAGATTTGCTCACCTTAAATTCCGCCGTTTGAAAATCCTCATAAATTGGCTTGTTTCCATGATTTTACATCTTGAATAAACATCATACAATTTCTTAATATTTAAATCAACCAAACAATAAATTTTCCCATCCAATAAACTTAAATTTGAACTTTCCTTTAATAAATTTCTTAGTGACTGAAATAATTAAATGTCTAATTTAACAAATTCATCACCATAATTCATTATCCTCAATTAACAGTAAGTTCAAAACATACATATTTATTTTATTTTATTTATAAAACTTTATTGTTGATTTAAATAATAAATCAATAAATTTATGAGCTGCATAACAATAATCTATATAAGTTTTAAAAACTGATTTCATATAAACTCTTTATTTCTTTCGAAAATTTCTATACTTACTGTCTCATATATATAACTGATCCCAAAATAAAATTATCTGAATCTTTATGTTAATATACTGTTTGAAATCCGCAACACTAATCTTACCCACTTTTTTTTTAAATCAATGTTAGTTATTATCATCAATATTTTCCTACACATAATTATTCAATTCAGTGAAAAAAAACAACAGGTGCTATACCTGTAATTAATCCTCGAACTCATCTGGCCGAAACCCTAGCCTCGACCCACCAACTCGCGAAAGCCTCCTCCAGCTCAGATGCGACCATCCCTGATGCCCTACGCCATAGCGACCTCGTTGCGATCTCATAAACCAACTCGCGACCATAGCCACTACAACTGACCTTCGGCCTTGTCAAAACCCTAGCTCTCGATTAACTCGACTTCGGCAAGAAACCCAACTTCCCATTGTTCTCACAGCACTGACAATTGGGTCGAGAGTAGGTCAACATCCCCCCTTCCCGAGCTCTCGCCTCTCCTTGCGCGCCACCGATTGCAGCCTTCGCGAGATCAACCCCCCTTCTCTGATTCGATCGACTCGCGCGCCGTGAATACCCACTGTCGCCATTTTCCTGTATTATTTTTTTATTTTTATTTTTTTTCTCGAACGAATTTCGTTCGTCCTCTTTTGATTTCGAAAAAAAAATGGAGAGGGAGTGCTTCGTTCCAATAACTAAAGGACTGAAGGACTAAATATTAAAGGGAAGCGTGCTTTGGAAGTTAAGGTTATTATTCATTAAATTATTTCATTAGTATTCGCAAAACAACAACTGTTATAATAAACTCCAAATCACATGAGCCGCCCAGCGTTTATAGGGTTCTACCCGTATTCCGAACACGATGGAACGTGTTTCGAAGGCTAATTTGATCGTATGTGCGAGTTACAGAAGAAAACGATCGATTTTAAATTGAATCGATTAAAATAGTTCTAAGCGTTTTGAGCTGCCAGAGTCAAACGACAACTCCGATTGCTACGAAAATTGAAATCCGATAATAACTAACTATTACGGATCCAACGGAACAGGTTTCATCGAATTTCGAGACTGTGCCTCGGAAGGCCATTTTTAAATTTAATTTAAACGATATATTATTAAAATTAAAGAAACCGCCTTTAAATTAAATTTCAACCATTCTATTATCATCAATATCATCATTATAAATTTTACAAGCCTTCAAATGATTTAAACAGGCGTAAAAATTTCGGATTCAACCATTTACCCAATTTCAATTATTAAATTCAATATTTATACTATACAATCCAATGATTTAATTATCAAATAAATATTGATATCTGGAATCCAAGATAAAATTAACTTTAAATACTTAAAATCGATTTATTATTCCAATTTATTTTGTTAAAGTTTCCGGGTCGTCACATTCCTCCCCCCTTAAAAGAATTTCGTCCCCGAAATTACTAGTTTGGAAGAATGGTCCAATACCCGATTACTTTCCTTCAACACTCACTATTCAACATTCTACCCACTATCCTTTATTAAGGACCCACTATCACCTCAATCAACTTTCCCCAAACCTTCTATAGTTTCAAACAATACCCTTTTTCTCAATATTTCAATTTAAAACCAAATTTTGAATTATCAAAATTATCTCAAATTTTTTCTAACTCCCTAAATTCCCGAAAATTTTTGCCAGCGTCTCCTTTGCGCGGCTAGCTCGGTACTACTACAAAAGGCCTCTACGGGCTCCCAAATTCCAAAAAGAAAACAAAAGCCAAGTGGATGCATCAAAAACCCAATCCAATTTCATACAGAAATTTAAATACATACCTTTTTGTCAGGAATTTCAAATTTATCTTTTGGAACCAAATCCCATTTCTTTTCTCTTTAATACCTGCATATCTCACTTAGCAACAATATACAATCGCAACCTTACAAATCATTTTATACATTCTCATATATAGGTTTTCACATATACTGCTATTCAATTTTGTTGTTCCCTTTTCATATGAATTCAATTTTATTTCGATTTCTAATATGGAGTTATATCTTTCATTTAAACTGATTCATATAATTTCATTTACTAGTTTATTTTAAGTTTCCCATTTGAAATTGTTTTATCGTTAACCAAAATTTTCCAAAAATTTTCTAACTCCCAAAATTTTCGAAAATTTTTGGCAGAGTCTCCTTTGTATGGAGGAGCTTATGCAATTTGACAATAGATATAAATATGTATACATCGACCCACACGGTCGGAAAAGAAAAAACAGTTCATATTTCCTATTTTTATTGCGTAGGCGTACCTTATTTAGCAATTTAAGCAAACAGCTTATAAATTTTAGCAATTAGCATACCCCAAATCTAGCCAAATGGCTTCCCTGTACCTGTACTTACTCAATTTAAATACGTAAATGTCATACATAAAAAAAATCTATTAACATTTCACTTACTTTTAATAGCTAAACACAAGCATTACATAAATAACAAGCACCAAACACTTCCAATAAGCAATTTATATGTTTTAAAGCACATCTAATTGTTTCTAACCAAATTTATATGCCTTTTCATTCAATTTTAATGGTTTACACACAATTACCTGCATTCAACTCATTTTAAGCGAAACAAACTCATATTCAGATCAATTGATTCAAAAATCAATTATATCGCTTCCACTAATTCATAGCATTTAATTTGATTAAATCTCGCTTACGTTAAACGATAATCATTTCTACGCAAATTTGATAATATCCATGTGAATAATTAATTATTTAAGTTTTATAACCAATTAAAATTGATTCCAACTCAGTTTTATTTAATTCAATTCCATTTTAGTTTATTCATAATCATTTTATTTAGCTCGACACATTCCACGCTTGTGTAATACTAACCATTCCCAAATTAATTTAAACCGAGCTTATATTCAATGGGCTTTTATCCTTATTCGAAGCCAAGCTTTCATAAAATTTAAACTTGGGTTAATTACTTCAATCTATTTCTACCTCAACTTAAGTTCACTTCCATTAAATTTGATTCTCATCAAATCAAATCCCATTAAATTTAGTTAGCCCATCCACTTTAATTTTAAATTTAATTCACCTTCTCAATTTATCAAAGTAATATCCAACACACACTTAACTCATTTATACTTCAAATTGATATTCTACCGAACTCAAGTTCGATGTGATAATCCAATTCCAATCACAACTTTGATTTAGTTTTTTTTTTCAATCAGACTTCATCCATTTTTTATAATCCCAGTAACCCATTTTAAATTTTAAATTTACTTATTTAATTCAATTTCGAATTTATTTTATTAATACATGGTCATTCTCAATTTATTTTTATTCACTTGGGTTTTGTGTGCAACCCAAACCATTTCTATTATAATTCTCTTTTATTTCAACACTTCCATTTTATCAAAATTTACTTGCAAATTACACTATATATTATTCAAATCACTTGAATTTTATTTGCAAGTCAAACCATCACCCTTTCAAGCCAACTTTATTTTATTTTTTTACAACACCTCTTATTTAATTCATTACCAAATCCAAGTCGAATTCTATTTATAATTCGAATCCATTTCCAAACTCCCTTATCAACTTACAATCCATTTTAGTTAACCGAGTTAAATTTTTATCCACATACTCCATTAAATAATTTATTTAGCTGATTAGCTTCCCTCCAACTTAATTTACAAAAATCACTTCATTAAATTTTTCCTGAGTTCAGTTTTGTTTTATAATTCCAGTTTGGATTCCCTTTTTACTTGAAGATTTAGAAATGCCTTAAATTCGGATAATACAATTAAAATAGCTTTTTATAAAATATTTCTCATAACTC